>OY783208.1:22039743-23239743 GCA_963678705.1 Panorpa germanica | reverse complement strand
ACTTGATTATTTCGACTACCAACAGCTACTGACCTATCCCACTACATGTTACGTCATACAAATATGGCCGACATTTCTAGCGCTGAAACTACAATTCAAATTTTTAATTGCTATATCTCCGTCAACATTTAGATATTTAATAAAATTGACACGCCAATACACATTTATTAACATCAATTTCAATCAACAATTGAAAAATCGAGCACTAAAAAATTTAGCGCTACTGATGTCGTCATATTTATGACGACCCCTCTTCCCCCTTAGTGAAGTAATTAATGAATAACACCGTAATATATGTAAGTTTGATTAAAATTTTATTAAGAAGCTCTTTTCAAATAAATTATTTACACAATTTTGAAAACATGTTAATGCTGTTGTTATTTGCAATAACAAAATGGCTGACTGTCATAGTCGTCTATACAGCTGCTTATCCTCCTATATCCATCTAGAATGTGAACATCTTCAACAACAATAAAACTGTCATTCACTTTATTCAAATATTTGCTCTCCAGATCATTAGCAGTAGCCTCGTATTTAGTGCCTCCTGGTGCTGTGATAATAGTTATCCTAGTGTCAACTGTTTCATTACTTAATATATTTAATAGGTGACGAGCGTTAGCATCTAGTATTCCTCTTAATTTTTGTTCAACACAATCAGAGAATTTATTAACTTTATTATTAATATATAAAATGACATGTTCAGCAAAATAATTTAATAACGGTGAATCCAAGTCTTTATCTATACGTGTGGTACAAGAGCAATACTCAAAATTGATTCCAGCATCTCGGCAAGTCCTAGTTTCAGGTATTCTTAGAAACAAACTTATCCCCCTTGGAAGCTGCATTTGTGTCAATAAAGTCTTTCTACGATTTAATTCACCATTATTCAAATTAAATGAATAATTCATTAAATCTTTTATAGTTTCATAAAGATCATAAACTGTTATAAGATTATTTGCATTTGCCTTTAAATTATGAATTGCTCTGCTGTATTTAATAATAAACCATTCTGGGAAAATAAAGTACATTAATGGCTGCCTGCTTTCCAGTTGTGTAGCTCTTATATTTAAATATTTATTGAATTTTAAGAAACCGTGATCACTTAAAATTATTAAAACTGTGTTCTTCATTGCTGCATGTTTATTTATATTCTTTAAAAATGATAACAGTGACTCATCGCCAAAATATGGATAGTCAAATTCTTCATGAGTTAAGCTGCAACTCCAGGAGAATCCAAAAAATGATCGCTTTCCCATTGCTTTTATAAATTTATCAACGTATGTCAACATATTATCGAATAATAATCGTGCACCGCTGCAGTAAAATCGATTGTAATCTTCATAAAGTGAATCATAGGTTATGTTGTGTTCTGACGCTTTCAAAAACGGAAGAAGGAAATAGTCTGTTGGTTGGCTCAAAAAGCCTTTGTTGATTTTATTAAACATTGTATGATACGCAGAATCTTCCACATAAGCAGTACGATATCCTGCAGCTTTGAAATCATCCCAAATGAATGTGCAGTTGTCAAAATACTTCGCTGACGTATAATGACATTTCTTATCAAATTCTCTCATATTGAAACCTGTCAAAACAGGTAACAAACTACCGAAAGAATTGTGGTGGATCTTATTATAACCTAACATTTCAACTGCGTTCATTTTACTCAGTAAATACGCTGAAGTTTTCTTCATTTTCCTGTGAAAATTCGACCGTGAAACTGCATCCAATCCAATCACAAAAATATTTAGTTTATCGTTTGTTTTCGCAAGTTTTTCACAACGTTTTTCGACATCTTTTTTAATGGGAACAAACGCAAAATAATCAATGTAAATATTTTCGTTCTTATAGCTGCAAGAAACTTGTACAAATTCTTCAAGAATATTAACTTTTTCTTTAAAGATAGTGCATATATTTTTTAATTCAAATCTTGTATCGGATTCATTAAAATATTTTGTTTTTGGTTGATACAACTCAGTATAGCAACATTTTAGATATTCGCCATTTTGAATTTGATATGTTTTAAAAGCTGCTTTGTTGATCCAAATTGATGTATGGTCTGATAAGACCAGTGGGATTGTTTTGTTCTTGTATTTACAAATTAATGCGTCTGGTTTGTTAAGAGGCCTTTCGAACATAATATGCTCTTCCGAAATGGGCATTTTGCAACCTGGGGTATAAACTGAGTACAAGGGACCTACTACGCCAGTAGTATTGTAAGAATTTGAGGTTATGTTATGCAACACAATTCTAAATCTTCCTTCTAAAAATATTAAAATACTGCCATAAATTATTGAAATTACCAAACATATTATTAGGAAATTTAACGATTGCTTCATCTTATGTTTTGTTATTGGTTTTTATTCAAATAAATCTGGAAATAATAATAAATCTATTTAACATCGCCATTTTGTATTTAGATGTTATTAAAAGTTAAGGTAGTTTCAGAGTAGTATTCTTAGGTTGACTGATTGCAAACCTTAGCCCCGAACCGAATGAGAATGAAACTGTGTTGTTATTGAGAGAACGCACGTGTATAGGAGTGAGAAAAAACTGATTTCAATCTGGTTTTGAGTTTTGAATGTTGCAGGGCATGCTTTTGATGATGACAGCATGAGCAGAGATGTGCACAAATACTATTCAAAGGTATTTAAATACATACATACATACAAATACGACCTTATTGTCAGAAATGCATTAGTACCAATTTCACTAGCTTTATTCGTAATAATTTTGCGCGCAGCGTTGCCGAATCACCGATAATCATAAAAAGAACGCGTTGAAATTAAAAGAAAATGATATTTTTAATTATTATATCTTGTAAAGTCTTACTTTTTTTTATTTATTTAAAAAACATTTTTCTTTACTACCCAGTAAACATTTTGGAGTAAATTCTACTTAATTTCTATTACATATCATGAGTTTTTTGTCTGGAACGTGTTCGTTTTCTATTCAGTCGTTCATAGGAAAGGCCCTTTTTATGAGCTACAGACATTGCAACGACGGTTCACTGCTGAATTAAAAGCGGAGTCGGTTTATGATTTATGACCGGAGTTATAAACTTGAAACTAGCAGGGGTATAAAACTTAATGGAATTCTACTTTTTAGAGTCTGCAAAATATAAATATTTAAATGAAGAAATAAATAGATGTAATCTTTAGTACGGATCGTGATTTTTTTAATGAATATTATTCATCTTCAACAATACTCGTTATATTAGTTTTTTACATTGTTTTGGTGATTCAAAAATCCACGATCGGCAGGTCTGCGTTAGGTTTAAAACCTCTGTCTTACCATCGCTAGGTACTATCTTCGTTTATATACATTATATTCGGGGATTGAGGGAGATAGCGTCTGTCTATTACCATTAAAGAAATATTTGTTGAAAAAGGACTTTACTTTAAACATCTGTACAGAACGAAATATTATACAAGTATACAAGTGTAACGGTGAAAAATATATTTTACTTGTCTAACCGCATCTCGTTTCTCTCTCACTTTGGAATGAAAGTGAACTAAGAAAAATATGAAAGAAACAACTGCTACTTAATGAATGATGTTGGAAAAAGAAAGAATATTATTATGAAAAAATTCTAACAACTAACACAAAATCTGTGACAGGTAGAGAACTTGTAAAGCGTTAGAATAGAATTGTACGAGTGACTCGAACGTCACTAAATAGGGCACTTCACCAAATTGTTTACTGGGTATCATCATTTTTTCAAAATTTTATCGAGAGATTTTTTGTGTATAGTAGAAAATAGTTGGGTGGACAAATTGTTACCTTTGTTATTCGTTATCTTCGATTCTAAACGGTCAAACTTTCTGAAGCTTCCCGATTTATTAGTATACTTTATTCTTAACCTATAAACCAAAATAAAAAATAAAAAATTATCGAAAAATGGTTTCACGGTGAAACTACCTTAAACGAATAAATTATTTTTGTAATATATAATTTTCATTTTGACATATTTACCTAATAATAAATATTTTGTTAAAAACAACAATTGGTACAAAAGTAAAAGTAAAAATTGGTACAATATTAAAAAATAAGCGTTGTTACATACAAAATAATAAATATATTAAAAACTGTATTTTAAAAATTAAATTTATTTTATTAATTTGAAAAATGATTTTGTTTCTTTTTCTTATTTATTTTTAAATTCTCAAAATCTAGTACTGCATTTTGAGTTGCGCGAAAAGAACTACTAATTAAATACCCGAATTTCTATAAAACCTTAAATATCTAATTATTTTTTAATAACTCCTTATATGTTAAGAGATATTAACAATTAAAAAAGTCATTTTGTCTCTTTAATTATTAAAGGGATTCAACATTGTACACATTCCAAATGCATGTGAGATCACAACCGCTAGTTGCTATCTCTTTTATACAACAGAGCGTAAAAGAGATAGCATATTCATGACAAGTTTACAGGTTATCAACCTTACAGCTCATAAATCTCTGCTATATGTATTTATATATCAAATATTATTTATAGCAACTGCAAGGACCAATAAAATTTCAATATTATGTCTGCCTTAGTAGGGTTAAATAAAATAAAAACTTATTATTCTTTGACTTGACTTGATTATTTCGACTACCAACAGTTACAAAACATTACCACAGCACTGACCTACTCAACAAATAACTGACGTTAAAATGCATTTCACGTCATTCAAATATGGCCGACCATTTCTAGCGCTAAAACTACAATTCAAACTTTTAATTGCTATATCTCCGTCAACATTTAGATATTTAATAAAATAGATAAGTTTTTATATTATTTAATAATATGATATTTTTATTCTGCCTTAGCAGGGAAACATAATATTGGAATTTTATTGGTCCTTGTAGTTGCTATAAATAATATTTGATATATAAATACATATAGCAGAGATTTATGAGCTGTAAGGTTGGTAACCTTACACAAGGATTGTGATGTCACATGCACTTGGAATGTGTACAACGTTGAATCCCTTTAATAATTAAAGAGACTAAATGACTTTTTTAATTGTTAATATCTCCTAACATATAAGGAGTTATTAAAAAATAATTGAACATTTGAGGTTCTAGTAACCCACTTTATCGATATATAGTACACTTTTATAGAAATTAAGACATAGGACACAAGCCCATTAAAATCATAAAAATTAACGGGATCAATTCTACGTCACTTTGCAGCTCGTTTAACAACAGGAACTCAGTTTCTGCGCTTAATAAGAGATATTGACAGCTATCAACAATGAATACAAAATTGATACAAAATTAAAGTATTTAATACATTTTCTTTTTAGGTAGTTATAAAGTAAGCAAGAATATGTCCAAATAAAGTTTACAAAAGTATTTTTGTTAATTTAAATAGACTTGGGTAGCACCTAATAAAATAAAATGTGGGTTGTAAGACGATAGAAACAAAATAACTATTAATTCAGGATGTTTTTTGGTGTAATCAACATAATTATCGATTATCGATGTCTATTTAAAGGTATTTTGTGGTTTTAACGGTCCCACTACTTCTGTGTATTATAAACTTATTACTTACCTTTACTATATTAAGAAATTGTCACAATAAATTTCTGTTAGGCAAATAAATCTCACCGCTATAAAGTTTTACAATTGTAGTAACGTTTTCTAATAAAACTTTCGGATATGTTTGATAATTAATTAATTAATTAATATTTATACATAACTTAGAAACAATTATATTTTTGACATTATATATATTTTAATTAAGATTAATAACATTGAATACAAAAGTGACAGTTGTGTTAAATATTAACCATCGCTTTCCAGTCGTTTATATCTATTACGAAATTCCAAACTATAATAAAAAAAAATTACTTACCAGTTTTTATTTTTGAAATAATTACGAATAAAGACTTATTCGTTATTAAAGCATATTTTCGATAATGTTTTTGACGACACTGTTAATATATAATTATTTCTATAATTACTACATGATAAAATAACATTTAAAGAATACTTTGTGAAATTTTCATAAATAAATATCAAGAAATGAGCCATTGACAGCGAATCTCCGCTGACGTCACAAAAAAAAGTTTCATTGCAGTGTCCTTCATAACTCATCACTGGATTATTTGAAATGAAAAAACCAAAATGATTTCATTAGTTGATAAGTTTCTGCAGGACACCCTGTCGAGTTTTATTCTTTTTATAGATTCTTTAATTTACTACCTAAGGAGCAATATTTCGGTCAATTTTTAACAAATTTCCAAACCAAATCTAAGTTTACAACAAAAAAGCTTCAAAATATTCAATAAATCAGACGCTATTACAGGAACATAAAGCTATGCCACGTCTACAACTGGAAAATTACTTAAGAAAATAAGAAATGGTGCACCAAGCAGCGCTCCTCAAGAAAAGAGAAGTCCCCAGGAAGTCCACGTCGAACCTAGATAGCCGGTGCTGAACAGGAGAGTGAATAATGTCAAAGCAAACAAATAAAAGTAAAAAACTCACCGTAGCGTTGGTAGTTGAGGCACAAGACACTGCGAACACGGCAAGGATAAACACCTTCATTTTCAATTGTTTCGAATTCTCACAATTTATTTTGAAAATGTAAAAAGTTTCACTGCAATTTAATCACTTTCACTTTAAAGACCCGCAGGAAAATACCGAACTTTCCTCTATGAGAAAATATTCAATAATGTTGGCCACGCAATTAGTAGAGTGCAGGCAATTTAATCAATGTAACGGTCATGTCACGGTAATCGAGAAACCGTTACACTCGAATGACATTTAATGGTTTTTAATAAGTTGATGGATTATTTAAGTAAATTACAAAAATAAAACGAAAAGTGACTCAGACTTAATGCAATGAATATTTCAAATTAAAATTATTTATTGTTCACGGTCTTTGTGCATTTACTTTATTTAATTAAGGTAGTCGTTGACTGTACATAGGGTCGCCTAACCTTCTTTCTTAAATCTTCTTAACTTACATTTCATTTTCTCTTGCGTTAAACTCTCGCTCCCTTTCTTCCGTTCCCCCTTCATTCCCTTCTTATCTTGAGTCACCCAGAATTTTAGTTGATAGAAGATATAATATTCCGAGAGGTCGCCAAAAGCGGTTTATTCCATGTCGAAGAATTTTACTCTAAGTGATAAGCCCCTGATTGTACAACGTTGAATCCGTTTAATAATTAAAGAGACAAAATGACTTTTTTAATTGTTAATATCTCCTAACATATAAAAAATAATAGAACATTGATGCTTGACGCCGACTGCTGTGTCTTCGGGTTCGATCCCCGGACCAGATATATATTTTCTGGGTTTGGTTATTATGAACTTATATTGATTATGGTCATACATAATCGTACAGTTATTAGGCAGTGGTGTAGCCCACATATATGAGGCCACGACACCATAAATACTGCCAACATTGAAGGAGGTCGTCGGTGATAGGACTCAGTATCGGAAATAGGCCGACGTTAAATAAAAAAAAAAAAAAAAAAAAAAAAAATAGAACACTTGAGGTTCTAGTAACCTACTCTATCCACATACTAGAGTTTACCCCCGTCGCAAGCGACGACTGTTTTTTATGTGTGAATTGAATTTAATTTCAAAATTTAGTTCCATTTTTAAATTGAAATATTTAACTCGTTCTATATTAATTTTACATATAACAACAAATCATTTTTCATACAAACTGACTAAAAAATATATTTTTTCAACAAAATATAAATTTCAATTTATTCATTATTTGACCAACTTTTTTTTCAAAATTTGGATTTTTTTTTTTCGATTCGTAAATAAGTTACCAAGGTTAGCATATATACAAAATTTCAACTTTCTAGCACAATTTTTAATCTCGGCAAAAACTGCCCTTGTGCCCCCAAATAAAATTTTGAATTTTTTTTTTTTAATATGATATTCAATTATTACAAAATCCAAAATTTGTGTTTTCTACAAAGTTTCCTACCAGACTTTCTAATTTTCCCAACTCCCTCTTCTCCAATTTTTTAATTTCTAATTTTCAAAACATGTTGGCATTGAACACCGTAATACACATGCCAAATTTCAACTTTCTATCTTTTACGAATTAGTTATAGAGCAAAAAGTAAAAAAAATATTTTTGTTTTTCCAAAATTACGGATTTCCAGGAAATTCAGGGGAAAATCCGAGGACGCCAAAAGTCTTAGAATTTTCTTCTCTACGAAATAGGAAATTTTGACAAAAATCCCTGAAACCGTTTTCGAGCTACAATATGAATCGCGTAAAACATTGTAATATAGGATAGTCCACTTTTATAGAAATTAAGACTTTGATCCATACTAAAATATTATTACTTTTCTTGATAATATTGTGGTTTTTCTATTGATTGAAAATGACAGATTTTGTTAAAAAAAGCGCTATTTATTACTAAAGTAAAAATGTCCCAAATTTACCCAAAATAATACTAATTATATATCAAACATAATATTTGCCTCAAAATGTTTTTATTTCAATTTTAAATAACATTACAGGTTTTATATTAAAATTAAAAATAAGCCTAATTTAATTATTATATATTTTGTATATTTTTAATCATTCAT
The DNA here is from genome assembly GCA_963678705.1 of Panorpa germanica. Classification (NCBI taxonomy): domain Eukaryota; kingdom Metazoa; phylum Arthropoda; class Insecta; order Mecoptera; family Panorpidae; genus Panorpa; species Panorpa germanica. Next base: position 23,231,188 of record OY783208.1, on the reverse strand, counting down.
ATAAAAAAAAAAAAAAATTATGTACAATACTTATTGCTACATATTATTTTAACTCATGCATTTCTAGCAATCTTTAAAAATGTTGGTGTATTCCTAAAAATATACAACAAATTCTCAAAAATTCGAATGGGCTTGTATCCTCATTTTTTTGGGGTTGATTTATGACGTAACATTTAGTGGGATAGGTCAGTGCTGTGGTAATGTTTTGTAGCTATAGCTGTTTCATTTTATTTAACCCTGCTAAGGCAGACATAATATTGAAATTGTATTGTTCCTTGAAATAGCTGTAAATAATATTTCATATTTTGATATATAAATACATATAGCAGAGATTTATAAACTGTAAGGTTGGTAACCTGAAAACTGTCCTGAATATGCTATCTCTTTTACGCTCTGTTGTATAAAAGAAATAGCAACATAGTGGACGTGAAGTCACATGTCTTGGAATGTTCGACAACGTTGAATCACTTTAATAATTAATTGTTAATATCTCCTAACATATAAGGGAGGTATTAACAAATAATTGGACATTTCTTTCAACGATTCACCGACGAACTGAACTGTCCAAAACTTTGGCTAAGTTCGATTAAATTCATTCTTGTGTCTCAAAATCGAACCCGAAAACACAGCTGATATTGTACCAAGTCTGCTATCTATTTAGTCTCATTAAAACTTCAGTTATATGAAAAACTAGAAAAACCATCCCAAAAATATTTCTTTCGCTTATAACTCAAAAACGATAAAAGATATTAAAAAAAGTTTTAGATAAATTTTGTAGAGCGCAAAATTCTGCATAAAAATTGTCTTATAACTTTTACCCCTATCCTCATATTTTAGCTGCTAGAGATGTGCAAAGTTTGATGGTTTTCCGAAATTTGCCATCTTTCATTTTTGAAGATATTTTGTAGTAATTTCAAGAGCAAAGTTGGAGAACTCGATTATCGGTTTCTTTAGGGTTGCAATAGGGTAGGTGCCTAAACATCGAAACAGTGAGAATTTGTTCTATATGAATCTAAACAAAATCTTATTTAATAGGTAAAGTTGCCATGCGTAAATCTCGCTCCAGCAAATTCGCCGTAGTTATGAAAGTAAACTAAGGATTCGTGGATATTTGGGGGCTCCGGTGGACTCTTCGTAGCCTCTAACAGCTTGTTCGCCCGTCGTTCGCGACGTGCTTTTAACTCTGCCTCCCTATCTGCTTGCGTCCTGTTGGCCCTTTGCTCTCTTCGCGCTGCTAACTCAGCCTCGCGTTGTTCCTGCGTTTTGTTGGCTCGGCGCATGCGTCGTAGCGCTAATTGCGCCTCACGTTCCTCCTGCGTCATATTCGCGCGACGCAACCTCTGTGCCGTCATCAAAGCCTCGTGGTCTGCTTGCGTCATATTCGACAGACGTTGCAACTCGCGCTGCTCCTGGAGTTTGTTCGCCCTTCGAACACGACGAGCTATCAGTTGCGCCTCACGTTCTTCTGGAGTCATGTTCGCTCGTCGTAGGCGACGTGCAGCGAGCTCCGACGCCCGCTCCTCCTGCGTTTTGTTCGCCCGCCTCATTCGCCGTAGCGCTAATTCAGCCTCGCGTTGTTCGGGAGTCATGTTCGCTCTGCGCTTGCGTTGTGCGGCTAACTCAGCATCGCGTTGTTCGGGGGTCATGTTCGCACGACGTTCGCGACGAGCAGCTAGTTCGGCTTCGCGTTCTTCCGGAGTTCTTCGTGCCCGACGCAGACGCTGTGCAGCGCGCTCAACTTCACGGGCTTCCTGCGTTCGCCGAGCACGTCGCTCTCGACGGGCCATCAGTTCAGCTTCACGGTCAGCGGGACTCATATTCGAACGCCTGTCACGAATATATCCACGCGATGCATCATGGGTAGCATCTGTCATGTTCTCCTGGCGCTTCTTCTGCAGCTCAGCGCGTCTGGCCTCTAGGTACTCCAACTGGTTACCAGGTCTTCTGTTTGTTGACATTAAAATTCTAGTTAATAACAATGAACTGTGTTAATTGATGACAAGTCTAGCTAAGACAGTTACAAGAGAAGCATTGGTGTGTTTCAATTAGGTTGTGAACTAATTTATTGAAATATTTGTTAATAAACTTATACCACCTAGATACAAGGCCTAACAGCGTTTTGTCGAAAATACTGTGACGTCACAATGTGTAGTCTACTATTTGACAAACTAGCCCACCCTGTAGTTCCGTTGTAGTCTTAATTTAAAACAAAAACAAGTGATGTGCTTTGTTCATTTGTAAACGTGACAATTTAATTGTGATTTTAGTAAATTAGTGAATTTAGTGTGATTAAAACTAATTAACAAAATGCCAACAGTTACAGAAGTTACAGAAACTTCAGAAACCCAAACTTAAATGCAGCTATAATTCGAAGTATTCAAAGAGCTAATACTTACACCAGTGCAAGAGAAATAAAGAATTTGGAAGATATTTTAAAATGTATAAAGCATCATGGTCTTCCTGGTTATTGGCAGGGTTACCAAAATACATCTATACTCTATGAATAGTATAACAGCAGATTCTGCACCGGTGCCAATGAGTTAAAATTTAAATATATCTTGCAAGGAAAGTTTCAAACTGATGACAGCCCTTGAAGACAGGATTGGAAAATACAGACAGTTTGCTGGAGCTTAGTATAATATTTCAATGCGGCAATTACTTGAATGTGAAAAAAAATTACGTCTGCAAACAACTTTATAACTAGAACGAAAATTCTATTCCATCATGGTTCCTTTGTAAAAATTAGAATATTCAGATAATTTAGAAGCTACAGGTGTTCAAGAATAATCGCTGATTCACCAATTAAACATCAAATAATTAATGTTACTGATGCAGAAATAACAAGAGGAAAAGTTATTACTTAAATGTGGTCAGTGTAAACGAAAAATACCAATAGACAAGTAAATCAATCAATAAAAGTATTGGAAATAAGAGAATTGCTCTGGGAAGACAAATTAGATTGCTGCCATAGTTATTATAATATATGTACCATAAAAGGATAGTGTGGATATCAACCAATATAATGTAAAATATTTTATGTTAATGAAAAGCTATCAAGAAAAAGAAAATAAATTACTTCTATATATAGCCTGTTAGGCCTTGTATCTGGGTGGTGTTGGCTTAACACAGTTACATATATTTGTAGGTTATTTAACATAAAAAAGTTTACCTGTTACATAACAATTTTTAGGTTAATGTCAGGTTGATTAACTAAAATTATTTATCGACTTAAATTTATAGTTTTTGACGTTAATAAAGTTTTTAAGCAATATTATATAAAGTTACGTAAGATTGAATTTATTTGATGACAATATAACAAAATTATGTCAAATTTCGTTAAATAATAAAACGTAACGTTAGGTAAAATGTTTGGTCAAATAATACATAAGTTTACGTTTTGTATTAAGCGGGAAAACTACAATAAGATTTTATAAACGAAAAAACGTATCTAGCGGCCAAATAAACCTAATTAACCTCAACACATAGTGATTAATATCATTTATTAAATGTATTTACCGAAAAAAATATAAATTACATATAGAGATACCAAAAAGGTTGTGAAAAACTAACCCCTAATTATAAATAGAAAGAAAATAATGGCTTGAAACATTGTAATTTGAAGTTAAAAAATATTCTGAAATAATTTTCTATATGCTTTGCTGTCAGTGTTCGAAATGAACTAATACACCGCAAATAATAAGGTGAAATTATAACCTCAATTTATAAAGAAACATTTAGCAACATAATTACATAAAATTATTTACATTTGTTGATATTTCTTTAAGGAGTGAATCAATATTTGATTTTGTTAATTTGTAACAACTGAACTAACATAACCTTTAAGAATATGTACTCACCTTTCTGGAAAGGAAGGATCCAATCCTCCAATAACGCATTCTACGATAAATTGTGCATTTACATTATCTGATTCTTGTTTAATAATAGCATTATCTATCTCTTGATTGAATAATAATTCACGAATATTATTTTGTTGTCTTATTATATTCTCTATATTTATATCATTTTTAATTCCCTCAAAATCCATTCTGCCATTTAACAACTAAAAATTAATTAATATTTCTATATTATTATCGAATGTAGTTATTACAATTGTTTTGTTAAATACTCACCTCGTAAAATATATTAATTAGACATTATGTATTTAAATTGTTTGTTGAAAATTGATGTTATTGATAAAAATTAATGTGTCAAAATGTCGGCCATATTGAGATAAGGTACGTTTCCAATTTAATAATTAAAGGTGCGTTTCCAATTTGTTGAAAATTAAATGGGTAGTTTCCTCAATATCAAATTCGAATATAAAATATCAAAATGGCCTTTTATAGTGGTCGATTTTTCAATTGTTGATTGAAATTGATGTTAATAAATGTGTATTGGCGTTTCTATTTTATTAAATATCTAAATATTGACAAAGATATAGCATATGTATGACGTGAAATGCATTTTAACGTCAGTTATTTGTTGAGTAGGTTCTGTGGTAATGTTTTGTAGCTGTTCGTAGTCAAATAATCAAGTCAAGTCAAAGAATAATAAGTTTTTATTTTATTTAACCCTGCTAAGGCAGACTTAATATTGGAATTTTATTGTTCCTTGAAATAGCTGTAAATAATATTTGATATTTTGATATATAAATACATATAGCAGAGATTTATGAGCTGTAAGGTTGTGATGTCACATGCATTTGGAATGTGTACAACGTTGAATCCCTTTAATAATTAAAGAGACAAAATGACTTTTTTAATTGTTAATATCTCTTAACATATAAGGCGTTATTAAAAAATAATTGAACATTTGAGGTTCTAGTAACCCACTTTATTAATATATAATACACTTTTATAGAAATTAAGACACAAGCCCATTTAAAATAAATTAAATAAGGGTAGGTTTCCGAAACTTTTAAGGAAATAATTAGTTTTAAAAACTAATTTCATGAACTTGTGCATTTGATTGAAAATTTCATGTAAGTATCTAATGGAGAAAATTATTATTTCAATTGAATATGGTTCAGAAAACATCAAGCTTTTGATTCAAATAATACAAATAGTATGTGGAACGAAGAAATCACTAAAATAACTGACTTAATTTTTATAAAAAATATCATCACAATCATCCGTTACTTCCGCTATTCAAAACACGATGTAAGATTTGGCAACGTCGCTTGCACTGTTAGTCGCCGCATGAGTAATTGCGAATATTCGAAAGGTATTTAAGTATCTAATAAAAAAGAATTTAATATTCTCATATTTAATTTAATTTAATTAAACTTCTTCTCAAAGCCAAATATTTCAATTTTTAAATGGAATTAAAATTAAATCACTTATGCATAAAACAAACATCACTCTGCAACAGGGTAAGAATTAATATTATGCACTTCTACCATATCAAGAAATTTAGATTAATCTTAGTTTCTGTGCCTGATCGACATGCAACTGTACATACATGTATATAAGGTTGCGTACTATCAGGCGTTGAAATTTATAAAGTAATAGTGCCATCTATGAAATCTATATCTAACTTTATGTGGCATATATCTACTATTTAATAGATGGCGCATTGTATGTTATTAATCAATTAACTAATTTATAGATATTTATTTATGCTAAAGTGAAACGATACTTTGCCATTTTTTCTAGCGAAATATAGATGGCGATACTATACAGCAGGTTAAATATTATCAAAAAACCATGTTTTTTTATGTTTAAATCGTTTTATGTAAGTAACTATAAACGCGAATCAAAATCTAAAGCTGCAATTAGTTAGATGAATAACGTATCTACATTTTAAGCTTTCTTCCACTGACTTTTAATGAGTTGGCACTGCAAAAATAACTTTTGAAAATGAATATTACTATATTTTCTAGTTAAATTCCAATTTTTATATGACTGGTGACATTTCTAAGGGTTTGTCATAAATTTTATAACCTTTATTATGGTTCTCAAACTTACGCTTAAGACTTAAAAATATATATAGCGGAAAATTGGAATTTAACTAGAAAATATAGCAATATTGATTTTCAAAACTTATTTTTGCAGTGCCAACTCATTAAAAGTCAGTGGAAGAAAGCTTAAAATGTAGATACGTTATTCATCTAACTAATTGCAGCTTTAGATTTTGATTCGCGTTTATAGTTACTTACATAAAACGATTTAAACATAAAAAATCAGTTTTTTTTGATAATATTTAACCTGCTGTATAGTATCGCCATCTATATTTCGCTAGAAAAAATGGCCAAGTATCTTTTCACCTTAAACTAAAACTAGTACATTATCTTCCTTCTTCTGTTGTGACCACTACTTTAACATTTGAATCTTCATGTTTCTCTTTAACTTATTAATCAAAATTCGTCATCTTTTATGCATTTTCCTCTAATTTAATATCTTGTTCTTCTGGTAAATCAACTATTTCTTGATTAAAACATTCCACAATGTCTACTACTTCTTCTTTTATTTGGTGGTCACCAACCATCAGGTTATGATAATTTTCTGTGTCAATTTCCTTCTTTATTGCTACACCGTCATTTGTTTCTTGTAATTCTTCAATTGTTGTATTTTTTGTGACTGAAATTGAACATTTTAATTATTATTAACACATTGTGTATATTTTTGTTGTCTGTTTACATTGCTGGACTAATTTCCATTAATAGAAGACTTTTTTTAGTGGTCGATTTTTCAATTGTTGATTGAAATTGATGTTAATAAATGTGTATTGGCGTGTCTATTTCATTAAATATATAAATATTGACGAAGATATAGCAATTAAAAATTTGAATTGTAGTTTTAGCACTAGAAATGGTCGGCCATATTTGTATGACGTGAAAAGCATTTTAAGGTCAGTGCTGTGGTAATGTTTTGTAGCTGTTGGTAGTCAAATAATCAAGTCAAGTCAAGAATAATAAGATTTTATTTTATTTAACCCTGTTACGACGGCAGACATAATATTGAAATTTTATTGTTCTTTGAAACAGCTGTAAATAATATTTGATATATAAATACATATAGCAGAGATTTATGAGCTGTAATGTTGGTAACCTTACACAAGGATTGTGATGTCACATGCACTTGCAATGTGTACAACGTTGAATCCCTTTAATAATTAAAGAGACAAAATGACTTTTTTAATTGGTAATATGTCCTAACATATAAGGAGTTATTAACAAATAATTGAATATTTGAGGTTCTAGTAACCCACCTTATCAATATGTAGTACACTTTTATAGAAATTAAGACATAGGACACTAGCCCATTTAATTGCTATAAAACTGTTGGTTACTAGAACCTCAAATGTTCAATTATTTGTTAATAACTCCTTATATGTTAAGAGATATTAACAATTAAAAAAGTCATTTTGTCTCTTTAATTATTAAAGGGATTCAACGTTGTAGAACATTTCGAGCATGTAACCTCACATGTGCTGGATCTGAAAGTGTGTCTAAAATGTGTGTGAGAGAGAAAGAAATATGTTCTTATTTGTTCTCTATGCGCATGCGTCGAAAGTGACAGTTGTCAAGTCAGAGCTATCTAGATATAATACGTGACAGTTGTTAAATATGACATTATATTGATGTAGAATAATGTAGATATGTATAAATATAAATTTTCACTGAACGGTCACTGTTTTACCGACAGACAAGCTTTGCACCAACTAAATCAATATAATTTCTTTACTTATTTAATATTTATTATATCTAGACAGCTGTCACTTTCGACGCATGCGCATAGAGAATAAATAGAAACATATACCTTTCTCTCTCGCACACATTTTGGATACACTTTTAATCTATTGGAAATATAGGCTATTCACACTCCATATATGTATGCTATCTCTTTTATACAACAGAGAAGCATACAAGCGAAAAGAGTTCACAAGCGGAATGTATTAAAAAAGTACCTGATTTGTCTCTTTGTTTAAAATGACTTTTCCACAAATTTCCAAAGTCGTCTTTAGATGGAAAATAACGTCTATCGCATTCTAGTTCATCGTACTTCTCTCCTAGTTGCTTCATTTTAAGAAAACAGAATCTATTAAAAGCTGAAGCGACTGAATGCCCTTCGTCAAACAATTGCAAAATTTCTTGTTTTGCTTCTGCACCGATTGGTCTCTTTGTTAAATTCACCGAGTGGTTGTGGACACCCTTAGCAACGATTACACACGGCCAGTTCTTTAGAAGTTTGTCCACAGTCTTAGGTTTCGTTCGGGGATGAAATTCTTGTTTTTTTATTATCACCACTAACTCAGCTGGACAATTCGTGTTCCTGGAAAAATGATTTCGTTTTCTGTGTTCCTTCAATTTATGTACTTTAGTTTTAAACTGACAATGGTACACCCTTTTAAAGACATGTTGCCGCGCCTTTTCCGGGGGAGTGTGAATTGTCCTACTGATATACCAGGTATTTTTTGATAGCTCCTCTAAGTCAAAAATCCAGGCCTAAAAATAAAATAAAATTAATTTAATTATTAAAGGGATTTAACGTTGTAGAACATTCCAAGATATGTGACCTCACATCCGCTATATCTTGCTATCTCTTTTATACAACAGAGCGTAAAAGAGATCCCAGTAAACAATTTGGTGAAGTGCCCTATTTAGTGAAGTTCGAGTCACTCGTACAATTCTATTCTAACGCTTTACAAGTTCTCTACCTGTCACAGATTTTGTGTTAGTGTTAGAATTTTTTCATAATAATATTCTTTCTTTTTCCAACATCATTCATTAAGTAGCAGTTGTTTCTTTCACACTAGGATATATATTTTTTTTAGTTCATTTTCATTCCAAAATGAGAGAGAAACGAGATGCGTTAGACAAGTAAAATATATTTTTCACCGTTACACTTGTATACTTGTATAGTATTTCGTTCAGTACAGTATGTTTAAAGTATATGCTATCCTTTTACAACAAATATTTCTTTAATGGTAATAGGCACACGCTGTCTCTCTCAATCCCCGAGTATAATGTATATAAACGAAGATAGAATCTAGCGATGGTAAGACAGAGGTTTTAAACCTAACGCAGACCTGCCGATCATGGATTTTTGAATCACCAAAACAATGTAAAAAACTAATATAACGAGTATTGTTGAAGATGAATAATATTCATTAAAAAAATTACGATCCGTACTAAAGATTACATCTATTTATTTCCTCATTTAAATATTTATATTTTGCAGACTCTAAAAAGTAGAATTCCATTAAGTTTTATACCCCTGCTAGTGTCAAGTTTATAACTCCGGTCATAAATCATAAACTGACTCCGCTTTTAATTCAGCAGTGAACCGTCGTTGTGATCTCTGTAGCTCATAAAAAGTGCCTTTCGTATGAACGACTGAATAGAAAACGAACACGTTCCAGACAAAAAACTCATAATATGTAATAGAAATTAAGTAGAATTTACTCCAAAATGTTTACTGGGTTAGCATATTCATGACAGTTTACAGGTTACCAACCTTACAGCTAATATATCTCTGCTATATGTATTTATATATCAAAATATCAAATATTATTTACTAAAAATAAAGTTTCAATATTATGTTTGCGGTATCAGTGTTAAATAAAATGAAAACTTATTATTCTTTGCTACTAGATATACAGGACTACCAACAGCTATAAAACATTAACACTACTTGTTACGTCATAAATATGGCCGACCATTTCTAGCGCTAAAACTACAATTCAAACTTTTAAATGCTATATCTCCGTCAATATTTAGATATTTAATAAAATAGACACGCCAATACACATTTATTAACATCAATTTGAATCAACAATTGAAAAATCGACCACTAAAAAATGAAGTGAAAAATTTAGTGCCATTAAATGACATATTAAAGGATAAATGGTAAATATGATAAGAAAAGTATAGAGCCTATATAATCTGTCATAATCTGTCAAATAAGATGGTAATTATTAGATATAGCTACACCTTTTGTTTTAAATCTTATAAAAAAAACTGTTCCACTTTAGTTTATTTTATGACGCTTTTAAAATAGACAAAAGATGTACAAATCACTAATTAATATTCTTTATATTACTTTTTATTAAGAAATAGACAATATTAACGGTTAAAATTTACCAATAAATGTGAAATGTCATGTATTTCTAACCTCAAATTGTAGTTGTCAACTTTAATCATTAATATTATCTATTTCTAATTAAAAAGTGGTATAATGTGTATTACGTAATGATATGTTTTAAGTATACAACAATCGCCATGAAAAATACAAAAGTGGACTAGTTTTTCTATTAGAATCAAAACAAAAGGTGTAGCTATATCGAATAAATAAAGAGTATTATTAAAATATGACATACCGTCACTATAAAAACTTAAAACGTACGTGAGAGTGGTACTTTAGTACATAACCTTACTTTTTGTTAGTTTATGTATAGACTTACCTCAACTTCGTCCTTTGTTTTAAATGGTGTTCGTATTTCATTAGAATTAACAATATGGTAATCATAATTATCCGGCCATTCCATAATTCACTACAAACTTAAACAAAAGAAAAGTAAAAGAAATAACAAAATAGTTCTTAGCTAAAATAAATCGTAATTATCATTTTAACAGATTGATTAGTATTCAACGGTGTCAACATATGACAGTTCACATAGATCGAGGAAGCGTTCGGGATATCATGCGCTCGTTTCGAACTAAAGATCGGTAAATACGGAATTACCCGAATGAGGTATACAACAAGCTCGATACAAATATTTAAAGTAGGGCAGAAAGTCACATTTGCTGTGGTTGTGAACCATGATTCATTCTATAGCTAGGATTTAGTTAGTATATTGATAAAGTTGGATATCATAACTTCAAATATCTAATTATTTTTATTCAATTCGCAATATTATAGTTATTAACGATTGAAATAGTCATTGCTTCCTCACCTTCTTCCCCACTACCATTTACCATCACTGTTAGACAAGAGAAGTGCAAAAGAGATGCACAATTAAACGTCAAAGCTATAGCAGCTGTTAAGTCGACCCTTAATGTTTCAATATAATGTCGTGATATAAAACGAAAAATAAATAACATTACTTATTATATTCTATTCAGAACATGACGTCATCAACTACTGGAATAATTCAAACTTTAAATAGATACATTTAGAATACTGATGTTAATTGAGTTGCATATTTTCTAGGCGTTTTATAGTGCCATCTTTTGAGAAAAAAATAAACTAATAGTTCTTTTTTGTATTTTGTAACTATTACAATCTAATCTATTAGCTAATAAGCAATGGGGTTGTGTCCTATGTCCTAATTTCTATAATAGTGTACAACATATTGATAAAGTGGGTTACTAGAACCTCAAATGTTCAATTATTTGTAACCCCTTATATGTTAGGAGATATTAACAATTAAAAGTCATTTTATCTCTTTAATTATTAAAGGGATTCAACGTTGTACACATTCCAAATGCATGTGACATCACAATCCTTGTGTAAGGTTACAAACCTTACAGCTCATAAATCTCTGCTATATGTATTTATATATCAAAATATCAAATATTATTTACAGCTATTTCAAGGAACAATAAAATTCTAATATTATGTCTGCCTTAGCAGAGTTAAATAAAACAAAAACTTATTATTCTTTGATTTGACTTGATTATTTGACTACCAACAGCTACGAAACATTATCACAGCACTGACCTACTCAACAAATAACTGACGTTAAAATGCATTTCACGTCATACAAATATGGCCGACCATTTCTAGCGCTAAAACTACAATTCAAACTTTTAATTGCTATATCTCCGTCAACATTTAGATACTTAATAAAATAGACACGCCAATACACATTTATTAACATCAAGTTCAATCAACAATTGAAAAATCGACCACTAAAAAATGAGGACACAAGCTTAACGCCTGGATAGCTTGCAACCCAATTTACACTGTTAAAAAAAATTAATTTGATTATTTTCATTACTTCAAACACATTTGTCTATAACGGGATGTATATTTTTATTTAAATTAACCTAAAAACAATTGGTAAAATATTTAGTCAGAAAAATAAAATCATGTAACGCAAAAGATTGAATATCTCAGGAATGGTGATTCTTAGAAAAAAAAGTATAAGAACAATTATTGTAGATAATTTCATGATCTACAACTTTCGTCTGATGTATTTTTATGATAAAACTTACCGTTTACCGTAAAAATTGGAAAAACTGTTTTTATTGACTTTTCACCTTGAATAACTTTTAATGCAGATGTGCGATCGGTGAGGACTTTTAGTATTTTATTTGTAATAATGTCCCCAAAGTGTGTTCCAACTTTCAGCTCTATGCGAAATATTTTGACTGGATTAATATAAGTTAAGACAATCTCTTATCACTTCATTGACTTCTTTTACAAATTCATATCTTCTTTTCACTGTCTATATTTCAATCGCATTCCATTCTTCTCATCATTGCACAATTCCTTTATTCTTCTTGTGGTCTGTTCTGGCGTATTTTAGATGCTAATCCAACTGATGCATCTCCACACTTCTTCTTTCTTCTTCAACTGCTATTCTTTTCACACATTCATTCTTATGTACTTCGATGTGATTTCTTAATTCTCTTTTCATCTTAAAAACATCTGAGCAATATTGACATGTATATAACTTTACTTGAGAGTGCTGCGTTAACATATGTTTCTTTTGTTGTTGAATTGTCTTAAAATGTGAATGGCATTTAAAACAAAACAAACTCCTATTAATGCTTTGATTTGTTTCTTCATTATACGCTTTAATCTCACAATTGATACATTTGCTGTTATAATGACTTGCCAAATGATGCAGTAATTGAGATGCTGTTTTAACTTGGATATTACATTTATCACATGAATATATTCCTTTATAATGTTCCTCCATAATAATTAAAAGATAATCTCGAATTTGATCATCGTTTAAACATAATTCACAACATTCTCGATAAATACAAGTTACAAATTTATGTTCTTTTAATTTAGCTAACGATTGAAACTGCATTTGACAAAGGTCACATATAGAAACTTTGTGCCCTTTTAAATGCAACATTAACTCAACTGATGACACAAATTTATCATTACAAATTCCACATTGATATAATTCATGTGTTAGAATATGTTTTGAACATGTACTATTGTCATTAAATGCCTTACTACAAATATTACATTTGTAAAGTTTTTCCCCTAATTTAATGTCTTGTTCTTCTGGTAAATCAACTATTTCTTCTGCAAAACATTCCACAATGTCTACTACTTCTTCTTTTACCTCCTGGACATGAACAATCACAATATTATATTGTTCCGCATCGAATTCTCCTGTGTCCATTTCTTGCTTTATTGTTACATTTAATTCATCCTTTATTGTGTCCTTAGCGACTGAAATAGAAAATTTTAATTAATATTATTCAATCTTAAAAAGTTTTATTCCTTTTTAAATAGATTATCCTCGTGAAGTAGTAAAGTGTACTACATATTGATAAAGTGGGTTACTAGAACCTCAAATGTTCAATTATTTTTTAATAACTCCTTATATGTTAAGAGATATTAACAATTAAAAAAGTCATTTTGTCTCTTTAATGGGCTTGTGTCCTCATTTTTTAGTGGTCGATTTTTCAATTGTTGATTGAAATTGATGTTAATAAATGTGTATTGGCGTGTCTATTTTATTAAATATCTAAATATTGACGGAGATATAGCAATTAAAAGTTTGAATTGTAGTTTTAGCGCTAGAAATGGTCGACCATATTTGTATGACGTGAAATGCATTTTAACTTCAGTTATTTGTTGAGTAGGTCAGTGCTGTGGTAATGTTCTGTAGCTGTTGGTATTCAAATAATCAAGTTAAGTCAAAGAATAATAAGTTTTTATTTTATTTAACCCTGCTAAGGCAGACATAATATTTAAATTTTATTATTCCTTGACATAGCTGTAAATAATATTTGATATTTTAATATATAAATACATGTAGCAGAGATTTATGAGCTGTAAGGTTGGTAACCTTACACAAGGATTGTGATGTCACATGCACTCGGAATATGCACCATATTGAATCCTTTTAATAATTAAAGAGACAAAATGACTTTTTTAATTGTTAATATCTCCTAACATATAAGGCGTTATTAAAAAATAATTGAACATTTGAGGTTCTAGTAACCCACTTTATCAATATATAGTACACTTTTATAGAAATTAAGACATAGGACACAAGCCCATTATTAAAAGTATTTATATATCAAAATATCAAATATTATTTACAGCTATTGTAAGGAACAATCAAATTTCAACATTATGTCTGCCGTAACAGGGTTAAATGAAATGAAAACTTATTATTCTTTGATTTGACTCGATTATTTTGACTATCAACAGCTACAAAACATTACAACAGCACTGACCTACTCAACACATAACTGACATTAAAATGCATTTCACGTCATACAAATATGGTCGACCATTTCTAGCGCTAAAACTACAATTCAAATTTTTAATTGCTATATCTCTGTCAACATTTAGATATTTAATAAAATAGACACGCCAATACACATTTATTAACATCAATTTCAATCAACAATTGAAAAATGGACCACTAAAAAATGAGGAGATAAGCCCATAAGTTTTAAAAACTAATTTCATTAACTTGTGCATTTGATTGAAAATTTCATGTAAGTATCTAATGGAGAAAATTATTATTTCAATTGAATATGGTTCAGAAAACATCAAGCTTTCGATTCAAATAATACAAATAGCAGAGATAGATGTGCAGAAATAGTTTTAAAAAGTATTTAAATACTAAATAGACCAGGCTCCCAGAGGAGTTTCTTTGCAAAATATGCAAACCGTAAACTGTTTCCAAACGAAACTCCCCTATTTTTGAAGAATTTAATTTTGCACAAAATTCTATATTCTTAATTTCTATAAAAGTGTACTATATATTAATAAAGTGGGTTACTAGAACTCCTTATATGTTGGGAGATATTAACAATTAAAAAAGTCATTTTCTCTCTTTAATTATTAAACACCTCAACTTATAATTTTCGTCGAATATTTCGATTTGTTTCAGAAATTTCAACTAGGTATTTTGAATAAATATTTATACCTATATTTTGCTTATTTATTGAATCTTCTAAACAAGTGGTTGTGCCATTTTCATTTTGTAAATTGATTTTATCTATTGGCTTGACGAAAATCTTTGTAAAATCGCCTTCGTCTAGTTCTTCCTTCCTTCTTTTATGAATTCCTTCTTGCAACAGTTCTACTCGTACATTGCAATCGTCTTCTCCTCTGATAATCAATTTATTCTGAGCTATATTCTCCACTGAATTTTCTGTAAAACATTTAACATTTGTTACTTTTACATTAGTTATTACATTGTAACAAAAATTAAGTAGTAGCGGGGTTTCTAACAAAAATATGATTGAATATGATGATCTTCTTACTCTTACAATTTATAATCCTGCAGTTTACACTCATCAAATATCTCAAGACGCGTGCTATTTTTGTAATGTAGATGTATTTTATTATTTTACGTAAAATAATAAGTTTTTTTATATAACGCAAATATTAAAGAGTAATAATAAATACAAAATCGCATGTGACTGTGAAACCCAAATAATTAAGGATGGTATTACTATGCTAGTACTGAAAAACAATATTTAAACCAAAATTTTAAAAGCTAAGCATTTTTAACCTTAGCACCCTCAAATTATTAAAGAAAAAGTTTCAAAATCAATGAACTTGTTGGCCATTATATAATCTTAAGGGGAGTAAGGTTTCAGCTCTTTTTATTTATTTATATGAATGTACAACATATTAGGTTTATTGTGTGAAAATTTGAAGTCGATTGGAGTAAAACTGTCGGAGATATAGACTTTTAAGTCTTCACCTCTCTGGTCAGGTTTCGTCTTTCTTTGAAACTTTTAAACGCGTTTTTCTCACATTTAGCTTTTTCAGAGTCGGTGTCCTCTCTAGCTCAAAATCTACTGCACCGATCCGCAATGAAATTTTGCACACTCTTTCTTTATATAAATGCCGAGGTAACGCTGTCGAGTTACTTAACAGGGTGTCCTGCAGAAACTTATCAACTAATGAAATCATTTTGGTTTTTTGATTTCAAATAATCCAGTGATGAGTTATGAGGGACACCGCAATGAAACTTTTTTTTGTGACGTCACCGGAGATTCGCTGTCAATGGCTCATTTCTTGATATTTATTTATGAAAATTTCACAAAGTATTCTTTAAATGTTATTTTATCATGTAGTAATTATAGAAATAATTATATATTAACTGTGTCGTCAAAAAACATTATCGAAAATATGCTTTTTTTGTGTCTATTTGACCTTACCCCTCACTTAAGTGCTGATTATTGAATTTTTAGTTAACTGAGCGTTATTTTAAACCTTGATTGTGAATTGTGAACAAAACAAAATACCTCCGTTATAGTTAAGTAAGAATTAATTTAAATGTTGTTAACCTTTTGTTGCACAATTAGCAGAAGGTACAGCACCGCTTTTCAATCTTCTACAATATGGAGACACCAACATTTCTTTGGTAAAATGATCCCCGCAGACATATCTTGTTTCTGTATTTAAATCCTTCACCAATTTTTGACAGGCGTCTGCCCATTTTTGATACATATTAACTTGCCGTGGAAATTTGAAGAAAGTCTTGATATTTTTTTGATTACGACGATTATATTTCACACTTTCACAATTTGGCATTTCGCATTTAAATTTATATTTTCTGTTTCTGTGAACTACACGTTCTTTCACCTAAAAATTAATTAAAGATAAATTATTTAAAGTTTATTTAACGTAATAAAAGTAACCAAAGTAAATGTAATGTAAGCTTAAGTTAACGTTTTCTGACCTTAAGGGGTTTTATACAGTTACAATATTAAAAGCATTGGAAATTAATGAAAATATCAACAATAATAAAATTATAATAATAACGGATTCTTTAAGTGTTTTAAAAAATTAAAATTCTAATGATAACAAATCAAATAATGATATTTTGACACGCAAAATTAAGGAGATGTATTTCAATTTAATAAATAAAAATATTACCATAAAATTTATGTGGATACCAGGACATTGTGGAATAAGAGGAAACGAAATTGCGGATAAATTTGGCAAAGGAATCAACAAATTTGGAAATTGAATTGAGATTTAATATAATCAAAAAATTAAACTTCAATTTGAGAAACCAAGATTTCATTAACAAAAGTCAGTTAAAAGGAAGAGATTATTATATGTTACATCCAAATTTAAGTAAGAAAAGATGGTTTAGAAATGAGCCCCGCAAAATGATATCAACTATAATCAGAATCAAAAGTAATCATTGTAAAACTCACCTGTCCAGCTCACCTGTACAAAATTAATATTGAATCCGACGATAGATGTCAATGTGGTGAAGAAGGAACTTTGGATCATATTATATTTGAATGCATAAATTATAGTTTAGAAAGATCTAAATTAAATAGTGATATATATATATTAGATGTGATTAAAACTTTTACTGTTAATACTAAATTTTTGTTAAATGATTCAAAATTAATTAGGGAATTAATTAAATATTTAGAAATTTGTAAAATAGAATTATAAATTATAAAAGATGTATAAAAAATGGTTGGCAAATAAGTAAATAAATAATAAAAAAATGTACAATATTAAAGTACACATCCATTAATGTTTTTGAAAAAAAATGCGTCTTTCTGAAAACTGTGTTTTTACAGTCGGTGACCAAGATTTCTCATAAACGGCTGAACCGATCAGTCTCAAATTTTAACACAAGTTTCTTAAGTATATTTTTTAGTAATTAATCAAAAGTTTTTTCTCACCGATAAATATATATTGTTTTATAAACAATTCAGGATCAAAATTTTGGTCAAAAATCGTTTTTCTTTTTTGAGAAGCCGTCATTTTCTTAAAAAAAAGTATTTTGCTTATTCCTTCGATTAATTACTAAATTATACATTACTTTAACAAAATCCGTTGGTTTTTTTCATTTTAGATAATTCAGTCCAGAGATATCGTGGTCACCGCAAGATGCCTTTCTTGAGAGGACCTCCAGAAGATCAGCTATAGCAGCTTTAAAATTACTATTTTTACAAATACAAAAATGCTAAAATACAGTTAAAAGTTACCGTAACATGTGTACAAATTTTTATGTTAATCCATTTAAAAGTCTTCTCAGGAAAAATTCTTTAAAAATCGCTTTTTTTGGGACTAATAACTGTATATAACCCCTATAAAGCTTAATGTGTACGATTATATAATTTACATATTAAACTAATATATCAACAAAAGATTTTGAAATCTTGCAATGAACAGGGGGCCATCTTTAGTAAGTGTTAGTGGAGCATTGCACTGTCGCGCGTTTGCTTTTAAAAATCTCATAAAATCAGTACACAGACAAATGTGCTTGTATTATTATTGTATATATATATAGTTTTTATCACTCACCATTAATTCCTTATTATTGGAAGTTTCCTTCGATTGAGGTTTTTGTATCCTTTGCATAGGTTTGATTGATTTATTAACATTTGATTTATCATTTTTCTGAAATATCGTTGGAATATATGATGGATGTAAAGGATGCTCTGATTTTTCATTATTTAGAAAATGACTGCTGCAAATTTTAGTAAATGTATTTGGTTCCCAGTCTTTTGAATCTCTACTGAAATAACAAATTAAAATTTGATAATTATTCAATGTACCTACTACAACTTACGTTTTGTAATTTATAAAAAGAACTGCATATATGTTTTATGGTGTTTCTTCTATACCTAAAATATGTACAAAACACTAGATAATAATCATTTTACCACTTTTTATTAAGAAATGGACAATATTAAGGGTTAAAGTTGACATTTCAAATTTGAGGTTAGAAATAATATGTCATGGTTCCATATATTTCACATTTATTCGACAACTTTAACAATTAATATTGTCTATTTCTTAATTTAAGGCGGTATAATAAATATTACGTAGAGATTTGTACATATTTTAGGTATAGACGAAACATCATAAAACATACGAAAAAGTGTAAGTAAATCGAATAATTACCCAAAATTTATAGGTTATATTGTCATTATCAGATAAATATAATTACTATTTATAATTTTATTATCAATATTAAAGTACTTACACATAATTTTTTACTGCATTTATCCATTTTTTGCGTTTATTAATTTTCCATGAGACACCTAATGTACTCTCTGGAAATTTATAAAATTTCACTATCGATTTGAATCCATTTTTTTGACGGGATGTATGTGTACATCCACGAATGCAACAAACTTTCCTTGATATTGACATTACGATACTTATTTATTATTATTATTAATTAATAATCACTAAATGATAAATAATATAGAATAGAACAGTATTGGACAGTATAATGATACGCCTCCATAAAGTTCACATTTGTATTTGATTTGTGACTTGATTTGTATTTGTCCCCAACTTTCTTCTTCTTACCTTTGTGAAAAATAAATCTTTTGATAATGTATTCTAATGTTTTCTACAATAATGAATTTGGTATTTATATCATCTTATTAAATAATATTTCACTGTTTTATTAAGAAGATATCTTTAAATTTATAGAATTTTTAATTCAGCTGAAATCCAAATTGCCATATATAAACTAAAAAGTAATGTAATTGTTTCTTTTATTGTTAATATCTAATGTAAAGTATTTTATAATTGTGTTGTTTAATACATTATATTTTGATAAGAAATTAACAGTTGTCAAAATGAATTTGTCAAAATATTGATATGTTATATAGCTCAGTTTACAATTTCTTTAGTAAAGGTGCATTTCCATGCTTCTAAAAAAAAAGGTAGTTTCCTTAATCTTTAAAAACGAAAAATATTTCTATAAAGAACAATAATTATGTTGTAAATACGTTTGAAAGTAAAAACTATATAATTAATATATAGTTATTAAAAAACTAAATTTTATTATAATACTTTATTTGAATACAATTAATTGGCTTGTGTACTCATTTTCTAGCGCTAATTTTCGATAATGTATTTTGACGACACAGTTAATATATAATTATTTCTATAATTACTACATGATAAAATAACATTTAAAGAATACTTTGTAAAATTTTCATAAATAAATATCAAGAAATGAGCCATTGACAGCGAATCTCCGGTGACGTCACAAAAAAAAGTTTCATTGCGGTGTCCCTCATAACCCATCACTGGATTATTTGAAATCAGAAAACCAAAATGATTTCATTAGTTGATAAGTTTCTGCAGGACACCCTGTTAAGTAACTCGACAGCGTTACCTCGGCATTTATGTAAAGAAAAAGTGTACAAAATTTCATTGCGGATTGGTGCAGTAGATTTTGAGCTAGAGAGGACACCGACTCTGAAAAAGCTAAGTGTGAGAAAGCCCCCACTTAAGAAAACAAAAACGCCATTATAAGTATAATAAAGTTTATTTCAATCGAAAATTAACAACGACCCTTAAAAGAAGGGTTCACAACCTTGTTGTATTATAACATTTCATAGTATAAGACCTATTTCAAATTACATATTTTTTTTATTATTTATTATTAAGAAAAACATTTTTTAATACCATATTACATAAAAAAATTAAATAAAATCATTTATGTATATTTCGTTATTCTAACTTATACTCTATATTATAATAATTATTTAAAATAAACTTAACAATTGTCCTATTTAGATAAAAAAAAGAAACTTTTAAACCCGTTTTTCTCACACGTCTAGCACAAAATCTACTGCACCGATCCTTTGGAAATTTTACACACTCTTTCTTTTTATAAATGCTGAGGTAACGCTGTCGAGATTTTTTTAAACGTATTTTAAAATAAACAAGGTTTTTGATCGGTATTTTGACTTCTAAGTGCTGTAAAAAATTGAACAATGACTCGACAGGGTGACCTGCAGATACTTATCAACTACTGAAATCATTTTGGTTTTTTGATTTTAAATAATCCAGTGATGAGTTATGAGTAACTTTTTTTGTGACGTCACCGTAGATTCGCTGTCAATGGCTCATTTCTTGATATTTATTTATAAAAATTTCACCAAGTATTCTTTAAATATTATGTTATTATGTAGTAATTATATAAATAATTATAGATTAACAGTGTCGTCAGAAAATATGCTCCCTTAAAACAGTTTACAACCCAATTTTAATCAACTAAAATCAAAATAATTACCAATAGAATTAATTAAATTAAGAATAGCACCGAATCGATTATGGTACCATTTTACAAAAAATATAAAAATATAAATTCAATTTGTATGTTTCAAGGAATGCTCTCTGACTTCCGTTTTAGTTTTAAAAACTTCTAAACACATCCGGCATTTAAATAATTTTAATTCAGAATGTTGAACAACATGTTGTTTTAATTTTTTAAACGATTTAAAATGTATATTACATTTTGAACAATACATACAATTATTATAATGTTTGTTAGTATGTTCATTAAATCTTGCAACTGAGATGAAAGTTTTACCACATTCTTTGCAAACATACAGAGCTCTATTATTGACAGATAATGTTGTTTGTTCACAAGCTGTGCATTTACTCTTATAGTGGGAAGATAAATGGTACAAAAGCTCAGATGGTGACTTATATAAAATATCACATTTATCGCAGAGATAACCACCCCTTTTGTAATGTTTTTTCATATGGGTTAAAAGATTATCTCGAGATTTATAGTCTTTTAAACATAGCTGACATTTATAGTGAAAACCACAGGTTACTAACTTGTGTTGTTCCAATTTTTGTAAAGATGGGAACTGGCATTTACATAAATCACATTTATACCCCTTGTGAGCCTTCATATGCATACCTAGTTCACTAGGGAAGACAAATTTGCTGTTACAAATTCCACATTGGTATAATGCTGTATGCAAAGCCATATGCTTTGTATAAGAATCGTAAATTCGAAATAATTTACTGCAAATACTGCAGGTATATGTTTCCCCTTCTTCTTCTGGAGAATTTTCATCTAATTTTGTTTCTTCTTCTTTAGGTAAGTAGTCTATTTCTTGTTTAAAACATTCAACAATATCTGTTATTTCTTGCTTCATTGGTTCATCATCAAAATCATTGTTAAAATATTGTTCGTCATCGATTTCTTCTATTTTTATTTCTTTTTTTATTGTTATGCCGTCGTTTAATGCTTCAAAGTCTTCCATTGTTGTTTCTTTAGAACTGAAATAATAATAAGGTATATATTATAAAGAAGTATAGAATCAAATATAAAGTGTATTGTATATTGATAAAGTGGGTTAGTAGAACCTCAAATGTTCAATTATTCGTTAATAACTCCTTATGTGTTAGGAGATATTAACAAATAAAAAAGTCATTTAGAACCTTACAGTTCATAAATCTCTGCTATATGTAATTATATATCAAAATATCAAATATTAATTACAGCTATTTCAAGAAATAATAAAATTCCAATATTATGTCTGCCTTATAGTCCGGTCAATTTAGACATTCGAAGTTACCTAAATTCCCACCAAGCTGAAAATCGGTAAGATTGTTTAAAATATCATTAAAAACAAAATTTGAAAGTTCCCCATCTTTCCCCTGTAAGGAAAAAATTTGCGATTTTCAGCAAAACGGTAAGTTTTATCATAAAAATACCTCAGACAAAAATTGTAGATCATAAAATTATCTACAAAAAATTTATTAATACTTTTTTCTCTACGAGCCACCGTTTTTGAGATATAACGATTCAAAAAGTTGTAATCGTCATAATATGCATGAGTACGCCACGTATATATACATCTCTATAGTTGTAATATATGTTAAAATATTTTTCTATCGGTCATTGTAACGGTAGAGGAACTAGAACCGCAAATGTTCAATTATTTCTTAATAACTCCTTATATGTTAGGAGATATTATTAATTAAAAAAGTCATTTAATTATTTCAACGTTATAGAACATTTCAAGTAACATGTAACAAATAACTGACCTATTCCTTAATAGTGCGACATGTTACGTCATAAATATGGCCGACATTTGTAGGACTAAAACAACAATTCAAAATTTTAATTGCTATATCTCCGTCAACATTTAGATATTTAATAAAATAAAAACGCTGATACACGTTTATCAATATCAACTTCAATCAACAATTGAAAAATCAACCCCTAAAAAATGAGTACACAAGCCCATTAAGTGCAATTCAAATAATAATATATTTATTAAACATTTCCGATTAACTAGATTTAGTCTGGGGCTCAGATGTTACTACAAGCCCTACCCATTGATTGCTAATAGAAATGACTTAATAAATATTTAATAAAGAAGCCCACGTAATAATAAGACAATAAAGCAATACTTTCTTTTCTTAGTCTTAGCACAATAACAATAATTAATATTTTAAATCTATGCTCAAATTACAAACAAACTATTATTCTAATATTACATTTTATAAAACATATAGTTATATATATTTTACATTGCTACATTTGTTTAATTGTCGTACATTATATAAAAACATATTCAGGTGAAATAGCTAGACCGATTTGTAAGGTTACTTTTAATTTTTGGAGGAATTGATTGCGAAACATAAATAAAACAAATTTTTAATTAAAAAGGTCACCTTAATATAACTTTCTTACATGAAAGAAGGCTATTAGAGAGATACTGTGATTATTAGCAAGAGAACAGTACCTTAAATATATATTAATACATTTAAAATACATCTAGTATTTTTATTTGTACTGAAATTCAAATGCTAAGGCAGACAAAAGTATTTGTATATTCTAATAAATTATTGTATTTTAATGTTTTCTAAATTTCTGTTGATAAAATATATAATTAGTTTTTGTTGATTTATCTAATAATTATAAATAAATTGTATTGATCTATCACATGTGTCACAGAAAGTATTGACAGCAACATAACCTACAAATACATTGAGGGGTATAAATTCTAATTGACAAGACGTTCTTCAATTAAAGAAATAGTGAAATAATGTGTTTCATTATCTAAATTTATAGTAATCTAATAGATTTGATAATAAAATACTTTTAGGTTACATTTAAGTATCAACAGCTTTAACGTAGTTAATCGTAGAAAAGTAAGATTAAATTAGATATATTAGCAATAGAAATGAGGATAGCTTAAAAGACTCAAAAATTGTAGAAGAAAATGATTTAATATTAAATAAAGTATGTTTATTATATTATAACTGGCATAATTATACATAATTAAAAACTCGAACTGAGTAATAAATATTAATGTTAAAAACATACCGATTTGTTTAATGTACTAGATGTAATCTTATTAGAATATTAATTATAATAAAGTAATATTTTGAGTTGATTTATTTCTTATATTATAATTTAACTTTACTTTAAATTTAACTGAGAGTCGCTGACAACTAGAGCTGTCATTATTAAATATATCAAGTTCTAAATGATCTAGAAAATATAAAAGTTGGTATTATTTGTGGCGCGAATTTTAAAATATTTATTGGTAACAATATGTTATTGATTGTTACAAATTATATTGTTAAATGAAACAATATAACAAAAAACTATAGGTTAATGAGTATTGAATTATATTTTTCTTTGTTCACAACAATCATAAGATCAAAACATTATATATTGTACGACCGAGTAGTGATTGATGTTAGACTAAAATCTGTATCTCTTTTACTATCTATTGCATAAAAGAGAGAGCAATGGGTTTGTGTCCTATGTCTTAATTTCTATAAAAGTATACTATATATTGATAAAATGGGTTACTAGAACCTCAAATGTTCAATTATTTTTTAATAACTCCTTTTATGTTAGGAGATATTAACAATTAGAAAGTAATTTAGTTTATTAAAGTGATACAAACGTTATAGAAATTCCAATGCATGATACGTCACGTCCTATAGAATGAGCTTGTGTCCTATGCTACAATTTCTATAACAGTGTACTATATATTGATAAAGTGGATTACTAGAACCTCAAATGTTCAATTATTTTTTAATAACTCATTATATGTTAGAATATATTAACAATTAAAAAATTAATTTTGTCTTTTTAATTATTGAAGGGATTCAACGTTGCACTCATTCCAAATGCATGTGACATCACAACCGCTGCAACCTTACAGCTCATAAATCTCTGCTATATGTATTTATATATCAAAATATCAAATATTATTTGCAGCTATTTCAAGGAACAATAAAATTTCAATATTATGTCTGCCTTAGCAGGGTTAAATAAAATAAGAACTTGTTATTCTTTGATTTGACTTGATTATTTCGACTACCAACATCTACAATTCAAACTTTTAATTGCTATATTTCGTCAACATTTAGATATTTAATAAAATAGACACGCCAATACACATTTATTAACATCAACAATTGAAAAATATTCTTTCAAAATATAATATATCTCAGGAATGGTGATTCTTAGAAAAAAAGTATAAGAACAATTATTGTAGATAATTTCATGATCTACAACTTTGGTCTAATGTATTTTTATGATAAAACCTACCGTTTACCGGAAAATTTGGAAAAACCATTTTATTGACCTTTAATCTTGAATAACTTTTTTTGCAGATGTGCGATCGGTGAGAACTTTTAGTATTTTATTTGTAATAATGTTTCAAAGGTCTGTACCAACTTTCAGCTTTATGCGAATTATAGCTCATTCAAATGTTTATTTTACTGCTAGCTATGATTAATACTGTCAGTAAATTTAATTAATTTATTAAAAGTCTTATAGTAATTGTTAAATATATATTTTTTATAATATAAACTGCAAATAAACAATATACAAAATCATATTTAGCAGTTTTTAGCTAAAATTCTATATAAAATAGTAACAAAAGTAAATTTGCCAACTTTGGAATAAATTAAATGTTAAATAGGAGTCTTTATCAACATTTCTAGACAATCAGAAGATAGAGATGAAATATTACAATATATGACATATATATTCATTTAAAAATAACATTTATAAACTTTAATGTAACTGCTACAAGAATGTTACATCCTTGTATGTCTAATAATTAAGAAAACACTTATTTGAATAGACAGCAGATAAAAATAAAGAAAGCTATGATTAAACTTCCACAAAATAAAACATATCATTTCAAATATTTATATAAAATATGAAACATAAATTAAATATTGAAAGTTTTAAATTGTTAGAATACTTATAATATCATAAATTCAAATTAAATTTGAATTGATTAAATAAATCATTTAACAACGTGGTGGACGATACTTGATATCCAGGAGACGATGTGTACTTGCAAATAGAACCTGAAACATATATTATGTTTAAAATAAAATTTATATACCTAAAAATATAATTAAGATATTGTTATTTACTTTTGAATCCAATTTTACATTCTTTATTATTAAATTTAATGGAATTTTTCTGTCGATTTGATTTTCCAACACTTGTACTGCAATTTTTGAAAGATTTTCTGTCACAGCACATCTATTAAGCTCCAGGCGCTGAAAAAATTGCACATGATTATTTATAATGAATGGGGGACCTTAAAAATAGAAGCAGAGATGAGATCGAACTGGTGAGGGTGATGGGGAAGCAAATCAGGAAAGAGAAAATGTATTACGATTACGGGATAGTAAGATTAAAAGCAGAAAGAAGAGAGGTGCGAAATCTGATAAAGATAAGGGATATAGCGGTGCAACAACACAACAGAATGAAGAAAAGTAATCTTATAATAATGTTACATATTAAATTAATACATTGGTAAAAGATTTTTATTATTATTTAAATTTATTAAATGAGAACGTAACAAAACTAAGTTAAGATTCGGTAAATAAAAAAATATTACATTAAATAATGCAAGAGTTTTCGTTTTGTGTGTAGAGTAACATTTAAAAAAAATATTCTTTTTGAAAAATAAATCTACAATTTTTCCATTAATATAATCATAAAACATTTTAGGTAAACCGTTTTAAGGATTAAATGGGTAAATGGTTACAAAGTATTTCAGGGTAGCCACAAAAAAAAAATTTCAAATTTCCTTGATAATTTCAGGTTTTCTAGTAAAATTTTTCGTACTTTTCCTTGCAATTTTATTCGTATCACTTAAATATTTAAAGTTTTCATTATATTGCAATTACCAATAATTAAATCTGGTATTAAACTAAAAAAAAATACTTATTTCTTATTATAGGAAAGAATGGAAAAAATCGAGAAAAGCAATTACAATACAAGATATGAAGGATTTGGGAAAGTAATATACCTCAGTACTTAATAGAAAAAGACATAAAAAACATAAGGAAGACAGCAAGGTTTAGATTGGGAAATGAGGAAAAAGGAAACAGATACTGGGAAAGTAGTGAGGAAAGAATGTGTAGAGTGTGTGGAACGGAGGACGAATCACTGGAGCACATTAAGTTTGATTGTAAGGAAAAAGTAGGGACTGAGATGAATATTGGGCAGCTGTTAAAAGGGGGCAAGGAAGGGAACAGGTGGATGGCAGAAATAACTAGAAGAAGGAAGGCTGAAGCTTTTTAAATCTTTTTAAGGCAGAAGAATGTAATGCCGAAAGTGAAGGAAAGAGGTGGATGGCGGAGATAGAGAAGAAAAATTAGGAAAGAGAAGGAATGGCAGAGTAGAAACAGGAAATAATAATTAATTAATATTTATTTTTTATCTCATTGCCTTAGTTGGTGTTTAATAATTAATTAAATACGATTTATTACTTGTCAATAAGAAGTAACTTGAATTGAGTTGAGAGACAAATATGAGCTAATGACTAATATAAACTAGAACAAATTAACTCTTAATATTTAATAGATAAAATTATTGAAGATTTTTTAATTGAAATTTTTCATTAGCTACACGTTTTCTTTTTAAATTTTGTGATTCATTTCATTTCGAATTTTAAATAAAATATAATATATTATACATGAAATAGTTGCCGCAATCAAATTCCCTGATACTTATTAAAATTTCATTAAATTCCCTGATAATTCCCGGATTTCAGGGTTTTCCAGGTCTGTGGCCACCCTATACTTAGATCCATTTAAATGAAATATTACTAGGTTACACTTGAGTAAATTTGACATTAATGTAACATTTAATGCAAAGAATGTTTTTTAATGTAATATTTATGTTTAGTAGGCTTCAAATTTTAGAAAGGGCGATGTTTCGATTAATGCTTATTCTAAAATATTACAAGTTTAAGAAAATATAGGAAATACTTTTAAAAAAGCAATAAAATTAGTCGGTAAAACATGGAACAATAGATTATTAAATATTTGCGTTGTTTGTTCATTACATCGTAAATATAACGTACCATTAAGTGTGGACTATTTTCCAGCGCAATTTTAGCAACATCGTCATTGAATCTTCGGCAGGAATAAACCTCGAGGACTTCCAAATCAGCCCATCTTATAAAATCAGTAAAATACCTTTTGCCAGCCAAATAAGTATCATCAAGAATAAGCCGTTTTAATTTCTTTAAATTCATACCTAAATTCATGAATTTAATAGGAGTTTCGCAATATTCATCCTTGGAATGCAACTCCAGAGCTTCCAGCTGGCTACAGTCTCGAATTAGTTCATTAAAAATTTCTTCGGTAATATCTCTGAGTCCCAAACTTTTTAACTGGCGAAATTCTTTAATATAGGACAACCTAGTCCTACTAGATTTAAGCAAAGTAAATTCTTCCAAATTTGGAGCTGCAAAAACCAAATCTTTAACAAAATCAGAATCAAACAATTCGAGTTGTGTTTTAAATGACCTTAGTTTGCATTTTTTGATAAAATCGAATAATAACTTCCTGTCTACTTTAAACGAACCACATAATTCTAACTTCCGGATTCCTTTTGGTGCTTTTTCGAAACATTTACCAGTTAAAACTGAGTTAAAGTTAAGAACGAGGTGTTCTATGCCAGGATTGCTTTCAAAAAGATTGCAGAGATCGGAATCTTTAATATCAGATGTGATCGACACAGATCTGAGATTGCTGCATCTTGTTGCAAGCATTGTTAAGACATCGGTTCGATCTTCAAGACACTTCCAAGTAGTTGGTTCATATTTTTGAAATAACCACTTGGTTTTTGGGGTTCTTATTTTTCCCATTTCTTTCATTCGTGATAGGGTATATTCTGGGATAAAAGCAATGTCAATCGTTGTTAATTTTCTCCAATAAGGTCTTGTATCTAACTCTTCAATCGGAGCTGTTTTTTCTAAGTTAATCACATCTTGGGGAAGAAGGTACGAATATATATGACGTAGGCAATCCTTGTTCAATACTTTAAACATATCCATGGTTTGTTTTCCACAAAAACCGGATTCACAATCCTAAAATCAGAAAAATATAACAAAATTTAGTATTTGTCTAGTTTATAAGCGAAGATTGTCGTAAAATGAATAAACAAAAGGTTAAGTCTTGCCTGAACTTGATTAAGTAGTTAACTGCAGCTTATAATAAATCTTAAACCAAGAAAAATTAACATGTTACGTATGTCCTTAGTTATATATAGTCCTTCTTTCACACAACTAGAATTGAAAAACCAATTTCTAGGTTAAATTGACTATTGAAAAATCGACAATAAATAACATATACGACACACTTTTTATTAAAATCTATTTGCAGAGATTAATCTATACCTTAATCGCCAAAGATTCTTACCGGTACTATTGATATTAGTATGACATTATAAAAACAATAAATACCGGTGTCCAAGAATCCAACACTGTTTTAGAGTGAAGCCCCAAAAATGATATGTCAACTATCAGAATTATCACCGGATTGTTAAATAACACTTATATTATAATAAAATGTACAAATACTTACTCTTAATACTTGATGTCTTGTAGTATTACAAGTTGTGTCTTATTTTATTAATGTCATGTAAAATTAATGGCAACTATTTGACACTTTATACACCGTCTTATTATTATTCTTTTTTTTTGTGAAGGGTCTGTCAGTTAGATGCTGTTAACAAATGTTGGAAGCGTTCTAATTTAGAGCAAGAGCTTTCCACCACAAATTTAGGCTGTTAAATGGTTTAATTCTAGTACAAATAACAAGTTAGGATTTAGTAGTTTAAAAAATAAGTAAGTTTACCTATTGTCTTAATAAATAATGTGTTATTATTATATAATATGCTTGTGTCCTATGTCTTAATTTCTATAAAAGTGTACTATATATTGATAAAGTGGGTTACTAGAACCTCAAATGTTTCATTATTTTTTAATAACTCCATATATTTCAGGAGATATTAACAATTAAAAAGTCATTTTGTCTCTTTAATTATTAAAAGGATTCAACGTTGTTCACATTCCAAGTGCATGTGACATCACAATCCTTGTGTAAGGTTACCAACCTTACAGCTCATAAATCTCTGCTATATGTATTTATATATCAAAATATCAAATATTATTTAAAGCTATTTCAAGGAACAATAAAATTTCAATATTATGTCTGCCTTAGCAGGGTTAAATAAAATAAAAACTTATAATTCTTTGACTTGACTTGATTATTTGACTACCAACAGCTACAGAACATTACCACAGTACTGATCTACTCAACAAGTAACTGACGTTAAAATGCATTTCACGTCATACAAATATGGCCGACATTTCTAGCGCTAAAACTACAATTCAAACTTTTAATTGCTATATCTCCGTCAATATTTAGATATTTAATAAAATAGACACGCCAATACACATTTATTAACATCAATTTTGATTAACAGTTGAAAAATCGACCACTAAAAATGAGGACACAAGCCCATTGTTAATATCTCCTAAAATATAGGAGTTATTAAAAAATAATTGGACATTTGAGGCTCTGATAGCTAACTTTAAACAGTTTACAAATCCATTATAGGTTTAACAAATTTTTTATTTAATAAGGTAATATAATAAAATAATAAAAATGTTGCGTTGTTAAATAATTTATTTTTCTTTATTATTTTCTGATTACAACTTGACAGTTACATATAGACTAAATACAATCACACTGTTGAGAAATACGTCAACATTGTTCATTGCTACGCAGCCCTTATATATCTTTTTCTAACTTGTCAAACAATCTAAAAAACAGTAAAAACTTTCCTGCTGTAATAATCTACAATTTCCACGATTCTGCTTGTTAAATATGTGTACTTTAATTGTTAATATCACGCTTATAGCTTGTCAAACCATGTCATATTTTGTAATTATATTTTGATCACTTATATTAAGTAGTGAACTACCTTAACATGTAGGATCGAATATGCAAATTATGTGGAAGTCGTAGTATAATGCTTTTTCATATGTTGCTTTAACCCATGTTGACTTACAAATGTTTTATTACAAGAATTACAAGTAAATATCTTTTCCAGTGGTAGATGAATACGTTTATGCCTTTTTAAATCGCTCTTCCTTATAAAGGATCTTTTACATTGTGTACAAGTGAAAGATTTAGCATCTAAGTGTGTATTTTTATGTAAATTTAAATTACCTAATCTAGCAAATGATTTATTACATACGTTACAAGAAAAAGGCTTCAAATCTAAATGTATTTTCTTATGTTGATTTAAATTTCCAATATAAGTAAAGTTTTTGTTGCAAACTTCACACACAAACGGTCGTTCACCTGAGTGTGTTTGCATATGTCGTTTTAAATAAGATAATATTAAAAAAGTTTTACTACAAATTTCGCATTTATAATTTCTATTTCCATCTGTGTGAGTTGCAATATGTAATTTTAAACTACTCATTCTTGTAAATGATTTTTTACATTGCATACAAGAGTAAGGACGTTCAGCCCAATGTGTTTTCTTATGTTGATTTAAGTTTTCCGAAAAAGAAAAGAATTTAAAACAAATATCACATGAAAATGGTCGTTCATTTGTGTGTGATCTTTTATGACGTTTCAAACGAGATAAATGCTCAAAATTTTTGTTACAAATTTGACATATATGTTGTTTATTAGA
The DNA here is from genome assembly GCA_963678705.1 of Panorpa germanica. NCBI lineage: Eukaryota > Metazoa > Arthropoda > Insecta > Mecoptera > Panorpidae > Panorpa > Panorpa germanica. The sequence continues at coordinate 23,199,277 of OY783208.1, read as the reverse complement.
TTTTCTTTTGCTTTTTGGTAACTGATTTCTTTTGTTGTGAGATTTTAAATGATTCTTTAGATAAACAGCTTTAGAAAACAATACGTTGCACACATCGCAAACAAATTTTGATTCCGGTATTATTGGTTTTAAATCTTCATCTTCAATATAGACTACATAATCATTAACGGATTCCATTTTTATACAGCTTTACTGAAAATGAAGGAAATAATTGTTTAATTTATAGTTAAATGTTTTGATGAACTTTATACATTTAAACTAACATTTTCTTGCAAATAATATATTTTAATAAATATTCAATTTGAATGCTGTTAATAATTAAAGATAATATTTATTTTACTGCATTGACATTTGACACTTAATGAAAGTAAAACACGATGCTTTCCAGTTGCCTTTACAACTCCTTTAATATCCATGTTGCTAATCTTTTAAATCTATTGTCTTTTTAAAACACAATGGGCTTGTGTTCTATGTCTTAATTTCTATAAAAGTGTACTATATATTGTTATATGTTAGGAGATATTAACAATTAAAAAAGTCATTTTGTCTCTTTAATTATTAAAGGGATCCAACGTTGTACACATTCCTAGTGCATGTGACATCACAATCCTTGTGTAAGGTTCCCAAACTTACAGCTCATAAATCTCTGCTATATGTATTTATATAACAAATATTATTTACAGCTATTTCAAGGAACAATCAAATTGCAGGGTTAAATAAAATATAAACTTATTATTCTTTGATTTGACTTGATTATTTGACTACCAACAGCTACAAAACATTACCACAGCACTGATCTACTCAACAAATAACTGACGTTAAAATGCATTTCACGTCATACAAATATGGTCGACTATTTCTAGCGCTAAAACTACAATTCAAACTTTTAATTGCTATATCTCCGTCAACATTTAGATATTTAATAAAATAGACACGCCAATACACATTTATTAACATCAATTTCAATCAACAATTGAAAAATCGACCACTAAAAAATGATGACACAAGTCCATTAAGGAAACAAGCTGCTCTCTTTCCATTAAAAGGAGCAATTTCGTTCTAAACTCATATATCTTAAGCCAAAGTCGTTAAAAATACATACACCTCAGAACCCTAAATATAATTAAAAAACCCAAGTAGATTTAAAAATATTCCTTTATTCATAAAAACCAATATAAAAAATACTATATATTGATAAAGTCCAATTATTTGTTAATAATTCTTTATATGTTAGGAGATATTAACAATTAAAAAAGTCATTTTGTCTCTTTAATTTGTTAAAGGGATTCAACGTTGTACAACATTCCAAATGCATGTGACCTCACAACTGCTATATTGCTATCTCTTTTATACAACATAGCGTAACAGAGATAGCATATTCATGATAGAACTCTGACATGTTTAACCAACCTTACAGCTCATAAATCTCTGCTATATGTATTTATATATCAAAATATGAAATATTATTTACAGCTATTTAAGCAGAATGTTTTTTCATATGATATTTTAAACTCCAATAAGTGTAATATGCTTTTGTACAATAACTACATGAATACAACTTCGCTAGTTTTGAGTGTGTTTCAATATGCCTGGTTAAATCATACTTCCTACTAAATGATTTTTCACATTGTGTACAAGAATGCGGCTTTATATTAAAGTGTGTTTTTTTGTGTACATTTAAACTACCTAAAGTTCTATATGCCTTGTCACAAAAGCTACACTCATACGGCTTCAAATTTGTATGTGTTATTTTATGTTTCTGCAAAGTTAAGGATGATACAAATGTTTTAAAGCAGACATCACAAGTAAATGGACGATCATCAATATGTGTCATTTTATGACGTTTTAATCCGGATGAATCTTTAAAAGATTTATCACACAAATCACACGGGTATTTTCTGGTAATTGCTTTATCTCCAGGACCCTCTTTTTCTTCGTTGTGAGCTTTAATGTGATTTTTTAGGAGAGTTACTTCAGGAAATGATGCGTAACATATATCGCAAATATACCAGCATCCTGTTGTTTCCGGTTGTAAGTTATATGAGTCATTTATGCTCTCTGATTCTGCAGTATCTTCTAAGGGTTCTAATTTTATGGGTATTTCATCCCTTGCATCTTCTACATAAACTATATAATCACTGCTGGTTTCCATTTTTAATATTGCTTTACTGAAAATTGCAAGTGCAAAAAGTATTTGGGTAATTATTCGATATAGCTACACCTTTTGTTTTGCCTCTCATTAAAAAACTACTGCAGTTTTGTATGTTTTATGGCGTTTGTTGTATACTTAAAACATGTACAAATCTTGCGCAATATACATTATACCATTTTTTATTTAGGAAAAGACAATATTAAGGGTTAAATTTAAAATTTCAAATTTGAGGTTAGAAATAATATGACAATATTTCTCATTTATTGGTCAACTTTAAGCATAACTACTGTCTATTTTTTAATAAAAAATGGTATAATGTATATTCCGCAGGATTTGTACATGTTTTTACTATATTAAAAGCGCTAGAAAATAGGCAAAAGTGCAGTAGTTTTTTTTATAAGTGCTGGATAACACTTTTAATACCAGAGGTGAACTAACAAAATATTTTGTTTTTTGGAAAATATATACAAAGAAACTTAGCTTATTCTTGCTGTGACTCACTGTAATTACTAAAAATAATTATGTATATTTATATTTTACTTACTATTTAATTATTAGGTTGAATTTTATAGTATTATACTTTATGTGTTGATAATATTTAATATATATAGACATTTGACAGATGACATTTAGTGCAATTGCTTTCCAGTGGTTCTTTGGATTCCTCACATTATACAAAGTTAAATAATATTAGAAAAAATAATTCTTTCATCTTTAGACTTTCTTAATTAGTATTTTCGAATTGCTTTTTTAATTTTTTCCAAAACTGATAAAACTACTCATAAATGCTGTCCTCTAAACTGAACTTTAATAGGTTTGTAAAATAATTCTTTATGGACATATTCAATGTTTAGAAAAACCATGTCAGAGAAAAGATATTTCACAAAAAAACACACAAATATACATTACATACATTATTTATTTGTAATAATATAGTTATATAGATATTCTATATATATTGTTTAGTTATAATAATAACATATTTATTGAAATATTGAACAACTAGTTACTTGCTGCTAATTATTTTATTAATCCAGTCCTTGTAGTTGTCCACTCGAATGGTAGTAGCTAAAGATTGGGAATAACAATAACTGAATCCTGCTAATTTTCTGTTTATTAGAACAAGCCCGTAGAGTTTCTGTCAAAAAATAAATGTATTATTAAATAATTCAATTGAGAATAACTTTGTGTTTATGTCTATTACTAAAAATGTTGATCCCTTTTTTAAGTGTCGTTTATTTCAATCAGAAATTAAAAAAAAGAAACTCCTAAAAAATGAGTTCACAACTCCATTATTTGTTTTATGAATTGCGTATACTATGAACTTAGATTTAGCAAATTATACAAAAGATTACATACAAGATGCTCCTTGTCAGGAACCTGAACACACATATTTTCATTTTGGCTAGCAGGTGCCTCACTTCCTATGCTACGATGAGGATTGCAAGGCCCAGCACAGGCACCATATTGATATACAACAACATAAGCTAAAAATCAAAGTGTTTTAATTTTTATTAGAAAAGTTGTGGGGCATAAAATTATCTACAATTGTGACCTTAAGCATTCTTTGCTAACACTGTATTTATTAGTAGGGAGACAGTGCATGTTCACGCCGCACTTTGGTTCTTTATTATTTGATGGAATTGGCGGCCATCACGACCGTATAAATACAATATCTAAGTAACCGTTTAACTTATTTTAATTATTTTCACGGGAAATGAAAGCTGAATGAATTACGCAAAATTTATAAAGAACAACATTTTTTCAAAAAACTAATTGTTTATAAGTTAAAAGCGGTTTTGTAAAAGAAAATGAAATTTGCATGGCTTTCACTCTTCGCACTATATCTCAGCAACGGCTAATCATACAAAAAAATGTTTAAGATCAAATTTGTAGAGAACTCTATGATCTATAAGTTTCAATATAACCTCTATTGACATATGACACTTAGGAAACGAGATATTTGCATAGAAAAACAAATTTTATTAAAATTTCATTTAAAATGTATTGTATTGTATGTAATGACGTCATCGCCAGAGTTCTTTACAGATTCGGTGAAACTATCATCCGTACTTTGATTTTGCGATTATTTCCATAACCTGTCAAAAATATTTACTTATTATAGGTACTTACTTTTCAAGAAAAATCCATTTTCTGTGTAGGCATAAAATGATATTATTTCTCCGAGGTTGGCATCGAACATTTCGCCGTAGGAAGGAAGTTGTATGGGTAGTCGATCAGCTGTTGAACACAAAATTTGAATTACACATCAGACACTGATAAAAGAAAATATAATGAGACTTATAGAAAGCTATGTAACAAGATGGTATCAGGATGAATGTGATGTAAGGGAAAAAAGAGAGAGGAAATAGAAACGTTGGACCATATCAAAGACGATGTGCTCCAACAATAGGTGGACTACGGAAGTGTAGAGAAGGAAGGAATTAGAGGAAATGAAAGCAGAAGTAGTCAAGAGGAGTAACTACTGACAAGAGAGCAGAAATGATAGGATGGTGAGGGGGACCCAGTAAACAATTTGGTGAAGTGCCCTATTTAGTGACGTTCGAGTCACTCGTACAATTCAATTCTAACGCTTTACAAGTTCTCTACCTGTCACAGATTTTGTGTTAGTTGTTAGAATTTTTTCATAATAATATTCTTTCTTTTTCCAACATCATTCATTAAGTAGCAGTTGTTTCTTTCACACTAGGATATATATTTGTTTAGTTCATTTTCATTCCAAAGTGAGAGAGAAACGAGATGCGGTTAGACAAGTAAAATATATTTTTCACCGTTACACTTGTATACTTGTATAGTATTTCGTTCAGTACAGTATGTTTAAAGTATATGCTATCCTTTTTCAACAAATATTTCTTTAATGGTAATAGGCACACGGTGTCTCCCTCAATCTTCGAATATAATGTGTTTAAACGAATACTCTAAGCAGCGATGGTAAGACAGAGGTTTTAAACCTAACGCAGACCTGCCGATCGTGGATTTTTGAATCACCAAAACAATGTAAAAAACTAATATAACGAGTATTGTTGAAGATGAATAATATTCATTAAAAAAATCACGATCTGTACTAAAGATTACATCTATTGGTTTCTTCATTTAAATATTTATATTTTGCAGACTCTAAAAAGTAGAATTCCATTAAGTTGTATACCCCTGCTAGTGTCAAGTTTATAATTCCGGTCATAAATCATAAACCGGAGTTGTTTTTAATTCAGCAGTGAACCGTCGTTGCGATGTCTGTAGCTCATAAAAAGGGCCTTTCCTATGAACGACTGAATAGAAAACGAACACGTTCCAGACAAAAAACTCATGATATGTAATAGAAATTAAGTAGAATTTACTCCAAAATGTTTACTGGGGAGTGGAGTAACCTTAAATTGATCAAGTGCTAAATCCGTCAAAAAAATTTGAATGAAGCAAATAACAAAATATACTTACGAACTTTATCTTTAAGTTTTATTATAGCCAAGTTACTGAAGGGCGGCGCAAGAATGGTATAATTCGGATGTGTAGTTATAGCGGTTTTGTCTAGTACTTGCAGATTCGGATCTTCACACAATATAGATGCGATAACACCAAAACATGTTCCACTAAAAATGAACAAGTTACTTAAATAAAAATGGACTCTTCTGGATCTCCTGTTGAACAGTGATCGGAAAAGTTGGCAAATTGTAGTGGGGAAGAAGGAGAGGAAGGAATGACGTCGTGAACTGAATTTAGTTATTAAAGGGACACAAATGACTATTTAAAATGTTAATAAGTTCTAAAATATTGCGAATTTGATAGTAAACTTTATCACAATTCTATATTATATTGTTCCAAATTTTGAAAAAAAAAGTTGGTCAAATAATGAATAAAATGGAAAAAATATGAAAAATTATTTCGTTTTTATATGTAAAATAAATATAAAACGAGTTAAATATTTCAATTTAAAAATGGAATTAAAATTTAAAATGAAATTCAATTCACACACAAACGACAGTCGTCACCATGGTGTAGTAACTCATATAGGGACAACTGGTCCTTTGATAACTTCATGTCGAATTGAGATTTGCCCTGTATTTTATAAGAAAGTTTATAGGCTTGACTGTACATATTTTAGACATACGCCATTTAATCCAGGTACCACTTCAGAAAGAGTTATTTAAGTGCCCTAGAATATTAAAAAAATTAAATTATCTTATTTAAAAGGAAAGAAAAATGAACAGACATACAAAATCAAAGAACCAAATATTTATATTTGCCTTTAATGTTGATTTTAGTTATAATTATTTCGAATAAGTACTTTAGGGTCACCATTAGAAGAATTGGATCTTCTATATTAAGTATAGACGTAATTAATTACATTTTTTTACAGATAAAATCAGGAAATGTTGTAATGTACAAATAATAATAGGTTTTTGAGTCTTTGCTTTAGATTACATTGAGTATTTTAACAAAACAACTGTGCTTTTAAAGAACGCCTTCAATGAAACTTCTAAATACGCCTCTTACTAATATACAAATTTATCTTAGTCCTCTGACGTCATATTTCCGAGCATCTCCGACAATCTCCGAGTTTTATGCACATGGCTGCCGTATTGTTATATTTCTAAGTGATTACTGTTTTACTTAAATTAAAATTAATAAATAGTTTAAAAGTGCAAATTTAATTGAAGTGTCTCGTATATTATACAAATAGCGATAAGAAAAATAATAGTTGGCAGGTAAAATATTATTAGTTGTTATTATCTTAAAGCAAATACACTAACTCTAACAGTGGCGTCATTGTTAATTATATATAACATATTATTTTATTAGACTTTATGATACTTTTCAGGACTATATATTGGGGCCAAAGCACTATATATTGGGAGCTGCCAAAGAAATGTAAGAGGCAATAGGCAGCAGATGAATTAACTAGCTAGCTAAACAACTACATCATCAAAAATCAAGAAGGACTTTGGTTTATATGCAATTACATTAATTAAATAATTTAATATTTTTGTTTTTTTAGGAAGAATTTTTATGTATATATAAATACATTAATTACAATAAACATTGTTAACTAAAAATTGCGGTTTTTTTTTTATTTATAAAATTTTTGATATTTATAATAATTCAAACATCTACTCATTCCCGCTTTTTTTGTGTCTTGCAAGAACTTCATGTCGAACGCAGGCAAAAGTCCTTGGCAAATACCATCAAAGGACCAAAGCTTAACATGGGAGTTACCGATCTATAGTATATATCATCTTTGGTCGTCGCTATATATTTAGCAACGTAGCATATAAGGAATATGAATCTTACAGAGACAAATTAAAAGGTGACTTACTCCTTTAAACCTGAAGCAGTGGTTAAAACATGAGAAGGAGAGATCAGAGCGCCCGCAAGCGTTCTAAGTAAAAATTCGAAACTATCAAAAACATAAATTTCCGTAAAAAATTGATTGCCGCCACATTTATAACAGTCCCTGTCAATCCCTGAAAAGAAACAAAATGATAGAATTCTTTTACAGTTTGCTACTAGGAAATGTTCTGAAGCGACTTATACTTAAAAGAGGTTATAAGAGCGGTATAAATCTATAATACGATAATGAATTCGTTTCTACAACTTGTTTTCAGTATGAGACGCCGCCGAACTCTCGTAATTTGAACTATATTGTATTTACTTTATTTAAAATATGTATTATTTTCTTCAGCTAATTTATATTATGTTTGCCATTATATAAATTATTACATTTTTAAACCATATCTAAGAACCATAATAAACTGATTTGGTTTGAATCCTAATAAGCCAGTATTATATAAAAAATCTGAGTAATTACCGATGTAGCTACACCTTTTGTTTTGAACCTCATTAAAAAACTACTACATTGTTTTATGTTTTATGATGATTGTTGCATGCTCAAAACATGTACAAATCTTACGTAATATACATTATATAATTTTTTATTTACAAATAGACAATATTAATGGTTAAGTTAAATGTTCAAATTTGAGGTTAGAAATAAAATGACAATTTTCCATATATAAGTAAAAATGGTGTCATATTTCACATTTATTAGTCAACTTTATGCATAAATCCTGTCTATTTTTTAATAAAAAATTGTATAAGGTATATTACGTGTGATTTGTACATGTTTTCACTATAATAAAAGTATCTTGAAATATACGAAAGTGCAATAGTTTTTTTATAAGATTGAAAACAAAAGGTGTAGCTATATCCAATAATTACCGAAATCTGTCATCTGTTACACAAAAAAGTGGTTATCTTCAAGTGATCTTCTAATTATATATATCTTCTATTTATTAATACAAAAATAGTAAAATGGATATTACGTAAGATTTGCACATGTTTTGAGTATACAACAAGCATCATAAAATATACAAAAATGTAGTAATTTTTTTTACAAGGATCAAAACAAAAGGTGTAGCTATATCAAATAATTACCAACTCTGAAAATTAGTAAATATCAAAGAATGAACAGCAGAAGTAATAAATACCTTCTCCCATAACTTCAACTACTTCGTTGCCACACATCTTATCTGTATCGGCTAAACGGCCTAAACGGCTTGGACGGCCTGGACGGCCTGGACGACCTGGACGGCCTGGACGCCATTTCGTATGGCTTGGAGAGTCCCAGCTTAAAGGCCCAAAAGACCGCATACTGTGATGATGGTGATGCACTGGTGGTGGGTTTAAATTAAACCAAGATCGCTGAAAATAATAAATAAATATGTACATACATGCCTCGGTCAAAATAAACGATAAAATAGGGATAAATTAGCTATAATTCGCATAGAGCTAAAAGTTGGTATAAACCTTATGGACATTATCAGTCCTCACCGATCGCACATCTGCATAAAAAGTTATTTAAGGTCAAAAGTCAATGAGAATGGTTTTTCCAATTTTTTCGGTAAACGGTAAGTTTTATCATAAAAATACATCAAAGCAAAGTTGTAGATCATGAAATTATCTACAATAATTGTTCTTATACTTTTTTTTCTAAGAATCCCCATTCCTGAGATATTGCGATTCTAATTCACAAAAAACAATAATATGTTCGCTGAACCGCCTTAATGGTGTACACGCCATCGGATGTTTAATATGAGTAAAAATATTGGTTTGTGTAACTTGTAAATACAAATTATACGATTGTGGGAATATACAGAGTGTTCCGAAATTACACAGTTATGCAATGTGATTTGAATTGACTATTTAAAGTACAAGTTAAAATATTTTATGTAAAGCACCAATAAACTTAACACATGTTAAGATATTCACATAATACAAGAATTATGAAATCATTTTACTTTCACGTGCTCAAGGATCTCTAGGATAACATCACAATAGTGGCATCTTGATTCAGTAATAAGTCAATTTTTTTCGCATTTTATTGACACTACCACAAATTAGATTCAAAAACACTAGAACGAAACACTACCTCACAGGTGGTGCGGAAATGTGTGCATATTATGTGGAACACGACTTCTTCAACTTTTAGAATCGCAATATCTCAGGAATGGTGATTCTTAGATAAAAAGTATAAGAACAATTATTGTAGATAATTTCATGATCTACAACTTTGCTCTAATCTATTTTTATGATAAAACTTACCGTTTACCGGAAAAATTGGAAAAACTGTTTTTGTTTACCTTTGACGTTGAATAACTTTTTATGCAGATGTGCAATCGGTGAGGACTTTTAGTATTTTATTTGTAATAGTGTTCCAAAGGTCTGTACCAACTTTCAGCTCTATGCAAATTATAGCTAATGGGTTTGTGTCCTCATTTTTCAATGGTCGATTTTTCAATTGTTAATTGAAATTGATGTTAATAAATGTGTATTGGCGTGTCTATTTTATTAAATATCTAAATATTGACGGAGATATAGCAATTTAAAATTTGAATTGTAGTTTCAGAAATGGTCGTCCATATTTAAATAACGTGAAATGCATTTTAACGTCAGTTATGTGTTGAGTAGGTCAGTGCTGTGGTAATGTTTTATAGCTGTTGGTAGTCGAGATAATCAAGTCAAATCAAAGAATAATAAGTTTTTATTTTATTTAACCCTGTTACGACAGACATAATATTGGAATTTTATTGTTCCCTGAAATAGCTATAAATAATATTTGACATTTTGATATATAAATACATATAGCAGAGATTTATGAGCTTTAAGTTTGACAGCGATTGTGATGTCACATGCATTTGGAATGTGTACAACGTTGAATCCCTTTAATAATTAAAGAGACAAAATGATTTTTTTAATTGTTAATATCTCCTAACATATAAGGAGTTCTAGTAACCCACTTTATCAATATATAGTACACTTTTATGAAATTAAGACATAGGACACACCAAAAAAATCTAGAAGACATCATAAAAGAAATAAACAATCAAAAGATGTTTTAGGATTGAGTATAAAACCTGCGTCTAAAACGAATATAAAAACGCCATGTATTATAAAATTTAGAAAATATAAAAGATATATAATTTAAGCATACTACAGTTGGCAGTATTTGTGGTGACGTGGCTTCATATATGTGAACCACACTGCTGTCTAATCAGTTTTATGATTATGTACGTACATAACCATAAAACTTATTCGGTAGCTGTCAAAGTAAAGCGTTATTATTTTCGCCCACTTTATCATCTACATAATTTACATTACATTAAATAATACGTTTTAGAACATCTATATCCAATCATAAATCTGTTCCACGTTTCTTTTTAAATGTAAATGCTATATAAATATTATTAATATTTCACTAACCTGACAGTTCACAACGGTCACAATGACACATAGAAAGATAACCGCGTACATCTTTAAGCGAATTATTTTAGAAATAAAGCAAAATGTAAATTGAACACGTCGACACCTAGAAAGCAATTGTACTGCTGGCTTATCTGAACAAATAATATTAAATATTAACTTTAATTCATTGCATGAAGATCAAATTTAATTTTGATTTAATGGAAATTTGACGGAAATTATTTGATTGTAATATGAGTACTTAACTAAATTAAAACATAATGTTATTGTATATGTATATAAATATATTTAATTTGATTAATAGTTGATTGAAATTGATGTTATTAAATGTATATTGATGTTTCTATTTGATTAAATATCTAAATGTTAACGTAGATATAGCAATTAAAAATTGAATGGGCTTGTGTCCTATGTCTTAATTTCTATAAAAGTGTACTATATATTGATAAAGTGGGTTACTAGAACTCCTTATATGTTAGGAGATATTAACAATTAAAAAAGTCATTTTGTCTCTTTAATTATTAAAGGGTTTCAACGTTGTACACATTCCAAATGCATATGACATCACAATCCTTGTGTAAGGTTACCAACCTTACAGCTCATAAATCTCTGCTATATGTATTTATATATCAAAATATCAAATATTATTTACAGCTATTTCAAGGAACAATCAAATTTCAATATTATGTCTCCCTTAGCAGAGTTAAATAAAATGAAAACTTATTATTCTTTGATAACTAGCGCATGCGTACTAGATACACAGGTCTACCAACAGCTACAAAACAATACCACAGCACTGACCTAATCAACAAATAACTGACATATCCCACTACATGTTACGTCATAAATATGGCCGACATTTGTAGCGATTGTTGATTGAAATTGATGTTAATAAATGTGTATTGGCGTGTCTATTTTATTAAATATCTAAATGTTAACAGAGATATAGCAATTAAAATTTTGAATTGTAGTTTTAGCGCTAGAAATGGTCGGCCATATTTGTATGACGTGAAATGCATTTTAACGTCAGTTATTTGTTCAGTAGGTACGTGCTGTGGTAATGTTTTGTAGCTGTTAGTAGTCGAAATAATCAAATCAAATCGAAGAATAATAAGTTTTTATTTTATTTTATCCTGTTACGGCAGACATAATATTGAAATTTTATTATTCCTTGAAATAGCTGAAAATAATATTTGATATTTTGATATATAAATACATACATCAGAGATTTATGAGCTGTAAGGTTGGCAGCGGTTGTGATGTCACATGCATTTGAAATGTAGTATAACGTTGAATCCCTTCTATAATTAAAGAGACAAAATGAGTTTTTTAAATGTTAATATCTCTTAACATATAAGGAGTTATTAACAAATAATTGAACATTTGAGATTCTAGTAACCGACTTTATTAATATATAGTACACTTTTATAGAAATTAAGACATACCTGCGCAACTTAAGAGCACCTGCGCAAACTCTTAAACTGTGGACAGCGTAAACGCTGCTTTATCTCTGGTGAAACAGATTCAACATTTTCACACATTATGTCAAACTCACATTGTCCTTATAACCTTATTTAGCTTACATCGAATTCTTACTATAAAATAATTATTTCTTAGTTTGTTAAAATAAATAATATATTAAATATGTCGATCTTTGCTTCTGGTTGTGGTTTTTGTGCAGATTGTGGTTCAATTTTACCTTTATTACGTGAAAAAGGAGGAGTTGCATGTTATTTATGTAAACGTGAATATGGTCCAGAAGGTATTTATTATTATTAATTAACTTCATCTATTAATTTCTTTAAAAAATAATAATAATTAATTGTAATTTTAGTATTTGGTGATATGAAATTAAACCATATCATTCATTTTAATACTGTTGATACATACGCTGATGTGAAATCAAATAGTGGAAATCAAGATGAAGACGCAGATGGTCCTATTGTGGAACGCCGTTGTCCAAAATGTAATAATGAGAAAATGTCTTACGCTACTTTACAATTAAGATCAGCTGATGAAGGACAAACTGTGTTTTACACCTGTACTAAATGCCAGTAAGTAAAATACAATATTATAACCTAAAAATTATCGTAAATAATACCTTTTTAACTTACACATACAAATTGGGTTGTAGACTCAATCTCAGGGGTCGTTTTTATTGAAATATTTGTTATTAAACGTATATTGGCGTTTTTACATTAATAAATATCATAATAGTTGATGACGTGAATCAATCAAGCAGTAATGTTATTTGTTTTATAACACGACATTATATTGAAACTTTCTGGGTTGACCTAACAGCTGCTGTAGCTTTGACGTTTAATTCTGCATCTCTTTTGCACTTCTCTTGTTTAACTTAGATTTTAAATGGTAGTGGGGAAGAAGGTGAGGAAGCAATGACTATTTCAATCGTTAATAACTTCTATAATATTGCGAATTGAATAAAAATAATTGGATATTTGAAGTTATGATAGCTAACTTTTGCAATGGGTTTATGTCCTATGTCTTAATTTGTATAAAACTGTGCAATATATTGATAAAGTTTGCTTCCAGTACCTCAAAAGTCCAATTATTTGTTAATAAGTCGTTATATTTTAGGAGATATTAGCTATTTTAATAGTAAAATAGGGATTAACGTATTCTTATGCAATGTACGTCATGTCCATTGTGCATCCCATCAAGTTTTGTCAACTTTCCGATATTTAACTAAATAGAAACGCTAATATTGTGATTTATATTTCAATCAAAAATTAAGAAAACGACCCTTTAAAAATGAGATAACAAACTAATTAACTATTCATTTTCTTTTTCAGATTTAAAGAAACCGAAAACTCCTAAAAAAAATATCAAGAAAGAAAATGAAATTATTGTATGTTTTTTTTAAAAATGTAATGACAATATTTGTAAAATAATATTAATACAATATATCTTATGTTTTTGTAGTACATACATTAATGACCGTTAAAAAAGCGTATCAGGTGTTCATTATATACTATTGCTTTTAACAACTAAGGGTGTCTTGAAATAGTGCCACAAATAAATAGAAAATTTGATTATATATAGTAAAGTTATAGATAGTATTTAATTGATTCTGCCATGGTTGAAGACACGAAACTAATAGGACAAAAGTTCAAAATTTTGATGAAAAATAACCAATTTTAGCTTAACGGTTATTACAATTAAATATAAATCTTTCTTATACTTTCAAAATAGTTTTAAATGGCCTAAATGTGAGAACCTTCATTTACTTAAAATTTATAATATTTTATTAAGTTTTGCAGATCCCCTAAAGTGAATTTATATAAGACTGTACTGTATATTGAAAAACTTGCCTATCAAAACCTCAAATATCTAATCAATTTTTATTCAATTACGAATATTGTAGAAGTTTTTAACGATTTAAATAGTCAAATAACAAAAGTGCAAATGAGGTTCAGAATTAAACGTCAAAGCTATAGCAGCTGTTGCGTCGACCCATAATGTTTCAATATAATGTCGTGACATAAAACGAAAAATAAACATCAACTAATAAGATTAACTCACTGACTGTTAGTGTTAAGTTAAGGGCTTAACTTAAAATGTAAGTATCAGCTTGTGAAATATAAACTACTAAAATGATTTAGTGAGTGTTTGAACCTACTTTGTAATGGGCTAGTGTCCTATGTCTTAATTTCTATAAAAGTGTACTACATATTGTACTATAAAGTGGGTTACTAGAACTCCTTATATGTTAAGAGATATTAACAATTAAAAAAGTCATTTTGTCTCTTTAATTATTAAAGGGATTCAACGTTGTACACATTCCAAATGCATGTGACATCACAACCTTACAGCTCATAAATCTCTGCTATATGTATTTATATATCAAAATATCAAATATTATTTACAGCTATTTGAAGGAACAATCAAATTTCAATATTATGTCTGCCTTAGCAGGGTTAAATAAAATAAAAACTTATTATTCTTTGACTTGACTTGATTATTTGACTACCAACAGCTACAAAACATTACCACAGCACTGACCTACTCAACAAATAACTGACGTTAAAATGCATTCACGACCATTCCTAGCGCTAAAACAACAATTCAAATTTTTAATTGCTATATCTCCGTCAACACTTAAATATTTAATAAAATAGACACGCCAATACACATTTATTAACATCAATTTCAATCAACAATTGAAAAATCGACCACTAAAAAATGAGGACACAAGAAACACAATTTTGTTAGCACTTTTATTTTATTTGCACTAAAAGCGTTTGTTTCATAAATATATTTTTTACATAATATATTATCAAAGAAAACGAAATAAATATAAATTGTAATTAAAAATTAAAATAAAATTATTAGAACTTGCATTAGTTGTAATAAAAGTGTCCTGTCTTATAATTATTTTTTCACTTTATCATATTATTATACTAAAATTTAGTAAATCGTTTCGGCATGATGTTACGGTCAGCCGTATTACCAATGTGTACTTTTTTTCTTCCAAAGATTCGGTCTAAATAAAAAAAATAATTTTACCTGCATCATGTGATTACACTTTTTCTTTCTTTACAAGTTCTGTAGTCACAGTACATAAGATATTTAAAAAATCTGTGTGAAATTTTTAACAATTCAGCTATTCGTTCTAAATTATAACAATAATATAATTTAATCTGAAAAAACATTAATGAAATACAATTCCGTGATAATGCTTAACAAAAATTTATCTAAGTTTATCATAAATGTAACTTCTTTTTTAGCAGAATTAGTTTTTATTTTTCAACGTCGTCAAGTTGAGTATTAGCCCGGTCAAGATAGACATTTGAAATAACAAAAATTGCCAGAGAGCCAAATATTGGTGGAGAGTTAGGGCTTACCATAACAAATAAAGTTTTTAAAGAAAATAAGAGAGGACAGCATAAAGAATGGGGGGGGAGGAGGTCCAAAAAAGAGAAAGGAGTACTTTGAAAGGAATGGAATGGCGATCGAAGAGGCAGAGAGGAGAAGAGAAGGTGGCGCAAGTGTGGCAGAGGAGCTAAGGAGAAGGGATAAGGAGATACAACAGCAGGAGAGAATGGGAAAAATATAAAAAAGTAACTAAGTAAAAGTAGAAAATAATGTGCCTCAGTACCTTATAGAAAAAGACATAAAACACATAAGAAGAACAGCAAGGTTTAGATTGGGAAATGATGAAAAAGGAAACAGATACTGGGAAAAGAGTGAGGAAAGAAAGTGTAGAATGTGCGGAGCGGAGGACGAAACACTGGAGCACATTAAGTTTGAGTGTAAGGAAAAAGTAGCGAGCGAAAGGAATATTGGTCAGCTATTAAAGGGAGGCAGTGAAGGAAAGAGGTGGATGGCGGAAATAGTAAGAAGGAAAGGAAGAACAGGAGAATAAATAACCTGGTGGAGAATAATAGAGAGGGTCAAGAGAAGAAGAAGCAGAAAGCACTTTTGTAGAAGTACTAAAAGTCTAGAATAATTTTTTGTTTTTTAGTTTTAATAAATAAATAAAGTTTAGTTTTAAGTAAATAATAATAAAGTTTAGATTTAAGGTTGAATTGTTAAGATAGGAATGAAATGTAATAAGAAATAGAATACGGTAGATTGTAAAGCCGAAAGGCACACACAATTAATAATAAAATAATTGAAAACAAATAAAGTTTTAAAAATCCCCATCGATTCTATGTGTGCTTCAAAAGTTATTCGGGGTCAAATGTCAAAATTTGAGGTTTTTTGGATTTTCTCGAAAACGGTAAGTTTTATCAAAAAAAAACCTCAAACCAAAATTGTAGATCTTAAAATTCTCTACAAAAATGATCCTTATGATTTTTTCCCCATTCCTGAGATATCGCGATTCTAAGAGTCACATAAAAAAAATACTGTTTATTTTGTGGCAATAAAGCCAATGAAGAAACTGAGAAAAAGAAAGCACAGCATCTTCGAAAGAAAATTTAGAACGTGACTACACTACAATTCAAAGACTCCCTGTTGAAATTAGCTAAATATCGTTCTGATGATGTTTCAAAGGCTGTTCTTGAACGTATTAATTTTGAGTATGATTTAGTCGCTGCTGATGTAAAATATCATGACAGTTGTTACGAATCTTTCTTAAAACCTAATACTGGTGGTAAAATTGGCAAAAATTGATAAAATAATGTAAAGATGAAACATGTATAATGTGACTCTTAGAATCGCGATATCTCAGGAATGGTAACTCTTAGGGAAAAAACATAAGGACCATTTTTGTAGAGAATTTTAAGATCTACAACTTTGGTTTGAGGTTTTTTTTTGATAAAGCTTACCGTTTTTGAGAAAAATCCAAAAAAACCTCAAATTTTGACCCACAATAACTTTTGAAGCACACATAGAATCGATGGGGATTTTTAAAACTTTATTTGTAATGGTAAACCCCAGCTCTCCACCAATTTTTGATATTTGACCACTATTTTTATGTTTAAATTGACCGCATTATATGTGATACATAATATACGTTAAAAAATTTTGAATTTGAAATAAATAATTAAATTAAAATTAAACAATCACAAACATAATTCAGTTATTGTAGACTAAAATAAAAATGTAGAAAAGATTAATCTAAAATAAGATGATGGATAGGTTTACATTTATGATTAAGTTGGCGATATATTATTATCCAGACACCGGAAAGACAATAACCGTCGCTGTTATAATTCGTGCTGCAGGAGTTCCTTTACGCTTCCGTTTCCCCCAAATATAGCTGTAAAGATTAGCTTCTAAAGTAGTTATTACATAGTTCTCATTTCGAAGTTCCTCCATACTAGAAGCCTTACAATTTCCTTCAAAAGTATCTACTTCTAATTCTGCTTTATTTCTATTAATAATTCTTAGTTCGTATTGGCAATTTGTCCTTCCACTAGGAGTCACGTGGTGAACAGAGTACCCCATCGAATCCGATGTCCTGTATTTCCTGACGAAAACAAACACCTGACCTTTTACTAAATATAATTGAAGCGTTGTATTATTTTCAAAAAGGTCGCCATTTTCCTCAGTGATATCTTTATGAATTTCAGCACAATGTGTGTGAATTTCCTTGTAAGTACCTGTCCAATTACAAAAGGTACATCTCGTAACTTGATGAAGACAAATTCGTTCATGATCTTCTAAAGGAGATTCTCTAAATTGTTCACATCCGTTACTGCGATATTTGCACCAAACAATACCAGAATTTGTAACTTCATTTATTGATTCGTTTATAGTTCTCAAGTAAAGTTGTTCTAATCCTAAATTTCTACAACAGCGGCCATTTTCCGGACAAATTGGACATATATTTCCTTGTATTAAACAGTCTGCACAAAAATTATGTTTTCCTTTTGAAATTTTGCAGAAATATATTTTTTCAGTCATTATATTTCTACAGAGATTACAGCTAAGTGTTTTTAAAAGATAGTCCAATTTGTTTTGAGCTTTTGTTATGCGCTTGTATTTTTCTTTAATTGCAGTAATCATTATTATTTTATTAATTTATACAATTTAATTTGAAATGATTTGGTACATTAACTACGATTGCTAAGGTTCATATGTTTTCCAAAATCTGAAACAATAAATATATTTTTAATAAAATTTTACTAACTTATTGATAACTAAACGATACTGTTAACGATTGAATGTGTTGC
Source organism: Panorpa germanica (assembly GCA_963678705.1). Taxonomy (NCBI): domain Eukaryota; kingdom Metazoa; phylum Arthropoda; class Insecta; order Mecoptera; family Panorpidae; genus Panorpa; species Panorpa germanica. The sequence continues at coordinate 23,180,707 of OY783208.1, read as the reverse complement.
CAGATGTAATGCTTGTCGATAAATTTAATTACGTAAATGAATCTGTTAACGACAACGGATATATGAATATTTTTCTTTTATAATTAAGAACAATCCGTAATGGAAAAATTTATTTTTGATAAACTTGGGGGTCCCCTACAGTGTTGGTTATAACATTAAATACTTTGTTACCAGCAAATCTTCTAAGCGGAATGTCTAAGATTGTTTAAAATATTTTTAATAAACCCCATAAGTTGAGTGAATATTTCAAGAAAGATGGACATGTTAATTTTGTTATTTGTTTTTTTAAAGAATATTTAAATTTATATTAATTGTAACAATTTTAAAAGAGTCTCAGTCTGCGAAGATAATAGCCTGATTTTAAAACTTGAGAGAAAACTATTATCTCTCAAAAATATAAGTATTAGAAGACAAAACAAGAAATCAATATAATTTCTTGAAACATTTTAATGTGATTCTTTAATTTTTGACAGTTGTATCTCTTAATAATTTAAAATTGAAAAAAAAGGTAATTATTTGATATAGCTACACCTTTTGTTTTGAATCTCATTAAAAAAATTACTGCATTTTTGTACGTTTTATGGCATTTGTTATAAGCTCAAGACATGTACAAATCTTATGTAATAACCATTAACCATTTTTTAATTAGGAAAAGACAATATTAATGGTTAAAGTTAAAATTTTAAATTTGAGGTTAGAAATAAAATGACAATCTTCGATATATAAATGAAAATAGCGTCTTATTTCACATTTATTAGTCAATTTTAATCATAAGTTCCGTCTATATTTTAATAAGAAATGGTATAATGTATATTACGTGTGATTTGTACATATTTTCGCTATAATAAAAGCATCATAAAATAAACGAAAGTGTAATAGTTTTTTTATAAGATTCAAAGCAAAAGGTGTAGCTATATCGAATAATTACCGTATATACTATTCATCAAAACACAAAACTTGTATGTTACCTTACATTTATGTAATATTTTATTTAAACAAAACCTAGTTCACTTATTCTAAAGAGGTTAGGTTGCATATTTGTGACTAAGAGCATTCTAGAGAAATATGTTAGTTACAAAACATTTGCCTAAATATGCAAAACTATTGATTTAAAAGCTATGCTATGAAAAATAAGTCAATAATTTATACACAAAAGAAACTATAATCAAATAAAATGAAATTTCATCTAGAGAATATATTAAAAAATAGTTCTTTTTATACTTATTAGATTTTCAAGATATTTTGACATTTCTAAGTTGATATGTAATATTTTGTTGTCAAACGTGGCTTTAACATGAAAGTATTAAATAGGAGTACATAAAATTCTATAAGGATATCAAAAAATTAAATTATATTTGTAATAGCCTTAATATATGTGAAAAATTTACCTTTTTATTCACCTTATTTATATAGCACATAATATATTCATATAAATAGTAAAATAATGTACTAAAATTACCTTTATTTATGTGACTCTTTGAAATTATTATTAATACAATATTTAATAATAATTATAGCAATATATTTCATGTAGCACCTGTCAACATATAATTTTTGTTAGACACTGACAGACATTTTTATTTATGCGCTTTCCAGTAATTTTATGTACTGTGAACCATTGATCGATAATTACTTAAAAAAATTAATTAGAATTTATAATAATTGGTAATTTTATATCTTTATTAAAGATTGCTTTCTAATTTAACAACGAAAATGCTGTTGAAACTTCTTGAAATTACTCTCCGAAAAAGAATGTTACATGGATAGTAACACGTGATTTTAATGTTTTTATGCATTGGAACTACAATCAAATAATTTGTTCAATTTAATGTTTAAATTAAGTTCTCCTTTAAACTGCTTTTTAATTAGATATATCTTCTAGCCACGATTTAATCAAGTAACATAAAATAAACAATTTATTAATTAACATTTATTGCTACAATATAATGACATTTAATTATTACAATTGATAAAATAATTTACAACTTTGACTAATTATTTATTTATATAATTAAGTGACTAAACAAGGAATGTTACGATTTATTTATTTTGACATTTGATAAAGACCAAATCAAAGGTATAATTGAAAAACACTTAAAATATCTTGAAGACGTTAAGAAGTTCGATATTTGGGCTCCGAATTTAAGACAACAAATCTATATTTGCTTCTCCAACGAAATGAAATCTTCCAAGTCTCAAATGTTTTATCACTGATGATGAAAAATGGATAAGCCTACGACAATATCAATCGAAAACGATCATAATCCAAGTTTGATGAATCAGCACAAACCATAGCAAAAGCTGAATTGGCTTGTGTCCTAATTTTTCTATTGTTGATTGAACTCGATGTTAATTAATGTGTATTGGCGTTTTTATTTTACCAAATATTTAAATGTTGACGAAGATATAGCAATTAAAAATTTTAATTGTAGTTTTAACGCTAGAAATGGTCGGCCATATTTATGACGTAACATGTCGCACTTATTAAGAAATAGATCAGTTATTTGTTATATGTATAAGAGTTGTGTTAGGTATGCTACCTCTTTTATGCTCTGTTGTATAAAAGAGATGGTACTTACCGGACGTGGTGTCACATGTCTTGGAATGTTCTATAACGTTGAATCCCTTTAATAATTAAAAATACCAAATGACTTTTTTAATTGTTAATATCTCTTAACATACAAGGAGTTATTAACAAATAATTGAACATTTGAGGTTCTAGTAACCCACTTTATCAATATATAGCAGTTTTATAGAAACTAAAACATAGGACACAAGCACATTCTATTATATTGTAGTAATATGTTGAACGGGCTAATGAAACCACATGAGATAAATATTCACTGCTACTTTTAATAAAAGATAAGTGTCACTAGCGATTTTGAGTTTCTTATCATTTTTCCTGCAAAACAAAAAAATAGATCTTATATGAACGAAGGCTGGTGCCATACTAATACGTTTATAGACACAGGAGGGCCGACAATCGAAAGAGAACGATTCACGCTACACAGCAGTCGGTCATACAACTTTGGCACATGTGTAGTTTGTCTGTAGCAGCATCAATCTAGTTCAAAAATAGCCACAACTCGGTATTGCATTAAGCCTACTTTACTGTTCTACAATGAACAACTTTCCCATATTTTTTAACACTGATTTATTTAATCATAATGACAACCTATTTAGATTTCGCAATTTATATTAAGAACAATCTCCATACTATCGAGCATGTTTCGACCTATATAATAACAACAAACCTGCTCTACTTCCTTATGTTACTGAATTAATTACTGTCATTATTCATTCTTTTACTTAAGTGTCTTTTTTTATGTCGTCTCAAGCTTTTAAACGTTTGATACCACTTGTTACATTCATCACATGGAATCAAAAATTTGTCATTTAAGTGCGTATTTTCATGCCTTTTTAAACTTACTAAAAGAGGAAATGACTTTTGACATTTATTACAAGAAAACGGCTTCTCTAAAAGATGTGAATCATTATGTAATTTTAATGCACGTATTGTTCCAAATGAAATATTACATTCCTCACATGAAAACGGTTTTGAAATTAAATGTCTAGTTCGATGTTGTCTTAAACTACCAGAACTTGCAAATGATTTATTACATATACTACAAATATATGGCTTCACTTCTAAATGTGTGTTTTTATGTTGTATTAACTGCGCAACTCTTATAAACGTTTTGTGACATTCTTCACAAGAAAATGGACGCTCAACTAAATGTGTATCTAGATGTTGTTTTAAATAATCTAAACGTACAAAACTTTTATCGCATTTATCACACGGATATGGTTTCTTTTCTAAATGTAGATTTTGATGATAACGTAAATTTCCTCGCGTTGTAAAAGACTTGTTACATTCTGTACAATGAAACTGTTTCTCTTTTAAATGAGTTATTACATGGTTTACACTTTCAAAGGCTTCATTGCTAATATTAGTAAACAACGGTTTTTCAAGAATATGTTTAGCTTTATGACGTTTCAATTGATCTAAACTACGAAACCGGATATTGCATTTATCACAATGATTCGGTTTTTCATGTATTCGATTATGTAAATTTAAACTATTTCTTGTGTTAAATATTTTTTTACATAAATTGCAGATATATTTGTTTAAAATTATTTCATCATTTTCCTGAGTTTCTAACGGTGGTTGTGCATCTTCGTCTGCATTAAATATTTCAACTTCAAACTTAATATATTCTGCTTCGTTTCTTGAGCGAACTGTTGGACCAATATCGCAAAAATCTTCTTTAATATTTCCTGTTGGGTTATCTTCCAGACAGTCAACTTTTTCTTGTTTAACCTGAACTACTAATTCTGTTTGTTCGTGTCGATTTTCTGCCATTTTCTTTCAAAAGTCTTAAATAATGGCTGAAAATAAAATGAAGTTAATCGAAGTTTGAAATTATGTTAAAAACTTGTAGTTCTTATTTAAGCGAAGTTTTATGAAATGTAAAGATTTTTACGTAATTTTATTTACAATATCATTCACTAGACGTAAGCATCAACTTAATCTTTTGTTAGACCCATATTTTGAAGCTATTAAATTAGTGTCCCCTAATTTCCAGGGGCTATATTTAATGGAGATACAAAAATGGTGGTTCCAGAATATTTAGGAGCAAAAAAGACGAGAAATGTAAAGAGATTGATAAGAAGCCAACAGATATTGAGAACAAAGAAAAGAAAGGATATGCAGAATATGTAAGAAAGAAATAGAAACGTTGGTGATTGCAAATAAAGAGTGAAAACGAGATAAGAGTAGCTGATGAGAGGAAGAGATGAATATCGGAAGTACAGAGAAGAAGTAATTAAGTATGTCACGGAAATAGCTGCTAAGAAGAGACCAAGAAAACAGGAGATGGATGGCTTCGATACAAACGAAGAGATAGACGAAAAGGGAAAGAAACGGTAGTTTTGATAATTATTCGATATAGCTACACCTATTGTTTTGAATCTCATTAAAAAACTACTGCATTTTTGTCATTACGAATCATTACACAATATACATTATATCATTTTTTATTTAGAAATAGACAACATTAATAGTTAAAGTGAAAATTTCAAATTTGAGGTTAGAAATATGTTCCATATAGAAGTAAACATGGTGTCATATTTCACATTTATTAGTCAACTTTAAGCATAAATTCTGTTTATTTTTTAATAAAAAATGGTATAAGGTATATTACATGTGATTCGTACATGTTTTTATTATATTAAAAGCGCCAGAAAATATACGAAAGTGCAATAGTTTTTTTATAAGATTCAAAACAAAAGGTGTAGCTATATCGAATAATTACCAAAAAATGATATAATGTATATTTATATTATATTATTACTATTTATTAATTAAAAGTGGTAAAATAATTATTACGTAGTGAATTTGACATGTTTTGAGAATAGTGAGAATACAATAAGCATAATAAAACACATAACAATGCAGTAGTTCTTTTACAGAGTGAAAAACAAAAGTGTATAGCTGTATTTAATAATTACAAAAAAACCAATTATATTCTACCTTTATAGCTAATAAAATACTTTGATTACTTCTTAAATATAACAATATTTTAATTCAAATAATACACTTATAAAATAGCACTTTTAATTTTGTGTGTGTTTGTTAGGTTAGGTAAAATAAATATATTAATAGATATAGAATAATAAAGCTTACCCGGTATTATATATTTAATAATATTATTATTATTATTATTTAACAATTACAATTTTTTCTATAAAATCGTTTGTGTACAAAACGTATTATTTTTATAAAATAATTTAATTTTTTAGCTTCATGGCCGGAGCTGTCACCGTTAATAAAATAGGGTTAAATGCAAATATCAATAAAATTATTGAAAAGTTTTGTAATGGGCTTGTGTCCTATATCTTAATTTCTATAAACGTGTACTCTATATTAATAAAGTTGGTTACTAGAACCTCAAATGTTCAATTATTTGTTGATAACTTCTCATATGTTAAGAGATATTAACAATTAAAAAAGTCATTTTGTCTCTTTAATTATTAAAGGGATTGAACGTAGTACACATTCCAAATGCATGGGACATCACAACCGCTACCAACCTTACAGCTCATAAATCTCTGCTATATGTATTTATATATCAAAATATCAAATATTATTTACAGCTATTTCAATGGACAATAAAATTTCAATATTATGTCTGCCTTAGCAGGGTTAAATAATATAAAAACTTATTATTCTTGACTTGATATTATTATTTGACTACCAACAGCTACAAAACATTACCACAGCACTGACCTACTCAACAAATAACTGGCGTTAAAATGCATTTCACGTCATACAAATATGGCCGACCATTTCTAGCGCTGAAACTACAATCCAAACTTTTAATTGCTATATCTCCGTCAATATTTAGATATTTAATAAAATAGACACGCCAATACACATTTATTAACATCAGTTTCAATCAACAATTGAAAAATCGACCACTAAAAAATGAGGACACAAGCCCATTAATGCTTAATTATAAATTTGTATTTATAAGACAATTCTGAGGATTATCAAAATTAATAAGCTTAGTAATCATAAATAATTTATTGAAATATGAGATGGTAGCTATTATAAGCGGGAAATTTAAAATTTCTATAAGATTTTCAAATAAGAAGAAATGTGAATAAACTTTGGCCTTCATTTTTATAAAGTTGATTATCACTTATCATATATTTACCATATTCAAAGAAATCAAGTAAATAGTTTAATTAAAATGTTTTATAAATTAGCAAAATTCAGTAGCACGTAGATTGAGCAGACTAGTAATGACTACGTTCAGTGTTAGATGTGTCATATAACTTCCAGGGGCTTTTAGAATTTATTCATATGCGTTCTTCGTGTCTATTTTATTAAATATCTAAATGTTGATGGAGATAATTAAAATAACACGTCTTCTAGAGTTTCTTCCTGAACATCATCCTTGTCGTTTTGAGAGAGCGCCGATTCATCCATTCATACCAATGCACGGACTTCACGTCCGAAGTGCCGGGGGTGAAGTACAGACCATTCAAGTTACTGTAAATTGAATAATGTGTTAGAATGGTTGCATTGTTAGGCGTATATAATTAATTTTACTTTATTTTAAGATTAGAAGCGCTGCAATTGATTTAGGCCTGTCTCAGTATGGGACCGTATTTAAGCGACGGCGTATTCGGACGTAAATCGGCGGTTTGAATGAGCTACAAAGCAAACCGCCTATGTGTGTCACAGATGTCTGTAGTCGTGTATTAGGGGGTGTATTGGAGTTCTTTAACACTAATATAATTTATCATGAGAGCAAACTAAACTCAAACTTAGCATGCGATATGGTAAAGTTTCAATTTTTTAATATTTATTTATATTAATGTACAACGTATCAAGTTTATTGTGTGATAATTTGAAGTCGATTGGAGTAAAACTGTCGAAGATATAGAGTTTTAAGTCTGGTCTGGTTTCGTATTTCTTTGAAACTTTTAAACGCGTTTTTCTCACACTTAGCTTTTTCAGAGTCGGTGTCCTCTCTAGCTCAAAATCTACTGCACCGATCCGCAATGGAATTTTGCACACTCTTTCTTTACATAAATGCCGAGGTAACGCTGTCGAGTTACTTAACAGGGTGTTCTGCAAAAACTTATCAACTAATGAAATCATTTTGGTTTTTGATTTCAAATAATCCAGTGATGAGTTATGAGGGACACCGCAATGAAACATTTTTTTGTGACGTCAGCGGAGATTCGCTGTCAATGGCTCATTTCTTGATATTTATTTATGAAAATCTCACAAAGTATTCTTTAAATGTTATTTTATCATGTAGTAATTATAGAAATAATTATATATTAACTGTGTCGTCAAAAAACATTATCGAATATATGCTTTTTTTTTACCGTTTTTACCTAATATTGAAATTATAGAATATATAGAATTATATAGAAGCTTTTCACAAATTAATCACCTGGCATAGCAGCTGTTGTACCAATATCCACCGTGGTAAGATACAGCGCAGTTGCTATTAGATAAATCTTGTTTCTTATCATACGTCGAGAACTTCATACCGTTATGATAGGTGAGGGAATCTCCTGGAACAAAAAATAAAAAACAATTAAATTAGAACACTAGAAAAAATCAATTTTCTACAAATCTTAAATATAATCCTATTGTAAGTGTAAATTGTCAATAGTTTCGTTTCAGCAACCGTTTTAGCATATATCATACTTAAAACTTTAATTTCATTTATTTCAAAACTACTTTTTTCGGAATGGTGTTGTAGAAAACAAGAAAACTATCCAACCAAATCGTCTGAAATTTTAATATGTTATTCACAACATCAATAGCTATCGTTGGAACTAGAATCATTTTTTTATTTCAATAATTTCGTATTCTTTTCATTAAATAACTGGTAAAAAAACACAGTTTTTTAAATTTCAATTTCAAAAGCGCGCCATTTTGTCGATTATTAATTTTTCTCTTTTTCTCTAGTCCAGAACATAACTGAACTCATACTAATTAATAATTTCTTGGTTTTTATTTCTCAGATAAATAGAAGAGCCAAAATCGGTAACACCGTACAGCAGAGGCGATAATTAATATAAAATGTAAGGAGGAATTTTTGATGACGAGAAATAAAATTTGCATTAAAATAAAATATTGATAGTTTTATAAAAGTTACCAAGCACAAAGATAACAAATGATGATAAACTAACGTACATGAATGCCTTAAAAGAATGAGCAGTGATTCTAGTGGAATTTCTAAAGAGCGAGGCGCGAGATTCAAATACATATATAGTAATGATTTTTTTGTACTTGGGTTGTTACGCGAGAATGCTAAGCACCGGGCGGTTGCCCTGCTTGCCGCCTCTGATTGTAAAGTAGGTGCAACGGTTAAAAGCTAAAGCTAGCCTGCTGCACACGTAACGTGTTTTAACCCGAACGGAACGTGTTTTAATCCGGACGGAACGGGACGACAATATCGTTTCATATAAAATGTATTGGAAAGTGCATACATCACGGGTGCACAGACGGGACGGGGACGTGGCGTTGAAGGAACGGGAAAAAATATCGTCGACGACGATGTTTAGCACGTCCCGCCCCGTGCGAGGCCCGTTCCGTACGTGGTTCCGCTGCGTATGCATAGCCTTCTGCACACGGGACGTGTTTTAAGTAGTGATGTGTGTTGCGTATTTATCAATTGGACATATTGAATAAATAAATAAATAATAATAATAAAAATATTATAAATAAAATGGACGACGAAAAATTAGTGAGATCAAATTCATGTTTATACAGTTTGGCAGATCCAAATTATTTAGATGTGAAACATAAAAATTATCTGTGGCAGAAAATTGCATTAGAATTATCGCTCACTGAAAACGTTTGTAAATTTTATTTAATTCATTTATTGCATCATATACACTCATAATTTTGCAATAGATCTTAATATGTAACAATTACAGTTTAACTTTTTTATGTTAAAATCAAAAACAGGTTGGTAAATAAAGTAGACTGTCATGTTTTACAATGTCGATATTTATTATATCAATATTATGACTTTTTAATATGACAGAAAGAGATAAAGCACATTTTGGTTAAAATTAGTTTGCATTTTAGTTTGGGTTACTTATTTTATTCATTAGGCATGTTAAAATTCATCTTTGCTTATTACCAACACTAGCACGTTACTTTCGAGTCACTGTCACGGTGCGTATGCACTCGGTGGGTTTAAAATCCCGTGCGTGTTTACCTAATACCACGTTCTGTCTCCGTCCCGTTCACGTCCCGTCCGGGTTAAAACACGTTACGTGTGCAGCAGGCTTAAATAAGAAACATTAGACATTTTCCGCTGATTCCAAGGACGAAGTCGTATTTCAAATCGGACCATTATTTCGCACATCAAGTGCCTCGAGAACTAATGGTCGGAGGAATTTTTTTTTACGAATTTGGAATCAGCGTTGAATTATGGTTTGTCAGACATGTAACTAAACTAATAAACCAATAACTGCACTAATAAAAAAAAATATATATTTTTGCCGACAAAAAAAATAATATTTCCGCCACGAAAAAAATAATATTCCGCCGCGAAAATTATTTGTATTATTTGAATCGAAAGCTTGATGTTTTCTGAACCATATTCAATTGAAATTTGAATTTGAAACCACTATATATAGTTTCTTGTGATTTTTACCTGCGGTGCCTGCATAGTCTTCTACTGTTAACTGAAAACCGGAGTCGCTGTCTCCAACCATAAACTTGCTGAACCGGGCGAACGCCGTGGACCCGTTGAACGCCTCCAGGTGGACATAGAGCTCCTGGTCATTGTTCTTCGTTAGCTGAAAATTTACTGATGTTAATTCCAATTCAATTTACATGACATGTGACCTCACGTCCGCTATGTTGTTCTCTCTTTTATACAACACAGCGTAAAAGAGCAGGCATATTCATGACAGAACCCTCACAAGTTTACAGGTTACCAAACTTACAGCTCATAAATCTCTGCTCTATGTATTTATATATCAAAATATCAAATATAATTTACAGTTATTTCAAGGAACAATAAAATTTCAATATTATGTCTGCTGTAACAGGGTTAAATAGAATAAAAAGTTATTATTCTTTGATTTGACTTGATTATTTGACTACCAACAGCTACAGAACATTACCACAGCACTGACCTACTCAACAAATAACTGACGTTAAAATGCATTTCACGTCATACAAATATGGCCGACCATTTCTAGCGCTAAAACTACAATTCAAATTTTTAATTGCTATATCTCCGTCAACATTTAGATATTTAACAAAAAAGAAACGCCAACATAACTCAAAATGTTTCTTATAATTATTTTACTGTATACCAGAACGCACCTGGTGAATCTTCTCCAGTCCCAGCCAGCTGCTGCCGTCCAGGGGACCAAATCCATTTGTGTAGGTCACATAGTTTCTGTAGAAATCAACGGAGTTATCCACGCGCTGTTGGAACACCTTTGGAAGAATAAAATTTGAATTTCTTGGGAATTTGAATAATTTGACAATATTTTTCATTGTAATTTCATTTTCGTAATGTACATATATTTAAGTACAAACACAGAAAATTTTAAGTCAATCCGACGATTATTTTCAAAGTTATGTAAGTTGAAAAAAACATAGTGCTTTTGAAACTTTAAAGGCGTTTTTCTGAAAACTGTGTTTTTAAAATCGGTGACCAAGATTTCTCAGAAACGGCTGAACCGATCAGTCTCAAATTTTAACACAAGTTTCTTAAGTATATTTTTTAGTAATTAGTCAAAGGGTTTTTCTCACCGATTAATATATATTTTTTTATAAACAATTTAAGGTCAAAATTTTGGTCAAAAATCGATTTTTTTTTTGAGAAGCCGTCATTTTGTTAAAAAAAACAATTTTACTTATTCCTTTGATTAATTACTAGATTATACATTACTTTAACGAAATCCGTTTGGATTTTTCATTTTAGATGATCTAGTCCAGAGATATCGTGTTCACCGCAAGATGCCTTTTTTGAGAAGAGCTCCGGGAGATCAGCTATAGCAGCGTTAAAATTATTATTTTTACAAATACAAAAATATGAAAATTCAGTTAAAAGTTACCGTAATATGTGTACAAATTTTTACGTTAATACAATTAAAAGTTTTCTCTGGAAAAATTCTTAAAAAATCGCTTTTTTGTGCCTAATAATAATAGATACTTGGTCATTTCTTCTCGCGAAATATAGATGGCGATACTATACAGCAGGTTAAATATTATTAAAAAAACCTTGATTTTTAAGTTTAATTTGTTTTATAAGCTTACTGTCCAATTGCCGCCAAGCAGTTCCAGCTCACAGTAAACCGGGAATGGTTTACTTATTCCAGGTTGTCTAACGTCGTATATTCCTGAAGGTTGCCCAGCGAAACTGGAGCAATCCAATATTTCTGGAACAATATTTAAATAAAATATCTCCTAACATATACGGAGTTATTAAAAAATAATTGAACATTTGAGGTTCTAGTAACCCACTTTATCAATATATAGTACACTTTTATAGAAATTAAGACATAGGACACAAGCCCATTTAAACTTACCAATGCATTCTGGGATCCTCGGCATCCATTCTCCATCTGAGCAGGTAGCCAGGGCCTCCCCAAAAAGAGTGTAGGGTGTCGGGCAGTCGTATTCCAGGGACCGGCCGTTTTGCACCTCTGAACCAGGTACCGGAACTTCTGACGGATTGACGAAATAGTAACTTCCTCTCTCTGGACGATCGGGAACGAGACAGCGGCTACTTCCTGCAGGAAACAATGACGCAAGTTCTAGTGATCGTATATTGGTAACGACCGTACATGAATATGCAATCAGGTGATGAATATATGGTATTTTCGTAGCACTTAGCATTATTAATAAACAATATATCTGGTCACATGAGCTAACGGTATATATTTTAATGAGGTACAGGACGTTAACGTAAATGATGAAAACGTTGTGAAATTTGGAGGGTCGATACAAATAGTTAAAATACATGCTGTCTCAAAATTTTAGAGACCTAGGGTTCATAGTTTTGTTTTTATACATGATTAAAAATAGTCATTTTCCATACAAATTATAATTTTTAGCTCAATTTCACCACATAATATAACTTTTAACTATTAAAAAAGGGTGACACGGCTTTCAAAAACTAGGTGTATATAAAATAATCTTTTCTGTAACTATTGCAAAAAGAAAATTATCAAAAGGATACCTATATACGAAAATATTTAAATAAAACCTTTAAGAAACAGTAAATGTAGGTTATAAGCCGGCAACGTTGCAAATCCCAATTTGAGCGGGAAATTCAAAATCGGAATAAATGTTATATAAAATATAACAATTTATTGGTCAAAGAACCAAATCACGCATGCGTCAACACACGTAAATATCATCACATCACACATGTCAACACACATAAATTTGATATTAATTATAGGTAATTTTTAATTTCTTAAACTATTATATGCATAAAAAAATCAATTTAACAAGCAAAAAGCAGTTTAATAGGGAATTGAAAAATTCATTTTCAAAGGTACAGTCCCAATATTTGCTTGTCCTTCATGTACTTCGTATTTTGCATTTCGTATTACCGAGAGATAAACTTTTTGCATTGACGGTACGTCCTGTACCTCCTTAAAGCTGTGTGTCAACGGCCAACACAGTTGATATTTGGAGTTAACAGAACTCACTGTGCATAATGTTAAGTTATTATAAAAATAGATGTTATGGATATATCTAAAGCTAGAGGACTATGATATTGGAACGTTTTCTACGTATAAAGGACAATAATAAATATATGTATTTAAATTTTCAAGACGTGATGTGAAGAATGAAAGTGATTTTTTTGGAACCGTTTATAACAGTCGACTTACTCTCGCATTTTGGAACAGTTGAGCTCCATTCTCCTGACACGCAAACACTGGTTCTGCCCCCCTGTAGGTCGAACAGCGGACTACAAGAAAAACTGATCGCAGTAAATTGGTCAACTTCATTTCCAGGTGTTGGAGACACGGGTGAGCCTACTATTTCGTAATGCCCGTTGATAGGACCTTCGGGCAGAATGCAACTAGTTCTGGCTGGAAAATAACATTAAGATTTTACGAAGATTCCAATCTGAGATATTACGCGTGATTGTAGATGCACCGTGGTGTGTTACAAACGAAAGACTGCACTACGATCTTGTCATGCATACAGTGAAACAAGAAACTAAAATTATGAACCTTAGAGTTTTGTTTAGAAACTTACAAGGTCCAATGCTTCTAAATGAACAAAAAATATATGATATTCTAACCTCCAAAATGTGACAATCTGTCAAAACGCAGTTAGATTTAGTTTTAAAAGAAGTTCAATGTCAGTTTGTCAAAAATAAAGAAGTAAAAACAATTTCTATTACTAATTGTAATTAAAAACAGCAATTTTAATTATTCCACATTCAATCGAACTGTCAAAATTTATATTACTAACGACGCATGCGCACCAACTAAATTAATTAAACTCAATTTAAGGATATATGAGCGAGAAAATAACTTTCGATTTGAGAGCTCAAAATTGTATTACGTGTAGATTTCTGCTCAAAGAATTTATTGTTAAAATTTCAGGGTAGGTAACCGTTCATATTTTAAAGAAATTATTTGTTGAAAATTGACATAAAATACATTGCTCTTATGGAGAAATGGGTACATGTGATCATAAATCAATAAATATGAGTATGTTCTATATTGTGTCGTATAAAAAAAAACTGTTCATTAGAAAGGTGAATATTGGCGTGACAGGTCAATATTTTAAAAATACTATGTATCCGTTCATCCTGACAAGAAAATTAGAAATGAAATTCAAATTATGATATTTAATAAATTATTTTTCGCTATTGGCAACGTCGCACTGCTATAATAAGCGCCACAACACGACAGCGGGAAAAACGGTAATTAAAGATTTAAATATAACCTCGTTCAGAACTGTCAAAATTACGTAAATATTACGTGATAGTAACAGCTAAAATTAAGTACAAAAATTAAGAAAATAGCACATATGGTATATAGAATTAAAATATTTATAAACACTTTAATAATTTAATAACATAACCTAAAAATTATAATATACGTTTTTGAATTAATGACAACTATATAATCATTTGTTTTTTTATTTTACTATGTTAATTATTATCTATTTCTAGTGGTCGTTTTTTACAAAATAATCCTTGCTTGTTACGTTTTTGAGGTATATCCATCTTTACAAAACATTCAAATGTCACCGGGAAAAAACTAACCAAAAAAGCGGTGTTGCCAAATGTAAAACACACGTCACGTGATAATTTTCTTCACTTCACCCCGCAAATGCTCAAGCCTATCCCCACCCATCTAAATTCACTATTAAACCACGCCCTCGCTAATACATCCTTAATATAGATTCTTACCAATACATTTTGGTGGATCTCTGGTCCATGCTCCTCCTATGCAAACTAAAGTTGCTTCTCCATCCATAGCTGAATTTGCTTGACATGTGAATAACAAGATCGTTAAGTCATCCACGACGGCCCCAGGAACAGGAACAACGTCAGAACCAACTATTTGGTACTTCCCTCCAGGGGGAAAGCCGGGCAAAACGCATCCTGATTGTCTAGAAGGACAAAGGGCTCGTACAACATTTTGAACATTTACTTTTGCTTGTAACTATTATACCATAAAAGTTACAGGAAAAAGTTATTAATGAAAGTTGTAGATAATTTTATTACCTACAAAAAATTAATTTACGAAATTTTTGTAGAAAGTGTAGTTTTCAGGATAAACAAAATATACTGATTATACTTTTATTTTCAAAATGGCGCCTGAAATTCTATATTGTATGTTATATTTACCTTTCAGATGCTTGTAGGAATGCTTTATGAGGACCTGCTCCTTCACCGACAGCCCACACACCTGTAGATAAGTTGTTGATATATTATTTTTGTCCTTTAAGTAGGAATAAAGGAAAATAACCCAGTGATATAACGATTTAACCTCGAACTAGAAATATTCTGAAGACGTGTCTTAAATGATCTTGTTTGTGCATTTGTTTTTTGCAAATATCTCGATTCCAATGCGTCATACGTTATTAAACTATATAATAAAATTTGTAGGGCATAAAATTCTCTACAAATTTGACTTCTTGCATTTTTTTGTGCGATCAACCGTTCCCGAGATACAGCGCGGAGAGTGGGAGACGCGCATCCGCGTCTAAGATAATGCTAAAGCAAGATTTATCAATAGGGAGTCAGTGCAAGTTCACACCACACTTTGGTTCAGTGAATGAGTAGATAGCCTTGAGATGCGAAGCCAAATAAACTTTCCGTTACTCTTTATTTTATAAAGAATTCAAAATGGCGACCCCTACAATCGTATAAATGCGATATCTAAGTAATCGCTCGACATATTTTAATTATTTTAACGGTTAATTAAAGCTGAATTAATTACGCAAAATTTATAAAGAACAACATTTTTTAAAAAAACTGACTGTTTGTAAGATAAAATCGTTTTTATAAAAGAAGAAGAAATTTGCGTGGCTTTCATTCTTCGCGCTATATCTCGAAAACGGTTGATCATACAAAAAAGTTCCCAAGGTCAAATTTGTAGAAAATTTTATGCTCTATAAGTTTTGCTGTAACCTCTAATGACATACGACGCTTAGGAAACGAGATATTTGCAAAGGAAACTTCTTAGTAAGTTTTCACGGCGTCAAAACAAAGCTTACAGCAAAATTTTAGCATTCTATCTCTTCTTTAGAGATTAATACCTCTTTTCACCTTAAACAACGGGGTTAGAAGAAAATCTAATTAATTAAACTCACCTGCTGTTAAACAAAGGCACGTTACTAACTTTATCAAATTGAACTTGAACATGTTCATTACTTTGTGTACTGCAACACATTCCACAGCGGGCCTATTTATACCACTGCGTTCCTAAATATTTGAAGATAAAAACACACTTGACACTTCACAGTGATGACTAATTTCTTAGAATGGCATATCTCGAGATAATCACTCAGAAGAACAAATATGTTTATCAAAAAGTATTAATTTCCTCAATTAATCAGAATCAAGATAAGATTAAACGCGGTGTCCTTGTGTTAGTAATGGGCTTGTGTCCTATGTCTTAATTCCTATAAAACTGTGCAATATTGATAAAGTTAACTACCAGGAAATCAAATATTCAATTATTGTTAATAACTCGCTATTAGCAATTAATAAATTCATTCTTTTCCTTTAATTATTAAAGGGATTCAACGTTATACAACATTCCAAGACATGCAGTATTCCAAGAGATGTGTGCTAAGTTGCTATCCTTTTTCTACAACACAGCGTAAAAGAGATGATCCCTTAATAGTGCGACATGTTACGTCATAAATATGGCCGACCATTTCTAGCGCTAAAACTACAATTCGAATTTTTAATTGTTACATCTCCGTCAACATTGGTCTAGCAGTGGTCTAGAATTTTCAAAAAATCAATTTTTTTTTTTATATTTCGAAAGTATACTCTTTTAAGAATATACTGTTAAATTTTTGTAAGGATATTGACAATAGTTTCGTTTCTACACGCGTTTTAGCATATATCAACAGGCATATAGTCATA
Organism: Panorpa germanica; assembly: GCA_963678705.1. NCBI lineage: Eukaryota > Metazoa > Arthropoda > Insecta > Mecoptera > Panorpidae > Panorpa > Panorpa germanica. The sequence continues at coordinate 23,163,566 of OY783208.1, read as the reverse complement.
ACATACTTAAAACTCTAATATCGTTTATCTCAACTACTTTTTTCGACAACCGAATCGTCTGAAATTTTAATAAGTTATTCACAACATCAATAGCTATCGTTGGAACTGGAATCATTTTTTTATTTCAATAATTTCCTATTCTTTTCATTAAATAACTGGTAAAAAATCTGTTTTAGAATTTCAATTTCAAAAGCGCGCCATTTTGTCAATTTTCAGTTATTTATTTTTTCTTTAATTCCGAACATAGCTGTACTCATACTAATTAATAATTTTCTTAGTTTTTATTATTCAAATAAATAGAAGAGCCAAAATCGGCAACACCGTCCAGAGCCAATTTTTTGACAGGGTCTACTTCAGCGCCATTTTTAACCAAATTAACAATATTTTCAAATTTCAAAACAGATTTTTTTGTATGTAGAATAAGTGTAATAATAAGCCTAAAAAGTTAAAATATCGTTTTTCATTGTTTTTATTATAAAAAAACAATCTTCAAAATACCTTAAATTTTATCCTTCAGTGAATTTCGTTTGTTGCGTCGCACTAGTCTACAAGATTTTTTTTATTTATGTATATGAATATACAACATATTATGTTTATTGTGTGAAAATTTGAAGTCGATTGGAGTAAAACTGTCGGAGATATAGAGTTTTAAGTCTTCACCTCTCTGGTCTGGTTTCGTCTTTCTTTGAAACTTTTAAACGCGTTTTTCTCAAACTTAGCTTTTTCAGAGTCAGTGTCCTCTCTAGCTCAAAATCTACTGCAACGATCCGCAATGAAATTTTGCACACTCTTTCTTTACATACATGCCGAGGTAACGCTGTCGAGTTACTTAACAGGGTGTCCTGCAGGAACTTATCAACTAATGAAATCATTTTGGTTTTTTGATTTCAAATAATCCAGTGATGAGTTATGAGGGACACCGCAATGAAACTTTTTTTTTGTGACGTCAGCGGAGATTCGCTGTCAATGGCTCATTTCTTGGAAGTTACAGTGGAATGGATAGTGATTAGGTGGATATAAATAATTAAAGTAAGCACAAAAGGAGAGCAAAAAAATGTGGAACGCTTCACGATTTTGCGTGTCATCCTTGCGCAGGGGCCATGCTAATCTTCTCTGTATCGTTCCAATTTTAGTATATGTTCTGCCGAAGCAAGAACAAGAATTACTTCTTCAAAATTGTATATATAGTCCAAGACACCCGTGTACAACACTACCGAGTGTTAAACTAACTTTACTTCCATTATTTCACAAGTAAAACTATAACTACTATGATATCATTAACTGTTATTTAATTACAATAATTATCTTTAATAAATTCTAAAAAGAAATACTTAAATAATTTGTTATTTAAAAAATAATTAAGTACTTAAATTAGTAGAAATGTGAAAGGTTTCATGCTGCCATCTATGTAAAATTATTCGTAGTATTATCCAAGACGCACACTTCATTGAAACTGTTAACTACATCCAAACGGGATTGTGTCCTATGTCTTAATTTCTATAAAACTGTTCAACATATTGATTTCTAAAATAATAAACTTACTATTGCTTTCGTAATTTAATTTAATTTAATTTCTTGTCATATTATTTCTCTGTTTTATTTACGTTAGCTTTTCAAGTACCCAGATGGCTAAAAATGATTTTTTATTAGCTCTTAAAATACGTTATTGACAGGGTAAGTGGGGAAGGGGCAGTGGTGTAGGTTATCATTGGCATAAAAACACATTTATGCAAATTATAATCATATTTCACTTCAATTTTACAGAAATTCTAATATAACACAATATAAACACCATGTACATATTCAATTAAAAACGAACCAATGAAATTGTCTCTAGGTATACCGCGGGACATTTGAATCATAAACTTGTTATAAACACAGCAGGTTCAATGTACCAGCTAAAATAATAGAAGCTAAATCTTGTATATTACTTGGACGTGTTAGCGTGTTCTATTTGTGGTGTCAGTTTAGTTGCATAACATGCAGGCGCAGTGATGTCCATAAACTGAATTAGTTGCGCAATGTTTTTCATTTGTTTCTATGATTTTTTTATCTTGTAAACTAAACATAAATTATTTTCAATAATGTCTTAAGATATTAATTAATAAGATTCATAACTAACGCTACTACAGCGTTTTTAATTAGTAACACTTCGAGTGACGTATTTTATATTTTTATTATTGTAACGCCTGATTCGATGCAACCCATCACACACTACTAAAGTCATGTGACTGCTTTCTATATAAATGAATGCACTGTTTTATTACCCTACTATTGCGTGGCCCCTAATTACGTTCTGCCTTAATACAGCCCTGTCACATTACCCTTTAGCCCTCCTTGTTTACATTACATGAAATAATATAAACTGATATTAATGCAATAGGCTTGTGCCCTCATTTTTTAGTGGTCGATTTTTCAATTGTTGATTGAAATTGATGTTAATAAATGTGTATTGGCGTGTCTATTTTATTAAATATCTAAATATTGACGGAGATATAGCAATTAAAAGTATGAATTGTAGTTCTAGCGCTAGAAATGGTCGGCCATATTTGTATGACGTGAAATACATTTTAACGTCAGTTATTTGTTGAGTAGGTCAATGCTGTGTTAATGTTTTGTAGCTGTTGGTAGTCAAATAATCAAGTCAAATCATAGAATAATAAGTTTTTATTTTATTTAACCCTACTAAGGCAGACATAATATTGGAATTTTATTGTTCCTTGAAATAGCTGTAAATAATATTTGATATTTTGATATATAAATACATATAGCAGAGATTTATGAGCTGTAAGGTTGGTAACCTTACACAAGGATTGTGATGCATTTGGAATGTGTACAACGTTGAATCCCTTTAATAATCAAAGAGACAAAATGACTTTTTTAATTGTTAATATCTCTTAACATATAAGGAGTTATTAACAAATAATTGAACATTTGAGGTTCTAGTAACCCACTTTATCAATATATAGTACACTCTTATAGAAATTAAGACATAGGACACTAGCCCATTTAGTTAAACCCAATTAAGGAAATGATAACGCGTATTCCAATATGTTATATAATTAAATTGAAAATTAAAACAGTAATCTTGAAAAAATACTTAACATTAATTTAAGTTCTTTTTTATGACGCCTAAGGTGACAGCCTTTAAGGTCAAAGACTTATACCTCTATTAACGTTTTTATTTAATATTTTAATCTAGATTTGAGGTTAGTTAATTCAGTTGGTGCGCATGCGTCGTTAGTAATATAAATTTTGACAGTTCGATTGAATGTGGAATAATTAAAATTGCTGTTTTTAATAACAATTAGTAATAGAAATTGTTTTTACTTCTTTATTTATGACAAATTGACATTGAACTTCTTTTAAAAATAAATCCTACTGCGTTTTGACAGATTGTCATATTTTAGAGGTTAGAATATCATATAGTAAGAAAACGTAAATTTACTACAAAATGATATTTAAATCTACTAACAAAGTCCAATATACTATATTTCTTTCACCTGAGAGATTATTTGGTGAAATTACATCAAAACACGACGACCTTCTAGTTTGAATTAACGTGTTCACTTGTTTTGACCTTTCTCCAACTAATTTGCATACCCCTCTGTGCCCCCTACGGCCCTCGGTCATAATACTGGTAAAATCTTAACACACCAGACATTATAGCCGGTTGAATTGTCGCCGGAGTAGTTCCAGCACTAGTTCATTCAATTCAATTTAATTTAATTTCGAATATTTTTAATTCTTAATTCTAAAATTATTGTGCTTTGTGAATTATTTCATTTATTTTTATCAGAGGTATGTTTCTACTTATTATATTGTTTATTTTATTTTATAATCCACTAATACATCAAATTAATGTAATATTTATTACTTAATATTACGTTTGCATTTTAATAATTAAATATAAAGCATTAATTTTATTTTAAATTTTACTTCGTTATATTTAATGTGAAAGGGTCTTATTTTATTATTTTTTAATAACTCTTTATATGTTAAGAGATATTAACAATTAAAAAAGTCATTTTGTCTGTTTAATTATTAAAGGGATTCAACGTTGTACACATTCCAAATGCATGTGACATCACAACCTTACAGCTCATAAATCTCTGCTATATGTATTTATATATCAAAATAACAAATATTATTTACAGCTATTTAAAGGAACACTAAAATTTCAACATTATGTCTGCCTTAGCAGGGTTAAATAAATTAAAAACTTATAATTCTTAGATTTGACTTGATTATTTGACTACCCACAGCTACAAAACATTACCACAGCACTGACCTACTCATCAAATAACTGACGTTAAAATGCATTTCATGTCATACAAATATGGTCGACCATTTCTAGCGCTAAAACTACAATTCAAACTTTTAATTGCTGTATCTCCGTCAATATTTAGATATTTAATAAAATAGACACGCCAATACACATTTATTAACATCAAGTTCTAATTGGCTCCTTAAAAATGAGTTCACAAGCCCATTTCCGATGCTGACGTCGTGGGGATATATATGTGGTCCACACCGCTGCCTGATAAGTATATTCAATAAAAGCGCGAAATTTAGTATTATCTCATAAAAAACAAACACACTATATATCCATATGAATTGTATCAAAGTGTTTTATATAACATAATACTAAATTTGGAACACTTTTTTAAAGACGTTGTAAAGAAAATATAACCCTGGTCCGAGGATCGAACCCGAAGACACAGTATTCAAGCCAATTCTGCCGAAAATACCTATTTTAAAAACGGTTAACCATTAAAAACGTGTTCTTAAGGTCTTATGATTCTAAAAAGGATTTTCTAGCGTTAAAAAGTTACCTTTATTTTCAAAAACCTGTAAAATTGGTCACAAAATGTTTTTTAAGCGTCGATTTCAAAATTCCTTATTAAAATATTGGTTATTAAACGTATATTGGCGTTTTTATTTTATTAAATATTCACAAAATTGACGGAGATATATCTATTTAAATGTGATGACGTCACGAATTGACAAGAATATAATAAATAATGTTATTTATTTTTCGTTTTATATCACGACATTATATTGAAACATTATGGGTCGACGCAACAGCTGTTATAGCTTTGACGTTTATTGGGCTTGTGTCCTCATTTTTTAGTGGTCGATTTTTCAATTGTTGATTGAAATTGATGTTAATAAATGTGTATTGGCGTGTCTATTTTATTAAATATCTAAATGTTGACGGAGATATAGCAATTAAAAGTTTGAATTGTAGTTTTAGCGCTACAAATGGTCGGCCATATTTGTATGACGTGAAATGCATTTTAACGTCAGTTATTTCTTGAGTAGGTCAGTGCTGTGGTAATGTTTTGTAGCTGTTTGTAGTCAAACAATTAAGTCAAATCAAAGAATAATAAGTTTTTATTTTATTTAACCCTGCTAAGGCAGACATAATATTGAAATTTGATTGTTCTTTGAAATAGCTGTCAATAATATTTGATATTTTGATATATAAATACATATAGCAGAGATTTATGAGCTGTAAGGTTGGTAACCTTACACAAGGATTGTGATGTCACATGCACTTGGAATGTGTACAACGTTGAATCCCTTTAATAATTAAAGAGACAAAATGACTTTTTTAATTGTTAATATCTCTTAACACATAAGGAGTTATTAACAAATAATTGGACATTTGAGGTTCTAGTAACCCACTTTATCAATATATAGTACACTGTTATAGAAATTAAGACATAAGACACAAGCCCATTCTGCATCTCTGTTGCACTTCTCTTGTTTAACAGTGATAGCAAAGGTTGGCAAATGACTATTTCAATCGTTGATAACTTCTATAATATTGCAAATTGAATAAAAATAATTGGATATTTGAGGTTATGATAGCCAACTTTATCAATATACGGTGCAGTTTTATAGAAACTCATTTATAATTCGTTAATATTGCGTAGTATATAACAAACAGATGTGAATGTTTCGAAAGGTTACAATATATTTAAAGTATTGCTTAAATTTCTACGTTTAATATTCTTGGGTTTCAAAACATATAATAAAATAAATAATGAAAAACAACAACAAAACAGCTTATTGGTTCTACGAAACATCGTTTTAATATTTTCACACTTTGATGTTAAGGTTATGTTGTTAATACTATGATAATAAAACGTCATAATTCTCTTTTTGCGATCTGTCATTTCACACTGATGTGTTTTGAACTTGACTGACTTTATTATTGTTTGGTCTTGTTTATTAATTATCAAATAAAACTACATGTTTACAACAAGTCGTTTGCTTTTTAGTTGCATCATTATTTAGTGTTTATGTGCATAAAAGTAAATGTTTCAAAATAACCAAAAGAAAACACTAACCTGTTGTTAATTTAATGTATTTGTTAAAGCAAATACAAAAGCATTAAAAGATGTCATTCAATAATGGTTGTGTCTACAAAAAACTTTACCAAGGGATCTACGAATATATTATAATTTAATAATTGTAGTTGACAAGTGACATATATTAATATGACGTTATCCAAGACTCAAACCAAATATTTAGAAGGTTCAAAAAGGCACTATTTCTTAATGGGCTTGTGTCCTATGTCTTAATTTCTATAAAAGTGTACTATATATTGATAAAGTGGTTTACTAGAATCTCAAATGTCTAATTATTTTTTAATAACTCCTTATATGTTAAGAGATATTAACAATTAAAAAAGTCATTTTGTCTCTTTAATTATTAAAGGGATTCAACGTTGTACACATTCCAAATGCATGTGACATCACAATCCTTGTGTAAGGTTACCAACCTTACAGTTCATAAATCTCTGCTATATATATTTATATATCAAAATATCAAATATTATTTACAGCTATTTCAAGGAACAATAAAGTTTCAATATTATGTCTGCCTTAGCAGGGTTAAATAAAATAAAAACTTATTATTCTTTGACTTGACTTGATTATTTGACTACCAACAGCTACAAAACATTACCACAGCACTAACCTACTCAACAAATAACTGACGTATAAAATGCATTTCACGTCATACAAATATGGCCGACCATTTCTAGCGCTAAAACTACATTTCAAACTTTAAATTGCTATATCTCCGTCAATATTTAGATATTTAATAAAATAGACACGTCAATACACATTTATTAACATCAATTTCAATCAGCAATTGAAAAATCGACCACTAAGAAATGACGACACAAGCCCATTCTTTATATGTTAGGAGATATTAACAATTAAAAAAGACATTTTGTCTCTTTAATTATTAAAGGGGTTCAACGTTGTAGAACATCGATACAAAAAAAGTATATTTTCGATAATGTTTTTTGACGACTCAGTTAATATATAATTACTTCTATAATTACTACATGATAAAATAACATTTAAAGAATACTTTGTGAAATTTTCATAAATAAATATCAAGAAATGAGCCATTGACAGCGAATCTCCGCTGACGTCACAAAAAAAAGTTTCATTGCGGTGTCCCTCATAACTCATCACTGGATTATAAAAAACAAAAATGATTTCGTTAGTTGCAAGTTCCTGCAAGTCACCCTGTCGAGTTTTTTTTTCCTTTTAATAATGTTAAATACGTTAAAATTAAAAAATAAAAATAAACTCGTCAGCATTACGTCGGCATTTATGTAAAGAAAGAGTGTGCAAAAGTTTTAAAGAAAGACGAAACCAGACCAGAGAAGTGCAGACTTGAAACTCCATATAATATAATTTTCACACAATAAACTTAATATGCTTATTATTATTTCACAGTTTGACAATTTACTAAAGTTATATTATATATTTTTCCCATATCATCGTAGAATTGTTCTTTTTATTCTTTATTTATAATTTATGTTTTCAAGAACTGTCAAATTTATATTACTAATGACGCATGCGCACAAACTATAATTAAAAAGATGGCAACTTGACTTGTCAATATTTCTTTTTATTTTAATTTATATCTTTAGTTTCATAAGTGACTTTATACACAAAAGAATTCTTTTAAACTTTGACCCCTAGAAATAGCGGAAGTATTATTCATGTGGCAACTCATTAAGGCATTGTATTTAAATGATAAATGAAACTATCAAATGAACTTTAGATTATGTATAATTGTTGAATAAATTTTGAAGGTTATGATGAATTTATTTAGTTTTATAAATGTAGCGTTGTTAATGGAAAGGAAGCTATGTGTTTTTAATTATAATAATATTTTCTTAGAGACAGTAATTTGCATATTATGAATAGGCTATCTCTTTTTCATTCATCCAATAGATTTTTAACAGGTCAAAACTGGACCCTGTGTATTTTAAGTTTACGGTCAATAATGACGCATAACAATACATATTCATTAGCAGTTGTACAGTGCGAGAGAGAAAGGTATATGTTCATATTTGTTCTCTATGCGCATGCGTCGAAAGTGACAGCTGTCTAGATATAATAAATATTAAGATGAAACGATACTTGGCCATTTTTTCTAGCGAAATATAGATGGCGATACTATACAGCAGGTTAAATATTATCAAAAAAACCATGTTTTTTTATGTTTAAATCGTTTTATGTAAGTAACTATAAACGCGAATCAAAATCTGAAGCTGCAATTAGTTAGATGAATAACGTATCTACATTTTAAGCTTTCTTCCACTGACTTCTAATGAGTTGGAATCGCTAAAATAAGTTTTGAAAATGAATATTGCTATATTTTCTAGTTAAATTCCAATTTTTATATGACTGGTAACATTTCTAAGAGTTTGTCATAAATTTTATAACCTTTATTATGGTTCTCAAACTTACGCTTAAGACTTAAAAATATATAGTGTATTCGATAATATCCCAGTCATATAAAAATCAGTGAAAGAAAGCTTAAAATGTAGATACGTTATTCATCTAACTAATTGCAGCTTTAGATTTTGATTCGCGTTGATAGTTACTTACATAAAACGATTTAAACATAAAAAAACATGGTGTTTGATAATATTTAACCTGCTGTGTAGTATCGCCATGTACATTTCGCTAGAAGAAATGGTCAAGTATCGTTTCACTTTAAGATATAATAAATATTAAATATGTAAAAAAATTATATTTCTTTAGTTGGTATATAGCTTGTCTGTCGGTAAAACAGTGACCGTTCAGTGAAAACATATACTCATGAACGCCATAGATGTAGCTGTAGGAATAACGGCCAACACAGTTGATATTTGGAGTGGACAAAACTCACGCTTTTAGTTATATTTATATATAGTTTATTTATATTTATACATATCTACATTATTCTACATCAATATAATGTCATATTTAACAACTGTCACGTATTATATCTAGACAGCTCTGACTTGACAGCTGTCACTTTCGACGCATGCGCATAGAGAACAAATAGAGACATATACCTTTCTCTCTCGCACACATTTTGGACACACTTTCAGGTCCAGCATTCTCTCTCCATTATATATATGCTCTAAGGTTAATATATATATATTGGCGTTTTTATTTTTTTTAAATATTCAAAATTGGACGGAGTTATAGCTATATTAAATTTGAATTTCAATTTTGCCGCTTATTTTAGCGCAGCATATGACGACATAAGAAATAAGTAGTTGGGATAATTTTTTCTCACTTGTTTCCAAATTTAATAATATTTATTTCAGTGCATCAACTTTCGATAGTTATTAGCACTAGAAAGAATATATACATTTATAAACATTTGTAATACATAATTTATGATCTATAAACACGAGTATAGGTGTTTAAAATAAAGAGATTAAATTAGATCCATTGATAAAGTCAATAAGGTGCTTGCAAATATCTGCTTATAGTGTTCAGGCATATTATAGTTTTGTCTGTTCATTTCGTCGTTTTTTTAGAACCATACAAAGTCCAATGTTTCTAAATTTCAAAAACCATATGATATTATAACCTCCAAAATGTGACAATCTGTCAAAACGCAGTAGGATTTATTTTTAAAAGAAGTTCAATGTCAGTTTGTCAAAAATAAAGAAGTAAAAACAATTTCTATTACTAATTGTTATTAAAAACAGCAATTTTAATTATTCCACATTCAATCGAACTGTCAAAATTTATATTAGTAACGACGCATGCGCACCAACTGAATTAACTAACCTCAAATCTAGATTAAAATATTAAATAAAAACATAAATTAAATATCAAAACATTGAGTGGGAATGAGGATTGAGGGTTTAAAAACTAATTATGCAAAGCAAATGCACTATATACATTTTCTTTTTATAGATTTCTGAAAAATAAAACAAAATGGCGACTACTCAATCAATACCAGATTTCTACGCCGGCCGGGAGGTATTTGTAACGGGCGCAACAGGTTTTATGGGAAAAGTTTTGGTCGAGAAATTGCTGCGATCTTGCCCAGATATCAAAACCATCTTCCTACTGATGCGTGCGAAGAAAGGAATGACTCCAGAGCAGCGGATTGAGAAGATTACGCAACTTCCGGTAATAATCATAATGCACCTTTAGAATACCCAGTAAACAATTTGGTGAAGTGCCCTATTTAGTGAAGTTCGAAGCACTCGTACAATTCAATTCTAACGCTTTACAAGTTCTCTACCTGTCACAGATTTTGTGTTAGTTGTTAGAATTTTTTCATAATAATATTCTTTCTTTTTCCAACATCATTCATTAAGTAGCAGTTGTTTCTTTCATTCCAAAGTGAGACAGAAACGAGATGCGGTTAGACAAGTAAAATATATTTTTCACTGTTACACTTGTATACTTGTATAGTATTTTGTTCAGTACAGTATGTTTAAAGTATATGCTATCCTTTTTCAAAAAATATTTCTTTAATGGTAATAGACAGACGCTATCTCCCTCAATCCCCGAATATAATGTATATAAACGAAGATAGTATCTTGCGATGGTAAGACAGAGGTTTTAAACCTAACGCAGACCTGCCGATCGTGGATTTTTGAATCATTAAAACAATGTAAAAAACTAATATAACGAGTATTGTTGAAGATGAATAATATTCATTAAAAAAATCACGATCTGTACTAAAGATTACATCTATTTATTTCTTCATTTAAATATTTATATTTTGCAGACTCTAAAAAGTAGAATTCCATTAAGTTTTATACCCCGGCTAGTATCAAGTTTATAACTCCGGTCATAAATCATAAACCGACTCCGCTTTTAATTCAGCAGTGAACCGTAGTTGCGGTCTCTGTAGGTCATAAAAAGGGCCTTTCCTATGAACGACTGAATAGAAAACGAACACGTTCCAGACAAAAAACTCATGATATGTAATAGAAATTAAGTAGAATTTACTCCAAAATGTTTACTGGGTAAACGACTATGACACTAAAACATAACCTACAATGCTCAGAACGTTTATTTCCCATCATTAAACAATTTTTGTCAAGTATTTATGTTATAGTGAACAAGTCAATGTCATAACCTTACTTTTATTTTATTTAAACGCATGTGTGAATAGTGTTGTAAGTTTGCATCACGTATAATTGATTATCGAGTTATATAAGTTACATAACCTTCAGGGGCAGAATTTGATACATTTTTTATTATTACATTTATAATATTTATTTTATATTTAAAATAATATTCAAGATGGCGGCTTTACTAAACTCTTTCTATGGAAAGCGCGCGTTATTTGAATATTATTTTAGTGAATATATAAATTTATAATAAAAAGTAGAGAGAGAAGGAAAGAAAGTGAGAGAGATTTTTCTATTTTATTCCACTATTTAAAACATCTTCCAGAATAATTATTTTCGTAATTGTAATTTTACTTTTAATTGGTTTTTTTTTGCTCACTGGGGTCAAAACTTTGCAACCGGGTTTTAAATTATTTCCGGGTAAGCTGTCGAATTCAAATTAGATCGGAACAAAAATTCATTTAAAGACACGATTTTCTACACTGTTAAAAATATTCTTAGTTTTAACACAAATTTAATAGACAATGCTTACTAAAATTAAGAACCGGTTAAAAATTTCTTTAAGATGCTTTGTCTTCAATTTTCTTTTGAATTTGTTAAACAATTTTATTAAACGGACTGTACATGTTATGAAAATTAATAAACGGGGTCTGAACCTTTTCCAATGCAGGCCCTAAAATATGCTTTAGGAATGTTCTAAAATTTAATAAGTTTTTTTAACAGTGTATTCATCATCTGGTTTACAGAAATGTCAAATCTGCCGACGCACGAATTGTCCACCAAAAAGTCATTTTACCTGAATGTTGCATTGCCGTCTGCAAAGAGAGTGCGCGCGAAATTTGAGCCCGATAGCTTACCGGGACATAAATTATAACATCGTTGCAAAGTTTTGTCCCCTCCGAGAAACAACTTACTAGATGAGCCGCCCAGAACACAACGCGGTTAAGTCCATTGTTTGATATTTTCTGATTTTTGTAAATTTTAATGGAACAAATAAATTTTTTTTTAATTACCAAAGGGTTCTCTTCTTCTTTTTGTAGTATTTGCCTATGTATTAGATGACATTCATTGTTTAGCTCCTTTTTGGACTTAACTGCGTTGGCTTCTGAGTGACTTATATCCAGTTCATTAGTGAGACATCTACGAATGTTCGAGTTTTAAACATTCCAGTTGCGTTTGTGAGTTATTTGAGTACTGAACCTGGTAAAGGGTACAATTTTACACACAACTGCATACTCAACTCAAACTTCGATTTTTCGAGATGTCTCACTAATGAACTGTATATAATCTTCCAGGGTTTTAGGTAAATTAATGAATTTTAGATTAAAGGCATGTACCCTATTGTTTGGGTTCTACATTTCCGCCATTTAAATTATTTAGTATTCTCCTTTTGGACACCCTGTACTGTTTATCACAGACAAATTCATTAACAAATTAGTTTTACAAATGAAGTTTTTATTTAATTAAAATTTCGGACTAATTAAATCCTCTAATTAATCCCATCGTGTTCTCTCTCTCTTTCGGTCTCGTGGTTCCATTAATTTTATTTCCTTCCCTCCCTGTGTGTTTTTGTTTTTGCGGCTTCACTTTACGCTGATCATTTTCTTCTGACCAGCATCCGCGCTGTTTTAAGTGCGACCCTGCCAAACTTGTAATACCAGTTCATTGTCTCCCAATCTTCCACAGCCGTATCGTGGTACACACCGTTCAAATTGCTGCAAGTAAAACACAACGTTAGAATAGTACCAACACAAAAACACAGGGTGAACCTAAATGAATCAGGGTTACCAACTGGCAACAACTGAATGTTGCCATGAACTCTGAACTGAAATATATTTTAGTCAATTCACTGAAAATCATAAATTACAAAAATCTAAATCCGCAACAAAGCGATGGGAGTTTCATTGGGTTGCTGCATATTTTTATTTCATCTAATAAAACTGTTTTTAATCACCCGGTGAACAAAAAACGTAAATTTATGTATTATTTAACGTAATATTTTTTACCTAAAGTTACGTTTTATTATTTACCGAAGTTAAACAAATTTTGTTACACTGTCATTAAATAAATGTAAAATACACATAAAATCTTTTACTAATATATTACTTTAATTTGTAACATTTTACAATCTTGCATAAAAAGTTTTATGTACGTCAGAAAACGTAAATTTATGTCAAATGATTTTTTTTCTTAACGTAATCTGACATAACATTAACGTAAAAAAGTTAACCTAAATATAGGCCGTGTATTAGAAAGAGTAGGACAGCTATAGAAGTTAGTGTCGCGACACAACTACCTTAATTAAAGCAAAAGTTCTAAAATATTTTACTAGTTTAAGTATAATGTCTTACTTTCAGTTTAATAAATTTGTTGAAATTTGATAAAAGTTTGAACATTTAACGGATTCATATTCCTGAACTGCCGTGGAGAAAATGTTGTAACATGGAAACGAATAATTGTGTGTTTTGTGACAGAACTCGCAGACCCGGAGTAGGAATAAGTAAACCCGTGGCCTGGAGATAATGTGTCTAGGCTCGAGCATCCGATGAGGTGGCAACGCTACACTCTAGAGGACCGTCACATCACGCGTCACGTGACGCAGACGAAGGTGGAGATAGTTACCTGCGCTTACAATACTTGTACCACCAGGCTCCTTGGTACGTCTCAGCACAGTTACCCGTCGACATGTCCTGGTCCTTGTCGTACGTAGAGAATTTCCTTTCGTTCAGGTAGCCGTTGTCTTCGGTCATTGAATCGCCTGAAACAATAACAAGAACACTGCGGTACAAACAAACCAACAATTAAGCACACACAACACAACCATCCGTTGTTAACACGTTCACGACGGAACGGGGCGACGGAGGGGGATTATTTTACAACCAATGGACAACGGGGAAACAAAACATAAAACTTTCTGTTGTTTTCAACGTCAAATAATTTAAATTTTCTACAAAAGTAAAACAGAACGTGTTCCGTACTCCGTGCTCCGTCCTCAACGTGTTAACCACATTACTTAATCAATAATTTAACATTTAATAACACGTTTACGTCACAAAGTGTGTTATGTGTTAAGTTTATTTGTTATCAACTCGTAATACCCGGTGTTGCCCGGTTTGTCTAGTGATGGGAGGGGGACATAATTTTAAATCAATTGGGTTGTGAATTATTTTCTGTTAGTTTCTTTAATTTTTAAATATGTTTATAGAAGTCTGTAGAATAATAAGTAATCGATTCTATTTAGCCTTGTTTATCACATTTATACTATCATAAGTTTATGTGTTGCTCTAGACAGCTGAAAGTAGTACCTGAGGTTTTAGTATGCTATTTCATGTACACTCTGTTGTGTAAGAAGGGAAGTTCATAGAAGGGAAGAGGGCATGAAACTGACGTGACGTCATTGGCTTAGTGGTTTTTTATAAATGTTGATCCCTTAAACAATTAAAGGGACAAAAAGGACTATTCAATTGTTAATTTCTCCTGGAATATTGCGACTTATTAAGGCATGGCTCACAACGTGGCCCTTTAAACTTATCACCAGATATCTCAGTCCGTTGAAATCTCGTAATTTGCGCTCTTCATGGCGTACGGGCCATGTCGGGCTAGAGTCGGCTTCAATTAGGGAATACAATCCCGAAACATATTTACGATCCCGGGATCCCGCATCCAGGGATTGTCTTCCCTAGTTACAATGCAGAAGGCAGTCCAGGTCCAGGTAGGTCACAAGGTGCAGTCATGTACCCAATGCTCAAAATACAATGTACGCCAAGGCTTTTCTGCAGTCCTTCTGATGACCCTCAGTCCAGCTCTGTTTTTTTTTAAGTATTTATTTAAATAATTTGAATTCACGTGGTTAGCCCTAACAGGTTCTTTCATTTGTGTGAAGGCGTCTAATTGAGAACCACTGGACTTTATAGTCCGGCAGAATTGACTTGACACCCAAATAAATGGTCTGTAGAACTGTATCTAGTGTGAAGGGAAGGTATTAATGTCAACCGTCAGAAACTACCAGAAATATTCAAAATGGCGTCAACGATGTCGTTATTATGCTCATGCATTTGTTGATTTTTAACAACAAGAAACTTTATTTCGCGTAACAAAACGGACAACGCTTTGTAATCTAGAAAATGATAAAATTCAGGGCAGGACTGGTGTTAGAGTAGAACACAAAACTAACTGCACTTCACCGGAAATTTAGAAAGGACACAAGTAACAAAACTTACCGGCAGTTCCTGTGTAACCGCTAATTGTCAGCTGGAATCCAGTACTGGAAGAGCCGACGATAAAAGTCTCGTAACGGGCGTACGCCTTGGTCCCGTTATGCGCCTCCAGATCAACGTACAGTTCATGGTGTCCTCCTTTTGTGATCTGCAACGAATACAAGTCATTATGAAATCCATTTTTCTGAGTGTTGACAGCAACAGACTGCTAACTTCCACGCTAATTGATGACGTTGAAATGTTGATAACAAATGTAAACTGATCTACCTCATGGATGTGCTCGAGCCCAAGCCAGTGGTTGCCCGTCTTTGTACCGAATCCGCCACTGTATTCGGTATAATTTCTATAGAAGTTTACTTCCCCGTTAAATCTCTGATGTATCACCTGAAATAAGGACATAAATTATTTTTACCTAAAGTATTTCTAAAGATACTATAAATGCATTTAATCCTTGAAAGAATTTTCTTAAGGCTGTAAATGTCCAAGGCGATTTGTAATTCTATTAAGAAAGATTATTTCATGTTTACAAAAGCAATAAATTGAGTCACAGAATGCAATACATTAAGTAATTGATTTTACTTTTAAATAAATCTTAAATATATGTTTCAACTGTGTTAAAAACAACTTACTGTCCATTTCTGTCCGGCCAATGTCAGATCACAAAAGACCTCAAACGGTTCACTCTCCATTGTGGGTTGTATTGTATAAATACCGGATGTACTGCTTAGGACATCTCCACAATCTGCAGGCGTATCTGTAATTAAGTGATCTTGGTTATTCTAGGCGTATGGGTGGATTCACATGACTTAAGACATTTAAATTGCCATCACTGCAGTGGTGCAATATCTTTTAAATTCATTGAAATTCCTGGTAATTCTTTATTTAATAATTATCCTGACTAACCAACCGAACAGACGAACTGCGATCAGTAAGTTTACTGTTTCACTCACCAAAACATTCCACGGGACCTGGCAGCCATTTTCCATCAGAGCAGACGATGACTTGCTCTGTGTGGCTTTTGTACTTTGTTGTGCAGTTGTAGCGCAAGGTTTTGTTTTCAGCAATGGCAGCACCAGGTACTGGAGCTTCCACTGATCCAACAATTGAGTAGCTGCCCGTTACAGGAAGATCCGGCAAGATGCAGTTCGTATTTCCTGTCAAAGCATTCAAAGTTTTTAAAGACAGGAGTAATTATTTAATCCAACATTAACTAAACGTGTATAACAAGAAGATCAGTAAGTTAACTGATGGTTAACTTTGGAGAGAACTTACTCTGACACTGAGGAGGCTCAGATAACCATGATCCATCGTAGCAGGTGATAGTGGCAATTCCAGTGAGCTCAAACGTTGCGTCGCATGAATATTCAACACCAGTTAAACTAGGAACTTGAATTCCCGGAAGTAAATGATCCACATCACCCACAGCATTGATTATTCTACCGTTGACTGGAACTGCAGGCAAAGTGCAGGGTTTGTGGCCTGAAAAATAAAGAGAAATGTTCGTAAACCTCCAATAAAAGTACATTGCAAACAATTTAGGTTGACTACTTGTCACAAACAAATTATTAGAATTCCAAGTTGTCTTTCACTCACCCAAGCAGCTGGGAATCTCTGGCAGCCAATTTCCGTTTGCGCAAACGATTATAGATGCACCTTGCAAGATATTTGGTGCAGGGCAGTCGTACTTCAATATTTTAAATTCCTCAACCGTTGATTCTGCAACTGGAGCATCCTGAGAGCCAAGGATCGAGTAGCTGCCCATTGTTGGTGCATCCGGAACAACGCAGGCGGTAGTTTCTGTTAAAAACATTCTTTCTTATTAAAAGTGTAAAGAAGTAGAGTTCATTCCCGTCGCAAGCGACGACTGTCTTTTATATGTGAATTGAATTTCATTTCAAATTTTAATTCCATTTTTAAATTTAAATATTAAATTAACTCGTTCTATATTCATTTTACTTATAACAACAAATAATTTTTCATATAAACTGACGAAAAATATAAATTTTTTTCAACAAAATATTTTCAATTTATTTGTTTTTTGACCAACTTTTTTCAAAATTTAGAATTTTTTTTTCATTTGTAAATTAGGTACCAAAGTTAGCCCATATAAAAATTTCAACTTTCTAATTTTTTCAGGACTTTTGACGTCCTCGGAATTTCCCCTGAATTTCCTAGAAATCCATAATTTTGGAAAAACAAAAATTTTTTTTTTACTTTTTGCTGTAAAACTTTTAATACGTAATAGATAGAAAATTGAAATTTTGCATGTGTATTATGCTACTTAATGCAAACATATTTCTAAATTAGAAATTCAAAAATGTATTAAAGGGGCGCGGGAAAATTTGGTGGGCCCGGTATGAAACTTTGAAGAAAGCTCAAATTTTGGATAGTGTAATAATTAAATATCATATGAAAAAAAAAAATTCAAAATTCAAAAATTTTATATGGGGGCGGTTTTTGCCGAGGGTTTTAAAAACTATGTTAGAAAGTTTAAATTTTGTATATGGGCTAACTTTGATATCTAATTTACAAATAGAAAAAAAAATTCTCAAATTTTGAAAAAAGTTGGTCAAATAACGAATAAATTGAAAATATTTTGTATTTTGTTAAAAAAATATTTTTTAGTCAATTTATATGAAAAATAAATATAGAACAAGTTAAATATTTCAATTTAAAAATGAAATTAAAATTTGAAATGAAATTCAATCCAGACATGAATGACAGTCGTCGCTTGCGACGGGGGTAAACTCTAGTAAACATAGAAACATATAAGAATCACATGGAACATTAAAATATAGGATTGGTTAATTGCCTGCACTTAATTAGCGGGTAATTAGGTGAGATTTGCATGTTGGAAAGTTTAATACGAGGCTAGAACAGAATCTCTGCTGGTGGTGGTCCTCGGGAGTTACTTACTTTGGCACTGAGGAGGCTCTGTGGCCCATGATCCATCGTAGCATGACATGTTGGCAGTTCCAATGAGTTCAAACGTTACGTCGCAGGAATATTCAACAATAGTTAAACTGGGAACTTGAATTCCGGGAAGTGAATGCTCCACAACGTCAGCAGCGTTGATTCTACCGTTGACGGGAAGTGCAGGCAATGTGCAGGGTTTGTTGCCTGAAAAGTAAAGAGAAATGTCCGTAAACCTCCAATTGAACAGGTTGCTGAACTCTAACAAGTGCCATTGCATTATAAATGCTTGACTACGCCTGGAAAATATGCTACCAACATTACACGGACACGTAAAAGAAAATTCATAATTTGTTACAAAGCGAGACAATAGAAACTTTCTAAGAAAGCAAAATGCATTATCCACCTAACACAGTTAACGGAAAGTTTGTAATTCTGCGATATCTTATTTGGGAAACCAAAATAAAACAAAGCACCAAATTTGACACCAAAAACAATACTGCAGACATTGTACGTTGCATCACATAAGTTTGAGGTCATGTGATCATTTATAGAACAACAAGTATCAAATAAATCAGAACGGTTGATTTGCACGAATTCCAACTTGTCTTTCACTCACCCAAGCAGCTGGGAATCTCTGGCAGCCAATTTCCGTTTGCGCAAACGATTATAGATGCACCTTGCAAGATATTTGGTGCAGGGCAGTCGTACTTCAATACTTTAAATTCCTCAACTGTTGATCCTGCAACTGGAGCAACCTGAGAGCCAAGGATCGAGTAGCTGCCCTTTGTTGGTGCATCCGGAACAATGCAGGCGGTAGTTTCTGTTAAAAACATTCGTTCTTTTTGAAAGTGAAAAGAATTGGTTAATTGCCTGCACTAGGTAATTAGATGAGATTTGCATGTTAGAAAGTTTAACACGAGGCCAGAACAGATTCTCTGCTGATGGTGGTCCTCGGGAGTTACTTACTTTGGCACTGAGGAGGCTCTGTGGTCCATAATCCGTTATAACAGAGAGCTGTTCTATTTCCTACGATCTCAAAAGTTGCGTCGCAGGAATAAATGGCTGTGGACCAATTAGGAACTTCTGTGCCCTGTACCAAAGGGCTACCTAAACCTGAGAGCTCATAGCTTCCATGCGCTGGATTTGTCGGCAAGGGACATGTTACCTTTTCTGGAATATATAGAAATAAATTAGGTTTAGTCCCAACAAAATTGTTATTTTCCTTTTAGGGCATTATCTTACTTTGGCATTTTGTAAATTGCGTGTCCCATGTACCATCAATGCAAACAGCCGTGGAATGTGAATATGATACGTAGCCGACGTCACAGTTGTACTGAATTACAGTTGAATTGGGTACAAGTGCTCCAGGATGTGTGTCAGTGGGGGCCCCCAGAACTGTGTAACGTCCGTTCCCTGGGAATTCTGGCAAAGTACAGCTTCTGCAAGTTAAATGAATTTTTCTGGATTAAAGTTAGTTGCAGTGCAGCAAGAAGTTTAATTTGTTTCGATTCTCGATGCTTGTCTGGAGCAAATTATTAATTTGGAAGCACAAAATACGACTGGAACAATGAAATAATAAATTGAGTGAGAGTTTTACCTCACTTCATGGTACTTACGAATAATAGTGAGGAAGAGAGCCGGAGTAATGTTGGACGTTGCAAGAAACTGAAAAAGAAAATGCAACTTGTACACACAGAAGTAGAATACAACGACCAGGGACAGGGCTATAAGATTTCTTTGTGTAAGAACAGAATATTTCACATTTTAAAACTAATAAACTAAAATAAATAAAATTGATACCTAATAAACGTAATCATCAATGTATTAATTGTGACATTTAATTATTTTAAACAGAAAACAATTATGAAGTTAAACAATTAAAAGTTTAGCTTTCCAAACAATTAGAAAGTTAACGTTTAAGCTCATTTAGCGTTGACCCTTCTAAATTAAACTTTGGTTGGGAAAATCAGTCCCTTTTGAATAAATTTTTTTTAGTAATCCATCCATTTAAATCCATTTAAATTATTTGCACATTTTTTGAGGTAAAAATGACCCGTCAATCAGAGTTAAATGTATGTAAGGTTTATGTAACATAAAAATGTTCAATTAACTTGTTTATTGCTACACGAATGATGAAACATTTATTGGTGGATTATTAAAATCATGAAATGACGTGTTGTACCTTTACAATTATAAAAACAAATTGAAATATTACCAAGTTTCGTTTAAGTAAAATGTTACATAAATTTAAGCTAATATTGTTAATGTTTAAGACACTTTGTGTTTAGCGGATTTAATTAAACAACTTTTATTTCTAAATTGCGTACTACGGGTAATTCTTCTTCTTCTTTTTGGTTATTTATTTTACTTTAAATTGCGCTAAAGAAATATAATTCATAGAATTGCCGGTGTTTAAGAATATCGATTGTAAAAATAAAAACAAAAAGTAGAACTTACCTGACTGCAGCCCTGTCTGGCACAACACTAACAACATAAATATTTTCAACATTTTGGTTTTTCTGTATTAGATTATTTTGTGTTTCACTTTATCGCGTTCACTTGTAATTGTCGTTAGGCCCGTTGGTCCAGGCATCTTATAGTCGAATTGACGGATGATAAACTGGTTCAAACTGCCAAAAATTCGCGTAAACAAGGTGAGAGGTCACGGATGACGTCACAGTGATAAGAACGGGATGTTTGTTAGCATAGAAATTAGGGAAATTAAGAAATAAATGATTATAGAATTGAGCAACAGTTAACAGAATTGAGATCATCGCCGAATCACGTGATCAGTGGACGGTCAATTTGTTGTCAACGGCACAGCAGCGTTATTTTAGTGGCGCCATGTCCAACTCGTGTACCCGATTCTTCCTCTTAAATATCTAAGTCCAAGGTCATAGGCCACAAATCGACTTTTTGCAGATATCAGCTTTTAACATAATATTGTTATACTTTCATTAAATAAATGTAAAATAAATAAAAAGTTTTATTAAGGATAAAAAACGTAAATTTATGTCAAACGAATGTTTTTTCCTAATGTAATCTGACATAACATTAACGTAAAAAAGTTAACTTAAATATAGAACGTGTATTAGAAAGAGTAGGGCAGCTATAGAAGTTAGTGTCGCGGCACAACTACCTTAATTACAGCAAAAGTTCTAAAATATTTTACTAGTTTAAGTATAATGTCTTATTTTCAGTTTAATAAATTTGTTGAAATTTGATAAAAGTTTGAATATTTAACGGATTCATATTCCTGAACTGCCGCGGAGAAAATGTTGTAACATGGAAACGAATAATTGTGTGTTTTGTGACAGAACTCGCAGACCCGGAGTAGGAATAAGTAAACCCGTAAGAAATACCAATTGTTGACTGATCTGACCCTCGTACAAATCAATTGTTAAATTCCGACCTAATTATATAACTAAGACAAACATGAAAAATATGTTTCAAGAAATAACTCAAAACTTAAGTTAAAATTCAAATTAAAATGAATAATATATTTTGTTGACTTCTCAAAAGGTCGCATAAAGTTAGAATTGCGTAGAAATTTAAAATGTAATGAAGCAGGTATTTATTTTAGAACATCACAGAGTCAAAAATTTAGAAAAAGTTGTTCATGAATTTAGGACAGGTTGCTATTATAATCTTCTTTCATCTCAAGAAATGCAGAAAATCTTATTTTTAGCGCTTATATTTTTTTAAATATCTTAATTTAGAAAGCGCTGGATTTCTGTGTTCCTGCATAATTTTAAAGCATCTTTTGATGCTTAATTTTGTTTATTTATCTTTGATCGCAACGTTCATAATATTAGAAATTTGTTAGTAACTTTGGTCTGCCAACAAATGAATTATCTTGATGATGAAAGACACGCCCTTAACAGCACAAACAGCTTGTGACGCTGAAACAAAATCCCTAAACCATCCGTCATAAGTAAAGAGATAAAATAAAACACATCAAAGCGTCCGAAGTAGCTTCGGGCATGTTCGGATATTAAAACATAACCTACAATGCTCAGAACGTTTATTACCCATCATTCAACAAGTCAATGTCATAACCTCACTTTTATTTTATTAAATGAATGTGTCACAAGTCTAATGGCTGATTCTTTAATTTTGACAGCTGTATGAACCTCTGAGGAAGCAGAATCCAGCAGCAGCGCGTAAATTGGTCCCAATATATGGCGACGTCATGGAGAAGCGTTTGGGCATCTCAGATGAAGATCTGGACCGCTTGTTGAACGTTTCTGTCATCTTCCATGCTGCGGCTAGCGTCAGGTAAAGATGAACTCGCAGAAATATTCGAAAGAATTGGCCCAAAATTTTAGTGACCCAAGGTTTATAGTTTTCTTTTAAGGAGGTACAGGACGTTAACGTAAATGATGAAAACGTCGTGAAATTTGGAGAGTCGATACAAATAGTTAAAACACAGGCTGTCTCAAAATTTTGGAGACCTAGGGTTCATAGTTTTCTTTTTATACATGATTAAAAATAGTCATTTTCCATACAAATCATAATTTTTAGCTCAATTTCACCACATAATATAACTTTTAACTATTAAAAAATGGTGACACGGCTTTCAAAAACTAGGTGAATATGAAAGAATCTTTCCTGTAACTATTGCAAAAAGAAAATTATCAAAAGGATACCTATATACGAAAATATTTAAATAAAACCTTTAAGAAACAGTAAATGTAGGTTATAAGCCGGCAACGTTGCAAATGCCAATTTGAGCGGGAAATTCAAAATCGGAATAAATATTTTATAAAATATAACAATTTATTGGTCAAAGAACCAAATCACGCATGCGTCAACACACGTAAATTTACAGCGTTGCAAAATTTATTATTCCTTTTTCAAAATATTTAATTTGTATTTAAATTGAATTAATATAAATTTGATATTAATTATAGGTAATTTTTCATTTATTAAATTATTATATGTATAAAAAATCATTTTAACAAACAAAAAGCAGTTTAATAGGGAATTGAAAAATTCATTTTCAAAGGTACAGTCCCAATATTTGCTTGTCCCTCATGTACTTCGTATTTTGCATTTCGTATTACCGAGAGATAAACTTTTTGCATTGACGGTACGCCCTGTACCTCCTTAATTGATCAAAAATAGCTAATTTACACATATCGTAACTTTTAACTATGATAAATTGGTGACACGTACGGTTTCTGAAAACCCGGAGTTACAATTGCCGCCTGGCTCGAGTCCAATATTTTGGAAAACCAATAGATCCGGATCCGGTCCAAAATCAGACAAATATAAAAACATCTAAATTATCAACGACATATCGTAATTCATTTATTCTTTAAGGATCTGTAAATTCCTGCTCAAAGAATTTACCGTTAAAATTTCAGGGTAGGTAACCGTTCATATTTTAAAGAAATTAATTGTTGAAAATTGACATAAAATACATTGCTCTTATGGAGAAATGGGTACATGTGATCATAAATCAATAAATATGAGAATGTTTTATATTGTGTCGTAAAAAAAAAACTATTCATTAGAAAGGTGAATATTGGCGTGACAGGTCAATATTTTAAAAATACTATGTATCCGTTCATCCTGAAAAGAAAATTAGAAATGAAATTCAAATTATGATATTTAATAAATTATTTTTCGCCATTGGCAACGTCGTTTAGCTTTCCAAAATCATCAGCCTTGATCGCAACACTTCCAAGACGTTTTTCTGCATTTTTTAAATTAACTTCATTGTTAATTCCTTTTCATCGTCATGACTAAGTTGCCCTTAGAACTGACTGCCAAGTCTGAGAAAAGTCTACTCGTTAGCTATTTGGTTTGTTTCGAAGGAACAAAATTAAGCCATCAAGCTTGAATGCATTCTATCCTTCAGCAGATTCTCAATGCTGCAGCAATTCACTAGGTAATTGACTTTCTGAATCCGCCATTCTTTTCTTCACGCAATTCAATGCGATGTCGTTACCACTTAGGACTTTAACTCTCAGTTGGTAGGCTCAAGTTCATTAATTATCTTTCTAAATCCATTGACCACTTCAAAAGCTATTACCTCCAGTAATAGCTCGTTTAATAAATTTCTAATGTTTCACGGAAACACTAATCATATTCCCTAAAAAACTCCAACGTGTTTTGCAAGCTAAAATTAGCTCAGTGTGACCTATTAAATGTTAATTCATCTTTAGGTTCGATGACCCTCTCCGAGATGCGGTTCTGATGAATACGCGGGGGACGCAGCAGGTCATGGAGTTGGCTTTGAAAATGAAGAACATCAAGGTATTCAAAGAATTGACTGTATATGTATCATCTCATTTAAAACACCTTAATACATCTTATATGGATATACAGTATGTGTGTTTTATATGAGATAATACGAACTTGCTCCTTTATTATACTGTTCCAATTGTATGTTTATGTTTGGTACTGAATTTTGTAAGGTGGTTCGAAAACGGCTACGCCAATGTTTTTGAATATTACCTATTTCGTAGAGAAAAAAATTCTAAGACTTTTGGCGTTTTCGGATTTTTTCCTGAATTTCCTGGAAACCCGTAATTTTAGAAAAACTGTGAAAAGAATTGTTACTTTTTGCTCGTATAGCTTTTTATTCGTAAAAGGTAGAAAGTTGAAATTTTGCATGTGTATTACGGTGTTCAATGCGAATATTTTTCAAAATTTAGAAAATCAAAAATTAATAAAAGGGGCGTTGGAGATATTAGAAAGCCCGGTAGAAAACTTTGGAAAAACGTAAAATTTTGGATTGTGTAATAATTGAATATCTTATCTTATCTTAATATATATAAATTACGTGTCACGTTGTGTGTTCGCGATGGACTCCTAAACTACTTAACCGATTTTAATCAAATTTGTACACCGGGTGCAGTTTGATCCAACTTGAAAGATAGGATAGCTTACATCTCAATTTATGATTAATTATTATGATTTATTATTAATTATCTGATTTTAAAAGATGGCGACATCTGTTGATAAATAGATTGAGTAAATATTCTGTTGACTAGATTGAGTAAATATTCAATAGATGGCGCTATGTAATGTAATATGACAAAAACGTTAGTCACAGCAACGCGTGGCCGGGACAGCTAGTTATTTTATAAATTGAATTTAAAAATTAAATAAATAACAATATTAACAAATATTTTATATGGTATTTTGTTGAAAAAAATTTATATTTAAATATATATTTTTATCCTCGTGAAGTAGTAAATTTGTTCTACGATAGTCAATAATTAATAAAAAAATTAAATAAGGGTAGGTTTCCGAAACTTTGAAGGAAAGAATTAGTTTAAAAACTAATTTCATTAACTTGTGCATTTGATTGAAAATTTCATGTAAGTATCTAATGGAGAAAATTATTATTTCAATTGAATATGGTTCAGAAAACATCAAGCTTTCGATTCAAATAATACAAATAGTATGTGGAACGAAGAAATCACTAAAATAATTGACATTTTTATAAAAAATATCCGTTACTTCAGCTGTTCAAAACACGATGTATGATTTGGCAACGTGGCTTTCAGGTTATGTACGCTAGCGGTGTTGCCAAATGTGCCCAAGCGATTGAAAGTACCTTCCTTTTTTAAATAAGTGCGATTATTATTCATTCCTACCCATCCATGAGTTCTTCATCTAACAAGAACATAAAGAGAGCATTAATATACTTCCAGGTGGTCCTACATGTTTCCACAACATACTGCAACTCGGACAGACTAGTGGTGGACGAAAAACTTTATCCAGCGCACGCTGACTGGAGAAAAACTCTGGAAATCGTGGAAAAAATAGATTCACACACTTTATCCATATTGTGTAACAAGTAAATTGAAAATAATATCCATAGAATATTTCTGCATGGTTTTATCCCTGATTACATCCATTCTATTAAATCTTTCTAACTTTTAGATTCATTGGGAAGCTTCCTAACACGTACACGTTTGCCAAGAGTCTCGCGGAACACGTGGTGAAGGACTACCAGCATCTTCTTCCTGTCGTTATCTTCCGCCCATCAATAGGTGAGTTTAAAAAGCAGCAGACAAAATATACTGTTAAAGAATTCTAACATCACAAAAGATATAAGAAATCGAGATTATTTCTCCTTGTTGGCAACCTTCCTTCCCAGTAAACAATTTGGTGAAGTGTCCTATTTGGTGAAGTTCGAGTCACTCGTACAATTCTATTCTAACGCTTTACAAGTTTTCTACCTGTCACAGATTTTGTGTTAGTTTTTCATAATAATATTCTTTCTTTTTCCAACATCATTCATTAAGTATTTCTGTTTCTTTCCCACATGGGTATATTTTTATTATCCGGTCATAAATCATAAACCTACTCCGCTTTTAATTCAGCAGTGAACCGTCGTTGCAATGTCTGTAGCTCATAAAAAGGACCTTTCCTATGAACGACTGAATAGAAAACGAACACGTTCCAGACAAAAAATTCATGATATGTAATAGAAATTAAGTAGAATTTACTCCAAAATGTTTACTGGGTTATATAATACTTCATGGGATGCACAACTGACATTTCACACACACACATTCGTATGCGTTTTTGTTGTATCAAAGATATGACAAAGATATGTCTTTTGAAATTCTTAATTCTCATAAATACAACGAGTTATTAACAATTAATTGGCATTTGATGTATTGGTAACCCACTTTATCAATATGTAGTACACTTTTATAGAAATTAGGACATGCACTGCACTGTATATTGATTTTCGACTCAGACTGGGTCTTTGAGGGAACAGTTTTTCGAGTTTTCTAAGCTTTCAAAGAATCTCAAACAATTCTGGATGACTTCTTGAAGTGTCTACTACATGGTCTAGAAGTTGCCAAAGTTCAATGTTTAAAACCGTTGTTAATAAAAATTCACAAATAGTGAAAAACTGAATATTGTTAAAAAATTCATAACTTTATAAAAAACAAATATTAAGAAAAACGGTTGTAGACTTTTTTACCTTAATAAGCTTTCGAAAGAAAGTAGTGTCTTTGGCGTGGGCTCCAAAAAGTTGAATTATTTGTGCACCTGAAAGTGGGCAATATTTTACGGATTTAGGCATGTCGTAATAAACGGAACGGTGATTATTCGGCACAAAATAAGTTTTTATTGTTGAAAATACAAAAGTTATGAAATAATAATTAATATTAGTTAATAATAGTTAGTGTCAAAAAGAGAATTTACGGTGCGCAACTGGGACAAAAGTAGTTTTTCTGTTTTCCTTCCAAGTGCAAAGAGAACATCGTTCTCGCTTTTCTAGTTTACCCGTTGAACGGTCACCCATCTTCAAAAACTTATTGTAGTAAAAAGAAGAACTAATAAAAAAAATCTGTATATAATCTAAGAAATAATATGTTAAATTACATAAAACATTTATTTTAACCATGAAAAAACTGTAAAACAACGGGAAAAACAAAAAATTTACTAACATTGGAAAATACTGACATCATTTATACACTGGCCCTTTTAGAGGCAAATTTCACTGGCTCGCATTTGCCGGTAAAGTGCCAGATCTGGACGTCACTGGAACTTTAAGTCCCTACCACTGCCTATATTTTTTAGGGGGCATAGGTGAAGCGCGCTCTGTACTCATGAGATAGAAATAGGAGTTTGAAATTTCAACT
Organism: Panorpa germanica; assembly: GCA_963678705.1. Classification (NCBI taxonomy): domain Eukaryota; kingdom Metazoa; phylum Arthropoda; class Insecta; order Mecoptera; family Panorpidae; genus Panorpa; species Panorpa germanica. The sequence goes on along the minus strand of OY783208.1, from coordinate 23,135,394 downwards.
ATTGCTTAAAAGTCCCAGTGTACACACGCTGGATTAATTGTCAGAACCTTAAATATCCAATTAGTTCTATTCAGTTCGCAATATTATAGAAGTTATCAATGATTGAAATAGTCATTACTTCCTCACATCTTCCCAACTACCATTTGTCAACTTTTACCATCACTGTTAAACAAGAGAAGAGCAAAAGAGATGCAGAATTTAACGTCAAAGCTATAGCAGCTGTTACGTCGACCCATAATGTTTCAATATAATGTTGTGATATAAAACGAAAAATAAATAATATTGCTTCAGGAATATTACGCAGTAAAACTTTAAATAGATATATCTCCGTCAATTTTTGGATATTTATTAAAATAAAAACGCCAATATACGTTTATTACCTAATATTTCAATAAGCTATTTAAAAATCTACGAGTTTCTTTTTGTTTTTTTTTTATTTCCAGTGATATCCTCGTGGATGGAGCCTATCAAAGGATGGATTGACAATTTCAATGGACCAGTAGGGATTTTTGCAGGAAGTGGAAAAGGTTGGTACTAAAAATGGTCAACTCTACAGGGGGTTTTTCACGATCCGTTCCGATTCTGGTTCCGATAAATAGTCTATTCATAAAAAAGTTGATATTACTGGAATCTCTGTTTTACATTTATGAAATGTGTTACGTGTTACACGTGGCCAGTTACACTGTGACGAACAGTCCGATTATCGTACGTGTAAACACTAAAAATTTGACTGTGTAATCGCTAAGGAGTTTGGGAAGACCACACTGTTCGAAATTACCGCAATTAAATCAACGACGCTAGTCAGAACTAGGACTGTTGATTCATGACTTGACTTGCACAATTTGACCAACGTAGTCAATACGTTTGTCACTGCACATGCAAAATACACATGACGTCACAGCTGATTACAGTCATAACATTATCTTTGACAACAACTGCTACAACACAAGACTCCATTATTTTTAATTACAATTGAAATAATGACTGTAATAAGGTAGACAAAATATACTGATAAGACTAATAGCTTTAAATGAAATAATGTAAAAATTAATGTGAATTTGATGATTTTAGTGGTGATAATTAGTTAATATGAAATAATGTAATGTAAGTGCTTCCACTAGCTGAAAATCTTAATGTGGCACTTAATCTTTCATTAGGATTTATTCCCTCCTTGATGTTAGTGTCCTTTTTTGAATTGGAGGAGTCACAAGTCTTAATAATTCCAGATACAGCTCCTCATTTATTCTTAAAAAAGTTTTGAGTATAGAACAAACGCCATTAAACTTATAAAAACGCAGAACTTTCAAGACAAAAAGTTAACCTAAAAATTATTTTAAGAAATTTAGTCAGTCGCACGGTTTTAATCAAATTTCTTTCATTAAATTCACATGTGATAAAGATTCTCTTAAGATACCATGATTTCATCCATTTACTTCTTGACTTATTTAGCATCAAAGCTAAACCTAGTGCAATTAGAAAGTGTCATCCATATTTACACCGTACACTTAATGTCAAAGTCCAGTACTCTTTGACCTCGCAACTCGGACCAACAAGAGAGACAGGGATCTTAAGTGTAATGTGAAACACAAACAAGTAATAAGCAGACTATTTATCGGAATCGGAATTGATCGTGTTAAACCCCCTTATTACCTAATTTACAAATTGTATTTACTTCCCAGGCATTCTCCGGTCCCTCTACGGCGACAAGAACACCGTTCAAGATTTCATGCCTGTAGACGTCGCCATCAAGGGGGCCATTATTGCTGCGTGGCAACGCGGTGTCCAAGAGTAAACCCAATTATAATGACTTGCTACCCAGTAAACAATTTGGTGAAGTGTCCTATTTTGTGACGTTTCACTATTTCACTTCAATTACAGTTCGCGTCAACTTTATCTTCATTTGTATTCCGACAGGTGGAGTTGTTTCAATAAAATAGACATTTCATTTGAACGACTGTGAGAAACTTATGACAAAAAAGTCATACACATCTTCAATGTGATGGCAAAGTGACTCCAAAATGTTTACTGGGTGTTATTAATTTCCTTCAAAGATAATTAATAACTTATGGTTCCATAGATCACCACCAGAGGAGCTGCCTATTTATAATTGTAGTTCAAGTGCTGTTAAATATGTTACAATGGGACAAATGCTGGAAATTGGTCAAAAAATTGGTCTAGAGTATCCACTGAACGATATGCTGTGGTACATAGGCATGAGTCTCACAAATTGTAAAGCGCTTCACTTTATTAAGGTTAGAATACAAAATGGCTGCCATCTGTCAAACTTATTGATGTTTTACTTTTACTATTTCCTGTTATTTAAATCTTTTGCAGCGTAAATGCAATGGCCTTGTTTCCTGTGTCTTAATTTCTATAAAAGTGTACTATATATTGATAAAGTGGGTTACTAGAACCTCAAATGTTCAATTATTTGTTAATAACTTCTTATATGTTAAGAGATATTAACAATTTAAAAAGTCATTTTGTCTCTTTAATTATTAAAGGGATTCAACGTTTACTTTTATAGAAATTAAGACATAGGACACTAGCCCATTCGAATTTTAAATTGCTATAACTCCGTCAATATTTAGATATTTAATAAAATAGACACGCCAATACACAATTAGGTCAAGGGTCAATCTAATTCAATTTCCATAATTTGCTACTAAAGATTCACGTTATAAAAGAACTGCCAAATAGTAAAATGTATGAACGATTTTTTAACAATATAATTCTCTTTAATTTACAGGTCATACTATTTCATCTACTGCCAGCTTTGCTTATCGATTCAATATTAAAACTAACCGGAAATAAACCTATGTAAGTCTAAAACATAATATTCCAGTAAACATTTTGATGAAACCCAGTAAACAATTTGGTGAAGTGTCCTATTTGGTGAAGTTCGAGTCACTCGTACAATTCTATTCTAACGCTTTACAAGTTCTCTACCTGGCACAGATTTTGTGTTAGTTATTCTTTCTAGTATTCCTTCTTTTTCCAACATCATTCATTAAGTATTTCTGTTTCTTTCCCACATGGATATATTTTTTTTAAGTTCACTTTCATCTCATTTATTCCAAAGTGAGAGAGAAACGAGATGCGTTAGACAAGTAAAATATATTTTTCACCGTTACACTTGTATATTTGTATAGTATTTCGTTCAGTACAGTATGTTTAAAGTATATGCTATCCTTTTTCAACAAATATTTCTTTAATGGTAATAGACAGACGCTATCTCCCTCAATCCCCGAATATAATGTATATAAACGAAGATAGAATCTAGCGGTGGTAAGACAGAGGTTTTAAACCTAACGCAGACCTGCCGATCGTGGATTTTTGAATCACCAAAACAATGTAAAAAACTAATACAACGAGTATTGTTGAAGATGAATAATATTCATTAAAAAAATCACGATCCGTACTAAAGATTACATCTATTTATTTCTTCATTTAAATATTTATATTTTGCAGACTCTAAAAAGTAGAATTCTATTAAGTTTTATACCCCTGCCATCCCTGCTAGTGTCAAGTTTATAACTCCGGTCATAAATCATAAACCGACTCCGCTTTTAATTCAGCAGTGAACCGTCGTTGCGATCTCTGTAACTCATAAAAAGGGCCTTTCCTATGAACGACTGAATAGAAAACGAACACGTTCCAGACAAAAAACTCATGATATGTAATAGAAATTAAGTAAAATTTACTCCAAAATGTTTACTGGCATTGTCACCAATAAAAATGAAATTATAATTGTAAGAAGTAAATCTTTATCAATTAATAAACAAATTTTATTTTTAGGTTAATTAGGCTGCAGAGACGTATTTATGTAGCAAATAACGCTTTGTCATACTTTATAGCAAAAACCTGGTCCTTTAAGAATAAAAAATTTATGGCGCTTGAAGACAAATTACTTGTAAAAGATAAGTAAGTACATAATATTATCTTACATGACAAAAGAAATGAAGGTAATTATTCAATATAGCTACACCTTTTGTTTTGAATTTTATTAAAAAACTACTGCATTTTTGAATTTGACGTCATACAAATATGGCCGACCATCTCTAGCGCAAAAACTACAATTCAAATTTTTAATTGCTATATCTCCGTCAACATTTAGATATTTAATAAAATAGACACACCAATACACATTTATTAACATCAATATCAATCAACACATGAGGACACAAACCAATTGTTTTTTAAATAAATATGTAAATGTTTTTCCTGTGTATTTATCGTTGTTATTTGTTTTTAGAGAAGCTTTCACTTACGACTTCAGCAATGCTGACATTTATGAGTACTTCTTAACTTGTATCAGTGGAGGACGCCAATATCTGATGAAGGAAGATCCTGAGACTATTCCATCCGCCAAGAAACATCAGCAAAAGTCAGTAACATTAAATAACTGAAATATTTAACAGAGATATTAGTATAATAAAATATAAGCAGAGATATTGACATAATGAAATATAAGCAGAGATGCAAACCAATTTTAAAATAAGCAAAACACAGTACCGAATAATTTCGTAAGATGACATACAGATGGCGCTAGTATTGACAAATCTTTGATATTTAAATAGTGCAGACTGGTACAGACTTTTAAAGTTTTGTGCAAAATTTCATGACATTGCCGTCATTAGTTTACAAGTTTCAGTAGTTTAACTTTTGAAATGGGTTTGTAAACCACGTCTCAATTTCTATAAAACTTAGCTACATGGACCGTAAATGTCCAATATTTTTTAATAACTCGCTATATATTAGGAGATATTAACAAAATTACGTTATATGTAGCAAATATGTCATCTCTTTTATAGAACACAGCGTAAAAGAGATAGCATACTTAACACAGAACTTATACATATAACAAATAACTGACCTATCCCTTAATAGTGCGACATGTTACGTCATAAATATGGCCGATCATTTCTAGCGCTAAAACTGCAATTGAAACTTTTAATTGCTTTATCTCCGTCAATATTTAGATATTTAATAAAATAACCTCATTTGAATTGTTGATTGAACTTGATGTTAATAAATGTGTATTGGCGTGTCTATTTTATTAAATATCTAAATGTTGACGGAGATATAGCAATTAAAAATTTGAATTGTAGTTTTAGCGCTAGAAATGGTCGGCCATATTTGTATGACGTGAAATGCATTTTAACGTCAGTTATTTGTTGAGTAGGTCAGATCTGTGGTAATGTTTTGTAGCTGTTGGTAGTCAAATAATCAAGTCAAGTCAAAGAATAATAAGTTTTTATTTTATTTAACCCTGCTAAGGCAGACATAATATTGGAATTTTATTGTTCCTTGAAATAGCTGTCAATAATATTTGATATTTTGATATATAAATACATATAGCAGAGATTTATGAGCTGTAAGGTTGGTAACCTTACACAAGGATTGTGATGTCACATGCATTTCGAATGTCTACGACGTTGAATCCCTTTAATAATTAAAGAGACAAAATGACTTTTTTAATTGTTAATATCTCTTAACATATAAGGAGTTATTAACAAATAATTGAACATTTCTACTAGGTTCTAGTAACACACTTTATCAATATGTAGTACACTTTTATAGAAATTAAGACATCAAGTCTAATCAAACTTGTCTATTTCTTGTTTTCAGGATGTATTACGTGGACAGGATTACAAAAGCTATTTTTCTGTTCCTCTTTTGCTACATCATCTACAAGACGGGCATTGTCCAGCATATTTTTAATTCAGCATCTGACATTTTGAATCATTAATTGTTAGTTGGATTATTTAGGTGTTATTTTTTTATGAGTGTTTTTAATATTTAACAATTTTAATAAAAATAAAAACTTAATAAAAAAATGTGTGTTTTATGTTTAAATCCCAGTTTTATTCCCAAAAACCTTTTTAATTTTATTTTTATGTATCGCTTTATATATAAATTATATCTATAAATATATATATTCTATAAATTATATCTAGAATTCAATGGCATAAATATTTTATGACATGACGTGAACAAACATGGCGTTCATTTCATTTTTACAGGAGTGACGCAGTGGTTTAGTGATATATTCATTTCAATTACTTAATATTGTATTATTTATATTTTAGATAAAGCAAAATTGCACAAAATAAAGAGAAAATATTTAGTGTTAATTAATAAATATATTAATCAGGTATTTTGTGTTTTATATTATATAATTTTAATACGGTATTAGTTTGACTGTGACCGCATTTGTAAATTATTTATTGGGTAATTATTCGATATAGCTACACCTTTTGTTTTGAGTCTTATAGAAAAACTATTCCACTTTTGTTGATTGTACGATGTCTTTAATATAGTGAAAACATGTACAAATCACCAGGTAATATACCTTATAACATTTTTTATTAAAAATAGACAGTATTTAGTTGACCAATAAATGTGAAATATGTCGCCATTTTCACTTTTATATGGAGCATTGTTATTTTATTTCTAACCTCAAATTTTAACTTTAACCATTAATATTGTCTTTTTCTAAGTAAAAAGTGATATAATGTATATTACGTAGCGGTTTATATATGTTTTGGGTATACAACAAATGCCATAAAACATACAAAAATGCAGTAGTTTTTTTTATAAGATTCAAAACAAAAGGTGTAGCTATGTCGAATAATTGCCCTTAAAATAAGACCTGCTCCTGATAGCCAACTGTCTGTTAATATTTCAGGTTAATATATTGAAGATCAAGGTGAAATATTTTTAATTATAAAAACAAGCAGGTTTAGAAGTAAATTAGTACAACCTTAGTTAAATCATAACGCTAATTGTCGCTAGGAAAGCAATTAAGCGCAACTATTAATCGTTAAATATAAGTATTCTTTGTTTTCAGTAAATTCTTAATTTCGGCTTAAAATGGCGGCGGGAGACTCACAGCAAATAAAATTAGAAGTGGATGAGAAAAGCGAAACACCGGAAATAGAAAACATTAATTTGGATATAACAGTAGAAGTGGAAGTAGAAGACGCTAACTTAGAAAGGGAAATCAAAAAGGAGGTCGATGAATGTTCAGATAAAGAAGCATATTGGTCAGTGTATGTTAAGTGTGAACCTGACCATAGTTCTACTGATTATGGCGGTGGCGTGATTCATGATTCCTGTGAATTGGAAGAGCACCTGGTCGCTTTACCTGATTGTCAAGGAAATGTAACGGCAAAAGAAGCTCAGGATGGTGAAGGTAATAGAAGATTGTTGGAACTACAAGGAAGTGAACAATCAGGAAATGCAAGATTCATTTCCGATCAAAAGAATTTTAACTGCGATGTTTGTAACAAGGGATTTGACAGTAAACAAGAAATGAAAAAACATTTTATTATCCACTCTGGCAGGAAATTATATTCTTGTGACGAATGTGATAAAATCTTTATTCAAAACAATCAATTAGTCATCCATAAACGAATTCATACCGAAGAGCGTCCGTTTTCGTGTGACATTTGTAGCAAGTCATTTAAATCCTTCGTTAATTTAAAACGACATAAAATGACTCATTCAGGCATCAAACCATTTTCATGCGACATCTGCCATAAATCATTTTCAACATTAAGTCATTCTAGAATACATCAAAACATACATTTAGATGTGAAGCCGTATTCATGTGATGTATGTGACAAATCGTTTTCATTTTCATACAGTTTAATTCGACATAAATTGACGCATTTAGACGTTAAACCATTTTCATGTGACATATGTAATAAAACGTATTCAACATCAACAAAATTTAATGAACACAAACTTACACATTTAGACTCAAATCCCTTTTCATGTGACATATGTCCTAAAAAGTTTTCTAATTTAGGTAATTTAAGAAAACATCAATATATACATTTAGATGTAAAGCCTTTTACATGTGATATTTGTTATAAATCATTTTCATTTTTATACCAATTAAATAAACATATATTAGCGCATTCAGACGTCAAACCATTTTCATGTGACATTTGTTTTAAAACTTATTCATCGTCAAAGAGATTTGATGAACATAAAATGACGCATTTAGACGTAAATCCATTTACATGTGAAATCTGTAATAAATCGTATTCGTCTTCAAGCACTTTTAAGCAACATCAAATGACGCATTCAGTCGTTCTTCCGTTTTCATGTGATGTCTGTAATAAAACTTTTTTATTTTTATATCAACTAAAACGACATAAAATGACGCATTCAGACGTCAATTCGTTTTCATGCGACATATGTCAGAAAACATATTCGAACTCAACCACTTTTACTAAACATAAATTGACGCATGTAGACGTAAATCCGTATTCATGTGGAATCTGTAATAAATCGTATTCAACTTCAAGAAGATTTAGAGAACATAATATGACGCATTTAGACGTTAATCCGTTTGCATGTAAAATTTGTAATAAAACGTATTCGTCTTCAAGAACTTTTAAACAACATCAAATGACGCATTTAGACGTTAATCCGTTTTTATGTGACATCTGTAATAAAACTTATTCATCATTAAAGAGATTAAATGAACATAAAATGACACATTTAGAGGTTAATCCGTTTTCATGTGACATTTGTAGCAAAACGTTTTCGACTTCAAGCAGATTAGGTGAACACAAATTGACACATTTAGACGTTAATCCCTTTTCATGTGACATTTGTACCAAAACGTATTTGAGTTTATGTAGATTAAATGAACATAAAACGACGCATTTAGACGTTAATCCCTTTGCATGTGACATTTGTACCAAAACATATTCTACTTCAAGCAGATTAGTTGAACACAAAATGACACATTTAGACGTTAATCCCTTTTCATGTGACATTTGCAATAAAACATTTGCTAGTTCTCGTAATTTAAAACGACATAAAGTGGCATTTAAGCATTAATACGTTTTAACAAAGTCATAAAATTTAGATATTTGAAATTTGAAAATGTTTTGTTTTGACATCAGTATTTATAAAACAGATAATTTTTGACATGCACTATAGACTAGCTTTTCGTAATTGCGTAATTGTTAAATATTTTTAATTTTTATTTAAAATATGTTTTATCTATTTCATATTATTGGACGTTTTATGTTGCTGGAGACAACATAATGCTGATTGCTGGTCTTTTGTAAGCTGTTGCATTATTACCAGTTGATAACAAGAGTAGGATCATAACGACCCCAGAATAGAAGATACGTTTTACCCCTTTATTTTATTTGTTATTACTTTCTTCTTTAATTATCATTATGGCGTTATAGCCTTTATAGAGCTTTCACCCCTTTAAGACATTTCTTTTTATTGGCCGCTTTATCTTCCACTTGTCAATACCCATTCTATCTTGCCCAGGGGCCCTATTCCTGAGTCTCGTGAATAATAAGAACAAAATTTAGGAATAGTACAGGAATACTCTTTTAAAAGTGATATGTAAAATGTTCCACTCATATAAATCATATCTGTTCGATCACGATTATTGTTCGCGAGACTCAGGAATAGGGCCCCAGGTCTTTCCCTGATGACCAGCACATTTTTAATTAAACGTCTGACATTTTGAATCATTAATTGTTTCTTGGGTTAGATACATGTTTATATAATTTTATATAATTGATTTTCATATTTGACAATTTTAATACAAATAAAAATGTAATAGAAAATGTGTGTTTTTATGTTTAAATCCCAGTTTTATTTTAATGAATTGTTTTAGTTATATAATTTTTATCACAAAAATATTTTATGGCATGACGTAAACAAACATGGCGTTCATTTTGACAGGAGTGATTCATTAGTTGAATGATATATTTATTTCAATTACTTAATATTGTATTAATTATATTTTAGATAAAATAAAGTTCTAAAGAATTAAGAGAAAACATTTAGTGTTAATTAATAAATATATTAATCAGGTATTTTTTGTTCTATATTATATAATTTTAAGATTATTAGATTGACTGTGACCTTTGCCTTTCTAGTTACAATTGCCCTACATTGAATTGTCATCTCATTTCTTAAGACTTAAAGTAAAAATAAGAATAACTATGGTTGTTGTTCACTTTAACAATTATTTAATTAAATGTTTATTAGGCGCATTGTTTTTAAATATCTCCAATAATATGATTTATTAAAAAATAATTTATCATATAAGCACCTGTTGCTTTATTAATTTTTAATGCAAATGTATTGAAAAACCAGGTGAAATATTGTATATTCTATTAATCGTTACAAATAAGTATTCTTTGTTTTCAGTAAATTCTTAATTTCGGCTTAAAATGGCGGCTTGCAACTCACAGCAAATAAAATTAGAAGTGGATGAGGAAATAGAAAACATGAATTTGAATATAAAAATGGAAATAGATGATGAATGTGTCTTTAAATTAGAAACAGATATCAAAGAAGAGGTCGACCAATGTTCAGATAAAGAAGCATATTGGTCAGAGATTTATATTAAATATGATCCTGACCATAATTCTACTGATTATGACGGTTGCGTGGTTCAAGATTCCTGTAAATTGGAGGAGCACCTTGAGGCTTTTCCTGATTCTCGTGGAAATGTACCGGCAAATGAAGCTATGGATAGACAATCGGGAGAAGAAAAATTGAGTTCCGATGAAAAGAATTTTATCTGCGATGTTTGTAACAAGGGATTTGATATGAAATCGGCAATAAAAAAACATTTGCTTATCCACTCTGGCAGGAAATTATATTCTTGTAACGAATGTGATAAATTCTATATTAGAAACTATGAATTAATTATTCATAAACGAAATCATACCGGGGAGCTCCCGTTTTCGTGTAACATTTGTAGCACATCATTTAAATCTTCAACTGCATTAAGACAACATAAAATGACACATTTAGACGTTAATCCCTTTTCATGTGTGATCTGTCAAAGAACGTTTTCTTCTTTACACTATTTAAGTCAACATAAAATGACGCATTTAGACGTAAATCCTTTTTTATGTAAGATTTGTAATAAAACATTTTCAAGTTCACACAATTTAAGAAAACATCAAAATATGCATTTAGATATTAAGCCGTTTACATGTAACATTTGTTATAAAACCTTTTCATTTTCCTACAATTTTAATCAGCATAAAATGACGCATTTAGACGTTAATCCATTTTTATGTGTAGTATGCAATAAAACGTTTTCAAGTGTAAATTATTTAAAAGAACATAAAAATTTACATCTGGACGTTAATCCATATTCTTGTGACATTTGTAATAAAACATTTTCATCTTCACGTAATTTTAATGAACATCAAATGACGCATTTAGACGTTAATCCATTTTCATGTGACATTTGTAATAAAACCTATTCGACTTTAAGCACTTTTAAACAACATCAAATGACGCATTCAGACGTTAATCCGTTTTCATGTGATATCTGCAATAAAACGTTTTGTAGACTTAGCTATTTGAATCAGCATAAGAAGACACATTTAGACGTTAATCCGTTTTTATGTGACATCTGTAATAAAACTTATTCAACGTCAAGCAAATTTAATGAGCATAAAATGACGCATTTAGACGTTAATCCGTTTTCATGTGATATCTGTAATAAAACATTTGCTTGTTCTCGAAATTTAAGACGACATAAAATGGCATTTAAGCATTAATTCGTTTCCTTGTGGCATATGCAACAATTTTTGCGATAAATTAGAAAGAATTTCTTGTAATTGTGTTGCAAACTCCATTTTTATTGTTTGATATTTTAAAAGAATAATAGGTTTTTATTTTATTTAACCCTGCTAACGCAGACATAATATTGAAATTTTATTGTTCCTTGAAATAGCTGTAAATAATATTTGATATTTTGATATATAAATACATATAGCAGAGATTTATGAGCTGTAAGGTTGGCAGCGGTTGTGATGTCACATGCATTTGGAATATGTACAACGTTGAATCTCTTTGATAATTAAAGATACAAAATGGATTTTTTAATTGTTAATATCTCCTAACATATAAGGAGTTCTAGTAACCCACTTTATCAATATATAGTACACTTTTATAGAAATTAAGACATAGGACACAAGCCAATTTAAAAGTTAAATTTTTGTTCTCTGGTTATGAACTCACAGAAGAATAAATATTCAAAGCTTTGTTATAATTATTTATATATTCAAAGGGTCAAATATTCTGAATATATATATTATTCGTCATCTTTTGTACATTTATAATAAAAAAAATCAAAAGGTATTCGTTCGAGATTCAAACCATAACATGGTTTCAACTTTGATAAATAGATGTCACTAACAACCTTTTCTTTTTGACATTTACAATTCTATAAAAACTATTAAATATTTTTACTTATTTAATTACGCATTAATTTAACCTGTTAACATATATTTTATTCATTGTTTAGTTTAAGAATCAATAAACATAATAATATATTTAGATTAAAAATATATATATATTAAATTATTATAAAATAAAATGAATAATAACATAACGCAAGAGCATAATATATTAACAAGTGATATTGAGGTCAATTTATTTAATGGAGAACTAAAATTAGAAGCAGTCGATGAAATAGTTGTCAAAAAAGAGCCAGAAGATTACGATATAGATAAAAAACCAGAAAAACATTTATATACTTGTGATATTTGTCCAAAATCTTTCAAGCGATTAAGCCATTACAAACGACATATACCAACCCATTCAAATTATCGCCAATTTAAATGTCCATTATGTATAATGGCTTTTAAAATACCTGATGATCTAAAACGTCATCAAAGAGTTCATACAGATAGAAAAGAATTTCCTTGTGATATTTGTGGTAAACTATTCAAAACAAAACGTGAAGTAATACAGCATTCTGTAGTACATAGTGATCAAAGAGATTTTGAATGTACATTTTGTCAGAAAGCTTTTAAAACAATACAAAAATTAAAAGAACACTATATTGTTCATTCTGATATAAAACAATACCAGTGTCATTTTTGTAACAAAGCATTTCGTAGAGCTACGGATTTAAAAACGCACACGCAACGTCATGGAGACCAGAAGTGTTATTCTTGTAATCTATGTGACAAATCATTTAAAACTGTTGCTTGTTTAAGAAAACATCAAGTTGTTCACAGTACCGTAAGACGTTTTATATGTCATAATTGTGCAAAGTGTTATAAAAGGAACTATGATTTAAAAAAACATATAAAATTTCATTGTAAATAAATAATATATACAATATTTTTTAATAAAAAGGTTGGTTTTACTTACAAACGCATTTTTTTATGACATTACCCTATTTTACTAATCAAGTAAGCTGTAGATATTTTTTTAAAGTTTTCATTTTTTAATATCCTACATTATTTTGAGTTTTTTATTTTAAATTTTTTGTTTTTATTATTGTTGTCAATGAATTATTCTTTACAATAAGGAATTATCTCATACAAATGGAAGATACTGTTGAAAATAAAGATGTTGATAAAAGTGATTCATCTACAGTGGACGTGATGGTCAAGGTGAGTAATTTTAACAAATATATTTTCAATTATGTTCTAATCTCTTTTATAATCTGCCATATATATCTTGATTATTTAAAGGTCTTAATGTTATTTTTGGAATCTTGAATACGTGATTATTTAATCTAATACCATAATTGGGATGTCTACCATTTCTTTTAATTGTATCGTTTGAATCAATACGAAATTAATATTCTCTTTAAATTAAAATTTGAATTTATACTTCGATGCTTAATGCATTTTGTAGACGTAGTTGATACATATAGGTTATAACATGGGTAGTTATACGATATAGCTACACCTTTTGTTTCTTAATTTGTAAAAAAAACTACTGCATTTATATATCTTTTATTATGCTTGTTATTTACTCAAAACATGTACAAATCACTACGTGATATTCATTTTACCACTTTTTATTAAGAAATAGAAGATATTGAGGGTTAAAGTTGAAATTTAAAAATTAAGTAAAATATAAGTAAAAATGGCGTCATATTCTATATTTATTAGTAAACTTTTAGCATAAATTCTGTCTATTTTTTAATAAAAAATTGTATAAGGTATATAACGTGTGATTTGTACATGTTTTCACTATAATAAAAGCGCCTGATATTGTACAAAAGTGCAATAGTTTTTTTTATAAGGTTGAAAACAAAAGGTGTAGCTATATCGAATAATTACCATAACTTGAAGTGTGTTTATATATACGTCATGTAATTTTCATGTCAATTTAAATTACACTTTTATATGTTAATATATTCTATAAAACTATTGGATCTTTCAACAAGAGCTGGTATTTCAAGAAACAGAACAGAAAAACACAATATTTGGGTAACATTTAGCAGATATTGTGTTTCATTACTAACCTCAAAGTTTGTACTTTAGATTAAAATAAAATTATCACCTCTTTTCACGAAAATTTTGCGTTTTTCTAATAATTTTAAATGACCACTCTTGTCAGTGTCGTATAAGCCATATAATAGAGTAGCAAATATTATTATACCATCCTTATTTATTACGTTTTTCACAATGACATCGAGTTTTATACTTACTATTACTTTGAAATTTCTGTTATTTCAAAAATACTTTAAACCACAATAACTGCGAATAATTGTGAAAAGATCATCTTAAATTTATCTTGAAAAGAAAAGATCTGTAGGCAGTATAAACTACAGAGGATATTTTGTTTTGATAATATATTAGTTCTTCCTTAAGGTGGTTTTTCACGATCCGTTCCGATTCCGGTTCCGATAAATAGTCTGTTCATAAAAAAGTTAATATTACTTGAATCTGTGTTTTACATTTATGAAATGTGTCACGTGTTACATGTGGTAGTTACACTGTGACAAATAATTACACTAAAAATTTGACAGTGTAATCGCAAAGGAGTATGGGAAGACCATACTGTTCAATGGGCTTGTGTCCTATGTCTTAATTTCTATAAAAGTGTACTATATATTGATAAAGTGGGTTACTAGAACTCCTTATATGTTAAGAGATATTAACAATTAAAAAAGTCATTTTGTCTCTTTAATTATTAAAGGGATTCAACGATGTACACATTCCAAGTGCATGTGACATCACAATCCTTGTATAAGGTTACCAACCTTACAGCTCATAAATCTCTGCTATATGTATTTATATATCAAAATATCAAATATTATTTACAGCTATTTCAAGGAACAATCAACTTTCAATATTATGTCTGCCTTAGCAGGGTTAAATAATATAAAAACTTATTATTCTTGATTTGACTTCATTATTTAACTACCAACAGCTACAGAACATTATCACAGCACTGACCTACTCAACAAATAACTGACGTTAAAATGCATTCACGTCAACAAATATATAAAACTACAATTCAAATTTTTAATTGCTATATCTTCGTCAACATTTAGATATTTAATAAAATAGACACGCCAATACACATTTATTAACATCAATTTCAATCAACAATTGAAAAATTGACCACTAAAAATGAGCAGAAGCCCATTCGATATTGTGCGAACTGTTTGAAATTACCGCCATTAAATCAACGACGCTAGTCAGAACTAGAACTGTTGATTCATGAATTGGCTTGTAAAATTTGACCAACGTAGTTAATACGTTTGTCACTGCACATGCAAAATACACGTGACGTCACAGCTGATTTCAGCCATAACATTATCTTTGACAACAACTGCTACAACACAAGACTCCATTATTTTTAATTACAATTGAAATAATGACTGTAATAAGGCAGACAAAATATACTGACAACACTAATAGCTTAAAATGAAATAATGTAAAAATTAATGTGAATTTGATGGTTTTAGTGGTGATGATTAGTTAATATGAAATAATGTAATGTAAGTGCTTCCACTAGCTGAAAATCTTAACGTGGCACTTAATCTTTCATTACGATTTATTCCCTCCTTGATGTTAGTGTCCTTTTTTGTATTGGAGGAGTCACACGTCTTAATAATTCCAGATACAGCTCCTCATTTATTCTTAAAAAAGTTTTGAGTATAGAACAAACGCAATTAAACATAAAAAAGCAGAACTTTCAAGACAAAAAGTTAACCTAAAAATTATTTTAAGAAATTTAGTCAGTCGCACGGTTTTAATCTAATTTCTTTTATTAAATTCACATGTGATAAAGATTCTCTTAAGATACCATGATTTCATCCATTTACTTCTTGACTTATTTAGCATCAAAGCTAAACCTAGTGCAATTAGAAAGTGTCATCCATATTTACACCGTACACTTAATGTCAAACTCCAGTACTCTTTGACCTCACAACTCGGATCAACAAGACAGACATCTTATGTGTAATGTGAAACACAAACAAGTAATATTCAACTTTTCTTAAACAGACTATTTATCGGAATCGGAATCAGAATCGAAACCCTCTTTACCTAATAAATTTAATTATCTCAGAATGTTGATCTGCTCTTGCAACGTAATCAAAACGGAGAAGGGGAAATTGGGGCGGGGCCTTCATCGTCAAACACGCCCCTATCGATAAAACCTAGTAAATCTGGACCTAGAGTAGGTATAAGAAAGGCAGCAATTGAAGCCCAGAAACGTATGGGGGAGATGTTAAAAAGCAGTGGTTCCAGAAATGGAGCAACCCACCCCAAACGAAGGAAGTTGCATAATTCATCACCAAAAGCAAGGAGATTGTCTGGGAGACCACAAAGAAGAAAATATCAAAACAGCAGAAGTGGAAGACGTCTTAGAAGGTCTGTTTCTGAGCAAGATGGCAATTTTGAAGTTATTGACCTTACTATATCCGTCACGGATATTGGGATGCAAACGGAAAATGGTAAATTATTACTTTCATATTAAATTTTCGTTGTAATCCCACTTATAACCTAGAAACTTATATAATTAGCTAAAAAATCATTAGAGAATACTGGACCTGAAAGTGTGTCCAAAATGTTTGCGAGAGAGATAGGTATATGTTCCTATTTCTTTTCTATGCGCATGTGTCGAAAGTGACATCAAAGAATGATTACGCCTGGAAAGCATGCAACAAGCTATACATATAATAAAATTGATTAGCAGAGAAACATACTCCATAATAATTGAAAAGTTAATATTTCTTAAATAAACTAATTATTTTATTAAAGAAATATTTAATTATTACTTGTAGAAGGTTAGAAATCATTTTAAATGATATATAGTAATGTTATGTACTATAATAGCTTTAAGAAATATCGGTAAAAGTGTAAACGCTGTAGATGTGATCTACTGGTTTGAATCATTGCTTATTTTCAAGTAAAGTTCCCTACTATACAGCGGTGTAGCTTAATATTTATCAGCATACAAAAAATGTTATATGCACTAATGGGCTTATGTCCTATGTCTAAATTTCTATAAAAGTGTACTACATATTGATAAAGTTGGTTACTAGAACCTCAAATGTTCAATTATTTGTTAATAACTCCTTATATGTTAAGAGATATTAGCAATTAAAAAAGTCATTTTGTCTCTTTAATTATTAAAGGGATTCAACGTTGTACACATTACAAATGCATGTGATATCACAACCGCTGCCAACCTTACAGCTCATAAATCTCTGCTATATGTATTTATATATCAAATATTATTTACAGCTATTTCAAGGAACAATAAAATTTCAATATTATGTCTGCCGTAACAGGGTTAAATAAAATAAAAACTTATTATTCTTTTACTACCAACAGCTACAAATCATTACCACAGCACTGACCTTCTCAACAAATAACTGACATATAGAATGCATTTCACGTCATACAAATATGGCCGACATCTGTTGCGCTAAAACTATAATTGTTGATTGAAATTGATGGCGTGTCTATTTTATTAAATATCTAAATGTTGACGGAGATATAGCAATTAAAAATTTGAATTGTAGTTTTAGCGCTAGAAATGGTCGGCCATTTTAACGTCAGTTATTTGTTGAGTAGGTCAGTACTATGGTAATGTTTTGTAGCTGTTGGTAGTCAAATAATCAAGTCAAGTCAAAGAATAATAAGTTTTTATTTTATTTAACTCTGCTAAGGCAGACATAATATTGAAATTTGATTGTTCCTTGAAATAACTGTAAATAATATTTGGTATTTTGATATGTAAATACATGTAGCAGAGATTTATGAGCTGTAAGGTTAGCAGCGATTGTGATGTCACATGCATTTGGAATGTGTACAACGTTGAATCCATTTAATAATTAAATAGACAAAATGACTTTTTTAATTGTTAATATCTCTTAACATATAAGGAGTTATTAAAAAATAATTGAACATTTGAGGTTCTAGTAACCCATTTTATCAATATATAGTACACTTTTATAGAAATTAAGACATAGGACACAAGCCTAATGATTTAGAAACTGAGAAGCTAAAATACTTTGTTAATATTTCAGAAGAATTAGTCCAAGATACGCTTCCTTCGCCTTCCCTTACGGAAGTGGTAGCCCCTCAAAACGAGTTATTTATTTTTGGTGGAAATCCCCACTCCAGAGTTCCTTCGCGAGCTAACTACAATTTCGCTGAACCTATAGTAGCGCCTACAACAAGTTGTGATACCTCTCCGAACACGAGTCCTCCTAGTTCCGATGATTCCTTCACCATGGACACATCCTGCAGTGGTTCTCCTTTTGATGCGAACTGCTATTATGTCAAACCAAGGATTCATTTTGCTTTTAGCATTCCAGCTCCAATGCCTGCAACAAGTACTACATATTCTCCAGAGATGGAGCTAGAGCGAAATATGCAAGTACCAGATGTAGTGGAGGATCATCCTCAAGATGATGCACCACAACCAGGACCTGGAGCTACTACTCCACATGTTAATTTCTTTCAGACTATTAACAATACCTTCAAACAATTTTTTAACCCCGACTCTGGAAAATCCGGGAATAAATAGATTTACATATTTACTTTATTTAATTTTTGTTATTTTTAGGGTATAAATTTTGTATTAAGATATTTTTTTTTTATTTGAATTTAAATTAAACATTTAGTTTACTGTGTATATATTTCTATATTTATGTTCTTTTGGAGATGACCAGGTTAATTGAGAAACTGATTTTTAAAATAATGACACTGTAATAAGTTTTCTTGTTTATCTGAATGACATATGACAGATAATGACATTATTTACAACTAGAGTTTACCCCCGTTGAAAACGACGACTGTCTTTTGTGTGTGAATTGAATTTCATTTCAAATTTTAATTCAATTTTTAAATTAACATATTAAACTCGTTCTATATTAATTTGACACATAAAAACATATCATTTTTCATACAAATAAAATTTCAACTTCTTAATTATTCGATATAGCTACACCTTTTGTTTTGAATCTTATAAAAAAACTTTCGTACTTTCGTATATTTCACGATGCTTTTATTATAGTGAAAACATGTACAAATCACACGTAATATACCTTATACAATTATTTTATTAAAAAATAGACCGAATTTATGCTTAAAGTTGACTAATAAATGTGAAATATGACACCATTTTTACTTACATATGGTACATTGTCATTGTATTTCTAACCTCAAATTTGAAAATTTAACTTTAACCATTATTGTTGTCTATTTCTAAGTAAAAAATGGTATAATGTATATTGCGTAAGATTTGTAAATGTCTTTAGTATACAATAAACGCTATAGAACATACAAAACTGTTATAGTTTTTTAATGAGATTCAAAACAAAAGGTGTAGCTATATCGAATAATTACCTAAATAAAATATATTTCTATAAGTAATAGCCAATATCCCTGTCAGTTATTTCAATTAATAACCCGGACAAAATAAACATTTAAATTAGCTATATTTCGCATAGAGCTGAAAGTTGGTACAGACTTTGAGGACACTATTACAAATACTAAAAGTACTCACCGATCGCACATCTGCAAAATAAGTTATTCAACGTCAAAAGTAAACAAAAATGGTTTTTCCAATTTTCCGGTAAACGTTAGGTTTTATCATAAAAATAGAAGACCAAAGTTTTAGATCATGAAATTATCTACAATAATTGTTCTTATACTTTTTTTTCTAAGAATCACCATTCCTGAGATATTCCGATTCTAAAAGTTGAAGAAGTCGTATTCCACATAATATGCACACATTTCCGCACCACCTGTGAGGTAGTGTTTCGTTCTAGTGTTTTTGAATCTAATTTGTGGTAGTGTCAATAAAATGCGATAAAAATTGACTATTACTGAATCAAGATAACACTATTGTGGTGTTATCCTAGAGATCCTTGAGCACGTGAAAGTAAAATGATCTCATAATTCTTGTATTATGTGAATATCTTAACATGTGTTAAGTTTATTGGTGCTTTACATAAAATATTTTAACTTGTACTTTAAATAGTCAATTCAAATCACATTGCACAACTGTGTAATTTCGGAACACTCTGTATATTCTCACAATCGTATAATTTGTATTTACAAGTTACACAAACCAATATTTTTACTTATATTAAACATCCGATGGCGTGTACACGCTTAAGGCGGTTCAGCGAACATATTATTGTTTTCTGTGAATTAGAATCGCAATATCTCAGGAATGGTGATTCTTAGAAGAAAAAGTATAAGAACAATTATTGTAGATAATTTCTTGATCTACAACTTTTGTTTGATGTATTTTTATGATAAAACTTACCGTTTACCGAGAAAATTGGAAAAACCATTTTTGTTGACCTTTAATCTTGAATAACTTTTTATGCAGATGTGCGATCGGTGAGGACTGATAATGTCCCTAAGGTTTATACCAACTTTTAGCTCTATGCGAAATATAGCTAATTTACCAATATTTTATTGTTTATTTTGCCCAATTTATTAAAATATAAATAAAACACCAACCAGTACATAGATTAGCATATATTGAAATAAGAAACCAAAATACTCGATCTGTCATTACATTACATTAATATTAGTTCACAATTCAAATCGAGTAATCAAAAATAATAATAATTAAAAAGCTTACAGTTGAGTTATGGTATAATATTACAAAGTTTACATTCTTACTGACAAAATACAAATTCAGAAGTTTTCCACCTGCATTTATAATATTCTACTGAAGACAACTATTCTCTAGTATTTCTAATCTTAAGACAATCTTGTGCTATCAATTTATATATTTAAAATGTCACTAAGAAAAATAAAGCAAATAATTCCAAAAAGTAATGTCCCTATTATAAATTTATTCTGTTATTTGTCTGTGTGATCCCATATGCAATTTAAGAGTGTTTGAAGATTTATAAGCTTTGGTACAAATCTTACATTGAAACTCCTTCTTCTTAGAATGCGAGATCATATGAGAAGTTAAATTATACGGAAATCTAAATTCTTTAGGACAAAGTTGACAACGATAATTCTTCTCACCAGAATGAATAATTAAATGCGTTTTAAAATTACTTAAAAAATGAAACGTTTTATCACAAATATTACAATTATATTTTCTTTCTTCAGAATGTAATATCTTATGAGCATAAAGACTACTTTGAGATCTAAAAGTTTTCTTGCAAATAGGACATCGAATTATTTTATATTCGGAGTGAATTATTGCATGAGTTTTAAGATCAATACGACTTTTAAAATCTTTTTTACAGATATTACATTCATAGTTTCTTTCCGCAGAATGTGTCTTGATGTGTGTCTTTAAGAATTCTCTCGATTTATAAAATTTGCTGCACAAATAACATTGAACTTTTTCGTTGCAATGAGTCAATGTATGTTCCTTCAATTTTTTGGCGACGTAAAATACCTTGTGACAGATTTTACAGACATGTTTTTTGTTGTTATGTTTCAGCATGTGATATTTTAGACTATTTGGCGTCTTAAATTTATCGGGACATATTTTACACTGAAAATCTTCTCTATCAGAATGAGTCAGTTTATGATATTGAAAACTCAACTCCTTCTTAAATGTCCTACAACATAATTCACACTTATATATTTCTCTTTCATAATGAATTTGCATGTGTGACTTAAGTCTAGTAGTTGTATCAAACTCTTTCCAACAGACATAACATCTAACAAAATTCCGGTTAAAATGCGTCTCCAAATGAACCTTTAGAGTACTGGCGCATGTTAATTCTTCATTACAATATTTGCAAGAATACAATTTCTTTTTGTATTGCTTTATTAAATCAACTTGTTTCATTGTTGACGATTTACAGGCTTCACTGTTTTCATACTCGTCACTTTCTTCATTTGATGATAGTTCTTCGAAGGTATCATCATCATTATCATCGTAATTCACTACCTTTGATGATGCTGGTAATATATTATCAGCATTTGATGATACTACTAACAGATCATCAACATTTTCATGATTATCTTCATTTGATGATGCTACTAACAGATCATCAACATTTTCATGATTATCTTCATTTGATGATGCTTCGTTGACATCATCAATACATTCGAGTTTCACTTCCTCAGATAACGATTCGCTTTTTTCAACTTTAAGACATTTATCTTCATAATTATCATCTACTGTTTCTTGTACTACAATATAAATCGTTTGATAATTTTGGTCTTCATCTTCTTCATCTTCTGGTTCCAACTTTTCTTGTTTTATTTCTGTTATTGGGATAAAATCTTCCTCCTTACTTGATGCATTCATATTTGAATCAAAATTCTGAAACAATTTTCTTTTTTTAATAAATACGAATAAAATAATGGAAATAATTGCTGCAGTATTTTGTATATACATGAATTTTGATGAAATGTAGAGGTTGTACAACACCCACGCATACTTTGTCGGTATTACGTATTCACTCACACAGTTTTAGATGCATATAAAACTCTTTAATATTATTATTCAATTGTTTATTGAAATTGATGTTAGTAAATGTGTATTGGTGTGTCTATTTTATTAGATATCTAAATGTTGACGGGGATATAGCAATTAAAAATTCAAATTGTAGTTTTAGCGCTAGAGATGTTAGCTATATTTATGACGTAACATGTAGTGGTATAGGTCAGTTATTTGTTGAGTAGGTCAGTGCTGTGGTAATGTTTTGTAGCAGTTGGTAGTCGAAATAATCAAGTCAAGTCAAAGAATAATAAATTTTTATTTTATTTAACCCTATTACGGCAGACATAATATTAAAACTTTATTGTTCCTGAACCAGCTGTAAATAATATTTGATATATAAATACATATAGCAGAGATTTATGAGCTGTAAGGTTGGTAACCTATAAACTTGTTAGAGTTCTGTCATGAATATGCTATTTCTTTTACGCTCTGTTGTATAAAAGAGAGAGCAACATAGCGGACGTGAGGGCACATGTCTTGGAATGTTCTCCAACGTTGAATCCCTTTAATAATTAAAGGAACAAAATGATTTTTTTAATTGTTAATATCTTCTAACATAACATTAAATATTAATTCAATCAAGAATTTAAAAAAAGTTTACGAGCCCACTGCAATAATGTGATTTTGCAAACGTAAATAATGGTCTACAAAAGATTTTGCATTTACCGACAGGCAGTGGAAATATTTGAATAAAATAAATCTAAACCTATTGTGTTGTTTTAAAGAAATCATACAACTTAGTTCGTGACGTCACTGTTGCTAAAGCTAATACATATTAAATCAAACAAAATGACAATTTCTTGGATTGAAATTATCTAATTCAAGTAAAATAAACAAATTGCTGCAACGATAAAGTATATTTAAAGTATTTTGAAGTATATCAGATGCGTTTTTAAATAATGCAATGGAAACAAACTTGTCCCGTATAAATTTACAATACACAAAAAAAACAGACTCACTAATTTTTGTATAATGTATACATAAACGAATAAAAGAAAATTTACCACCGTAACGTAAATTTAAACATAAATAAAAACCAACTCTCGTAACTTGAACTATATATTAATTATTGAATGAACTATTATATGAACTATTCTCTATAATACATTTTAATATTCTTGAAATTGAGGTTATGTTTTCTAACGCTTACTGTATACGTAAAATTAGTTTATTAGAATTGAAAGTATCTTAAATATTATCCTTATTGATTTATTTTATATATTGAACTATTATTCACACAATAAAATCTATTTACTAAAGCATCAGAATTAACAATCTGACAACTGGTTTTAGGTGGGTTCTAAAAATAAACGAGTAAATATATATATCCGAAAAAAAAATCAATACTATTTAGAAATGGTGTGATATACATATTGTTAAACTTACCTTTATTGTAGCGTTTTCAATAATATATTAGAAAATTTTTAAAAGGTTTTTAATATATAGAAATACATGTCATTGCATGTCAATCTAAAATATTTGGACGTGATATTACCGACTGAAAAAATCATGTAAAACTTACAACATTTTTTCAGTCGGTAATTGTAAAACAAATTTAACTTTTTCAGCAAAACATTTATCTATAAATACTCAAAAATAATCATTTCCTAAATCTTAACGTCCGTGGTTGCAAAACCATTTTTACTAAATATCGAATCTATTATATATAATATTACCTTCTGTTTACATTTAATTATTGAAGTTATCAATCTTATACTGCAGATTACTATTTATCAAAAATTAAAAGTGCAGCTAATCTGTGCACTTTTAGTGCTGCATTGTTTATATTTTAAATAAAACAAAGCTAATAAAAAAGAAGAAAATATTTTTTTAATCAATCAGGTATTTTGTTCTTTTTAATATTATATATCATTGTATAATTGTACTAATTTGTATACAAGTGTTGCCTTTATGTACATTTGCCCTACATAAATTCTTCAGCTACATCAGCCCTATGTCATTTTATAAAGGCTGAAAACTTTTCAGCGAAAGTACACTACAACAATTGGCTATTATGAATTTTAACTTGTAACAAATAGCAAAGGTGCATAAATTGGTGAACAATTAGCAGACCTAGTTAAAGATCGGCTGTAGGTACGAGCACAGAGGCAATATACATATTCATAAGTGCAAGAGAGACAGTTAGTTAAATTTAATGTCATTGCACTGATCTCATTTCTCGACACTTGCTAAACATTTATAAGTAATCCTGATTAGTGAATAATTATAATTTAAAGAATTTTTAGTAATATGTGACAAATCGATACAAAAAAGCATATTTTCGATAAAGTTTTATGACGACACAGGTAATATATAATTATTTCTATAATAACTACATGATAAAATAACATTTGAAGAATACTTTGTGAAATTTTCATAAATAAATATCAAGAAATGAAACATTGACATTGCAAAGTTTCATTGCTCTTAAGCTATAAGAAATTAACCAAAATAAATATCAAGAAATGAAACATTGACATTGCAAAGTTTCATTGCTCTTAAGCTATAAGAAATTAACCAAAATAAATATCAAGAAATGAAACATTGACATTGCAAAGTTTCATTGCTCTTAAGCTATAAGAAATTAACCAAAAGAAATATTAAAATAACTACTATTGCTACTAAAATTGGAATTATTCGATTCAGTCACCCTTTTTGTTTTAAATGTTATAAAAAAAATAGTGTATTTTTGTATGTTTTATGACGATTGTTGTATACTCTAAACGTGTACAAATGAATACGTAATATACATTATACCACTTTTTAATTAGAAATACGCAATATTAACGATTAAAGCTGAAATGTCCAATTTGTGGTTAGAATTATACGACAGTGTTCCATATATAAGTGACTTGTATTTCACATTTATTGGCAACTTTAACCATGAATACTCTCTATTTCTAAATAAATGAATATTACACAACGATTTGTAAGTCTTTTGACTATATTAAAAGCGTTATAAAATATAAAAAAATACAATAGTTTTTTTTATAAGTTTCAAAACAATAAATGTAGCTGAACTAAATAATTACCATATTTTCTGACTTTTGATTTAACATAATTAGCGATGGTTTTTAAAATTAGACAATGCAGTATAATATTTATACTGAGCATCTTTTTACAAAATGGTTTTCATTCCTGTTAACATTAAATAACCTTTTTTCAGTGAATTATCAATTTTCGCACAAAATGTTGCCGGGTAACTCACATCAAATAAAATTAGAAGAAGATTCATTCAATGAAACACCGGAAATAGAAAACATGAGTTTCGATATAATAAAAGTAGAAATAAAAGATGAAATTGAATCGGAAGCAGATATCGATGACAGTTTAGATGATGAACCTGACCATAATTCTACTGATTGTCGAGGAAATGGAACGGAAAGAGAAGCTATTGATGGAAGATTGCTAGAACTACACGGAAGTGGACAATCAGCAAATGCAAAATTAAGTTCCGGTCAAAAGAATTTCATCTGCGATGTTTGTAACAAGGGATTTGACACGAAATCGGAAATAAAAAAACATTATCTAATTCACTCTGGCAAGAAATTATTTTCTTGTGACGAATGTGATAAATTCTTTGTTAGTAACAGCCTATTAATTATTCATAAACGAAGCCATACCGGGGAGCGCCCGTTTTCGTGTGACGTTTGTAGCAAGTCATTTACAATTCCTTCTTTATTAAAACATCATAAAAAGACACATTTAGACGTTAATCCATTCTCATGTGACATCTGTAATAAATCATTTGCGTCTATATACAATTTTAATCGACATAAGACAGCACATTTAGGTAATAAACCATTTTCATGTGACATCTGCAATAAAAAGTTTAACAGACCTTATTATTTACATGAACATAAAATGACGCATTTAGACGTTAATCGGGTTTCGTGTGATATCTGTAATAAAAGATTTTCATCTTCAAGATATTTAAAAAAACATAAACAGACACATTTAGACGTTAATCCATTTTCATGTGACATCTGTAAAAAAACATTTTCAGGTTCAAGTTATTTAAATGAACATAAAATGACGCATTTAGACGTTAATCCGTTTTCATGTGATATCTGTAAAAGAACATTTTCATGTTCAGTTATACTTAATGAACATAAAAAAACACATTTAGACGTTAATCCGTTTTCATGTGATATTTGTAGAAAAAGCTATACGACTTTATACCAAATTAAACAACATAAAATGACGCATTTAGACGTTAATCCCTTTTCATGTGACATATGTAATAAGACATTTTCTTGTTCTAAAAGTGTAAAACGACATAAACTCCAGAAACACTGATAGTTATACAATGGGCTTGTGTCCTCATTTTTTAGTGGTCGATTTTTCATTTGTTGATTGAAATTGATGTATTGGCGTGTCTATTTTATTAAATATCTAAATATTGACGGAGATATAGCAATTAAAAATTTTAATTGTAGTTTCATCGTTAGAAATTGTTGGCCATATTTGTATGACATGAAATGGATTTTAACGTCAGTTATTTGTTGAGCTGTTGGTAGTCGAAATAATCAAGTCAAGTCAAAGAATAAGTTTTTATTTTATTTAACCCTGTTACAGCATACATAATATTGAAATGTTATTGTTCCTTGAAATAGCTGTGAATTATATTTTGATATATAAATACATATAGCAGAGATTTATGAGCTGTAAGGTTGGCAGCGGTTGTGATGTCATGCATTATTGGAATGTGTGCAACGTTAACTTTGACTTTTAATTTTTAATATCTCCTAACATATAACGAGTTATTAAAAAATAATTGAACATTTGAAGTTCTTGTAACCCACTTTATCAATATATAGTACAGTTTTATAGAAATTAAGACATAGGACACAAGCCCATTTGAATAATTTGATTGTGAACCCTTTATTATTGTTGGAAATTTGATTTTTTTTATTAAAATGTATCTAAAAATATAAATAAAGAAGTAGAGTAAAAAAAGCAATAAAAACAATGTTGATTTGCAAAATTTTGTTTTATTTTTTAACATCATGTTGGTCAAACTGAAATTTGTATACATTCTCAACAATTTCTCCCTTTTTAAGAAAAACTCTTCCAATCGTGTCACTTTTTGAGGTGAAAAAATAAGGAGAATAAGGTATCCATTCGAACCATAGTTCATGTGATTTTGACGTTGCAACTGTAGAAGTATGAACTATTTTGTAATCTTGGTTGTTTTCTTCAAATTCTTCACTCGAAATGACAAAAAAAAGTGCTCCTGTGATTGATTCCCAAAAGAAACATTTCTTTGGCTCTCACACCCTACAAAGAATTTGTCGTATCTTAGTAATCTCGTATCAGATGGCGGTTAAACAGTAGTCAGACAGTGTTCGGGAGAGCATTTTATATCTTACCACTACATAGACCATTAATACCAATAATAAAGGAGGTGTTGTCTATTTATACGATTTCAAGAATATTAGTTTCGTGTTAGCCGAACATTTACGAAGATTCAGTATATTCAAGATGGCTGCAACTAATTTTTGATGTGATGATCTCTGTCCGCATGTAAAGGCATATCCATATAAGTCGGTGTTGCTCGTGTTCTACTCGTGTACGGTCGTTTGTTGGTGTGGTTATGTTGAAATCTGAGTAGAGGTTGTAGTACCACGACAAACCTCGTTTGGAAAGGATTACGAAGGCAATCAGAGGGGGTACGGAGCGTTCCGGCCGGTTTAGACAAGCTTCACGTAATGTCTAATAGAATTCCAATCACCATTCAGAATGATACGATACGCATCTAATTGGATTCCGACTGATTAATCCTGATTCAACTGAGGAAAAGATAAATTTTTATTAAAGATAATGTTTATCAGGATCAACTATATTTATCAAAGTCATCACTAGATACCACGAGCCTCTCTGAAAACGTTGTAAAATGTTTCTATCAATCCACAAACAGTTTTCTTTTCTTTTTTTTATTTTGCGTTTTAAAAGAATATCTGACTCCTTTATTGAGACCATAAAACAATTTATGGACGGATTCGAAATAAAACGGTTGTTTTAACATGAATTCCAACTTTGTACATTGTCTTACTTTATGTTTTGTAAATGTAATAAAGTAGTAAACGTAACTAGAGTTTATTAAGGGTCAGTTATTGATTACGTTTTTACGTTTGTTAATTTTAAGTACGGTGAACTTTCCAAAATATCGTATATAAAGTTTATTTCAAATTAGAATTTTGATTCATCAAAATATTTAAGTTTTCTTCATTTTAGAACCATAAGTTTTAAGTGGTTTCATATTTAACCTAAAAAATCCACTTTGCGTATTTTCTTTTTTCATACAATGCGTTTCTAAATGCAATTTGAGTTCTTCATATAATTGAAATTTTTGTTGACACATGCTACAAACAATATCATTATTTTTTGAATGAACAACCATGTGAGCTTTTAGAAAACTAAACAAAGGAAACGATTGGCTACATAGTTTACATTTATGTTGATTCATAATTCGAGAATCAGAATGTAGGATCGAGTGGGTTATGAGACGATGTTCAGCTTTAAACGTTTTCTTACATACTTCGCATTCGAAGGCTCGAATATCAGAATGAATTAACATATGTGTCTTAAGGGCGAACTCAGTTTTATACCCTCTGTCGCACAATCCACAAACAAACTCCCTTTTATCAGAATGTGTCTTCATATGATTTTTAAGACAGTGTTTTAAATGAAACAATTGCTTACAAATTTCACATTGATACTTTTTTTCACTTGAATGTAATAACAAATGTCTTTTTAAATACGCTTTAGTTTTAAAAGTTCGTGAACATAATTCACATTCAAAATTCTTTTCGGAATGTATCATTTTATGAATCTTTAAACCACTTTTTAATTTAAAACCTTTATTGCAAATGCTACATAGAAATTTTCGATCCTCTGAATGAGTAACAGCATGACGAACAAGAATATGTTTTTTATCGAAATATTTTCCACAAATTTTACAAACAAATTCTGACTTTATTAAATCGGTTTTAACAATTTTAACCTCCTTATTTTGTTCAATGTAATAAAGTTCGTCATTTGCAGTATCGGTATTGATTTCTACTTTTACAACATCATTTAATTGATATTTATATTCACTACTTTCTGTATTATTATCATCCATTTTATTCTTTTTTATTTAAAACAAAATTATTTAAGGATCAACTCATTTTAATATTAACAATTTGACAGATAATTTTGTGGATAAAATAGAAATCTACTTTTTATGTCGGTAAAGTAGAATTCTTAATTTTAAGGTTGGAGTACTCAATTATTTTATTATGATTTATCGCTTATTATATTTTGCAGTGTGGAAGTCAGTAGAATATAATTAATAATTGAATTTATTTATCATTATATATCACGACGTTATATAGAAACTTGATGGGTTGCAGCAATTAATCTGGCCTATACCTATTATCAGAGATGTGCACAAATGCTTTTTAAAAGCATTATATAAGCATATGTATTTATTTTCCTATTTCAAATACAAAATACCTATTTTAAAAATACTTTTGAGAAAATAAAATACTCTTTATGTTACTAATATAAATGTTATTTATGTCACGGATTTTAATGCCACTATTTGTTCAAATAATTTATCTTTCATTTTTCGTCGATGAGGTCTCATTATCATTGAAACAGGTGTTGCAATTTAAAAATATTTTCTTTATGTATGGATAATTAATTAAAGAATCTAAGTTAGTATTATTGTCTTTTAAATACTGCAATGTTTCTATGCAGTTCTATGGTTGTGTTACCATGGTCACTGGCTGTCGAAGAGTCCAAGTCATCCACAAACATATAATAAGATTCGTTGTTTTCCTTTTTCTTATTAGTTGTATCACATACAGTTTTCATATTTTCCTGTTTTATTTTCCGTACTTCAGAGATTAACAATTCTTTTACGTATTCCTTGTTTGGCTGCGGCACCCATTTAAGTTTAAAAAATTGATAATGGATAACTTAAGTATAGGCAGGTTGTTTTAACAGGAATTATTTTTATTTTGTAGAAGGATAAAATATGTATATGTAGTTGGGGTAGTTTAGGGATTAAAGCGGACAAGAGTTAAGGGTAGTAGGTAAAATAATATATATTTATGTATATATATTTCAGTAAGGAATGTAGTGGAGTGATGGTCTTGTAGTAAAACAAATAATGAACGAGAAAATATGATAAACAAATTTTAGGTAAACGAAAATCAGATGTCTTATGGTGGGGTGGGGGTAACAGGAAGAATAATAAAATAATAGGCACATCTATCATTTTAAATTAGAATTATTAAGACAATTGTGCAGATACTTTTAGATCATAGATGGTGCTAATGTTGGTGGGGTTTTAAGTTTATATTCAAAAAATAATATTTACTGATTAACACTATGAAGTAACAAAAATAAAAAAAGTATTTTGTATTTTCCAAATAGGAAATAGGTTTGTAAAAGTTTTCAAATAAAATATAAAATTCTATACTCTTAAGAAAATAGGTATTTACTATTTTGTATTTGCATTTTGAGTATATGTATTTGAAAAACGCACATATCTGCATATTCCTGTATCTTTTTACAGATGGTGTTGGTGTTATTTAAAAGCACCGTAACGCAGCCTATTTTTTATATAGGACAATATGTTGTATACTTATTGTTAAAGGACAAGAAACCCATAAGATTATGGCAAAATCTAATGATTTTTGACAAAAATTGTAATAGTGTCTTACACCTCCGACTCACAAATATGTTATTTGATTTTTCTATTTCTATAAAACTTAAAAGTTGACGGAATTATAGCTATTTAAACGTATCACACCTTGTTGTATAAAAGAGATGGCATATTTGCTACAACGTTGAATCCCTTTAATAATTAAAGAAACCAAATTACTTCGTTATATGTTAATATCTCTTAACATATAAGGAGTTATTAACAAAAATTGTACATTTAAGGTTCTGGTAGCCAACTTTATCAATATATTGCACAATTATATATAAATTAAGACGTGGTTAATAAGCCAATTATATAATATTTGTAATTTAAAATAACATATTTTATAAATTCGGTTTTTAGTATTAAACTATTGAATTATATTCATTTTTTCTCTTTTCTTTTCGACATTCCAATTTTGCTTGCCTGTCATGGGCACTATGAAAATATGTTCTCATTTCCTTTTCTATTTGTGTTACAGTTATACTGTCGGAATATTCATTTGCAACAGCTGAAATATAACATTAGATTTATTATTATAAAATTCTCAAATTTACACACAAATATATTTAAAATTTACCTATAACTAATCCAGACAAATATTTATGGTCCTTGAAGCATTTATTATTTCCTAGTCCTTCCCAGGTGTAGAAATATGCGACTGAGTCGACTAATAAATATCTCATCGTCCTGCTAATATAATGCCGCAGCGTTTTTCCGCCCAGTTTTCTAAGAGTATTAAACTGCAAGAAAATAGTTAAATTGTTGATTGAAATTGATGTTAATAAATGTGTATTGGCGTATTATTTTATTAA
This sequence comes from Panorpa germanica, assembly GCA_963678705.1. Lineage (NCBI taxonomy): Eukaryota > Metazoa > Arthropoda > Insecta > Mecoptera > Panorpidae > Panorpa > Panorpa germanica. Next base: position 23,103,153 of record OY783208.1, on the reverse strand, counting down.
ATATCTAAATGTTGACGGAGATATAGCAATTAAAAGTTTGAATTGTAGTTTTAGCGTTAGAAATTCTGCATATATGAAATAAATTAAAACTAAAATAATATTTATGTAAAATTACCAATACTCTTTTGACGCCTTTATTTTTGCTCAATAATTCATTCAATTCAACAATTCCTTGATCTGTTTCCACCGGAAATAGAGGCATTACTACAGAGTCATTGTATTCTGCAGCTGTAACTAAACCCTTGGATTCAATCAAAAATTGAATAGAAGAACTTGCTATTTCTTGTATTTCTCTTTTGGTCTGAGATAGATGCAGTGCAATTTGCATTTGCATTTCTTTATCCTTGCGCTTTATATATTTCTTTAACTCTTCCACTTCTTTTCTTAATTTAATAACTTCTTCAGCTAGAAAAAAATATATATATATAATATCACTTTCTAGTAGTGAGGAAAGAAAGTTTGATTGTAAGGAAAAAGTAGCGAGCGAAAGGAATATTAACCAGCTATTAAAGAGAGGTAGTGAAGGAAAGAGGTGGATGGCGGAAATAGAAAAAAGGAAAAAAAAAACAGGACAATAAATAAGCTCGTAGCTGGGTTGCATAAGGAGCATTAAGAGAGAGGAAGTACTAAAAGAGGCAGTGAAGGGAAGCAGGAGAAAGAAAGAAGTAGCGAGGAAACAGTTAAACTTCAGTCCAGAAAAATAGATGATTTGTGGCAAGGAGATAAGGACAAGAGGTAGATGACGGAGATAGAGACAATAATAACATAGTAAAGGTAGAGAGTCAAGAAGAAAGAGTAAAGTAAGAGAGTCAAGAGGAAATAGTAAAGATAGAGCGTTTATGCCTGTAATACACATAAGTGGAGAAGTGAAAACGAAGAGAGGAAGGATAGTGAAAAGATAATAGAGGGTTTGTCGAGAGGAGACAAGGAAGGCAAGAGGTGATAGATGAAGATACAGACAATAAGGAAGGAGAAGATAGTTTAAGTTTAGTTTTAACTTTGAATTTATATGAAATGCATTAAGAAATGTAATAATGTAGATTGTAAAGCCGAAAGGCACACAATTAATATAATAAATAAATGAAAAAATAAATATCACTTTTAACGTATTTTTTATAGTAATTAATTTTAAATACTTACTGCATGTACATTTTTCTTTTCTTTGTGAACTAGAAGATTGGGAATTTGAAGGGTTTGTATGTTCGTTTATAAAATCTGTAACTTTGAGTGGTGGTTGTGAAAGCAGTATCAAAGGTGGAATATTATCTTCTTCGTCTTTGTCGTCTGTTTCTTCATCTTTGACATCAACGTAATCTACTTCTTCAAATAAAAGTTCCTCATCATCTGGTTTAGCTTCTTCAGGAGCTTCACTATCACATGGTACATACTCATATTCCATGAATTCCAATTCGGTGTCATCTTTTATTTCTATAATGTCCATTTTGCTGTTTTTAGAAGTTTACTGCAAGAAAAATATATATGCTATATTAAAATGGTATGTGTCTCACATAATGCAAGTCAATGCAAAAAGTTTATCTCTCGGTAATACGAATTGTGATATACGAAACATATGAGGGACGAACAAATATATTAAGGCTGTACCTTTAAAAATGAATCTTTCAATTCCCAATTAAATGGCTTATTGCCTGTTAAAATGATTAATGTCAAATTTATATTAATGCAATTCAAATTCAAGTTAAATATCTGTAAAAAAGTTGTAAAAAGAAATATATGATTTATTTATTTCTTGGAGTTTAACTCATTTTAATTTGAATTTTTCTCTCCATTTTTCCATATTTACTGTTTCTTACTGCTTTTATTCAATATTATAATGTTTCAACTGTCTTGAAAATTGCCTATTTCGTAGAGAAAAAAATTCTAAGACTTTTGGCGTCCTCGGATTTTTCTCTCGTGTTGAGAAAATTAGGGGGCCCGGTAGGAAACTTTGGAGAAAACTCAAATTTTGGATTACATAATAATGAAATATGTTATTAAGAAAAATAAATTAAAAATTCAAAAATTTTATTAGGGGGCACAGGGGCGGTTTTTGCCGAGGATAAAAATAGGGCTAGAACGTTCAAATTTTATATATGGACTAACTTTGGTACCTAATTTACAAATCGAAAAAAAAAATCCCAAATTTTGAAAAAAGTTGGTCAAATAATGAACAAATGGAAAAAAAATTATTTTTTTAGTCATGTAGTTTAGTTATATGTAAAATAAATATGGAACGAGTTTAATATGTTGAATATTTGAAATTCAATTTATACACAAAAGACAATCGTCGCTTGCGACACTAGTTTAATTATATTTATACATAGGTATCCTTTTTATAATTTTCTTTTTCCAATAGTTTCAAAAAATATGTTTTTATATATACGTAGTTTTTGAAAACCGTGTCACCATTTTTTCATAGTTAAAAGTTATATTATGTGGTGAAATTGAACTAAAAATTATGATTTATATAGAAATTAGCTGTTTTAAATCAGTTCTAAAAAGAAAACTAGGTCTCTAAAATGTTGAGACAGCATGTATTTGTCCTTAAGTCAATTGTTTGCTATTTTCTAGTGATAATCGTAAATAGAAGTATTCAAAACTTTTCTAATTTATCCTCTATAAATCTCCACGCAGACTGTTGTGTTTTCGAGTTTGATCTCGGACAAAATAATATGTTCTTGCTTGTTATTAAGATTATGTACAGCATCTTTCCAAAAGTGTGCCAGATTTAGTATTCAAAGAAAGTGTATAAACAAAACTTATGACAACAAATGTTATTGTACTATTTTTCGATAAGTTTATCTTTTTCAACTATCAAGACATGTTAACCTACAGTTTTTAAAGTGCTGCAAAAATTGTAATTTTCTTAGTTTTGTTTTCTAACGCGACTGACATATATATAATTTAAAAGAGTCTTAAAAAAAATCTTGTAAACAATTTCATGAAATGTAGAACACTTGTTATCTCGTGAAACATGCAAAATATCAAACTACGTGCACTATCAAGAAAAATAACATAAATATAAATATTAAATTAATTACTCCAGAATGATACAGCAATGAAAAAATTAAGAATAACTTATCCCTAGTTAGTAACAATTAAAAATGTTTATAAATGAGGTTATGTTATATGATAAAATGTATTATTATTTATAAGAAACTTACCTTATTTGTATAAATGAAATATTTATATTCCTTGTAGGCTATATAATTGTTTTTGTAAGTATAACTTTAGCTTCTAATTATTTTATTTATTAATATTGCAAACTGTAAACATAAATATAATTCTCGTAAACACTTGTAAAAGTAATTTTGTTTGACAGCTGAACGCTTTCCAGCGACTATTTATGCTGTTAATAACAACACATCCTCGCAAAGGGTTTATGAACCTAAGCCTAATGGACTTGTGTCCTCATTTTTTAGTGGTCGGTTTTCCAATTGTTAATTGAAATTGTGTTAATAAATGTGTATTGGTGTCTATTTTATTAAATATCTAAATGTTGACAGAGATATAGCAATTAAAAGTTTGAATTGTAGTTTTAGCGCTAGAAATGGTCGGCCATATTTGTATGACGTGATATGCATTTTAAGTCAGTTATTTGTTGAGTAGGTCAGTGCTGTGGTAATGTTTTGTAGCTGTTGGTAGTCAAATAATCAAGTCAAGTCAAAGAATAATAAGTTTTTATATTATTTAATCCTGCTAAAGCAGACATAATATTGAAATTTTATTGTTACTTGAAATAGCATTAAAATAAAATTTCGATAATGTTTTTTGAGGGCACAGTTAATATATTATTATTTCTATAATTACTACATGATAAAATAACATTTAAAGAATACTTTGTGAAATTTTCATAAATAAATATCAAGAAATGAACCATTGACAGCGAATCTCCGCTGACGTCACAAAAAAAAGTTTCATTGCGGTGTCCCTCATAACTCATCACTGGATTATTTGAAATCAAAAAACCAAAATGATTTCATTAATTGATAAGTTTCTGCAGCACACCTTGTCGAGTTTTCTTTATTTTTATTGATTTTTAAATTTTTTACAGCACTTAGAAGTCAAAATACCGATCAGAAACTTTATTATTTAAAAAATACGTTTAAGTTAAAAAAAAAAAGGAAAAGCTCGACAGCGTTACCTCGGCATTTATGTAAAGAAAGAGTGTGCAAAATTTCATTGCGGATCGGTGCAGTAGATTTTGAGCTAGACTCTGAAAAAGCTAAGTGTGAGAAAAACGCGTTTAAAAGTTTCAAAGAAAGAGGTGAAGACTTAAAACTCTATATCTCCGACAGTTTTACTCCAATCGACTTCAAATTTTCACACAATAAACTTAATACGTTGTACCCCCCCTTTTAACCCACTTTATTGCAGCGATGTTTAATCTTTCTTATTTTTTGATCCATATGTTTTTAGCGTCTTCACATTATTTTTCCATGTATCTCTACAATCTTCAATACTTTGCATTTTATTAACATGAGTATCCATATGTTGCTTAAAATTTTCCTCCAATTTAAACACCCTGTAACACACTGAACATTTTAACGTATTTTTTCCAGATCCGGTAATCACAAATGGGCTCAGATAACTAGAAAATATGTATAAATGATCACAATTCAAACAATTGAATTTAATTTCATCAGAATGTTGTGTAAAATGGATTGTTAATGTCCCACTATTAAAAAATATTTTATTACAAAGTAAACATTTGTAACGTCTTTTATTACACTGCGTTTTATAATTTTTAAGAACTTTTTTTAGGTTAAGTGATTTATTACATTGTTCACAGTCAAGTTCTCCTCTTCCGGAATGTGAAATTAAATGACTATTAAGATAACACACAAAACTAAATGGTTGATCACATAATGAACATTGAAAAACACTTTCTGGAGAATGCATTTTTAAATGAACTTTAAATGTTTTAACTGTTTTAAATGATTTTGTACATAAACTACACTGTTGACGACGTTTTTTAATATTTCTTGAAACATGTGACAGCAAATGTGACTTTAAATTGTTCTTTCGTATAAATATTTTTTCACAAACGTCACATTGAAAATCTATTTTAATTTCGTGCTCTATTAAGTGATTTTTTGTAGCAAAAACTCTTGGATTAGAATCTTGTACTTCTTCTTTTGAAAAACACTCCACTATATAATCAACAGGACTGTCTAATTCCGTTTCCTCCGATTCTAATTTTATAACAGCTCCTTCTTTTTGTACAGGATTTTCTTCACTTAAATCTTCCTCAATCTTTACTTCTGGTTTAACTCTAATAGCCGCAGGTTTTATCTTAAGAAACTTATTCATTTTCTCTAAAGCAATTAGCTGAAATATTAGAAACGAATTGAAGTTAAATACTGTGTAAGCAATGTGACATAAAAACCATCACTTTTATGACCAATTTCTCTGTTTTTTTAAATCAAAATACCTTTTCGCGGATCTAAGATATTGCTAGTTGTTTCTGTTTTTACAGTTTTTAGAAAAATTTACACAATTAATTTCTATAATGATTGTAGAAAATCAATAAGTTTTGCAGGTTATGTTTTTGACAGCAAATATCTAACAGGATAATTCGTTGTTTTTATGTGGGCTATCTTAAGTTATCTAAAATAGAATTTTACAGTTATCTATAGATATTTATTCATCAAATTCAATCAAACATTAAGCAGACAGAAAACTATTTGCATATTTTATTAGAATAGTATAATTACAAACATATAGAACTTGAAACGGTAGGTATATTTTAGAGGTTAAAATTTTATTTACAAGCTTTAAATACTTTCCCAAATATATATTTTATTGAATTGAACTTAAATTTAATAAATTACCTCATTAATTTAGTTTTTTGCATAATTCTAGTAAGCACTCGTATAATTAATAAATTTGGAGAAATGTCAATTTGACAAATAGTTTTCCTGTACTATTTTCAACTCTACTATTTTTGGGTAGTGTTAATTTTTTGCTTGGAATATAACTTATAAATTTATTCAGCGATAATTAATAATTAATAAAAAAATTAAATAAGGGTAGGTTTTCGAAACTTTAAGGAATTAATTAGTTTTAAAAAATGTAAATTTCACGTACAAGTATATGGAGATTCATTAACTTGTGCATTTGATTGAAAATTTCATGTAAGTATCTAATGGAGAAAATTATTATTTCAATTGAATATGGTTCAGAAAACATCAAGCTTTCGATTCAAATAATACAAATAGTATGTGGAACGAAGAAATCTTAAAATTTAGTATCTTAAAAGGAGTATTGAACGTATTCTACGTATAAAAGACAGTATATATATATATATATATATATATATATATTTAAAGTCCTACCCCTGAATGTTATGCAACTTAAGTAACACCTAATCTAAGTAGTATTCAAACTTAAATACGATTATACTAGACGATTATTATTTGACTTGTTCTGTTTATAATTTGGTATTCATATACGAACACGTAGCTCTCAGGACAAACATTCATGTATTCGTACATGAACACTAATTTTTCTACTCTAGGAGAGCAAATAGAACACATGACAGGCCTAGGAATGTTTGTGTAAAAATACTTGTAACTGTATATCACTTTCATGTTGAATAAATAAAATTGTGTACTCTTTTTCTAGGTTAGATGCCGTTTTTTTTATTTCTGATGGAAATAAATGTTAATAAACGTATATCGACGTGTCTATTTAATTAAATATCTAAATGTTGACGGAGATATAGTAATTAAAAGTTTGAATTGTAGTTTTAGCGCTAGAAATGGTCGGCCATATTTGTATGACGTGAAATGCATTTTAACGTCAGTTATTTATTGAGTAGCTGTGTAGTCAGTGCTGTGGTAACTTTTTGTAGCTGTTGGTAGTCAAATAATCAAGTCAAGTCAAAGAATAATAAGTTTTTATTTTATTTAACCCTGCTAAGGCAGACATAATATTGAAATTTGATTGTTCCTTGAAATAGCTGTAAATAATATTTGATATTTTGATATATAAATACATATAGCAGAGATTTATGAGCTGTAAGGTTGGTAACCTTACACAAGGATTGTGATGTCACATGCACTTGGAATGTGTACAATATTGAATCCCTTTAATAATTAAAGAGACAAAATGACTTTTTTAATTGTTAATATCTCTTAACATATCAGGAGTTATTAAAAAATAATTGAACATTTGAGGTTCTAGTAACCCACTTTATCAATATGTAGTACACTTTTATAGAATTTTGCATTTTAATTATTCAAAAAAGGCAAACCTAAATATATCCTTCTGTTCTTGGGCTTCACAGCGCTCGTTCCGCTGCTATCTCGAAAATAACTGCATAATAAGTTTATTTTGCTTATTTTTAAAATTACAGCTCTCACAAAAAAAAAGGAATACGTTTATTTGTAAATTTTTTTATTACTACTTATTATAATTTTTACAACGTCAAACTTATAAACTAACTTATGTAAATTAAATTACTCAACACCATACAATCCTTACTATAATATATACATTTTTACACATTTACTTGTATGCATTTCATTTTACAAGTTTTTTGTCCATTTCTCAATTTCCGCATTAGTTGGAGCTCTGAAAATAATAAAGACACATTAATTAATTTCTCCTCAATTAGTAATCAACTGAAAATATATTTTCTCTAGCATATCCTAATCTTTAAAAGTTATTTCTAATCTTACAAGATCCAATTATATTCTAAATTAAAAATAAACTATATGATATTCTAACCTCCAAAACGTGACAATCTGTCAAAATGCAGTAGGATTTATTTTTAAAAGAAGTTCAATGTCAGTTTGTCAAAAATAAAGAAGTAAAAACAATTTCTATTACTAATTGTTATTAAAAACAGCAATTTTAATTATTCCACATTCAATCGAACTGTCAAAATTTATATTACTAACGACGCATGCGCACCTTAGAGCATATATATATGAAGAGAATCCTGGACCCAAAATGTGTGCGAAAGAGAAAGGTATATATTCATATTTGTTCTCTATGCGCATGCGTCGAAAGTGACAGTTGATTGTTCCTTGAAATAGCTGTATATAATATTTGATATTTTGATATATAAATACATATAGCAGAGATTTATGAGCTGTAAGGTTGGTAACCTTACACAAGGATTGTGATGTCACATGCATTTGGAATGTGTACAACGTTGAATCCCTTAATTGTTAATATCTCTTAACATATAAGGAGTTCTAGTAACACACTTTATCAATATATAGTACAGTTTTATAGAAATTAAGACATAGGACACAAGCCCATTGTTCTTATATACAAACTGCACTACTGAATCTAGCTGCTGTGAACAAACAAGTTGACCGATCTTGTTCAAATTTGGCATAGTACCTTGCAGAAAAATGTTACCACAATTAATTCAAAATAACCAACCTTTTACTTTCTATTCGAAGGCTCTAATCCCAGGTAGCGTTTAATCCTTACCAAGCTTAAATTAAACTTTGACTTTTGCTTGGTTTTTCTTTTAGCTGGTTTGACATCTCGAGTTAAATTGATGCAACTCGGGTCTGCAACTGCACCGTCTTCGTAGGTTATTTGACCAACGTTATCACTAGGTGTTTCACTGTCGGAGGAGCTAATGGTTTCCTTCTCACTTCTCCTTTTCTCTTGATATCCGTCTACTTCCTTAATATAATTTCTGGCGGCAATGATTGGAAGATCATCACCACTATCCTCGTTCAATGAAGGGCACATATGCTGGAAAAAGAATTTGGGTAAAATTAGAGATAATCTTCAAAGGCTGCCAAAATTTATTGATAATTTACATTTGAACTCATTTTTAAGGGCTAAATGTTGACGGAGATATACCAATTAAAAATTAGAATTGTAGTTTTAACGTTAGAGATGTCGGCCATATTTCCCAGTAAACAATTTGGTAAAGTGCCCTATTTAGTGACGTTCGAGTCACTCGTACAATTCTATTCTAACGCTTTACAAGTTCTCTACCTGTCACAGATTTTGTGTTAGTGTTAGAATTTTTTCATAATAATATTCTTTCTTTTTCCAACATCATTCATTAAGTAGCAGTTGTTTCTTTCACACTAGGATATATATTTGTTTAGTTCATTTTCATTCCAAAGTGAGAGAGAAACGAGATGCGGTTAGACAAGTAAAATATATTTTTCACCGTTACACTTGTATACTTGTATAGTATTTCGTTCAGTACAGTATGTTTAAAGTATATGCTTATCCTTTTTCAACAAATATTTCTTTAATGGTAATAGGCACACGCTGTCTCCTACAATCTCCGAATATATTCTGTTTAAACGAATACTCTAACCAGCGATGCTAAGACAGAGGTTTTAAACCTAACGCAGACCTGCCGATCGTGGATTTTTGAATCACCAAAACAATGTAAAAAACTAATGTAACGAGTATTGTTGAAGATGAATAATATTCATTAAAAAAATCACGATCCGTACTAAAGATTACATCTATTTATTTCTTCATTTAAATATTTATATTTTGCAGACTTTAAAAAGTAGAATTCCATTAAGTTTTATACCCCTGCTAGTTTCAAGTTTATAACTCAGGTCATAAATCATAAACCGCTTTTAATTCAGCAGTGAACCGTCGTTGCGATCTCTGTAGGTCATAAAAAGCGCATTTCCTATGAACGACTGAATAGAAAACGAACGCGTTCCAGACAAAAAACTCATGATATGTAATAGAAATTAAGTAGAATTTACTCCAAAATGTTTACTGGGATTTGTGGTACACTTTTATAGAAATTAAGACATAGGACACAAGCCCATTATGTTTAAATGTGATTACTTACCGAACACGTGGTGTTCCGCTTTACAAATTTCCTCAATTTTGCTTTGAACGAATTCCTGCAACAAATAAATGTTTTGTCAATTTGTTGGTTATAAAATAAATTATCTACAAGCACACAAATCGAGTCAACAGCTGCTATAGCTTTGACGTTTAATTCTGCATCTCTTTTGCACTTCTCTTGTTTAACAGTGATGGTAAAAGTTCGCAAATGGTAGTGAGGAAGAAGGAATGAGTATTTCAATTGTTAATAACTTTTATAATATTGCTAGTTGGATAAAAGTGATTGTATATTTGAGGTTATGATAGCCAACTTTATCAATATACGGTGCAATTTTATATAAATCAACAAATGGTTCATAATTAGACTTACTTGGGCTTTTTATTGGTTGTGATAGGTGCGGGAGTAAAATAAACTCTTATGAGCTGATCTTCTAAAAGTTTCAAAAATCTCTGCTTTTGTTCAAGTCTTTGACTTAGTTCGGAATAGTTTTGTTCCAACTCATTGTAACTATTCTGATTTGTGTTCTTTGCTTCATTTAATTCTTTAGTAAGATCCAAGGTATCTTGGACACGTTTTTGTAGTTTTGTGTTTTCTTTTAGCAAGACCTGAAACCAAGAGAACAATTGTTATAATCAAATTATGTTGGCCAGCTGTAAGATCGTGGTAATTATTCAATATAGCTACACCTTTTGTTTTGAATCTTATAAAAAAACTATTGCACTTTCGTATATTCTACGATGTTTTTATTATAGTGAAAACATGTACAAATCACACGTAATATACCTTATACAACCTTTTATAAAAAAATAGACAGGATTTATGCTTAAAGTTGACTAATAAATGTGAAATATGACGTCATTTTTACTTCTGTTACATTACATTTTATTTCTAACCTCAAATTTGATCATTTAACTTTAACCATTAGTATTGTCTATATCTATATACTACTAGTATATTACAAAAGATTTGTACATGTGTTGAGTATATTTGCTTACCTTATTATTCTCCTGTAATGTCAATAACTCAAATTTTTCCCATTGCTTTGAATCTTTTATCGAACCAATCGTGGAAGCTGTTTGTAACAACGTCACCTTAGTGTCAAATTGATTACAGAGCGGCTCGTTTGAGAAATTCACTCTAATTTCTGTACGGTAAAGCGACGACACTTCCATCTTATGTTCCATTTCTTTTTCTTCTTCTAGTTCTACATCAGATACTGGTTCTTCTTCTAATCCAGTAACCTAGAAATAAAATATATAAAACACTTATAGCAATTAAACATTTGAATTGTAGTTTTAGCGCTAGAGATGTCGGCCATATTTATGACGTAGCATGTTCGTCTAATAAGGGATAAGTCAGTTATTTGTGAGATTTATAAGAGGTCTGTCATGAATATACTATCTCTTTCTTTTACGCTCTATTGTATAAAAGAGATAGCAACTTAGCGGAATGTTTCACAACGTTGATAAGATGACTTTTTTACTTGTTAATATCTCTTAACATATAAGGAGTTCTAGTAACCCACTTTATCAATATATAGAACAGTTTTATAGAAATTAAGACATAGGACACAATCCCATTATAACAACATTATAATTGGTTATTCAAATAGAAAATAAGTGCTCGATTCTTTACCATAAAAGTTTGGGCCAATATTTGGTTTTGTTACTTTAATTCAGATGCTAAGACTTTCTAAAACTAAGAAAATTCTAAGACTTTTGGCGTCCCTGGATTTTTCAATGAATTTCTTGGAAACCCGTAATTTTGAAAAAATTAAAAAAAAAGAGCACTTTTTTGCTGTATTACTTTTAATTCGTATAAGATAGAAAGTTGAAATTTTGCATGTGTATTAAGGTATTCAATGCTGATATTTCTCAAAAATTAGAAATTCGAAAATTAAAAAAGGGGGGGTTGAAGAAATTCGGGGGCCCGGTAAGGAACTTTGGAGAAACTTCATATTCTGAATTCTAAAATAATTAAGTATATTATTATTAATAAAAAATTCAAAATTTCAAAATTTTATTTGGGGGCACGGGGGCAGTATTTGCCGAGAGTAAAAATTGTGCTAAAAAGTTGAAATTTTGTATATAGGCTAACCTAGTTAATGTATTTACGAATCGAAAAATAAAAACCTAAATTTTGAAAAAAAGTTGGTCAAATAACGCATAAATTGAAAATATTTTTTATTTTGATAAATTGAAAAATTATTTTATTATTGTGCGAGTTTATTATTTCAGTTTAAAAATAGAATTAAATATGAAATGTAATTACGAATTATTTTATTGGATTTAAATTATACACGCCAAATGGACGGGGGTAAAGGCTAGTTGTGTATTATAAGATGTAGATAAAATGAAATCTATTGGTCATTCATGTGAGAAAAGAGTAAAAGGTGAAAAGAAGATTGTGCAGTTATTGAAGGGAAGAGGTGGATGGCGGAGATAGAGGGAAGGAGCGAGGAAAGAGGCAGAAATGGCAGAGTAGAAACAGGAGGGAGAATAAGTAGATAGAATAAGGAACACAAATGAAATGTAATTAATCATAATGATATGTAATTTAAATTTGGCAGAAAAATTAAAATAAAATAATTGTAGATCTCTTTTAAAAAATAATATAGCATTGAGTGTGCAATCAGGCTAAGGATAAAAACAGTGACTAATTTCTAAATTACCTCTTTAAATTCATGACTTAGAGATTGGTGTCCAATTCCAGAATCCCTGAAGGTAGAGTTCGCCCACAGGCATGGCTTCCTGTCGATATCTTCAATCATTTTCAGCATTTCTTGATCGTTCTGTTCATTTGCTGCCTCCATGAGTTCATCCTCCAAACTTTTATTTACATTACAGTAATCTAGAGAAGTAGAATTTGTATTTTCACGTGATCGACTGTACAGTTCATCGAGTTCTTCCTTCAGATCCCTACTCTCTTGTTTTAAATAGCAATTTTCCTTCTTGAAATCCTCTACTACCTGTAATGGAACAACAACAAACATTAATCGAAATTAAACCACTCGCTGTTATTATTATCTTAAGAGGATAGTTTAATAGTCCCCTTTAAGGAGGTACAGGACGTACCGTCAATGCAAAAAGTTTATCTCTCGGTAATACGAAATGCAAAATACGAAGTACATGAGGGACGAGCAAATATTGGGACTGTACCTTTAAAAATGAATTTTTCAATTCCCTATTAAACTGCTTTTTGTTTGTTAAAATGATTTTTTTATGCATATAATAGTTTAATAAATTAAAAACTACCTATAATTAATATCAAATTTATATTAATTCAATTTAAATATTTTGAAAAAGGAATAATAAAGTTGGCAACGCTGTAAATTTACGTGTGTTGACGCATTGGTTCTTTGACAAATAAATTGTTATATTTTATAAAATATTTATTCCGATTTTGAATTTCCCGCTCAAATTGGCATTTGCAACGTTGCCAGCTTATAACCTACATTAACTGTTTCTTAAAGGTTTTATTTAAATATTTTCGTATATAGGTATCCTTTTGATAATTTTCTTTTTGCAATAGTTACAGAAAAGATTATTTTATATACACCTAGTTTTTGAAAGCCGTGTCACCATTTTTTTATAGATAAAAGTTATATTATGTGGTGAAATTGAGCTAAAAATTATGATTTGTATGGAAAATGACTATTTTTAATCATGTATAAAAAGAAAACTATGAACCCTAGTTCTCCAAAATTTTGAGACAGCATGTATTTTAACTATTTGTATCGACCCTGCAGATTTCACAACGTTTTCATCATTTACGTTAACGTCCTATACCTCAATAATAGATGACAGTTGACGGAAACTGCGTCAGAAATTCAAAGATTCACTGAATTATCAAACTACCCTCGTAATTTCATTGATTAAACACAATATGGAATCACTACCACTTGCTAAATGGAAGTGGCGTCGAATCAAACAAGTTCATTAAAAGTGTAATCCGGAGAGTCCAAGGATAATCGAAACACGAGCGCTGGAAACGTGCTTACTATATCTTGGAAGAATAGAAAAAACGCACGCGTCTGTTAATGGCATGGGTGCAAGGCAAGTGAAAACAATTGGACGACTATCCACAGAAGAATATTGTCTTTGATACTTTAACAATTTGTTAATAAATTCGTTTGATAAGATTCCGAGGCCTCATTTAAGATAAACTTACTTTAGCAAGGACCACGTTTTCATTAGTGAGATCTTCTTTATCGTAAATTAAGCTTTCAAGGTCATGTGTCAATTGTTGTATTCTTTTCGAATGTCTCTTCACTTTCTCTTCTTCTATCTTGAACTTCTCTTGGAAATCATCGGCTGCTTTCGTGTCCTTATATAACTTTAAATCTTCTCTCATCTCTCTATTTCTTTTGAGCAACTCATCACCTCTTACTGCTTTTGGTCGTAGTTCCTTTAATTCATGTTCAACTTCATTTAATTTTAGGAAATATTCCTCTGCATTTCTAGTTTTACTTTTAAGTTTCTGGTTTTCTCGTTGCATCTGTTTGTTCTCCTCGTTGGAGTTACTGAGTAAATTTAGTGTGTCGTCTAATTCCAATCGTATTTTGTTCATTGCGGCTCCATCATCGATTTTCCTTCTTAATGGTGCTTCTTCTCCTTCTTCTTCTTGGTGTCTATTTGTAGGCATTATTGGCAACGACTGATGCCTGTGACATATTTTAGGAGAGTTAACTTTTATGGAGCTGATTTCTAAATTTACCTCCATTAAGTAAACTTTGATTTTCTCCATCGTTACGCTGTCTAATTCTTTCAACTGGTTTTCATAAAACTCTTTGTCGGAACTTCGAAACGCTGCTGCTATTATTAGGACGATCAAACGCTTTAAGGCGTCTTCCCCTTGCTTAGTTTTAGGGGCCAGCACAAGGTCAATGTAATCCGGTTCTACGAGGATGATTTCACGGAATTTGTTCTTGAACAAATTCTTAAGCTGTTTCACGATATTCTTGAATTTGTGGACACGTCTTGCGCTGGTTACGTCAGTTTCAATATTGTCCAAAGATAGCAGTTGGAGCGTAGGCGTGGGGTCAATTGTTTGTAAAAGGTTGGATAGGATTTCTCCATCCAGCAGCGACTCCTCGTTCTCAATATTTGATTTCCCATTTGGGATATTGATAGACAACTGGAAAAAATAAGAAAAATGTTAGATCAAAAATGAATAAAAATAATACCAATCCAAACATGGGCTTGTGTTCTCATTTTTTAGTGGTCGATTTTTCAATTGTTGATTGAAATTGATGTTAATAAATGTGTATTGGCGTGTCTATTTTATTAAATATCTAAATGTTAACGAAGATATAGCAATTAAAAATTTGTATTGTAGTTTTAGCGCTAGAAATGGTCGGCCATATTTGTATGAAGTGAAATGCATTTTAACGTCAGTTATTTGTTGAGTAGGTCAGTGCTGTGGCAATGTTTTGCAGCTGTTGGTAGTCGAATAATAATGTCAAGTCAAAGAATATTAAGTTTTTATTTTATTTAACAGTTGCTATTTTTTTTAAATTTCAATTTTAAATATTTATATCTTTTAAATGAAATACAACATACATTTTATTTATTTATATGAACGTACAACATATTAAGTTTATTGTGTGAAAATTTGAAATCGATTGGAGTAAAACTGTCTGAGATATAGAGTTTTAAGTCTTCACCTCTCTGGCCTGGTTTCGTCTTTCTTTGAAACTTTTAAACGCGTTTTTCTCACACTTAGCTTTTTCAGAGTCGGTGTCCTCTCTAGCTCAAAATCTACTGCACCGATCCGCAATGAAATTTTGCACACTCTTTCTTTACATAAATGCCGAGGTAACGCTGTCGAGTTACTCAACAGGGTGTCCTGCAGAAACTTATCAACTAATGAAATCATTTTGGTTTTTTGATTTCAAATAATCCAGTGATGAGTTATGAGGGACACCGCAATGAAACTTTTTTTTGTGACATCACCGGAGATTCGCTGTCAATGGCTCATTTCTTGATATTTATTTATGAAAATTTCACAAACTATTCTTTAAATGTTATTTTATCATGTAGTAATTATAGAAATAATTGTATATTAATTGTGTCGTCAAAAAACATTAACGAAAATATGAAATTTGAAACTACCTTAACTATTGCACTTTAGAGCAATTTTATTGTTTTATTATACAAAGGGTTAAAAACTGTAAATAAAATAAATTTTTGGCCGTTATTTTCAAAAGTCAGTATTAGTTAATTTTGACTACCTTCAAAACTATAAGCCTTGCAAATATATTGCAAAGACCTTTTTGTAGATGAAGATATTATGAACAATTTTTTATTTTAATAGACAAACTAATCACTCCTACTTTGTTGAGAGTTTTTACAGTGTCATGGCATCACATATGTTGTAATTTCTAAATAATTCAAAATTTAAAATATTGCAAATTTCTAAATATCGAAATATGTTCTTATTCAATAGCGTAATACACATGCAAAATTTCAACTTTCTATCTCTTACGAATAAACAAGTACACAACAAAAAGGTTCAGAAATTTTTACGATACAAAAACATATAAGAATGTAAAAATACACCTGGAACATTTATTATTTTCTATAAATAGATTCTTTTAACGATTTAAGAAATTTAAATTCGAATGACGCATAGAGTACACAAATAATGATTTTAACAATGACGATTTAATCCCTAAAACTAATAAAAGGAAATATAATTCAAGAGGAATCCTGGATAAGAAGAATTTGATGATGAATTATTCGGTATAGCTACACCTTTTGTTTTGAACCTTGTGAAAAAACTACTGCACTTTTGTATGTTTTGTAACGCTTATAATATAGTCAGAATATGTACAAATCACACGTAATATTCATTATAGCACTTCTAATTAAGAAATAGACAATATCAATCGTTAAAATTGACTAATTAATGTGGAATACGATATCATTTCTATATGGACAATGTCAT
Organism: Panorpa germanica; assembly: GCA_963678705.1. Classification (NCBI taxonomy): domain Eukaryota; kingdom Metazoa; phylum Arthropoda; class Insecta; order Mecoptera; family Panorpidae; genus Panorpa; species Panorpa germanica. Next base: position 23,086,403 of record OY783208.1, on the reverse strand, counting down.
ATTATTTCTAACCTCAAATTTTAAATTTCAACTTTAGCCATTAATATTGTCTATTTCTGATTAAGAAGTGGTATAATGACTATTAATTATTAGTTTGTACATATTTTAAGTATACAACAAACGCCACAAATCACAAGAAAATGCAGTAGTCTTTTTAAAAATTTCAAAACAAAAAGTGTAAGAATATCGAATATTACAAACATATCTAATGTACCGAAAAAGTTAACTGTACTTTGTGGAACTAAGATAATATAAATACGAAATGAGAGAAGAAAAATGCTCATGGAGCTTCTAAAAAACACTAGATAGGCAGACTGTCCACTGATTCGTTAGTAGATGACTTTAACGCTTAATTTGGCGTGGTTTGGCGATCTTTGCTTATTGATACGTCAAACTGATAAGTCAGTACTTGCAGGTTAATGCTAAGAAAATATATTTCATTATTTCAATATGTGTCGAGCGTTTAAATGCATTTCACGTCATACAAATATGGCCGACTATTTCTAGCGCTAAAACTACAATTCAAACTTTTAATAGCTATATCTTCGTCAACATTTAAATATTTAATAAAATAGACACGCCTATACACATTTATTAACATCAATTTCAATCAACAATTGAAAAATCGACCCCTAAAAAATGAGGACCCTTAAAATTTAAGGAGTTATTAAAAAATAATTAAACATTTGAGGTTCTAGTAACCCACTTTATCAATATATAGTACACTTTTATAGAAATTAAGACATAGGACACAAGCCCATTGATTTTTAAAACCTTTATTTAATTTACTAAATAGAAAAGAAGCTATTTTGGTTAAAAATAAGATGTAATGCGCTTAAGAAAAGATTAAATAAAGGTAATCAGGAAAATAGTTCAAAACAGTTGCAAATTTTTGACTATAGCTACAAATTTTAAATAAAAGTTTATAAAAAATGTAAAACTACAAAAAAAGCTTAAATTTTCTTTAAATAATAATAAAAATAAAAATACGAATAAAGTTGATTATTATTTGACTTACCCAATTGACTAGTGGCCCACAAAAGAGTTTGTCTTTAAGAAAACTAAATTCTTCCATTGTAATATCACTTTTTAATTCGAACACTTTTTAAAAAAATATTTTTGAAAAAAATTAAACTGATAGCACTGTTCTTAACCGAGTGTCTTAACTCTTTGAAGCTCAATGTTCAAATGAAATTTCTAAACGGGTCGCCTAGACCACCCTTCCAGGTAACAGCACAATCAAAGTACAAATAAAGCGGGTACTTTCAAAATTTAGGGTTTAATCACACCCCCTCCACCTGATTTTATTTTCTTAAATATTCAAAAATAGGCGGAGATATATCTATTTCAAATTTGAATTTTGTTTTATCGCTTAATACTTTTGACGTCTGTAGAATATAAGGTCTGTCTCAGTATGGGACCGTATTTAAGCGAATTTCTGCCGGACGTATACGGGCTACTACGCTTTACCTATCGGAACCATGTAAATGTAATGAGATCGCTCTGGAGCTCTCAGACTGCACGCTACAAAGCAGTCCGAATACGGGCGGCACTACCTCGCACATTAGAAGCGTATAAAGGCGAATTTTATCCAAGCGTTACCACTACTACAACGATACCCTATATGAACCTTTGTAAATGCAAAAAGCCGCGTCAGACTGGAGGGGATACCTAAGATCGCCTTTTGTTACGCTGCAATACGCGGTCAAATGAAATCTATCGGCGACATGGGTATGTTCTGCATGCAATTTATGTTTGTATTTCAGTGAATCATGGGCACGGATGCCCATACCAATAGGATAGAACTAAATTTAAATTCACGCCCACCAGAACTCAGATATATAATAAATGCTAAAGTCCCTTTAATACCAGTAGTGTATCGATAAAAATTAAAGTTAAAGTTTGCTCTCATGATAAATTATATAAATGCTAAAGAACTCCAATACACCCTCTAATACACGACTACAGACATCTGTGCCACACATAGGCGGTTTGCTTTGTAGCTCATTCAAACCGCCGATTTACGTCCGAATACGCCGTCGCTTAAATACGGTCCCATACTGAGACAGGCCTAATAAGTAACTAGCGACTCTAAGCGACGTCTGTTTTTTGTGTGTGAATTGAATTTCCTGCTAAATTTTAATTCCATTTTTAAATTGAAATATTTAACTCGTTCCATATTAATTTTACAAATAAAAACAAATAATTTTTCATATTAACTGACTAAAAAATATAATTTTTTCAACAAAATATGAAATATTTTCAATTTATTCGTTATCTGACCAACTTTTTTTCAAAATTGTGATTATTTTTTTGATTTGTAAATTATGTATAGTTTAAATTACGAGAGTTCGGCGGCGACTCATACTCAAAACAAGTTGTGGGGTATAAACTGCCGATATAACTAAAAAGCACTGATTCACTTATTTTTCTATAATGTATATAGAAACGAATAAGATAAAATTCATTATCGTATTATAGATTTATAGAGCTCTTATAACCTCTTTTAAGTATAAGTCGCCGCCGAACTCTCGTGATTTGGACTATATCAAAGTTAGCATATATAAATACAAAATTTCAACTTTCTAGCACAATTTTTACTCTCTGCAAAAACTGCCCCCAAATATTTTATGATTTTTTTTTTAATATAATATTCAATTATTACAAAATCTAAAATTTGAGCTTTCTCCAAAGTTTCCTATCAAGCCACCAAATTTTCTCAGCGCCCCTTTTATAAAATTTTGAAGTATGTTCTTATTCAATAGCGTAATACACATGCAAAATTTCAACTTTCTATCTCTTACGAATACAAAATTATACAGCAAAAGAGGGCTCACTTTTTCCAGTTTTTCAGGTTTCCAAGAAATTCAGGGAAAAATCCGGCGACGCTAAAAGTCTTAGAATTTTTTTCTCTACGAAATAGGCAATTTTCAAACACATGCACGGAGCCGTTTTCGAGCTGCCATACAAAATTCAGTAGCAAACATATAAGAATATAAACATACACCTGGAACATTACAATACAGGATCCTATTTACTTATCGTTGTATATTACGATATTGTATAAAAGAAAACGATTATTTGGTTTTTGTGTATGAACAGGTATGTGTGGTCACAAAATTCGTGCCCATTCGGCAAACATTTGTAATTGATACACGAAGACAAACATTTTTAATTTGGTGTCAGTAAATACAACAAATTAAGGTGTCACAATATTTATTTTGGTCATGTTCAACATTTAAGGGGATAACAATTGCACCAAAGGTACCGTCATTGCAAAAAGTTTATCTCTAGGAACTACGAAATACAAAATATATGAAGGACGAATAAATATGGACACTGTACCTTTGAAAATGAATTTTTAAATTCCCAATGGGCTTGTGTCCTCATTTTTTAGTGGTCGATTTTTCAATTGTTGATTGAAATTGATGTTAATAAATGTGTAATATCTTAATATTGACGGAGATATAGCAATTAACAGTTTGTATGACGTGAAATGCATTTTAACGTCAGTTATTTGTTGAGTAGGTCAGTGCTGTGGTAATGTTTTGTAGCTGTTGGTAGTCTAAATAATCAAGTCAAATCAAAGAATAATAAGTTTTTATTTTATTTAACCTTTGATATTTTGATATATAAATACATATAGCAGAGATTTATGTGATGTTATAACATGTGATGTTACATGCATTTGGAATGTGTACAACGTTGAATCCCTTTAATAATTAAAGAGACAAAATGACTTTTTTAATTGTTAATATCTCTTAACATATAAGGAGTTATTAACAAATAATTGAACATTTGAGGTTCTAGTAACCCACTTTATCAATATAAAGTACACTTTTATAGAAATTAAGACATAGGACACAATGGTTATTTTATGCATATAATAGTTTATTAATTAAAATTTTAACTATGATTAATTTCAACTTTATATTAATTCAATTTAAATACAAATTCAATATCTGTAAAAGTGTAATAATAAATTTGGCAACGTTGTCAAAAGAAAGGTACGGTGTATTTATTTATTGAAGTATAATCTCGTTTTAGTTTGAATATTTCTCTCTGCTTGTCATTTACAACGTTGCCTGCAGCTTATAATCCACATTTCCTGTTTCTTACGACTTTTATTTCAATATTTTCGTAAACTTGTTACTTTTGTTAAATGTTTTTCACAAGTCTGAATATTTGTTTTTATGACCATATAACTCTTTGTTAAATTTGTTTTCTATAACATAAATATTTGATAAAAATATTTAATGAGGGGTACAAACGTTCTGAGCGTTGCTGGTTATTTACTTAAGGGCATTCATCGGTGAATATTTTTGTAGTGGAAAAAGTGCGTTGGCTGCCAACGCCGTGTAAGTACAGTAATCAAAATTTGAAGAAAAAAAGTTTACAAAATGATAAATAAAGGTTAAAACTAAGTTGTTGTTGAAATAAAACAAAAATATTTTTTTTGGAAATATTTAAAAATTAAGTTTGAAATTAGGTAATTTTTAACTGCATATAACTTAAGTTGGGTTTGATATATTGAAAAAGCGATTCAACCACAACGTAGATTGCACCTTCCTTAACAATATTCTTTTATAGTAATGAACTATTAAACTTTAAGCAAAGAGGAATACGTTGGCAGCTAATGCACAAAAACATGCATTTTTTAACAAATTTACACTCTGCTTAGAGGCGCTCTACGCGGTGGTTTTTAGAAGCTTATATTATAAGTTACACATATACAGTTATAGATAAAATTGTGTTAGTAGTGGTATAGCGTACAGTCTGGAGTCTCGAGATGGTAAATTAAGTGTTTTGTTTATTGTGAGATACTGGAGCGATAACAGCATTTGAAACGAATACCTAATAGAATTCAAACGATGGAAGTTCAAAAGAGTTATAGAAAAGGCTTTAAAAATCGATTGCGGTTGAGCGTACGCACTAAACCAGGAAAAAATTTAGAAAAGGCGCGGTAAGTATTTTAACAAAATAATCAACTAAAATCAAATTCAATAATTACTATTCAATATCATATTTTATTTTAAAGAAAAGCATTATCTTCGCTACGAAATTTGGTACAAAGTAGCATGAACGCTAAAGAAATGTCGCCGGTTGCATCTACTTCAATATTAGAAGACAAAAAAGAAACGCTTGAGTCCTCACCGGACATGGAAATTATGGAATCCAGCAATATTACGAAACCTAATATTGTAACTGGCAGACGCATTATAGATATCCAATATTTTATGCGCGAAATTAGAAATATTGGATATCATAAAAGTTTCCATTGCTCATTTGTTGAAATGGAAGTAATTGGAGAAAAGAGATACGGTCTTGCATCGAAATTCTTTTTAAAATGTAAAATGTGTAATATAACAGCCGAAATTTGTTCAGAAGATTTATCTGGAATAGATCAAATACCTGTCAACGCATCGGCAACTTTAGCGATGATATCAACTGGCAATGGTTTATCACATCTGAAGGAAATCACTGCTGTTCTGGATATACCATGCATGTCACAACACACATTCCAGAATAATGAGGAATATGTTTCAACTGTTATAACTAAAACATTATGGCAGTCAATGGAAGATGCTGGTAAAGAAGAGGCAACGTTGGCGAGAGAAATTGGTGATGTTGACGAAAATGATATTCCGCAGATAACTGTAGTTGCAGATGGTTCATGGTGTAAGCGTTCCTACAAGGTTAACTATAATGCGTCATCTGGAGTTGTAAGTATATTATGCTATATGCGGAGAGTAAGTAATTCCAACATAATAATCAGTTTTGTTTATATTTCAGGGTTGTATAGTTGGTAAAAGAACAGGAAAATTATTATTTATTGGCATTCGTAATAAGTATTGCAGCACCTGTGCAAGAAATTCGGAATATGGTGAACATAAATGCTTCAAAAATTGGAACGGAACATCAACAAGTATGGAGGCTGATATCATTGTGGAAGGATTTTGCAGAAGTATGGAAATGCATGGTATTATGTATAGACGATTAGTTGGAGATGGAGATAGTAGCGTTTATAAGAAACTAATCGAGAAACGAACCTATGGAACAAGGTTGGTCATAAAATTAGAATGCAAAAACCATCTCCTCCGAAATTATGAAACAAGGCTTCGCGAATTATCTAAAAAGAAAATATCGTCAAAGAAATTATTAATTCCTATATCATTACGGACTATTCTTGCTAAAAATTTAAATAGACTTAGAATATCTGTACAGTGCGCAAAAGAACATCATATAGGGCAAGATGTAGAAACTGCACAAAAAGTTGAGGGGCTTAAAGTTGACATCATAAATAGCGTAGATCATGTTTTTGGGTCCCACTTAAAATGTGCTACATATTTTTGTAAAAAAGAAACGCTCGTTGAGAAAGATTTTGTTCCGGAACTAAAGGAATGTGGTCTCTATGACGATATTTTGTGTTGTGCATACCGATTAGTGCATAATGCGGAAAGCCTTATAATGAATATGGACAACAATATTGCAGAAAGTTATAACAATGTTGTAGCTAAATTTATTGGTGGAAAAAGGGTAAACTTTTCCAAAAAAGGAAGCTACCAAACCCGATGTGAAGCCGCTGCAACTTCTTTCAATAGCAAGGGAAATTTTCACTATGTCATACACAAGGCTATTACTAATAAAAGCCCAGGCCAGAGTTGCAAAAAATATATAACTGCGAGAAAGCGAATATTGGAGAATAATAAGACTAAGAAATATCTGAAAGTCAGAAGAAAATTAATTACAGCGCTCCCGGATGAAGACTACGGACTTCCTAATGATGGTGAAGATATACAGGTTAGTATGGCAGACAAATTAAAATTTATAAAATCTTTAGAGGGTCAACAAGCGGAAATTGAAAAAAATACTAGAGGACAAAATTCCAATTTTACATGGAAGGAAGAAAGATTAAAACGTTTGACGGCATCATGGTTCGGACAAATATGCAGAATGCGACCTTCAACAAATAGGCTGAATACTGTGAAATCTATGTTATACTCAGATTCCAGTGGTACTAAAAGTACTCGTTATGGTATTGATCATGAGCCTTTAGCAATAGAACAATTTCAAAGTGAATACAAAGTCATTGTTCAAAACTGTGGCCTATTTGTTGACATAAAAGAAGCGTACTTGGGAGCAAGCCCAGATGGCCTAGTAGGAGAAGACTCAATTGTAGAAGTCAAATGTCCAGCTAGTGTTTCCAACCTGACTCCAATGGACGCTATATTGAAGAAAAAGGTTACTTTCGCGGTTATAAATAACAATTTAATGCAACTGAAAAGAAGTCATAAATATTACTATCAAATCCAGGGACAGCTTCATATTACAGGAAGGCAATATTGTTATTTTATATTTTGGACTCCTTTAGGCTTTATGGTAGAAAAGGTATAACATACAAATTATCATGTAATATTGTGTTCAATTTTAATAACACTTCTTATAATGAATTGACAATCATAACAATAAAATAACTATAAAAATTATAAATGTTTATTTCAGATAAGACGAGATGATGATTTCTGGATAAATGAAATGGAAAATAACCTAAAGAAATTTTATATGGATTTTCTTTTGCCAGAAATTATAAAAAAGAATAATTCTTTGTAAATTCTAAATATTTCTAACATACTTGTATTTTTATAAATAAATTTATTATTTTAGTTAAAAATTCTTTTAATTGAATTATAAAATTTACTTATATATTATTTTCAATAAAATAGTGTCATAAAAAATTCTTTCGCATACTGTACTTTATATAAACATGACCTTATGAGTGCGTGTTAGTATAACACAGTAACACTAACACATTGAAAGTGGGCTATGTGTGTTTCTTCAAAAAAAAACCCGTCTTCACCCGCAATTTCCTGACCCGACAGAATATTTCAACAATAAATGCCCTTAAGCAGGTACAAGACCTTTATGTAAATGATGAAAATGATCAATAAAAATAGTTAAAATACTTGCTGTCTCAACATTTTAGAAAGGTAGGGTTTTCTTTTTAGAATGGGCTTGTGTCCTATGTCTTAATTTCTATAAAAGTTTACTACATATTGATCAGGATACCCTCACTCAGTGTACAATTATTCAATGTCGTTTTTTAGGCGCCAATTTTGGAATAGTGAACTAGAACTCCTTATATGTTAAGAGATATTAACAATTAAAAAACTCCTGTACTATTTTCAAGTCTGATTATTTTTGGGTAGTGTTAATTTTTTGCTTGAAATATAGCTTGTAAATTTATTCAGCGATAATCAATAATTAATAAAATTATAATATTTATTCCGATTTTGTATTTCCCGCTCAAATTGGCATTTGCAACGTTGCCGGCTTATAACCTACATTTACTGTTTCTTAAAGGTTTTATTTAAATATTTTCGTATATAGGTATCCTTTTGATAATTTTCTTTTTGCAATAGTTACAGAAAAGATTCTTTTATATACACCTAGTTTTTGAAAGCCGTGTCACCATTTTTTTATAGTTAAAAGTTATATTATGTGGTTAAATTGAGCTAAAAATTATGATTTGTATGGAAAATGACTATTTTTAATCATGTATTAAAAATAACTATGAACCCTAGGTCTCTAAAATTTTGAGACAGCATGTATTTTAACTATTTGTACCGACCCTCCAAATTTCACAACGTTTTCATCATTTACGTTAACGTCCTGTACCTTCTTAACGTTAAATTTCGTTTTAATTTCAATACCTGTTAAAATAAACGAAAAACAACATTTTCTAAATGTTTAACTTGTAGTAAATTGTATTTTGAAAGTGAAATGAACATCATTATGTATGGTACGCACTGATGCGTCATAAACATGCGACATTCAACATTTATACTCGTATATTTTCATTCATAAGTTGACTTTATTTAGACATGAGTGTACTAAATGTGTTTCACACCAAATAGACTGTTGCATAAAACTTTTTTGTTGTCAAAAAGCAAAGCAAAAACGTGTTGCACTTTTTTAAAACAATTCTGTGTTTCGGCAATAGACTGTTCACATTGAACAGACCCATAATACCGGTTTCACACCAGATAGACAGTTGCTTAAAACTGCAACAAAAAGTTAAACATGCGACAATAATAAAACCCTTACTTTTACTATTTTTAAAAATTCTTGGTAGTATTTTTATGAAACAAAAATGCTTCAAAACGATGTCGGTCTTTATCAAAGAGAATTTGAATATCGTGCCGAACAATAGGGTCGAGTACCTACTCTGTCTTTACTATATCTAGACAATATCCATGTCTTTGGAATTCCAAAGGCTAAAAGTATAAAAACCTCTAAAGTAAACAGGATGCTTGGAGAAATATTTGCAAAGCAATAAATTATAAAAATCAAAATGAAGTTATTAAAAAAATTCGAAACCTACAAGCCCAGTTTTTGTAGATCATATAACAATTTAATTATTCTTATAAATTTAATTTCAATTTTGTTAATTGTATTTGAAGAAATACAGATTTCATAAGAAATATTACAAGTGTTTAATTGTGTTTAAATGAAAAATAAAAAATTATTTTGTCAAGGAACAGATCAAATGGGCTTGTGTCCTATGTCTTAATTTCTATAAAACTGTACTATATATTGATAAAGTGGGTTACTAGAACCTCAAATGTTCAATTATTTGTTAATAACTCCTTATATGTTAAGAGATATTAACAATTAAAAAAGTCATTTAGTCTCTTTAATTATTAAAGGCATTCAACGTTGTACACATTCCAAATGTATGTGACCTCACAACGGTTATGTTGCTATCTCTTTTATACAACAGAGCGTAAAAGAGATAGCATATTAATGACTTTTACCTAAAAGAGGTTTTAGGAGCGGTATAAATCTATAATACGATAATGAACTTTATCTTATTCGTTTTTATATTCATTATAGAAAAATAAGTAAATCAGTGCTTTTTAGTTATATCTGCATTTTATACCCCACAACTTGTTTTAAGTATGTGTCGCCACCGAACTCTCGTAATTTGAACTATATATTCTTGACAGAACTCTGACAAGTTTACAGGTTACCAACGTTACAACTCATAAATCTCTGCTATATTTCAAGGAACAATCAAATTTTAATATTATGTCTGCCGTAACAGGGTTAAATAAAATAAAAACTTATTATTCTTTGACTTAACTTCATTATTTGACTACCAACAACTACAAAACATTACCACAGCACTGACCTACTCAACAAATAACTGACGTTAAAATGCATTTCACGTCATACAAATATGGCCGACCATTTCTAGCGTTAAAACTACAATTCAAACTTTTAATTGCTATATCTCCGTCAATATTTAGATATTTAATAAAATAGACACGCCAATACACATTTATTAACATCAATTTCAATCAACAATTGAAAAATCGACCACTAAAAAATGAGGACACAAGCCCATTTGATTAAAACAACTAATTTCCATACAAATCATAATTTCTAGTTCAGTTTCACCACACAACATAACTTTTAACTATGAAAAGATGGTGTCACGGGTTTCAAAAACTACGTTTATTTTTTTACAGATATTGAATTTGCATTTAAATTGAATTAATATTAACTTGACATTAAGTATAGTTAATATTCTAATTATTTAACTATTTTATGCATGAAATAATCATTCTAATATGCAAAAAGCCATTTAATTGGGAACTTCATTATATATTAAGTGTTATATTACAAAAATTACGAACACAGATAATAAGCAGAGCTGAAACAAGTAGCAAATAGCACATGGGCTGAAAAGTCCCGGGCCTAACACATAGATGGCGCTAGTTTTATTGCAGTCACCTTTTTTCAGTTAATACTAACCTTCAAAAGACAGCTGTTAAAATTTCATGATATTCTATTCAGTAGTTTGTGAGTTATTGTGCTAAGAGTGACGCTACTTTTGTTATTTTCAAAACAATGGATCAAAAACAATTTCGTGTTTTAATTTTACACTGCTTTTTGATTGGAAAAAATACCGTTCAAGCGAAGCAATGGCTTGAAAAGTGTTATGGGGACTCCGCTCCATCAGAAACAACAATAAAACGTTGGTCCAAATGAGGCGGTAACACCAGAAAACATAAAAAAAATCCACAAAATCGTTTTGAATGATCGAAAAGTGAAGTTGCGTGAGTTAGCTGACATCGTAAAGATATCAAAAGAACGTGTTGGCTTTATATTGCATGAGCATTTGACTATGAGAAAGCTCTGTTCAAAGTGGGTGCCGCGTTTGCTTACTGTTGACCAAAACCGAGAACGTCTGGATGATTCTGAGCAGTGTTTGGCCATGTTTAAACGTAACAAACCGGAATTTTTGCGTCGATATGTGACAATGGATGAAACATGGATCCATCACTTCACTCCGGAATCAAAACGATCGTCATCTGAGTGGACAGCAACTGGTGAACCTCGTCCAAAGCGCCCGAAAGCACAACAATCGGCTGGAAAGGTTATGGCCTCGGTATTTTGGGATGTGCGTGGTGTAATATTCATCGACTATCTTAAGAAAGGAAATACCATTAACAGTGAATATTATATAGCGTTATTGGAGCGTTTGAAGGCCGAAATTGCAAAGAAACGACCGCATATGGCAAAGAAAAAAATTTTGTTTCATCAGGACAACGCACCGTGTCACAAGTCAATCAAAACAATGGCAAAACTACATGAATTGAACTTCGAATTGCTCCCACATCCACCGTATTCGCCAGATTTGGCTCCCAGCGACTACTGTCTGTTCGCAGACCTGAAAAAAATGCTCGCCGGTAAGAAATTTCGCACGAATCAAGAGGTTATCGCTGAAACTGAGGCCTATTTTGAGGCAAAAGATAAATCGTTCTACAAAAGTGGTATTGAAATGTTAGAGCGGCGCTGGAATGATTGCGTTGCTCTTGATGGAGATTACGGTGATGAATAAAGCTAATTTTGAACCAAAAAAACTGTGTTTTCTTTGTTAGGCCCGGGACTTTTCAGCCCATGGTTATATTTAAATTTTCAAGATGGTCGAAAGGAAAGTTATTTTATTATGAACGTCCTACCCCTGAATGTTATGCAACTTAAGTAACACCTAATCTAAGTAGTATTCAAACTTAAACACGATTATACTAGGCGCAATATTTGACTTGTTCTGTTTATAATTTGGTATTCATATACGAACACGTATCTCTCAGGACAAACATTCATGTATTCGTACATGAACACTAATTTTTCTGCTCTAGGAGAGCAAATAGAACACATGAGGGGCCTAGGAATATTTGTGTAAAAGTACTTGTAACTGTATATCACTTTCATGTTCGATAAATTAAATTGTGTACTCTTTTTTTAGGTTAGATGCCGTTTTTTTTATTTCTGATGGAAATAAATGTTAATAAATGTGTATTGGCATGTCTATTTTATTAAATATCTAAATATTGACGGATAACGTTTTATATGGATAAGAGTTCCGTGTTAAGTATGCTTTTACGCTCTGTTGTATAAAAGAGATAGCAACTTAGCGGACGTGATGTCATATATCTTGGAATGTTCTACAACGTTCAATCCCTTTAATAATGAAAGAGACAAAATGACTTTTTTAATTGTTAATATCTCTTAACATATAAGGAGTTATTAACAAATAATTGAACATTTGAGGTTCTAGTAACCAATTTTAGCAATATATAGTACACTTTTATAGAATTTTGCTTTTTAATTATTCAAAAAAGGCAAACCTAAAATTATCCTTCTGTTCTTGGGCTTCACAGCGCTCGTTCCGCTGCTATCTCGAAAATAACTGCATAATAAGTTTATTTTGCTTATTTTTAAAATTACAGCTCTCACAAAAAAAAAGTAATACGTTTTTTTGTAAATTTTTTTATTACTACTTATTATAATTTTTACAACGTCAAACTTATAAACTAACTTATGTAAATTAAATTACTCAACACCATACAATCCTTACTATAATATATACATTTTTACACATTTACTTGTATGCATTTCATTTTACAAGTTTTCTGTCCATTTCTCAATTTCCGCATTAGTTGGGGCTCTGAAAATAATAAAGACACATTAATTAATTTCTCCTCCATTAGTAATCAACTGAAAATATATTTCCCCTAGCATATCCTAATCTTTAAAAGTTATTTCTAATCTTACAAGATCCAATTATATTCTAAATTAAAAATAAACTATATGATATTCTAACCTCCAAAACGTGACAATCTGTCAAAACGCAGTAGGATTTATTTTTAAAAGAAGTTCAATGTCAGTTTGTCAAAAATAAAGAAGTAAAAACAATTTCTATTACTAATTGTTATTAAAATCAGCAATTTTAATTATTCCACATTCAATCGAACTGTCAAAATTTATATTACTAACGACGCATGCGCACCTTAGAGCATATATATATGAAGAGAATCCTGGACCCAAAATGTGTGCGAAAGAGAAAGGTATATATTCATATTTGTTCTCTATGCGCATGCGTCGAAAGTGACAGTTGATTGTTCCTTGAAATAGCTGTATATAATATTTGATATTTTGATATATAAATACATATAGCAGAGATTTATGAGCTGTAAGGTTGGTAACCTTACACAAGGATTGTGATGTCACATGCATTTGGAATGTGTACAACGTTGAATCCCTTAATTGTTAATATCTCTTAACATATAAGGAGTTCTAGTAACACACTTTATCAATATATAGTACAGTTTTATAGAAATTAAGACATAGGACACAAGCGCATTGTTCTTATATACAAACTGCACTACTGAATCTAGCTGCTGTGAACAAACAAGTTGGCCGATCTTGTTCAAATTTGGCATAGTACCTTGCAGAAAAATGTTACCACAATTAATTCAAAATAACCAACCTTTTACTTTCTATTCGAAGTCTCTAATCCCAGGCAGCGTTTAATCCTTACCAAGCTTAAATTAAACTTTGACTTTTGCTTGGTTTTTCTTTTAGCTGGTTTGACATCTCGAGTTAAATTGATGCAACTCGGGTCTGCAACTGCACCGTCTTCGTAGGTTATTTGACCAACGTTATCACTAGGTGTTTCACTGTCGGAGGAGCTAATGGTTTCCTTCTCACTTCTCCTTTTCTCTTGATATCCGTCTACTTCCTTAATATAATTTCTGGCGGCAATGATTGGAAGATCATCACCACTATCCTCGTTCAATGAAGGGCACATATGCTGGAAAAAGAATTTGGGTAAAATTAGAGATAATCTTCAAAGGCTGCCAAAATTTATTGATAATTTACATTTGAACTCATTTTTAAGGGCTAAATGTTGACGGAGATATACCAATTAAAAATTAGAATTGTAGTTTTAACGTTAGAGATGTCGGCCATATTTCCCAGTAAACAATTTGGTAAAGTGCCCTATTTAGTGACGTTCGAGTCACTCGTACAATTCTATTCTAACGCTTTACAAGTTCTCTACCTGTCACAGATTTTGTGTTAGTGTTAGAATTTTTTCATAATAATATTCTTTCTTTTTCCAACATCATTCATTAAGTAGCAGTTGTTTCTTTCACACTAGGATATATATTTGTTTAGTTCATTTTCATTCCAAAGTGAGAGAGAAACGAGATGCGGTTAGACAAGTAAAATATATTTTTCACCGTTACACTTGTATACTTGTATAGTATTTCGTTCAGTACAGTATGTTTAAAGTATATGCTTATCCTTTTTCAACAAATATTTCTTTAATGGTAATAGGCACACGCTGTCTCCTACAATCTCCGAATATATTCTGTTTAAACGAATACTCTAACCAGCGATGCTAAGACAGAGGTTTTAAACCTAACGCAGACCTGCCGATCGTGGATTTTTGAATCACCAAAACAATGTAAAAAACTAATGTAACGAGTATTGTTGAAGATGAATAATATTCATTAAAAAAATCACGATCCGTACTAAAGATTACATCTATTTATTTCTTCATTTAAATATTTATATTTTGCAGACTTTAAAAAGTAGAATTCCATTAAGTTTTATACCCCTGCTAGTTTCAAGTTTATAACTCAGGTCATAAATCATAAACCGCTTTTAATTCAGCAGTGAACCGTCGTTGCGATCTCTGTAGGTCATAAAAAGCGCATTTCCTATGAACGACTGAATAGAAAACGAACGCGTTCCAGACAAAAAACTCATGATATGTAATAGAAATTAAGTAGAATTTACTCCAAAATGTTTACTGGGATTTGTGGTACACTTTTATAGAAATTAAGACATAGGACACAAGCCCATTATGTTTAAATGTGATTACTTACCGAACACGTGGTGTTCCGCTTTACAAATTTCCTCAATTTTGCTTTGAACGAATTCCTGCAACAAATAAATGTTTTGTCAATTTGTTGGTTATAAAATAAATTATCTACAAGCACACAAATCGAGTCAACAGCTGCTATAGCTTTGACGTTTAATTCTGCATCTCTTTTGCACTTCTCTTGTTTAACAGTGATGGTAAAAGTTCGCAAATGGTAGTGAGGAAGAAGGAATGAGTATTTCAATTGTTAATAACTTTTATAATATTGCTAGTTGGATAAAAGTGATTGTATATTTGAGGTTATGATAGCCAACTTTATCAATATACGGTGCAATTTTATATAAATCAACAAATGGTTCATAATTAGACTTACTTGGGCTTTTTATTGGTTGTGATAGGTGCGGGAGTAAAATAAACTCTTATGAGCTGATCTTCTAAAAGTTTCAAAAATCTCTGCTTTTGTTCAAGTCTTTGACTTAGTTCGGAATAGTTTTGTTCCAACTCATTGTAACTATTCTGATTTGTGTTCTTTGCTTCATTTAATTCTTTAGTAAGATCCAAGGTATCTTGGACACGTTTTTGTAGTTTTGTGTTTTCTTTTAGCAAGACCTGAAACCAAGAGAACAATTGTTATAATCAAATTATGTTGGCCAGCTGTAAGATCGTGGTAATTATTCAATATAGCTACACCTTTTGTTTTGAATCTTATAAAAAAACTATTGCACTTTCGTATATTCTACGATGTTTTTATTATAGTGAAAACATGTACAAATCACACGTAATATACCTTATACAACCTTTTATAAAAAAATAGACAGGATTTATGCTTAAAGTTGACTAATAAATGTGAAATATGACGTCATTTTTACTTCTGTTACATTACATTTTATTTCTAACCTCAAATTTGATCATTTAACTTTAACCATTAGTATTGTCTATATCTATATACTACTAGTATATTACAAAAGATTTGTACATGTGTTGAGTATATTTGCTTACCTTATTATTCTCCTGTAATGTCAATAACTCAAA
The DNA here is from genome assembly GCA_963678705.1 of Panorpa germanica. Taxonomy (NCBI): domain Eukaryota; kingdom Metazoa; phylum Arthropoda; class Insecta; order Mecoptera; family Panorpidae; genus Panorpa; species Panorpa germanica. The sequence continues at coordinate 23,070,130 of OY783208.1, read as the reverse complement.
TTTTTCCCATTGCTTTGAATCTTTTATCGAATCAATCGTGGAAGCTGTTTGTAACAACGTCACCTTAGTGTCAAATTGATTACAGAGCGGCTCGTTTGAGAAATTCACTCTAATTTCTGTACGGTAGACCGACGACACTTCCATCTTATGTTCCATTTCTTTTTCTTCTTCTAGTTCAACATCAGATACGGTTTCTTCTTCTATTTCAGTAACCTAGAAATAAAATATATAAAACACTTATAGCAATTAAACATTTGAATTGTAGTTTTAGCGGTAGAGATGTCGGCCATATTTATGACGTAGCATGTTCGTCTAATAAGGGATAAGTCAGTTATTTGTGAGATTTATAAGAGGTCTGTCATGAATATACTATCTCTTTCTTTTACGCTCTATTGTATAAAAGAGATAGCAACTTAGCGGAATGTTTCACAACGTTGATAAAATGACTTTTTTACTTGTTAATATCTCTTAACATATAAGGAGTTCTAGTAACCCACTTTATCAATATATAGAACAGTTTTATAGAAATTAAGACATAGGACACAAGCCCATTATAACAACATTATAATTGGTTATTCAAATAGAAAATAAGTGCTCGATTCTTTACCATAAAAGTTTGGGCCAATATTTGGTTTTGTTACTTTAATTCAGATGCTAAGACTTTCTAAAACTAAGAAAATTCTAAGACTTTTGGCGTCCCTGGATTTTTCAATGAATTTCTTGGAAACCCGTAATTTTGAAAAAATTAAAAAAAAAGAGCACTTTTTTGCTGTATTACTTTTAATTCGTAAAAGATTCGTAAAATAAAGTTGAAATTTTGCATGTGTATTAAGGTATTCAATGCTGATATTTCTCAAAAATTAGAAATATAAAAATTGAAGAAGGGGGGGGGGGGGAGGTTGAAGAAATTCGGGGGCCCGGTAAGGAACTTTGGAGAAACTTCATATTCTGAATTCTAAAATAATTAAGTATATTATTATTAAAAAAAAATTCAAAATTTCAAAATTTTATTTGGGGGCACGGAGGCAGTATTTTCCGAGAGTAAAAATTGTGCTAGAAAGTTGAAATTTTGTATATAGGCTAACCTTGGTAACTTATTTACGAATCGAAAAATAAAATCCCAAATTTTGAAAAAAAGTTGGTCAAATAACGCATAAATTGAAAATATTTTTTATTTTGATAAATTGAAAAATTATTTTATTATTGTGCGAGTTTATTATTTCATTTTAAAAATAGAATTAAATATGAAATGTAATTACGAATTATTTTATTGGATTCAAATCATACACGCCAAAAGGACGGGGGTAAAGGCTAGTTGTGTATTATAAGATGTAGATAAAATGAAATCTATTGGTAATTCATGTGAGAAAAGAGTAAAAGGTGAAAAGAAGATTATGCAGTTATTGAAGGGAAGAGGTGGATGGCGGAGATAGAGGGAAGGAGCGAGGAAAGAGGCAGAAATGGCAGAGTAGAAACAGGAGGGAGAATAAGTAGATAGAATAAGGAACGCAAATGAAATGTAATTAATCACAATGATATGTAATTTAAATTTGGCAGAAAAATTAAAATAAAATAATTGTAGTAATCTCTTTTAAAAAATAATATAGCATTGAGTGTGCAATCAGGCTAAGGATAAAAACAATGACAAATTTCTAAATTACCTCTTTAAATTCATGACTTAGAGATTGGTGTCCAATTCCAGAATCCCTGAAGGTAGAGTTCGCCCACAGGCATGGCTTCCTGTCGATATCTTCAATCATTTTCAGCATTTCTTGATCGTTCTGTTCATTTGCTGCCTCCATGAGTTCATCCTCCAAACTTTTATTTACATTACAGTAATCTAGAGAAGTAGAACTTGTATTTTCACGTGATCGATTGTGCAATTCATCGAGTTCTTCCTTCAGATCCCTACTCTCTTGTTTTAAATAGCAATTTTCCTTCTTGAAATCCTCTACTACCTGTAATGGAACAACAACAAACATTAATCGAAATTAAACCACTCGCTGTTATTATGATCTTTAGAGGATAGTTTGATAGTGTCCTTTAAGGAGGTACAGGACGTACCGTCAATGCACTTACAGGATTCACTGAATTATCAAACTACCCTCGTAATTTCATTGTATAAACACAATATGGAATCACTACCACTTGCTAAATGGAAGTGGCGTCGAATCAAACAAGTTCATTAAAAGTGTAACCCGGAGAGTCCATGGATAATCGAAACACGAGCGCTGGAAACGTGCTTACTATATCTTGGAAGAATAGAAAAAACGCACGCGTCTGTTAATGGCATGGGTGCAAGGCAAGTGAAAACAATTGTACGACTATCCACAGAAGAATATTGTCTTTGATACTTTAACAATTTGTTAATAAATTTGTTTGATAAGATTCCAAGGCCTCATTTAAGATAAACTTACTTTAGCAAGGACCACGTTTTCATTAGTGAGATCTTCTTTATCGTAAATTAAGCTTTCAAGGTCATGTGTCAATTGTTGTATTCTTTTCGAATGTCTCTTCACTTTCTCTTCTTCTATCTTGAACTTCTCTTGGAAATCATCGGCTGCTTTCGTGTCCTTATATAACTTTAAATCTTCTCTCATCTCTCTATTTCTTTTGAGCAACTCATCAGCTCTTACTGCTTTTGGTCGTAGTTCCTTCAATTCATTTTCAACTTCATTTAATTTTAGGAAATATTCCTCTGCATTTCTAGTTTTACTTTTAAGTTTCTGGTTTTCTCTTTGGATCTGTTTGTTCTCCTCGTTGGAGTTACTTAGTAAATTTAGTGTGTCGTCTAATTCCAATCGTATTTTGTTCATTGCGGCTCCATCATCGATTTTCCTTCTTAATGGTGCTTCTTCTCCTTCTTCTTCTTGGTGTCTATTTGTAGGCATTATTGGCAACGACTGATGCCTGTGACATATTTTAGGAGAGTTAACTTTTATGGAGCTGATTTCTAAATTTACCTCCATTAAGTAAACTTTGATTTTCTCCATCGTTACGCTGTCTAATTCTTTCAACTGGTTTTCATAAAACTCTTTGTCGGAACTTCGAAACGCTGCTGCTATTATTAGGACGATCAAACGCTTTAAGGCGTCTTCCCCTTGCTTAGTTTTAGGGGCCAGCACAAGGTCAATGTAATCCGGTTCTACGAGGATGATTTCACGGAATTTGTTCTTGAACAAATTCTTAAGCTGTTTCACGATATTCTTGAATTTGTGGACACGTCTTGCGCTGGTTACGTCAGTTTCAATATTGTCCAAAGATAGCAGTTGGAGCGTAGGCGTGGGGTCAATTGTTTGTAAAAGGTTGGATAGGATTTCTCCATCCAGCAGCGACTCCTCGTTCTCAATATTTGATTTCCCATTTGGGATATTGATAGACAACTGGAAAAAATAAGAAAAATGTTAGATCAAAAATAAATAAAATTTATAAATATAGTTAAATTGATGTTAATAAATGTGTATTGGCATGTCTATTTTATTAATTATCTAAATGTTGACGGAGATATAGCAATTAAAAGTTTGAATTGTAGTTTTAGCGCTAGAAATGGTCGCCCATATTTCTATAACGTGAAATGCATTTTAACGTCAGTTTTGTAGCTGTTGGTAGTCAAATAATAAAGTCAAGTCAAAGAATAATAAGTTTTCATTTTATTTAACCCTGCTAAGGCAGACATAATATTGGAATTTGATTGTTCCTTGAAATAGCTGTAAATAATATTTGATATTTTGATATATAAATACATATAGCAGAGATTTAAGAGCTGCAAGGTTGGTAGCGGTTATGATGTCACATGCATTTGGAATGTGTACTACGTTAAATCCCTTTAATATTTAACATATGATTTAAACAATAAAAAAACATGGTTTTTTTGATAATATTTAACCTGCTGTATAGTATCGCCATTTATATTTCGCGAATCAAAAATGGCCAAGTATCGTTTCACCTTAATACAAAAAGCAGTATGTCTGGATAATCTCTACAAATCTTGTTTATGAATTAAGGTAGTCTTGCCGTGACAATCGAAGGCAGAAGTATAATCCGACAGTCGATACAAAAACTTTAAAATACTTAAAGACAGACTAATTTATTTTTGTTGAAGACTGTACTCAATACATAGAAACTAAAATATGTCGACTCACACTATAATGCAATCACACTATAGGGCTACTTTTTTCTAAATTCAATTTTAAATATTTATATCGTTTAACATATTAAGTTTATTGTGTGAAAATTTGAAGTCGATTGGAGTAAAACTGTCGGAGATATAGAGTTTTAAATCTTCACCTCTCTGGTTTGGTTTCGTCTTTCTTTGAAACCTTTAAACGCGTTTTTCTCACACTTAGCTTTTTCAGAGTCGGTGTCCTCTCTAGCTCAAAATCTACTGCACCGATCTTTTTGAAATTATTAAAAAATAATTAAACATTTGAAGTTCTAGTAACCCTCTTTATTAATATATAGTACACTTTTATAGAAATTAAGACATAGGACACAAGCCCATTGATTTTTAAAACCTTTATTAAATTTACTAAATAGAAAAGAAGCTATTTTGGTTAAAAATAAGATGTAATGCGCTTAAGAAAAGATTAAATAAAGGTAATCAGGAAAATAGTTCAAAACAGGTGCAAATTTTTGACTATAGCGACAAATTTTAAATAAAAGTTTGTAAAAAATATGAAACTACAAAAAAAAGCTTAAATTTTCTTTAAATAATAATAAAAATAAAAATACGAATAAAGTTGATTATTATTTGACTTACCCAATTGACTAGTGGCCCACAAAAGAGTTTGTCTTTAAGAAAACTAAATTCTTCCATTGTAATATCACTTTTTAATTCGAACACTTTTTAAAAAAATATTTTTGAAAAAAATTAAACTGATAGCACTGTTCTTAACCGAGTGTCTTAACTCTTTGAAGCTCAATGTTCAAATGAAATTTCTAAACGAGTCGCTTTAGACCACCCTTACAGGTAACAGCACAATCCAGGGTACCCTAACTCAGTGTACAATTATTCAATGTCGCTTTAGGCGCCAATTTTGGAATAGTGAACTAAGATGCTCGGCGACTCAACATTTGAAGGGAATGAAGGGTGAACGGAGTGCACTGAGCTAAAGTTCAGTGCAGTTCAGTGATACCACATATTAAAACATAATATTTATATATATATACATAAATATATATTAATATTGTAGTTTTACTTTGTGTTATGCTTTGTATCACTGTGTATACAATTATTTGCATTTGTTTAGTACTATACAAAAATATTATGTTTTAATATGTGGTATCACTGAACTGCACTGAACTTTAGCTCAGTGCACTCCCTTCACCCTTATTATCAAATTTATATTAATTCAATTTAAATTCAAATTAAATATTTTTAAAAGGGAATAATGAATTTGGCAACGCCTTAAAATTACGTGTGTTGACGCATGCGTGAATTGGTTCTTTGATAAATAAAATGTTATATTTTATAAAATATTTATTCCGATTTTGAATTTCCCGCTCAAATTGGGATTTGCAACGTTGCCGGCTTATAACCTACACTTACTGTTCCTTAAAAGTTTTATTTAAATATTTTCGTATACAGGTATCCTTTTGATATTTTTTTTCTTGCAATAGTTACAGAAAAGATTCTTTTATATACACCTAGTTTTTGAAAGCCGTGTCACCATTTTTTCATAGTTCAAAGTTATATTATGTGGTGAAATTGAGCTAAAAATTATGATTTGTATGGAAAATGACTATTTTTAATCATGTATAAAAAGAAAACTATGAACCCTAGGTCTCTAAAATTTTGAGACATCATGTATTTTAACCATTTTTATCGACCCTCCAAATTTCACGACGTTTTCATCATTTACGTTAACGTCCTGTACCTCCTTAACTGACTAAAAAATATATTTTTTTCAACAAAATACAAAATATTTTCAACAAAATATAAAATAATTTCAATTTATTCGTTATTTGACCAACTTTTTTTCAAAATTGTTATATTTCTTTATTTGTAAATGGGCTTGTTTGTGTCCTATGTCTTAATTTCTATAAAAGTGTACTACATATTGATAAAGTGGGTTACTAGAACCTCAAATGTCCAATTATTTTTTAATTTGCAAATTTTTGACTATAGCTACAAATTTTAAATAAAAGTTTGTCAAAAATGTAAAACTACAAAAAAAAAGCTTAAATTTTCTTTAAATAATAATAAGAATAAGAAATACGAATAAAGTTGATTATTATTTGACTTACCCAATTGACTAGTGGCCCACAAAAGAGTTTGTCTTTAAGAAAACTAAATTCTTCCATTGTAATATCACTTTTTAATTCGAACACTTTTTAAAAAAATATTTTTGAAAAAAATTAAACTGATAGCACTGTTCTTAACCGAGTGTCTTAACTCTTTGAAGCTCAATGTTCAAATGAAATTTCTAAACGAGTCGCCTTAGACCACCCTTCCATGTAACAGCACAATCAAAGGACAAATAAAACGGGTACTTTCAAAATTTAGTGTTAAATCACACCCCCTCCACCTGATTTTATTTTCTTAAATATTCAAAAATAGGCGGAGATATATCTATTTCAAATTTGAATTTTGTTTTATCGCTTAATACTTTTGACGTCTGTAGAATATAAGGTCTGTCTCAGTATGGGACCGTATTTAAGCGAATTTCTGCCGGACGTATACGGGCTACTACGCTTTACCTATCGGAACCATGTAAATGTAATGAGATCGCTCTGGAGCTCTCAGACTGCACGCTACAAAGCAGTCCTAATACGGGCGGCACTACCTCGCACATTAGAAGCGTATAAAGGCGAATTTTATCCAAGCGTTACCACTACTACAACGATACCCTATATGAACCTTTGTAAATGCAAAAAGCCGCGTCAGACTGGAGGGGATACCTAAGATCGCCTTTTGTTACGCTGCAATACGCGGTCAAATGAAATCTATCGGCGACATGGGTATGTTCTGCATGCAATTTATGTTTGTATTTCAGTGAATCATGGGCACGGATGCCCATACCAATAGGATAGAACTAAATTTAAATTCACGCCCACCAGAACTCAGATATATAATAAATGCTAAAGTCCCTTTAATACCAGTAGTGTATCGATAAAAATTAAAGTTAAAGTTTGCTCTCATGATAAATTATATAAGTGCTAAAGAACTCCAATACACCCCCTAATACACGACTACAGACATCTGTGACACACATAGGCGGTTTGCTTTGTAGCTCATTCAAACCGCCGATTTACGTCCGAATACGCCGTCGCTTAAATACGGTCCCATACTGAGACAGGCCTAATAAGTAACTAGCGACTCTAAGCGAAGTCTGTTTTTTGTATGTGAATTGAATTTCATTTTAAATTTTAATTCCATTTTTAAATTGAAATATCTAACTCGTTCCATATTAATTTTACAAATAAAAACAAATAATTTTTCATATTAACTGACTAAAAAATATAATTTTTTCAACAAAATATGAAATATTTTCAATTTATTCGTTATCTGACCAACTTTTTTTCAAAATTGTGATTATTTTTTTGATTTCTAAATTATGTATAGTTTAAATTACGAGAATTCGGCGGCGACTCATACTTAAAACAAATTGTGGGGTATTAACTGCCGATATAACTAAAAAGCACTGATTCACTTATTTTTCTATAATGTATATAGAAACGAATAAGATAAAATTCATTATCGTATTATAGATTTATAGAGCTCTTATAACCTCTTTTAAGTATAAGTCGCCGCCGAACTCTCGTGATTTGGACTATATCAAAGTTAGCATATATAAATACAAAATTTCAACTTTCTAGCACAATTTTTACTCTCTGCAAAAACTGCCCCCAAATATTTTATGATTTTTTTTTTAATATAATATTCAATTATTACAAAATCTAAAATTTGAGCTTTCTCCAAAGTTTCCTATCAAGCCACCAAATTTTCTCAGCGCCCCTTTTATAAAATTTTGAAGTATGTTCTTATTCAATAGCGTAATACACATGCAAAATTTCAACTTTCTATCTCTTACGAATACAAAATTATACAGCAAAAGAGGGCTCACTTTTTCCAGTTTTTCAGGTTTCCAAGAAATTCAGGGAAAAATCCGGCGACGCTAAAAGTCTTAGAATTTTTTTCTCTACGAAATAGGCAATTTTCAAACACATGCACGGAGCCGTTTTCGAGCTGCCATACAAAATTCAGTAGCAAACATATAAGAATATAAACATACACCTGGAACATTACAATACAGGATCCTATTTACTTATCGTTGTATATTACGATATTGTATAAAAGAAAACGATTATTTGGTTTTTGTGTATGAACAGGTATGTGTGGTCACAAAATTCGTGCCCATTCGGCAAACATTTGTAATCGATACACGAAGACAAACATTTTTAATTTGGTGTCAGTAAATACAACAAATTAAGGTGTCACAATATTTATTTTGGTCATGTTCAACATTTAAGGGGATAACAATTGCACCAAAGGTACCGTCAATGCAAAAAGTTTATCTCTAGGAACTACGAAATACAAAATATATGAAGGACGAATAAATATGGACACTGTACCTTTGAAAATGAATTTTTAAATTCCCAATGGGCTTGTGTCCTCATTTTTTAGTGGTCGATTTTTCAATTGTTGATTGAAATTGATGTTAATAAATGTGTATTGACGTGTCTAATTTATTAAATATCTTAATATTGACGGAGATATAGCAATTAACAGTTTGTATGACGTGAAATGCATTTTAACGTCAGTTATTTGTTGAGTAGGTCAGTGCTGTGGTAATGTTTTGTAGCTGTTGGTAGTCTAAATAATCAAGTCAAATCAAAGAATAATAAGTTTTTATTTTATTTAACCCTGCAAAGGCAGACATAATATTGAAATTTGATTGTTCCTTGAAATAACTGTAAATAATATTTGATATTTTGATATATAAATACATATAGCAGAGATTTATGAGCTGTAAGGTTTACAGCGGTTGTGATGTTACATGCATTTGGAATGTGTACAACGTTGAATCCCTTTAATAATTAAAGAGACAAAATGACTTTTTTAATTGTTAATATCTCTTAACATATAAGGAGTTATTAACAAATAATTGAACATTTGAGGTTCTAGTAACCCACTTTATCAATATAAAGTACAGTTTTATAGAAATTAAGACATAGGACACAATGGTTTTTTTATGCATATAATAGTTTATTAATTATAATTTTAACTATGATTAATGACAACTTTATATTAATTCAATTTAAATACAAATTCAATATCTGTAAAAGTGTAATAATAAATTTGGCAACGTTGTCAAAAGAAAGGTACGGTGTATTTATTTATTGAAGTATAATCTCGTTTTAGTTTGAATATTTCTCTCTGCTTGTCATTTACAACGTTGCCTGCAGCTTATAATCCCCATTTCCTGTTTCTTATTACTTTTATTTCAATATTTTCGTAAACTTGTAACTTTTGATAAATGTTTTTCACAAGACTGAATATTTGTTTTTATGACCATATAACTCTTTGTTAAATTTGTTTCCTATAACATAAATATTTGATAAAAATATTTAATGAGCGGTAATAAACGTTCTGAGCATTGCTGGTTATTTACTTAAGCAGGTACAAGACCTTTATGTAAATGATGAAAATGATCAATAAAAATAGTTAAAATACTTGCTGTCTCAACATTTTAGTAAGGTAGGGTTTTCTTTTTAGAATGGGCTTGTGTCCTATGTCTTAATTTCTATAAAAGTTTACTACACATTGATCAGGATACCCTTACTCAGTGTACAATTATTCAATGTCGTTTTTTAGGCGCCAATTTTGGAATAGTGAACTAGAACTCCTTATATGTTAGGAGATATTAACAATTAAAAAACTCCTGTACTATTTTCAAGTCTGATTATTTTTGGGTAGTGTTAATTTTTTGCTTGAAATATAGCTTGTAAATTTATTCAGCGATAATCAATAATTAATAAAATTATAATATTTATTCCGATTTTGTATTTCCCGCTCAAATTGGCATTTGCAACGTTGCCGGCTTATAACCTACATTTACTGTTTCTTAAAGGTTTTATTTAAATATTTTCGTAAATAGGTATCCTTTTGATAATTTCCTTTTTGCAATAGTTACAGAAAAGATTTTTTTATATACACCTAGTTTTTGAAAGCCGTGTCACCATTTTTTTATAGATAAAAGTTATATTATGTGGTGAAATTGAGCTAAAAATTATGATTTGTATGGAAAATGACTATTTTTAATCATGTATTAAAAATAACTATGAACCCTAGGTCTCTAAAATTTTGAGACAGCATGTATTTTAACTATTTGTATCGACCCTCCAAATTTCACAACGTTTTCATCATTTACGTTAACGTCCTGTACCTTCTTAATGTTAAATTTCGTTTTAATTTCAATACCTGTTAAAATAAACGAAAAACAACATTTTCTAAATGTTTAACTTGTAGTAAATTGTATTTTGAACGTGAAATAAACATCATTATGTATGGTACGCACTGATGCGTCATAAACATGCGACATCCAACATTTATACTCGTATATTTTCATTCATAAGTTGACTTTATTTAGACATGAGTGTACTAAATGTGTTTCACACCAAATAGACTGTTGCATAAAACTTTTTTGTTGTCAAAAAGCAAAGCAAAAACGTGTTGCACTTTTTTAAAACAATTCTGTTTTTTGTTAATAGACTCAATTCACATTGAACAGACCCATAATACCGGTTTCACACCAGATAGACAGTTGCATAAAACTGCAACAAAAAGTTAAACATGCGACACTAATAAAACCCTTACTTTTACTATTTTTAAAAATTCTAGGTAGTATTTTTATGAAACAAAAATGCTTCAAAACGATGTCGGTCTTTATCAAAGAGAATTTGAATATCGTGCCGAACAATAGGGTCGAGTACCTACTCTGTCTTTACTATATCTAGACAATATCCATGTCTTTGGAATTCCAAAGGCTAAAAGTATAAAAACCTCTAAAGTAAACAGGATGCTTGGAGAAATATTTGCAAAGCAATAAATTATAAAAATCAAAATGAAGTTATTAAAAAAATTCGAAACCTACAAGCCCAGTTTTTGTAGATCATATAACAATTTAATTATTCTTATAAATTTAATTTCAACTTTGTTAATTGTATTTGAAGAAATACAGATTTCATGAGAAATATTACAAGTGTTTAATTGTGTTTAAATGAAAACTAAAAAATTATTTTGTCAAGAAACAGATCAAATGGGCTTGTGTCCTATGTCTTAATTTCTATAAAAGTGTACTATATATTGATAAAGTGGGTTACTAGAACCTCAAATGTTCAATTATTTGTTAATAACTCCTTATATGTTAGGAGATATTAACAATTAAAAAAGTCATTTAGTCTCTTTAATTATTAAAGGGATTCAACGTTGTACACATTCCAAATGTATGTGACCTCACAACGGTTATGTTGCTATCTCTTTTATACAACAGAGCGTAAAAGAGATAGCATATTAATGACTTTTACATAAAAGAGGTTTTAGGAGCGGTATAAATCTATAATACGATAATGAACTTTATCTTATTCGTTCTTATATACATTATAGAAAAATAAGTGAATCAGTGTTTTTTAGTTATATCTGCATTTTATACCCCACAACTTGTTTTAAGTATGAGTCGCCACCGAACTCTCGTAATTTGAACTATATATTCTTGACAGAACTCTGACAAGTTTACAGGTTACCAACGTTACAACTCATAAATCTCTGCTATATTTCAAGGAACAATAAAGTTTCAATATTATGTCTGCCGTAACAGGGTTAAATAAAATAAAAACTTATATTCTTTGACTTGACTTGATTATTTGACTACCAACAGCTACAAAACATTACCGCAACACTGACCTACTCAATAAATAACTGACGTTAAAATGCATTTCACGTCATACAAATATGGCCGACCATTTCTAGCGTTAAAACTACAATTCAAACTTTTAATTGCTATATCTCCGTCAACATTTAGATATTTAATAAAATAGACACGCCAATACACATTTATTAACATCAATTTCAATCATCAATTGAAAAATCGACCACTAACAAATGAGGACACAAGCCCATTTGATTAACAACTAATTTCCATACAAATCATAATTTCTAGTTCAGTTTCACCACACAACATAACTTTTAACTATGAAAAGATGGTGTCACGGGTTTCAAAAACTACGTTTATTTTTTTACAGATATTGAATTTGCATTTAAATTGAATTAATATTAACTTGACATTAAGTATAGTTAATATTCTAATTATTTAACTGTTATATGCATGAAATAATCATTCTAATATGCAAAAAGCCATTTAATTGGGAACTTCATTATATGTTAAGTGTTATATTACAAAAATTACGAACACAGATAATAAGCAGAGCTGAAACAAGTAGCAAATAGCACATGGGCTGAAAAGTCCCGGGCTTAACACATAGATGGCGCTAGTTTTATTGCAGTCACCTTTTTTCAGTTAATACTAACCTTCAAAAGACAGCTGTTGAAATTTCATGATATTCTATTCAGTAGTTTGTGAGTTATTGTGCTAAGAGTGACGCTACTTTTGTTATTTTCAAAACAATGGATCAAAAACAATTTCGTGTTTTAATTTTACACTGCTTTTTGATTGGAAAAAATACCGTTCAAGCGAAGCAATGGCTTGAAAAGTGTTATGGGGACTCCGCTCCATCAGAAACAACAATAAAACGTTGGTCCAAATGAGGCGGTAACACCAGAAAACATAAAAAAAATCCACAAAATCGTTTTGAATGATCGAAAAGTGAAGTTGCGTGACATCGTAAAGATATCAAAAGAACGTGTTGGCTTTATATTGCATGAGCATTTGACTATAAGAAAGCTCTGTTCAAAGTGGGTGCCGCGTTTGCTTACTGTTGACCAAAAACGAGAACGTCTGGATGATTCTGAGCAGTGTTTGGCCATGTTTAAACGTAACAAACCGGAATTTTTGCGTCGATATGTGACAATGGATCAAACATGGATCCATCACTTCACTCCGGAATCAAAACGATCGTCATCTGAGTGGACAGCAACTGGTGAACCTCGTCCAAAGCGCCCGAAAGCACAACAATCGGCTGGAAAGGTTATGGCCTCGGTATTTTGGGATGTGCGTGGTGTAATATTCATCGACTATCTTGAGAAAGGAAATACCATTAACAGTGAATATTATATAGCGTTATTGGAGCGTTTGAAGGCCGAAATTGCAAAGAAACGACCGCATATGGCAAAGAAAAAAATTTTGTTTCATCAAGACAATGCACCGTGTCACAAGTCAATCAAAACAATGGCACAACTACATGAATTGAACTTCGAATTGCTCCCACATCCACCGTATTCACCAGATTTGGCTCCCAGCGACTACTGCCTGTTCGCAGACCTGAAAAAAATGCTTGCCGGTAAGAAATTTCGCACGAATGAAGAGGTTATCGCTGAAACTGAGGTCTATTTTGAGGCAAAAGATAAATCGTTCTACAAAAGTGGTATTAAAATGTTAGAGCGGCGCTGGAATGATTGCGTTGCTCTTGATGGAGATTACGGTGATGAATAAAGCTAATTTGGAACCAAAAAAACTGTGTTTTCTTTGTTAGGCCCGGGACTTTTCAGCCCATGGTTATATTTAAATTTTCAAGATGGTCGAAAGGAAAGTGATTTTCTTATGAACGTCCTACCCCTGAATGTTATGCAGCTGAAGTAACACCTAATATAAGTAGTATTCAAACTTAACCACGATTATACTAGACGCAATATTTGACTTGTTCTGTTTATAATTTGGTATTCATATACGAACACGTAGCTCTCAGGACAAACATTCATGTATTCGTACATGAACACTAATTTTTCTGCTCTAGGAGAGCAAATAGAACACATGAGGGGCCTAGGAATATTTGTGTAAAAATACTTGTAACTGTATATCACTTTCATGTTCGATAAATTAAATTGTGTACTCTTTTTTTAGGTTAGATGCCGTTTTTTTTTATTTATAATGGAAATTGATGTTAATAAACGTGTATTGGCATGTCTATTTTATTAAACATCTAAATGTTGACGGAGATATAGCAATTAAAAGTTTGAATTGTAGTTTTAGCGCTAGAAATGGTCAGCCATATTTATGACGTAACATGTATGTACTATTAAGGGCAGATCAGTTATTTTTTATATGGATAAGAGTTCCGTGTTAAGTATGCTTTTACGCTCTGTTGTATAAAAGAGATAGCAACTTAGCGGACGTGATGTCATATATCTTGGAATGTTCTACAACGTTCAATCCCGTTAATAATTAAAGAGACAAAATGACTTTTTTAATTGTTAATATCTCTTAATATATAAGGAGTTATTAACAAATAATTGAACATTTGAGGTTCTAGTAACCAATTTTATCAATATATAGTACACTTTTATAGAATTTTGCATTTTAATTATTCAAAAAAGGCAAACCTAAAATTATCCTTCTGTTCTTGGGCTTCACAGCGCTCGTTCCGCTGCTATCTCGAAAATAACTGCATAATAAGTTTATTTTGATTATTTTTAAAATTACAGCTCTCACAAAAAAAAAGGAATACGTTTATTTGTAAATTTTTTTATTACTACTTATTATAATTTTTACAACGTCAAACTTATAAACTAACTTATGTAAATTAAATTACTCAACACCATACAATCCTTACTATAATATATACATTTTTACACATTTACTTGTATGCATTTCATTTTACAAGTTTTTTGTCCATTTCTCAATTTCCGCATTAGTTGGAGCTCTGAAAATAATAAAGACACATTAATTAATTTCTCCTCAATTAGTAATCAACTGAAAATGCATTTCCCCTAGCATATCCTAATCTTTAAAAGTTATTTCTAATCTTACAAGATCCAATTATATTCTAAATTAAAAATAAACTATATGATATCATAACCTCCAAAACGTGACAATCTGTCAAAACGCAGTAGGATTTACTTTTAAAAGAAGTTCAATGTCAGTTTGTCAAAAATAAAGAAGTAAAAACAATTTCTATTACTAATTGTTATTAAAAACAGCAATTTTAATTATTCCACATTCAATCGAACTGTCAAAATTTATATTACTAACGACGCATGCGCACCTTAGAGCATATATATATGAAGAGAATCCTGGACCCAAAATGTGTGCGAAAGAGAAAGGTATATATTCATATTTGTTCTCTATGCGCATGCGTCGAAAGTGACAGTTGATTGTTCCTTGAAATAGCTGTATATAATATTTGATATTTTGATATATAAATACATATAGCAGAGATTTATGAGCTGTAAGGTTGGTAACCTTACACAAAGATTGTGATGTCACATGCATTTGGAATGTGTACAACGTTGAATCCCTTAATTGTTAATATCTCTTAACATATAAGGAGTTCTAGTAACACACTTTATCAATATATAGTACAGTTTTATAGAAATTAAGACATAGGACACAAGCGCATTGTTCTTATATACAAACTGCACTACTGAATCTATCTGCTGTGAACAAACAAGTTGACCAATCTTGTTCAAATTTGGCATAGTACCTTGCAGAAAAATGTTACCACAATTAATTCAAAATAACCAACCTTTTACTGTCTATTCGAAGTCTCTAATCCCAGGCAGCGTTTAATCCTTACCAAGCTTAAATTAAACTTTGACTTTTGCTTGGTTTTTCTTTTAGCTGGTTTGACATCTCGAGTTAAATTGATGCAACTCGGGCCTGCAACTGCACCGTCTTCGTAGGTTATTTGACCAACGTTATCACTAGGTGTTTCACTGTCGGAGGAGCTAATTGTTTCCTTCTCTCTTATCCTTTTCTCTTGATATCCGTCTACTTCCTTAATATAATTTCTGGCGGCAATGATTGGAAGGTCATCACCACTATCCTCGTTCAATGAAGGGCACATATGCTGGAAAAAGAATTTGGGTAAAATTAGAGATCATCTTCAAAGGCTGCCAAAATTTATTGATAATTTACATTTGAACTCATTTTTTAAGGGCTAAATGTTGACGGAGATATATCAATTAAAAATTAGAATTGTAGTTTTAACGCTAGAGATGTCGGCCATATTTCCCAGTAAACAATTTGGTGAAGTGCCCTATTTAGTGACGTTCGAGTCACTCGTACAATTCTATTCTAACGCTTTACAAGTTCTCTACCTGTCACAGATTTTGTGTTAGTTGTTAGAATTTTTTCATAATAATATTCTTTCTTTTTCCAACATCATTCATTAAGTACCAGTTGTTTCTTTCACACTAGGATATATTTTTGTTTAGTTCATTTTCATTCCAAAGTGAGAAAGAAACGAGATGCGGTTAGACAAGTAAAATATATTTTTCACCGTTACACTTGTATACTTGGATAGTATTTCGTTCAGTACAGTATGTTTAAAGTATATGCTTATCCTTTTTCAACAAATATTTCTTTAATGGTAATAGGCACACGCTGTCTCCCTCAATCTCCGAATATAATGTGTTTAAACGAATACTCTAAGCACCGATGCTAAGACAGAGGTTTTAAACCTAACGCAGACCTGCCGATCGTGGATTTTTGAATCACCAAAACAATGTAAAAAACTAATATAACGAGTATTGTTGAAGATGAATAATATTCATTAAAAAAATCTCGATCCGTACTAAAGATTACATCTATTTATTTCTTCATTTAAATATTTATATTTTGCAGACTCTAAAAAGTAGAATTTCATTAAGTTTTATACCCCTGCTAGTTTCAAGTTCATAACTCAGGTCATAAATCATAAACCGCTTTTAATTCAGCAGTGAACCGTCGTTGCGATCTCTGTAGCTCATAAAAAGGGCCTTTCCTATGAACGACTGAATAGAAAACGAACACTTTCCAGACAAAAAAATCATGATATGTAATAGAAATGAAGTAGAATTTACCCCAAAATGTTTACTGGGATATGTGGTACAGTTTTATAGAAATTAAGACATAGGACACAAGCCCATTATGTTTAAATGTGATTACTTACCGAACACGTGGTGTTCCGCTTTACAAATTTCCTCAATTTTGCTTTGAACGAATTCCTGCAACAAATAAATGTTTTGTCAATTTGTTGGTTATAAAATAAATTATCTACAAGCACACAAATCGAGTCAACAGCTGCTATAGCTTTGACGTTTAATTCTGCATCTCTTTTGCACTTCTCTTGTTTAACAGTGATGGTAAAAGTTGACAAATGGTAATAGGGAAGAAGGAATGAGTATTTCAATTGTTAATAACTTCTATAATATTACTAGTTGGATAAAAGTGATTGTATATTTGAGGTTATGATAGCCAACTTTATCAATATACGGTGCAGTTTTATATAAATCAACAAATGGTTCATAATTAGACTTACTTTGGCTGTTTATTGGTTGTGATAGGTGCGGGAGTAAAATAAACTCTTATGAGCTGATCTTCTAAAAGTTTCGAAAATCTCTGCTTTTGTTCAAGTCTTTGACTTAGTTCGGAATAGTTTTGTTCCAACTCATTGTAACTATTCTGATTTGAGTTATTTGCTTCATTTAATTCTTTAGTAAGATCCAAAGTATCTTGAACACGTTTTTGTAGTTTTGTGTTTTCTTTTAGCAAGACCTGAAACCAAGAGAACAATTGTTATAATCAAATTATGTTGTCCAGCTGTAAGATCGTGGTAATTATTCGATAAAGCTACACCTTTTGTTTTGAATCTTATAAAAAAACTATTGCACTTTCGTATATTTCATGATGCTTTTATTATAGTGAAAACATGTACAAATCACACGTAATATACCTTATACAATCTTTTATTAAAAAATAGACAGGATTTATGCTTAAAGTTGACTAATAAATGTGAAATATGACGCCATTTTTACTTCTGTTACATTACATTTTATTTCTAACCTCAAATTTGATCATTTAACTTTAACCATTAGTATTGTCTATATCTATATACTACTAGTATATTACAAAAGATTTGTACATGTGTTGAGTATATTTGCTTACCTTATTATTCTCCTGTAATGTCAATAACTCAAATTTTTCCCATTGCTTTGAATCTTTTATCGAACCAATCGTGGAAGCTGTTTGTAACAACGTCACCTTAGTGTCAAATTGATTACAGAGCGGCTCGTTTGAGAAATTTACTCTAATTTCTGTACGGTAAAGCGACGACACTTCCATCTTATGTTCCATTTCTTTTTCTTCTTCTAGTTCAACATCAGATACGGTTTCTTCTTCTATTCCAGTAACCTAGAAATAAAATATATAAAACACTTATAGCAATTTAAACATTTGAATTGTAGTTTTAGCGCTAGACATGTCGGCCATATTTATGACGTAACATGTAGTGGAATAGGTCAGTTATTTGTTAGATGTATAAGAGGTCTGTCATGAATATACTCTCTCTTTTACGCTCTGTTGTATAAATGAGATAGCAACTTAGCGGAATGTTCTACAACGTTGATAAAATGACTTTTTTAATTGTTAATATCTCCTAACATATAAGGAGTTCTAGTAACCCACTTTATCAATATATAGTACACTTTTATAGAAATGAAGACATAGGACACAAGCCCATTATAACCACAATATAATTTGTTATTCAAATAGAAAATAAGTGTTCGATTCTTTGCCATAAAAGTTTAGGCCAATATTTGGTTTTGTTACTTTAATTCAGATGCTAAGACTTTCTAAGACTTTTGGCGTCCCTGGATTTTTCAATGAATTTCTTGGAAACCCGTAATTTTGAAAAAATTAAAAAAAAAGAGCCCTTTCTGGCTGTATTACTTTTAATTCGTAAAAGATATAAAGTTGAAATTTTGCATGTGTATTAAGGTATTCAATGCTGATATTTCTCAAAAATTAGAAATATAAAAATTGAAGAAGGGGGGGGGGGGGTTGAAGAAATTCGGGGGCCCGGTAAGGAACTTTGGAGAAACTTCATATTCTGAATTCTAAAATAATTAAGTATATTATTATTAATAAAAAATTCAAAATTTCAAAATTTTATTTGGGGGCATGGGGGCAGTATTTGCCGAGAGTAAAAATTGTGCTAGAAACTTGAAATTTTGTATATAGGCTAACCTTGTTAACTTATTTCCGAATCGAAAAATAAAAACCTAAATTTTGAAAAAAAGTTGGTCAAATAACGCATAAATTGAAAATATTTTTTATTTTGATAAATTGAAAAACTATTTTATTATTGTGCGAGTTTATTATTTTATTTTAAAAATAGAGTTAAATATGAAATGTAATTACGAATTATTTTATTGGATTCAAATCATACACGCCAAAAAGACGTCACTTTGCGACGGGGGTAGAGGCTAGTAGATGTTTTATAAAATGTAGATAAAATGAAATCTATTGGTTATTCATGTGAGAAAAGAGTAAAAGGTGAAAAGAAGATTATGCAGTTATTGAAGGGAAGAGGTGGATGGCGGAGATAGAGAGAAGGAGCGAGGAAAGAGGCAGAAATGGCAGAGTAGAAACAGGAGGGAGACTAAGTAGATAGAATAAGGAACGCAAATGAAAAGTAATTAATCATAATGATATGTAATTTAAATTTGGCAGAAAAATTAAAATAAAATAATTGTAGTAATCTCTTTTAAAAAATAATATAGCATTGAGTGTGCAATCAGGCTAAGGATAAAAACAATGACTAATTTCTAAATTACCTCTTTAAATTCATGACTTAGAGATTGGTGTCCAATTCCAGAATCCCTGAAGGTAGAGTTCGCCCACAGGCATGGCTTCCTGTTGATATCTTCACCCATTTTCAGCATTTCTTGATCTTTCTGTTCGTTTTCTGCCTCCATGAGTTCATCCTCCAAACTTTTACTTACATTACAGTAATCCAGAGAAGTAGAACTTGTATTTTCACGTGATCGACTGTACAGTTCATCGAGTTCTTCCTTCAGATCCCTACTCTCTTGTTTTAAATAGCAATTTTCCTTCTTGAAATCCTCTACTACCTGTAATGGAACAACAACAAACATTAATCGAAATTAAACCACTGGCTGTTATTATTATCTTAAGAGGATAGTTTGATAGTCTCCTTTAAGGAGGTACAGGACGTACCGTCAATGCAAAAAGTTTATCTCTCGGTAATACGAAATGCAAAATACGAAGTACATGAGGGACGAGCAAATATTGCGACTTTACCTTTGAAAATGAATTTTTCAATCAATTCCCTATTAAACTGCTTTTTGCTTGTTAAAATGATTTTTTATGCATATAATAGTTAAATAAATTAAAAATTACCTATAATTAATATCAAATTTATATTAATTCAATTTAAATACAAATTAAATATTTTGAAAAAGGAATAATAAATTTTGCAACGCTGTAAATTTACGTGTGTTGACGCATGCATGATTTGGTTTTTTGACCAATAAATTGTTATATTTTAAAAAATATTTATTCCGATTTTATACTTCCCGCTCAAATTGGGATTTGCAACGTTGCCGCCTTTATTTAAATATTTTCGTATATAGATATCCTTTTGATAATTTTCTTTTTGCAATAGTTACAGAAAAGATTCTTTTATATACACCTAGTTTTTGAAAGCCGTGTCACCATTTTTTCATAGTTAAAAGTTATATTATGTGGTGAAATTGAGCTAAAAATTATGATTTGTCTGGAAAATGACTATTTTTAATCATGTATAAAAAGAAAACTATGAACCCTAGGTCTCTAAAATTTTGAGGCAGCATGTATTTTAACTATTTGTATCGACCCTCCAAATTTCACAACGTTTTCATCATTTACGTTAACATCCTATACCTCATTAATAGATAACAGTAGACGGAAACTGCGTCAGAAATTCAAAGATTCACTGAATTATCAAACTACCCTCGTAATTTCATTGATTAAACACAATATGGAATCACTACCACTTGCTAAATGGAAGTGGCGTCGAATCAAACAAATTCATTAAAAGTGTAACCCGGAGAGTCCATGGATAATCGAAACACGAGCGCTGGAAACGTGCTTACTATATCTTGGAAGAATAGAAAAAACGCACGCGTCTGTTAATGGCATGGGTGCAAGGCAAGTGAAAACAATTGTACGACTATCCACAGAAGAATATTGTCTTTGATACTTTAACAATTTGTTAATAAATTCGTTTGATAAGATTCCAAGGCCTCATTTAAGATAAACTTACTTTAGCAAGGATCACGTTTTCATTAGTGAGATCTTCTTTATCGTAAATTAAGCTTTCAAGGTCATGTGTCAATTGTTGTATTCTTTTCGAATGTCTCTTCACTTTCTCTTCTTCTATCTTGAACTTCTCTTGGAAATCATCGGCTGCTTTCGTGTCCTTATATAACTTTAAATCTTCTCTCATCTCTCTATTTCTCTTCAGCAGCTCATCAGCTCTTACTGCTTTTGGTCGTAGTTCCTTCAATTCATTTTCAACTTCATTTAATTTTAGGAAATATTCCTCTGCATTTCTAGTTTTACTTTTAAGTTTCTGGTTTTCTCGTTGCATCTGTTTCTTCTCCTCGTTGGAGTTACTTAGTAAATTTAGTGTGTCGTCTAATTCCAATCGTATTTTGTTCATTGCGGCTCCATCATCGATTTTCCTTCTTAATTGTGCTTGTTCTTCTTCTTCTTCTTGGTGTCTATTTGTAGGCATTATTGGCAACGACTGATGCCTGTGACATATTTTAGGAGAGTTAACCTTTATGGAGCTAATTTCTAAACTTATTTCCATTAGGTAAACTTTAATTTTCTCCATCGTTACGCTGTCTAATTCTTTCAACTGGTTTTCATAAAACTCTTTGTCGGAACTTCGAAACGCTGCTGCTATTATTAGGACGATCAAACGCTTTAGGGCGTCTTCCCCTTGCTTAGTTTTAGGGGCCAGCACAAGGTCAATGTAATCCGGTTCTACGAGGATGATTTCACGGAATTTGTTCTTGAACAAATTCTTAAGCTGTTTCACGATATTCTTGAATTTGTGGACACGTCTTGCGCTGGTTACGTCAGTTTCAATATTGTCCAAAGATAGCAGTTGGAGCGAAGGCGTGGGGTCAATTGTTTGTAAAAGGTTGGATAGGATTTCTCCATCCAGCAGCGACTCCTCGTTCTCAATATTTGATTTCCCATTTGGGATATTGATAGACAACTGGAAAAAATAAGAAAAATGTTAGATCAAAAATAAATAAAATTTATAAATATAGTTAAATTGATGTTAATAAATGTGTATTGGCGTGTCTATTTTATTAATTATCTAAATGTTGACGGAGATATAGCAATTAAAAGTTTGAATTGTAGTTTTAGCGCTAGAAATGGTCGCCCATATTTCTATAACGTGAAATGCATTTTAACGTCAGTTTTGTAGCTGTTGGTAGTCAAATAATAAAGTCAAGTCAAAGAATAATAAGTTTTCATTTTATTTAACCCTGCTAAGGCAGACATAATATTGGAATTTGATTGTTCCTTGAAATAGCTGTAAATAATATTTGATATTTGGATATATAAATACATATAGCAGAGATTTAAGAGCTGCAAGGTTGGTAGCGGTTATGATGTCACATGCATTTGGAATGTGTACTACGTTGAATCCCTTTAATATTTAACATATGATTTAAACATTAAAAAACATGTTTTTTTTGATAATATTTAACCTGCTGTAAAGTATCGCCATTTATATTTCGCGAATCAAAAATGGCCAAGTATCGTTTCACCTTAATATAAAAAGCAGTATGTCTGGATAATTTCTACAAATCTTGTTTATGAATTAAGGTAGTCTTGCCGTGACAATCGAAGACAGAAGTATAATCCGACGGTCGATACAAAAACTTTAAAGTACTTAAAGGCAGACTAATTTATTTTTGTTGAAGACTGTACTCAATACATAGAGACTAAAATATGTCGACTTACACTATAATGCAATCACACTATAGGGCTACTTTTTTCTAAATTCAATTTTAAATATTTATATCGTTTAACATATTAAGTTTATTGTGTGAAAATTTGAAGTCGATTGGAGTAAAACTGTCGGAGATATAGAGTTTTAAATCTTCACCTCTCTGGTTTGGTTTCGTCTTTCTTTGAAACTTTTAAACGCGTTTTTCTCACACTTAGCTTTTTCAGAGTCGGTGTCCTCTCTAGCTCAAAATCTACTGCACCGATCTTTTTGAAATTATTAAAAAATAATTAAACATTTGAAGTTCTAGTAACCCACTTTATCAATATATAGTACACTTTTATAGAAATTAAGACATAGGACACAAGCCCATTGATTTTTAAAACCTTTATTAAATTTACTAAATAGAAAAGAAGCTATTTTGGTTAAAAATAAGATGTAATGCGCTTAAGAAAAGATTAAATAAAGGTAATCAGGAAAATAGTTCAAAACAGGTGCAAATTTTTGACTATAGCGACAAATTTTAAATAAAAGTTTGTAAAAAATATGAAACTACAAAAAAAAGCTTAAATTTTCTTAAAATAATAATAAGAATGAGAACTACGAATAAAGTTGATTATTATTTGACTTACCCAATTGACTAGTGGCCCACAAAAGAGTTTGTCTTTAAGAAAACTAAATTCTTCCATTGTAATATCACTTTTTAATTCGAACACTTTTTAAAAAAATATTTTTGAAAAAAATTAAACTGATAGCACTGTTCTTAACCGAGTGTCTTAACTCTTTGAAGCTCAATGTTCAAATGAAATTTCTAAACGAGTCGCTTTAGACCACCCTTACAGGTAACAGCACAATCCAGGGTACCCTAACTCAGTGTACAATTATTCAATGTCGCTTTAGGCGCCAATTTTGGAATAGTGAACTAAGATGCTCGGCGACTCAACATTTGAAGGGAATGAAGGGTGAACGGAGTGCACTGAGCTAAAGTTCAGTGCAGTTCAGTGATACCACATATTAAAACATAATATTTATATATATATACATAAATATATATTAATATTGTAGTTTTACTTTGTGTTATGCTTTGTATCACTGTGTATACAATTATTTGCATTTGTTTAGTACTATACAAAAATATTATGTTTTAATATGTGGTATCACTGAACTGCACTGAACTTTAACTCAGTGCACTCCCTTCACCCTTATTATCAAATTTATATTAATTCAATTTAAATTCAAATTAAATATTTTTAAAAGGGAATAATGAATTTGGCAACGCTGTAAATTTACGTGTGTTGACGCATGCGTGAATTGGTTCTTTGATAAATAAAATGTTATATTTTATAAAATATTTATTCCGATTTTGAATTTCCCGCTCAAATTGGGATTTGCAACGTTGCCGGCTTATAACCTACACTTACTGTTCCTTAAAAGTTTTATTTAAATATTTTCGTATATAGGTATCCTTTTGATAATTTCCTTTTTGCAATAGTTACAGAAAAGATTATTTTATATACACCTAGTTTTTGAAAGTCGTGTCACCATTTTTTCATAGTTAAAAGTTATATTATGTGGTGAAATTGAGCTAAAAATTATGATTTGTATGGAAAATGACTATTTTTAATCATGTAGAAAAAGAAAACTATGAACCCTAGGTCTCTAAAATTTTGAGACATCATGTATTTTAACCATTTTTATCGACCCTCCAAATTTCACGACGTTTTCATCATTTACGTTAACGTCCTGTACCTCCTTAACTGACTAAAAAATATATTTTTTTCAACAAAATATAAAATAATTTCAATTTATTCGTTATTTGAGCAACTTTTTTTCAAAATTGTTATATTTTTTTATTTGTAAATGGGATTGTCTGTGTCCTATGTCTTAATTTCTATAAAAGTGTACTACATATTGATAAAGTGGGCTACTAGAACCTCAAATGTCCAATTATTTTTTAATTTGCTAATGTCAGGTGCAAATTTTTGACTATAGCTACAAATTTTAAATAAAAGTTTGTCAAAAATGTAAAACTACAAAAAAAAAGCTTAAATTTTCTTTAAATAATAATATAAATAAAAAATACGAATAAAGTTGATTATTATTTGACTTACCCAATTGACTAGTGGCCCACAAAAGAGTTTGTCTTTAAGAAAACTAAATTCTTCCATTGTAATATCACTTTTTAATTCGAACACTTTTTAAAAAAATATTTTTGAAAAAAATTAAACTGATAGCACTGTTCTTAACCGAGTGTCTTAACTCTTTGAAGCTCAATGTTCAAATGAAATTTCTAAACGAGTCGCCTTAGACACCCTTACAGGTAACAGCAAATCAAAGTACAAATAAAACGAGTACTTTCAAAATTTAGGGTGTAATCACACCCCCTCCACCTGATTTTATTTTCTTAAATATTCAAAAATAGGCGGAGTTATATCTATTTCAAATTTGAATTTTGTTTTATCGCTTAATACTTTTGACGTCTGTAGAATAATTAGCAAATATATTAAATTTTACACCGTAGTTAAAAAAAAGAACTTATTAATTATTATTAAATCGAGTTTGTTTAACTTTTGCATATTGAATAAACTCTTGATGTTAGTTAAGAGCGTCGAAACTTTAGCAACAGGTATCTAATAGACTTAACGATGATGATATTAAGATTTTTTCCTCCGCGGATAACAAAGTTTCAAACTGGGACAAATTAAAAATATTACAGTCATATTTTTTTATTTAATTTTTATACTAAGCTACATTGTCAGAAGTTCAATATTGGTTTCCAACGTAATATTATACCTTTAAACTTTACCAATTGATGAGTTGGTCTAGACTTTAGACACCAGATGAGACCAAGCGGAAAGTGGTTAACAGGATTGCAGGTTTATCAAAGTGATTTATATACATTTTGTTTAATTTATGAAAATGACGCAGTTCTACCTACGCTGCTTTTAATTTAATTAATTTTATTGTTTGTATCCAGTGGTTAATATTTCTTTTTGTTCGAATGTTGTTATAAACTATTTCATGCAGGACGTTAACGTAAATGATAAAAACGTTGTGAAATTTGGAGGGTCGATACAAATAGTTAAAATACATGCTGTCTTAAAATTTTAGAGACCTAGGGTTCATAGTTTTCTTTTTATACATTAAAAATAGTCATTTTCCATACAAATCATAATTTTTAGCTCAATTTCACCACATAATATAACTTTTAACCATAAAAAAATGGTGACACGGCTTTTAAAAACTAGGTGTATATAAAATTATCTTTTCTGTAACTATTGCAAAAAGAAAATTATCAAAAGGATACCTATTTACGAAAATATTTAAATAAAATCTTTAAGAAACAGTAAATGTAGGTTATAAGCCGGCAACGTTGCAAATGCCAATTTGAGCGGGAGATTCAAAATCGGAATAAATGTTATATAAAATATAACAATCTATTGGTCAAAGAACCAATCATGACTAATAATAAGTAACTAGCGACTCTAAGCGACGTCTGTTTTTTGTATGTGAATTGAATTTCATGCTAAATTTTAATTCCATTTTTAAATTGAAACATTTAACTCGTTCTATATTAATTTTACAAATAGATTCAAATAATTTTTCATATTAACTGACTAAAAAATATAATTTTTTCAACAAAATATGAAATATTTTCAATTTATTCGTTATCTGACCAACTTTTTTTCAAAATTGTGATTATTTTTTTGATTTGTAAATTATGTATAGTTTAAATTACGAGAGTTCGGCGGCGACTCATACTTAAAACAAGTTGTGGGGTATAAACTGCCGATATAACTAAAAAGCACTGATTCACTTATTTTTCTATAATGTATATAGAAACGAATAAGATAAAATTCATTATCGTATTATAGATTTATAGAGCTCTTATAACCTCTTTTAAGTATAAGTCGCCGCCGAACTCTCGTGATTTGGACTATATCAAAGTTAGCATATATAAATACAAAATTTCAACTTTCTAGCACAATTTTTACTCTCTGCAAAAACTGCCCCCAAATATTTTATGATTTTTTTTTTAATATAATATTCAATTATTACAAAATCTAAAATTTGAGCTTTCTCCAAAGTTTCCTATCAAGCCACCAAATTTTCTCAGCGCCCCTTTTATAAAATTTTGAAGTATGTTCTTATTCAATAGCGTAATACACATGCAAAATTTCAACTTTCTATCTCTTACGAATACAAAATTATACAGCAAAAGAGGGCTCACTTTTTCCAGTTTTTCAGGTTTCCAAGAAATTCAGGGAAAAATCCGGCGACGCTAAAAGTCTTAGAATTTTTTTCTCTACGAAATAGGCAATTTTCAAACACATGCACGGAGCCGTTTTCGAGCTGCCATACAAAATTCAGTAGCAAACATATAAGAATATAAACATACACCTGGAACATTACAATACAGGATCCTATTTACTTATCGTTGTATATTACGATATTGTATAAAAGAAAACGATTATTTGGTTTTTGTGTATGAACAGGTATGTGTGGTCACAAAATTCGTGCCCATTCGACAAACATTTGTAATCTATACACGAAGACAAACATTTTTAATTTGGTGTCAGTAAATACAACAAATTAAGGTGTCACAATATTTATTTTGGTCATGTTCAACATTTAAGGGGATAACAATTGCACCAAAGGTACCGTCATTGCAAAAAGTTTATCTCTAGGAACTACGAAATACAAAATATATGAAGGACGAATAAATATGGACACTGTACCTTTGAAAATGAATTTTTAAATTCCCAATGGGCTTGTGTCCTCATTTTTTAGTGGTCGATTTTTCAATTGTTGATTGAAATTGATGTTAATAAATGTGTATTGACGTGTCTAATTTATTAAATATCTTAATATTGACGGAGATATAGCAATTAACAGTTTGTATGACGTGAAATGCATTTTAACGTCAGTTATTTGTTGAGTAGGTCAGTGCTGTGGTAATGTTTTGTAGCTGTTGGTAGTCTAAATAATCAAGTCAAATCAAAGAATAATAAGTTTTTATTTTATTTAACCCTGCTAAGGCAGACATAATATTGAAATTTGATTGTTCCTTGAAATAACTGTAAATAATATTTGATAGTTTGATATATAAATACATATAGCAGAGATTTATGAGCTGTAAGGTTGACAGCGGTTGTGATGTTACATGCATTTGGAATGTGTACAACGTTGAATCCCTTTAATAATTAAAGAGACAAAATGACTTTTTTAATTGTTAATATCTCTTAACATATAAGGAGTTATTAACAAATAATTGAACATTTGAGGTTCTAGTAACCCACTTTATCAATATAAAGTACAGTTTTATAGAAATTAAGACATAGGACACAATGGTTTTTTTATGCATATAATAGTTTATTAATTAAAATTTTAACTATGATTAATTTCAACTTTATATTAATTCAATTTAAATACAAATTCAATATCTGTAAAAGTGTAATAATAAATTTGGCAACGTTGTCAAAAGAAAGGTACGGTGTATTTATTTATTGAAGTATAATCTCGTTTTAGTTTGAATATTTCTCTCTGCTTGTCATTTACAACGTTGCCTGCAGCTTATAATCCCCATTTCCTGTTTCTTATTACTTTTATTTCAATATTTTCGTAAACTTGTTACTTTTGATAAATGTTTTTCACAAGTCTGAATATTTGTTTTTATGACCATATAACTCTTT
Organism: Panorpa germanica; assembly: GCA_963678705.1. Classification (NCBI taxonomy): domain Eukaryota; kingdom Metazoa; phylum Arthropoda; class Insecta; order Mecoptera; family Panorpidae; genus Panorpa; species Panorpa germanica. The sequence continues at coordinate 23,041,526 of OY783208.1, read as the reverse complement.
GTTAAATTTGTTTTCTATAACATAAATATTTGATAAAAATATTTAATGAGGGGTAACAAACGTTCTGAGCGTTGTGGGTTATTTACTTAAGCAGGTACAAGACCTTTATGTAAATGATGAAAATGATCAATAAAAATAGTTAAAATACTTGCTGTCTCAACATTTTAGTAAGGTAGGGTTTATAGTTTTCTTTTAGAATGGGCTTGTGTCCTATGTTTTAATTTCTATAAAAGTGTACTATATATTGATAAAGTGGGTTACTAGAACCTCAAATGTTCAATTATTTTTTAATAACTCCTTATATGTTAAGAGATATTAACAATTAAAAAAGTCATTTTGTCTCTTTAATTATTGAAGGGATTCAACGTTGTACACATTCCAAATGCATATGACATCACAATCGCTGTCAACCTTACAGCTCATAAATCTCTGCTATATGTATTTATATATCAAAATATCAAATATTATTTACAGCTACTTCAAGAAACAATCAAATTTCAATATTATGTCTGCCTTAGCAGGGTTAAATAAAATAACCTGTTATTCTTTGTCTTGACTTGATTATTTGACTACCAACAGTTACAAAACATTACGACCTACTCAACAAATAACTGACGTTAAAATGCATTTCACGTCATACAAATATGTCCGACTATTTCTAGTGCTAAAACTACAATTCAAACTTTTAATTGCTATATCTCCGTCAACATTTAGATGTTTAATAAAATAGACACGCCAATACACATTTATTAACATCAATTTCAATCAACAATTGAAAAATCGACCACTAAAAAATGAGGACACAAGCCCATTAAAAAAAAAATAAATAAGGGTATGTTTTCGAAACTTTAAGGAATCAATTAGTTTTAAAAAATATAAATTTCACGTACAAGTATATGGAGAGTATATGGAGATGTAAGTATCTAATGGAGAAAATAATTATTTCAATTGAATATGGTTCAGAAAACATCAAGCTTTCGATTCAAATAATACAAATAGTATGATTCCGTTTTAAATCTTAAAATTTAGTATCTTAAATATTAGAAATAAAGTCCTACCCCTGAATGTTATGCAACTTAAGTAACACCTAATCTAAGTAGTATTCAAACTTAAACACGATTATACTAGACGCAATATTTGACTTGTTCTGTTTATAATTTGGTATTCATATACGAACACGTATCTCTCAGGACAAACATTCATGTATTCGTACATGAACACTAATTTTTCTGCTCTAGGAGAGCAAATAGAACACATGCAGGGGCCTAGGAATATTTGTGTAAAAATACTTGTAACTGTATATCACTTTCATGTTGAATAAATAAAATTGTGTACTCTTTTTTTAGGTTATATGCCGTTTTTTTTATGTATAATTGAAATTGATGTTAATAAATGTGTATTGGCGTGTCTATTTTATTAAATATCTAAATGTTGACGGAGATATAGCAATTAAAAGTTTGAATTGTAGTTTTAGCGCTAGAAATGGTCGGCCATATTTATATGACGTAACATGTATGTACTATTAAGGGCAGATCAGTTATTTTTTATATGGAAAAGAGATAGCAACTTAGCGGACGTGATGTCATATATCTTGGAATGTTCTACAACGTTCAATCCCTTTAATAATTAAAGAGACAAAATGACTTTTTTAATTGTTAATATCTCTTAACATATAAGGAGTTATTAACAAATAATTGAACATTTGAGGTTCTAGTAACCAATTTTAGCAATATATAGTACACTTTTATAGAATTTTGCATTTTAATTATTCAAAAAAGGCAAACCTAAAATTATCCTTCTGTTCTTGGGCTCCACAGCGCTCGTTCCGCTGCTATCTCGAAAATAACTGCATAATAAGTTTATTTTGCTTATTTTTAAAATTACAGCTCTCACAAAAAAAAAGGAATACGTTTATTTGTAATTTTTTTTATTACTACTTATTATAATTTTTACAACGTCAAACTTATAAACTAACTTATGTAAATTAAATTACTCAACACCATACAATCCTTACTATAATATATACATTTTTACACATTTACTTGTATGCATTTCATTTTACAAGTTTTCTGTCCATTTCTCAATTTCCGCATTAGTTGGAGCTCTGAAAATAATAAAGACACATTAATTAATTTCTCCTCCATTAGTAATCAACTGAAAATGCATTTCCCCTAGCATATCCTAATCTTTAAAAGTTATTTCTAATCTTACAAGATCCAATTATATTCTAAATTAAAAATAAACTATATGATATTCTAACCTCCAAAATGTAACAACCTGTCAAAATGCAGTAGGATTTATTTTTAAAAGAAGTTCAATGTCAGTTTGTCAAAAATAAAGAAGTAAAAACAATTTCTATTACTAATTGTTATTAAAAACAGCAATTTTAATTATTCCACATTCAATCGAACTGTCAAAATTTATATTACTAACGACGCATGCGCACCTTAGAGCATATATATATGAAGAGAATCCTGGACCCAAAATGTGTGCGAAAGAGAAAGGTATATATTCATATTTGTTCTCTATGCGCATGCGTCGAAAGTGACAGTTGATTGTTCCTTGAAATAGCTGTATATAATATTTGATATTTTGATATATAAATACTTATAGCAGAGATTTATGAGCTGTAAGGTTGGTAACCTTACACAAGGATTGTGATGTCACATGCATTTGGAATGTGTACAACGATGAATCCCTTAATTGTTAATATCTCTTAACATATAAGGAGTTCTAGTAACACACTTTATCAATATATAGTACAGTTTTATAGAAATTAAGACATAGGACACAAGCGCATTGTTCTTATATACAAACTGCACTACTGAATCTAGCTGCTGTGAACAAACAAGTTGACCAATCTTGTTCAAATTTGGCATAGTACCTTGTAGAAAAATGTTACCACAATTAATTCAAAATAACCAACCTTTTACTTTCTATTCGATGTCTCTAACCCCAGGCAGCGTTTAATCCTTACCAAGCTTAAATTAAACTTTGACTTTTGCTTGGTTTTTCTTTTAGCTGGTTTGACATCTCGAGTTAAATTGATGCAACTCGGGCCTGCAACTGCACCGTCTTCGTAGGTTATTTGACCAACGTTATCACTAGGTGTTTCACTGTCGGAGGAGCTTATTGTTTCCTTCTCTCTTATCCTTCTCTCTTGATATCCGTCTACTTCCTTAATATAATTTCTGGCGGCAATGATTGGAAGGTCATCACCACTATCCTCGTTCAATGAAGGGCACATATGCTGGAAAAAGAATTTGGGTAAAATTAGAGATCATCTTCAAAGGCTGCCAAAATTTATTGATAATTTACATGTGAACCCATTTTTTAAGGGCTAAATGTTGACGGAGATATATCAATTAAAAATTAGAATTATAGTTTTAACGCTAGAGATGTCGGCCATATTTCCCAGTAAACAATTTGGTGAAGTGCCCTATTTAGTGACGTTCGAGTCACTCGTACAATTCAATTTTAACGCTTTACAAGTTCTCTACATGTCACAGATTTTGTGTTAGTTGTTAGAATTTTTTCATAATAATATTCTTTCTTTTTCCAACATCATTCATTAAGTAGCAGTTGTTTCTTTCACACTAGGATATATTTTTGTTTAGTTCATTTTCATTCCAAAGTTAGAGAGAAACGAGATGCGATTAGACAAGTAAAATATATTTTTCACCGTTACACTTGTATACTTGTATAGTATTTCGTTCAGTACAGTAAGTTTAAAGTATATGCTATCCTATTTCAACAAATATTTCTTTAATGGTAATAGGCACACGCTGTCTCCCTCAATCTCCGAATATAATGTGTTTAAACGAATACTCTAAGCAGCGATGCTAAGACAGAGGTTTTAAACCTAACGCAGACCTGCCGATCGTGGATTTTTGAATCACCTAAACAATGTAAAAAACTAATATAACGAGTATTGTTGAAGATGAATAATATTCATTAAAAAAATCACGATCCGTACTAAAGATTACATCTATTTATTTCTTCATTTAAATATTTATATTTTGCAGACTTTAAAAAGTAGAATTCCATTAAGTTTTATACCCCTGCTAGTTTCAAGTTTATAACTCAGGTCATAAATCATAAACCGCTTTTAATTCAGCAGTGAACCGTCGTTGCGATCTCTGTAGGTTATAAAAAGCGCATTTCCTATGAACGACTGAATAGAAAACGAACGCCTTCCAGACAAAAAACTCATGATATGTAATAGAAATTAAGTAGAATTTACTCCAAAATGTTTACTGGGATATGTGGTACACTTTTATAGAAATTAAGACATAGGACACAAGCCCATTATGTTTAAATGTGATTACTTACCGAACACGTGGTGTTCCGCTTTACAAATTTCCTCAATTTTGCTTTGAACGAATTCCTGCAACAAATAAATGTTTTGTCAATTTGTTGGTTATAAAATAAATTATCTACAAGTACACAAATCGAGTCAACAGCTGCTATAGCTTTGACGTTTAATTCTGCATCTTTTTTGCACTTCTCTTGTTTAACAGTGATGGTAAAAGTTGACAAATGGTAATAGGGAAGAAGGAATGAGTATTTCAATCGTTAATAACTTTTATAATATTGCTAGTTGGATAAAAGTGATTGTATATTTGAGGTTATGATAGCCAACTTTATCAATATACGGTGCAGTTTTATATAAATTAACAAATGGTTCATAATTAGACTTACTTTGGCTTTTTATTGGTTGTGATTGGTGCGGGAGTAAAATAAACTCTTATGAGCTGATCTTCTAAAAGTTTCAAAAATCTCTGCTTTTGTTCAAGTCTTTGACTTAGTTCGGAATAGTTTTGTTCCAACTCATTGTAACTATTCTGATTTGTGTTCTTTGCTTCATTTAATTCTTTAGTAAGATCCAAGGTATCTTGGACACGTTTTTGTAGTTTTGTGTTTTCTTTTAGCAAGACCTGAAACCAAGAGAACAATTGTTATAATCAAATTATGTTGGCCAGCTGTAAGATCGTGGTAATTATTCAATATAGCTACACCTTTTGTTTTGAATCTTATAAAAAAACTATTGCACTTTCGTATATTCTACGATGTTTTTATTATAGTGAAAACATGTACAAATCACACGTAATATACCTTATACAACCTTTTATAAAAAAATAGACAGGATTTATGCTTAAAGTTGACTAATAAATGTGAAATATGACGTCATTTTTACTTCTGTTACATTACATTTTATTTCTAACCTCAAATTTGATCATTTAACTTTAACCATTAGTATTGTCTATATCTATATACTACTAGTATATTACAAAAGATTTGTACATGTGTTGAGTATATTTGCTTACCTTATTATTCTCCTGTAATGTCAATAACTCAAATTTTTCCCATTGCTTTGAATCTTTTATCGAATCAATCGTGGAAGCTGTTTGTAACAACGTCACCTTAGTGTCAAATTGATTACAGAGCGGCTCGTTTGAGAAATTCACTCTAATTTCTGTACGGTAAAGCGACGACACTTCCATCTTATGTTCCATTTCTTTTTCTTCTTCTAGTTCTACATCAGATACTGGTTCTTCTTCTAATCCAGTAACCTAGAAATAAAATATATAAAACACTTATAGCAATTAAACATTTGAATTGTAGTTTTAGCGCTAGAGATGTCGGCCATATTTATGACGTAGCATGTTCGTCTAATAAGGGATAAGTCAGTTATTTGTGAGATTTATAAGAGGTCTGTCATGAATATACTATCTCTTTCTTTTACGCTCTATTGTATAAAAGAGATAGCAACTTAGCGGAATGTTTCACAACGTTGATAAGATGACTTTTTTACTTGTTAATATCTCTTAACATATAAGGAGTTCTAGTAACCCACTTTATCAATATATAGAACAGTTTTATAGAAATTAAGACATAGGACACAATCCCATTATAACAACATTATAATTGGTTATTCAAATAGAAAATAAGTGCTCGATTCTTTACCATAAAAGTTTGGGCCAATATTTGGTTTTGTTACTTTAATTCAGATGCTAAGACTTTCTAAAACTAAGAAAATTCTAAGACTTTTGGCGTCCCTGGATTTTTCAATGAATTTCTTGGAAACCCGTAATTTTGAAAAAATTAAAAAAAAAGAGCACTTTTTTGCTGTATTACTTTTAATTCGTAAAAGATATAAAGTTGAAATTTTGCATGTGTATTAAGGTATTCAATGCTGATATTTCTCAAAAATTAGAAATTCAAAAATTGAAAAAGGGGGGATTTAAGAAATTCGGGGGCCCGGTAGGGAACTTTGGAGAAACTTCATATTCTGAATTCTAGAATAATTAAGTATATTATTATTTAAAAAAAATTCAAAGTTTCAAAACTTTATTTGGGGGCACGGGGGCAGTATTTGCAGAGAGTAAAAATTGTGCTGAAATTTTGTATATAGGCTAACCTTGGTAACTAATTTACGAATCGAAAAATAAAATCCCAAATTTTGAAAAAAAGTTGGTCAAATAACGCATAAATTGAAAATATTTTTTATTTTGATAAATTGAAAAATTATTTTATTATTGTGCGAGTTTATTATTTCAATTTAAAAATAAAATTAAATATGAAATGAAATTACGAATTATTTTATTGGATTCAAATCATACACGCCAAAAGGACGGGGGTAAAGGCTAGTTGTGTATTATAAGATGTAGATAAAATGAAATCTATTGGTCATTCATGTGAGAAAAGAGTAAAAGGTGAAAAGAAGATTATGCAGTTATTGAAGGGAAGAGGTGGATGGCGGAGATAGAGAGAAGAAGCGAGGAAAGAGGCAGAAATGGCAGAGTAGAAACAGGAGGGAGAATAAGTAGATAGAATAAGGAACGCAAATGAAATGTAATTAATCATAATGATATGTAATTTAAATTTGGCAGAAAAATTAAAATAAAATGATTGTAGTAATCTCTTTTAAAAAATAATATAGCATTGAGTGTGCAATCAGGCTAAGGATAAAAACAGTGACTAATTTCTAAATTACCTCTTTAAATTCATGACTTAGAGATTGGTGTCCAATTCCAGAATCCCTGAAGGTAGAGTTCGCCCACAGGCATGGCTTCCTGTCGATATCTTCAATCATTTTCAGCATTTCTTGATCGTTCTGTTCATTTGCTGCCTCCATGAGTTCATCCTCCAAACTTTTATTTACATTACAGTAATCTAGAGAAGTAGAAGTTGTATTTTCACGTGATCGACTGTACAGTTCATCGAGTTCTTCCTTCAGATCCCTACTCTCTTGTTTTAAATAGCAATTTTCCTTCTTGAAATCCTCTACTACCTGTAATGGAACAACAACAAACATTAATCGAAATTAAACCACTCGCTGTTATTATTATCTTAAGAGGATAGTTTGATAGTCTCCTTTAAGGAGGTACAGGACGTACCGTCAATGCAAAAAGTTTATCTCTCGGTAATACGAAATGCAAAATACGAAGTACATGAGGGACGAGCAAATATTGGGACTGTACCTTTGAAAATGAATTTTTCAATTCCCTATTAAACTGCTTTTTGCTTGTTAAAATTATTTTTTATGCATATAATAGTTTAATAAATTTAAAACTACCTATAATTAATATCAAATTTATATTAATTCAATTTAAATACAAATTAAATATTTTGAAAAAAAAATAATAAATTTTGCAACGCTGTAAATTTACGTGTGTTGACGCATGCATGATTTGGTTTTTTGACCAATAAATTGTTATATTTTAAAAAATATTTATTCCGATTTTAAATTTCCCGCTCAAATTGGGATTTGCAACGTTGCTGCCTTTATTTAAATATTTTCGTATATAGATATCCTTTTGATAATTTTCTTTTTGCAATAGTTACAGAAAAGATTCTTTTATATACACCTAGTTTTTGAAAGCCGTGTCACCATTTTTTCATAGTTAAAAGTTATATTATGTGGTGAAATTGAGCTAAAAATTATGATTTGTCTGGAAAATGACTATTTTTAATCATGTATAAAAAGAAAACTATGAACCCTAAGTCTCTAAAATTTTGAGACAGCATGTATTTTAACTATTTGTATCGACCCTGCAGATTTCAAACGTTTGCATCATTTACGTTAACGTCCTGTACCTCATTAATAGATGACAGTTGATGGAAACTGCGTCAGAAATTCAAAGATTCACTGAATTATCAAACTACCCTCGTAATTTCATTGACTAAACACATTATGGAATCACTACCACTTGCTAAATGGAAGTGGCGTCGAATCAAACAAGTTCATTAAAAGTGTAACCCGGAGAGTCCATGGATAATCGAAACACGAGCGATAGAAACGTGCTTACTATATCTTGGAAGAATATAAAAAACACACGCGTCTATTGATGGCGTGGATGCAAGGCAAGTGAAAACAATTGTACGACTATCCATAGAAGAATATTGTCTTTGATACTTTAACAATTTGTTAATAAATTCGTTTGATAAGATTCCAAGGCCTCATTTAAGATAAACTTACTTTAGCAAGAACCACGTTTTCATTAATGAGATCTTCTTTATCGTAAATTAAGTTTTCAAGGTCATGTGTCAATTGTTGTATTCTTTTCGAATGTCTCTTCACTTTCTCTTCTTCTATCTTGAACTTCTCTTGGAAATCATCGGCTGCTTTCGTGTCCTTATATAACTTTAAATCTTCTCTCATCTCTCTATTTCTTTTGAGCAACTCATCAGCTCTTACTGCTTTTGGTCGTAGTTCCTTCAATTCATTTTCAACTTCATTTAATTTTAGGAAATATTCCTCTGCATTTCTAGTTTTACTTTTAAGTTTCTGGTTTTCTCGTTGCATCTGTTTGTTCTCCTCGTTGGAGTTACTTAGTAAATTTAGTGTGTCGTCTAATTCCAATCGTATTTTGTTCATTGCGGCTCCATCATCGATTTTCCTTCTTAATTGTGCTTGTTCTTCTTCTTCTTCTTGGTGTCTATTTGTAGGCATTATTGGCAACGACTGATGCCTGTGACATATTTTAGGAGAGTTAACTTTTATGGAGCTGATTTCTAAATTTACCTCCATTAAGTAAACTTTGATTTTCTCCATCGTTACGCTGTCTAATTCTTTCAACTGGTTTTCATAAAACTCTTTGTCGGAACTTCGAAACGCTGCTGCTATTATTAGGACGATCAAACGCTTTAAGGCGTCTTCCCCTTGCTTAGTTTTAGGGGCCAGCACAAGGTCAATGTAATCCGGTTCTACGAGGATGATTTCACGGAATTTGTTCTTGAACAAATTCTTAAGTTGTTTTACGATATTCTTGAATTTGTGCACACGTCTTGCGCTGGATACGTCAGTTTCAATATTGTCCAGAAACACCAGTTGAAGCGAAGGCGTGGGGTCAATTGTGTGTAAAAGGTTGGATAGGATTTCTCCATCCAGCAGCGACTCCTCGTTCTCAATATTTGATTTCCCATTTGGGATATTGATAGACAACTGGAAAAAATAAGAAAAATGTTAGATCAAAAATAAATAAAATTTATAAATATAGTTAAATTGATGTAATAAATGTGTATTGGCGTGTCTATTTTATTAAATATCTAAATGTTGACGGAGATATAGCAATTAAAAGTTTGAATTGTAGTTTTAGCGCTAGAAATGGTCGCCCATATTTCTATAACGTGAAATGCATTTTAACGTCAGTTTTGTAGCTGTTGGTAGTCAAATAATAAAGTCAAGTCAAAGAATAATAAGTTTTCATTTTATTTAACCCTCCTAAGGCAGACATAATATTGGAATTTGATTGTTCCTTGAAATAGCTGTAAATAATATTTGATATTTGGATATATAAATACATATAACAGAGATTTAAGAGCTGCAAGGTTGGTAGCGGTTATGATGTCACATGCATTTGGAATGTGTACATCGTTGAATCCCTTTAATATTTAAACATAATTATGATTTATACTTAATATTTAACATATGATTTAAACAATAAAAAAACATGGTTTTTTTGATAATATTTAACCTGCTGTATAGTATCGCCATTTATATTTCGCGAATCAAAAATGTCCAAGTATCGTTTCACCTTAATACAAAAAGCAGTATGTCTGGATAATCTCTACAAATCTTGTTTATGAATTAAGGTAGTCTTGCCGTGACAATTGAAGGCAGAAGTATAATCCGACAGTCGATACAAAAACTTTAAAGTACTTAAAGACAGACTAATTTATTTTTGTTGAAGACTGTACTCAATACATAGAAACTAAAATATGTCGACTCACACTATAATGCAATCACACTACAGGGCTACTATTTTTTAAATTCAATTTTAAATATTTATATCGTTTAACATATTAAGTTTATTGTGTGAAAATTTGAAGTCGATTGGAGTAAAACTGTCGGAGATATAGAGTTTTAAATCTTCACCTCTCTGGTTTGGTTTCGTCTTTCTTTGAAACTTTTAAACGCGTTTTTCTCACACTTAGCTTTTTCAGAGTCGGTGTCCTCTCTAGCTCAAAATCTACTGCACCGATCTTTTTGAAATTATTAAAAAATAATTAAACATTTGAAGTTCTAGTAACCCACTTTATCAATATATAGTACACTTTTATAGAAATTAAGACATAGGACACAAGCCCATTGATTTTTAAAACCTTTAATTAAATTTACTAAATAGAAAAGAAGCTATTTTGGTTAAAAATAAGATGTAATGCGCTTAAGAAAAGATTAAATAAAGGTAATCAGGAAAATAGTTCAAAACAGGTGCAAATTTTTGACTATAGCGACAAATTTTAAATAAAAGTTTGTAAAAAATATGAAACTACAAAAAAAAGCTATAATTTTCTTAAAATAATAATAAGAATAAGAAATACGAATAAAGTTGATTATTATTTGACTTACCCAATTGACTAGTGGCCCACAAAAGAGTTTGTCTTTAAGAAAACTAAATTCTTCCATTGTAATATCACTTTTTAATTCGAACACTTTTTAAAAAAATATTTTTGAAAAAAATTAAACTGATAGCACTGTTCTTAACCGAGTGTCTTAACTCTTTGAAGCTCAATGTTCAAATGAAATTTCTAAACGAGTCGCTTTAGACCACCCTTACAGGTAACAGCACAATCCAGGGTACCCTAACTCAGTGTACAATTATTCAATGTCGCTTTAGGCGCCAATTTTGGAATAGTGAACTAAGATGCTCGGCGACTCAACATTTGAAGGGAATGAAGGGTGAACGGAGTGCACTGAGCTAAAGTTCAGTGCAGTTCAGTGATACCACATATTAAAACATAATATTTATATATATATACATAAATATATATTAATATTGTAGTTTTACTTTGTGTTATGCTTTGCATCACTGTGTATACAATTATTTGCATTTGTTTAGTACTATACAAAAATATTATGTTTTAATATGTGGTATCACTGAACTGCACTGAACTTTAGCTCAGTGCACTCCCTTCACCCTTATTATCAAATTTATATTAATTCAATTTAAATTCAAATTAAATATTTTTAAAAGGGAATAATGAATTTGGCAACGCCTTAAAATTACGTGTGTTGACGCATGCGTGAATTGGTTCTTTGATAAATAAAATGTTATATTTTATAAAATATTTATTCCGATTTTGAATTTCCCGCTCAAATTGGGATTTGCAACGTTGCCGGCTTATAACCTACACTTACTGTTCCTTAAAAGTTTTATTTAAATATTTTCGTATACAGGTATCCTTTTGATATTTTTTTTTTTGCAATAGTTACAGAAAAGATTATTTTATATACACCTAGTTTTTGAAAGCCGTGTCACCATTTTTTCATAGTTCAAAGTTATATTATGTGGTGAAATTGAGCTAAACATTATGATTTGTATGGAAAATGACTATTTTTAATCATGTATAAAAAGAAAACTATGAACCCTAGGTCTCTAAAATTTTGAGACATCATGTATTTTAACCATTTTTAACGACCCTCCAAATTTCACGACGTTTTCATCATTTACGTTAACGTCCTGTACCTCCTTAACTGACTAAAAAATATATTTTTTTCAACAAAATACAAAATATTTTCAACAAAATATAAAATAATTTCAATTTATTCGTTATTTGACCAACTTTTTTTCAAAATTGTTATATTTTTTTTATTTGTAAATGGGCTTGTTTGTGTCCTATGTCTTAATTTCTATAAAAGTGTACTACATATTGATAAAGTGGGTTACTAGAACCTCAAATGTCCAATTATTTGTTTTTTTGCAAATGTCAGTTGCAAATTTTTGACTATAGCTACAAATTTTAAATAAAAGTTTGTCAAAAATGTAAAACTACAAAAAAAAAGCTTAAATTTTCTTTAAATAATAATATAAATAAAAAATACGAATAAAGTTGATTATTATTTGACTTACCCAATTGACTAGTGGCCCACAAAAGAGTTTGTCTTTAAGAAAACTAAATTCTTCCATTGTAATATCACTTTTTAATTCGAACACTTTTTAAAAAAATATTTTTGAAAAAAATTAAACTGATAGCACTGTTCTTAACCGAGTGTCTTAACTCTTTGAAGCTCAATGTTCAAATGAAATTTCTAAACGAGTCGCCTTAGACCACCCTTCCAGGTAACAGCACAATCAAAGTACAAATAAAGCGGGTACTTTCAAAATTTAGGGTTAAATCACACCCCCTCCACCTGATTTTATTTTCTTAAATATTCAAAAATAGGCGGAGATATATCTATTTCAAATTTGAATTTTGTTTTATCGCTTAATACTTTTGACGTCTGTAGAATATAAGGTCTGTCTCAGTATGGGACCGTATTTAAGCGAATTTCTGCCGGACGTATACGGGCTACTACGCTTTACCTATCGGAACCATGTAAATGTAATGAGATCGCTCTGGAGCTCTCAGACTGCACGCTACAAAGCAGTCCGAATACGGGCGGCACTACCTCGCACATTAGAAGCGTATAAAGGCGAATTTTATCCAAGCGTTACCACTACTACAACGATACCCTATATGAACCTTTGTAAATGCAAAAAGCCGCGTCAGACTGGAGGGGATACCTAAGATCGCCTTTTGTTACGCTGCAATACGCGGTCAAATGAAATCTATCGGCGACATGGGTATGTTCTGCATGCAATTTATGTTTGTATTTCAGTGAATCATGGGCACGGATGCCCATACCAATAGGATAGAACTAAATTTAAATTCACGCCCACCAGAACTCAGATATATAATAAATGCTAAAGTCCCTTTAATACCAGTAGTGTATCGATAAAAATTAAAGTTAAAGTTTGCTCTCATGATAAATTATATAAGTGCTGAAGAACTCCAATACACCCCCTAATACACGACTACAGACATCTGTGACACACATAGGCGGTTTGCTTTGTAGCTCATTCAAACCGCCGATTTACGTCCGAATACGCCGTCGCTTAAATACGGTCCCATACTGAGACAGGCCTAATAAGTAACTAGCGACTCTAAGCGACGTCTGTTTTTTGCGTGTGAATTGAATTTCCTGCTAAATTTTAATTCCATTTTTAAATTGAAATATTTAACTCGTTCCATATTAATTTTACAAATAAAAACAAATAATTTTTCATATTAACTGACTAAAAAATATAATTTTTTCAACAAAATATGAAATATTTTCAATTTATTCGTTATCTGACCAACTTTTTTTCAAAATTGTGATATTTTTTTGATTTCTAAATTATGTATAGTTTAAATTACGAGAATTCGGCGGCGACTTATACTTAAAACAAGTTGTGGGGTATAAACTGCCGATATAACTAAAAAGCACTGATTCACTTATTTTTCTATAATGAATATAGAAACGAATAAGATAAAATTCATTATCGTATTATAGATTTATAGAGCTCTTATAACCTCTTTTAAGTATAAGTCGCCGCCGAACTCTCGTGATTTGGACTATATCAAAGTTAGCATATATAAATACAAAATTTCAACTTTCTAGCACAATTTTTACTCTCTGCAAAAACTGCCCCCAAATATTTTATGATTTTTTTTTTAATATAATATTCAATTATTACAAAATCTAAAATTTGAGCTTTCTCCAAAGTTTCCTATCAAGCCACCAAATTTTCTCAGCGCCCCTTTTATAAAATTTTGAAGTATGTTCTTATTCAATAGCGTAATACACATGCAAAATTTCAACTTTCTATCTCTTACGAATACAAAATTATACAGCAAAAGAGGGCCCACTTTTTTCCAGTTTTTCAGGTTTCCAAGAAATTCAGGGAAAAATCCGGCGACGCTAAAAGTCTTAGAATTTTTTTCTCTACGAAATAGGCAATTTTCAAACACATGCACGGAGCCGTTTTCGAGCTGCCATACAAAATTCAGTAGCAAACATATAAGAATATAAACATACACCTGGAACATTACAATACAGGATCCTATTTACTTATCGTTGTATATTACGATATTGTATAAAAGAAAACGATTATTTGGTTTTTGTGTATGAACAGGTATGTGTGGTCACAAAATTCGTGCCCATTCGACAAACATTTGTAATCGATACACGAAGACAAACATTTTTAATTTGGTGTCAGTAAATACAACAAATTAAGGTGTCACAATATTTATTTTGGTCATGTTCAACATTTAAGGGGATAACAATTGCACCAAAGGTACCGTCATTGCAAAAAGTTTATCTCTAGGAACTACGAAATACAAAATATATGAAGGACGAATAAATATGGACACTGTACCTTTGAAAATGAATTTTTAAATTCCCAATGGGCTTGTGTCCTCATTTTTTAGTGGTCGATTTTTCAATTGTTGATTGAAATTGATGTTAATAAATGTGTATTGACGTGTCTAATTTATTAAATATCTTAATATTGACGGAGATATAGCAATTAACAGTTTGTATGACGTGAAATGCATTTTAACGTCAGTTATTTGTTGAGTAGGTCAGTGCTGTGGTAATGTTTTGTAGCTGTTGGTAGTCTAAATAATCAAGTCAAATCAAAGAATAATAAGTTTTTATTTTATTTAACCCTGCTAAGGCAGACATAATATTGAAATTTGATTGTTCCTTGAAATAACTGTAAATAATATTTGATATTTTGATATATAAATACATATAGCAGAGATTTAAGAGCTGTAAGGTTGGCAGCGGTTGTGATGTTACATGCATTTGGAATGTGTACAACGTTGAATCCCTTTAATAATTAAAGAGACAAAATGACTTTTTTAATTGTTAATATCTCTTAACATATAAGGAGTTATTAACAAATAATTGAACATTTGAGGTTCTAGTAACCCACTTTATCAATATATAGTACACTTTAATAGAAATTAAGACATAGGACACAATGGTTTTTTTATGCATATAATAGTTTATTAATTAAAATATTAACTATGATTAATGACAACTTTATATTAATTCAATTTAAATACAAATTCAATATCTGTAAAAGTGTAATAATAAATTTGGCAACGTTGTCAAAAGAAAGGTACGGTGTATTTATTTATTGAAGTATAATCTCGTTTCAGTTTGAATATTTCTCTCTGCTTGTCATTTACAACGTTGCCTGCAGCTTATAATCCCCATTTCCTGTTTCTTATTACTTTTATTTCAATATTTTCGTAAACTTGTAACTTTTGATAAATGTTTTTCACAAGTCTGAATATTTGTTTTTATGACCATATAACTCTTTGTTAAATTTGTTTTCTATAACATAAATACTTGATAAAAATATTTAATGAGGGGTAACAAACGTTCTGAGCGTTGTGGGTTATTTACTTAAGCAGGTACAAGACCTTTATGTAAATGATGAAAATGATCAATAAAAATAGTTAAAATACTTGCTGTCTCAACATTTTAGTAAGGTAGGGTTTTCTTTTTAGAATGGGCTTGTGTCCTATGTCTTAATTTCTATCAAAGTTTACTACATATTGATCAGGATACCCTCACTCAGTGTACAATTATTCAATGTCGTTTTTTAATCGCCAATTTTGGAATAGTGAACTAGAACTCCTTATATGTTAGGAGATATTAACAATTAAGAAACTCCTGTACTATTTTCAAGTCTGATTATTTTTGGGTAGTGTTAATTTTTTGCTTGAAATATAGCTTGTAAATTTATTCAGCGATAATCAATAATTAATAAAATTATAATATTTATTCCGATTTTGAATTTCCCGCTCAAATTGGCATTTGCAACGTTGCCGGCTTATAACCTACATTTACTGTTTCTTAAAGGTTTTATTTAAATATTTTCGTATATAGGTATCCTTTTGATAATTTTCTTTTTGCAATAGTTACAGAAAAGATTATTTTATATACACCTAGTTTTTGAAAGCCGTGTCACCATTTTTTTATAGATAAAAGTTATATTATGTGGTGAAATTGAGCTAAAAATTATGATTTGTATGGAAAATGACTATTTTTAATCATGTATTAAAAATAACTATGAACCCTAGGTCTCTAAAATTTTGAGACAGCATGTATTTTAACTATTTGTATCGACCCTCCAAATTTCACAACGTTTTCATCATTTACGTTAACGTCCTGTACCTTCTTAATGTTAAATTTCGTTTTAATTTCAATACCTGTTAAAATAAACGAAAAACAACATTTTCTAAATGTTTAACTTGTAGTAAATTGTATTTTGAACGTGAAATGAACATCATTATGTATGGTACACACTGATGCGTCATAAACATGCGACATTCAACATTTATACTCGTATATTTTCATTCATAAGTTGACTTTATTTAGACATGAGTGTACTAAATGTGTTTCACACCAGATAGACAGTTGCATAAAACTGCAACAAAAAGTTAAACATGCGACACTAATAAAACCCTTACTTTTACTATTTTTAAAAATTCTAGGTAGTATTTTTATGAAACAAAAATGCTTCAAAACGATGTCGGTCTTTATCAAAGAGAATTTGAATATCATCCCGAACAATAGGGTCGAGTACCTACTCTGTCTTTACTATATCTAGACAATATCCATGTCTTTGGAATTCCAAAGGCTAAAAGTATAAAAACCTCTAAAGTAAACAGGATGCTTGGAGAAATATTTGCAAAGCAATAAATTATAAAAATCAAAATGAAGTTATTAAAAAAATTCGAAACCTACAAGCCCAGTTTTTTAGAGAGCATAGCTCATAAAACAATTTAATTATTCTTATAAATTTAATTTCAATTTTGTTAATTGTATTTGAAGAAATACAGATTTCATAAGAAATATTACAAGTGTTTAAATGAAAAATAAAAAATTATTTTGTCAAGAAACAGATCAAATGGGCTTGTATCTTATGTCGTAATTTCTATAAAAGTGTACTATATATTGAAAAAGTGGGTTACTAGAACCTCAAATGTTCAATTATTTGTTAATAACTCCTTATATGTTAAGAGATATTAACAATTAAAAAAGTCATTTTGTCTCTTTAATTATTAAAGGGATTCAACGTTGTACACATTCCAAATGTATGTGACCTCACAACGGTTATGTTGCTATCTCTTTTATACAACAGAGCGTAAAAGAGATAGCATATTAATGACTTTTACCTAAAAGAGGTTTTAGGAGCGGTATAAATCTATAATACGATAATGAACTTTATCTTATTCGTTTTTATATTCATTATAGAAAAATAAGTGAATCAGTGCTTTTTAGTTATATCTGCATTTTATACCCCACAACTTGTTTTAAGTATGAGTCGCCACCGAACTCTCGTAATTTGAACTATATATTCTTGACAGAACTCTGACAAGTTTACAGGTTACCAACGTTACAACTCATAAATCTCTGCTATATTTCAAGGAACAATAAAATTTCAGTATTATGTCTGCCGTAACAGGGTTAAATAAAATATTACCTTACCGCAACACTGACCTACTCAATAAATAACTGACGTTAAAATGCATTTCACGTCATACAAACTTTTAATTGCTATATCTCTGTCAACATTTAGATATTTAATAAAATAGACACGCCAATACACATTTATTATCATCAATTTCAATCATCAATTGAAAAATCGACCACTAACAAATGAGGACACAAGCCCATTTGATTAACAACTAATTTCCATACAAATCATAATTTCTAGTTCAGTTTCACCACACAACATAACTTTTAACTATGAAAAGATGGTGTCACGGGTTTCAAAAACTACGTTTATTTTTTTACAGATATTGAATTTGCATTTAAATTGAATTAATATAAACTTGACATTAAGTATAGTTAATACTCTAATTATTTAACTGTTATATGCATGAAATAATCATTCTAATATGCAAAAAGCCATTTAATTGGGAACTTCATTATATATTAAGTGTTATATTACAAAAATTACGAACACAGATAAGAAGCAGAGCTGAAACAAGTAGCAAATAGCACATGGGCTGAAAAGTCCCGGGCTTAACACATAGATGGCGCTAGTTTTATTGCAGTCACCATTTTTTCAGTTAATACTAACCTTCAAAAGACAGCTGTTAAAATTTCATGATATTCTATTCAGTAGTTTGTGAGTTATTGTGCTAAGAGTGACGCTACTTTTGTTATTTTCAAAACAATGGATCAAAAACAATTTCGTGTTTTAATTTTACACTGCTTCTTGATAGGAAAAAATACCGTTCAAGCGAAGCAATGGCTTGAAAAGTGTTATGGGGACTCCGCTCCATCAGAAACAACAATAAAACGTTGGTTTGCTGACTTCAAACGTGGTCGTAGAGACACCGATGATGCAGAACGCAGTGGACGTCCAAATGAGACGGTAACACCAGAAAACATAAAAAAAATCCACAAAATCGTTTTGAATGATCGAAAAGTGAAGTTGCGTGAGTTAGCTGACATCGTAAAGATATCAAAAGAACGTGTTGGCTTTATATTGCATGAGCATTTGACTATGAGAAAGCCCTGTTCAAAGTGGGTGCCGCGTTTGCTTACTGTTGACCAAAAACGAGAACGTCTGGATGATTCTGAGCAGTGTTTGGCCATGTTTAAACGTAACAAACCGGAATTTTTGCGTCGATATGTGACAATGGATCAAACATGGATCCATCACTTCACTCCGGAATCAAAACGATCGTCATCTGAGTGGACAGCAACTGGTGAACCACGTCCAAAGCGCCCGAAAGCACAACAATCGGCTGGAAAGGTTATGGCCTCGGTATTTTGGGATGTGCGTGGTGTAATATTCATCGACTATCTTGAGAAAGGAAATACCATTAACAGTGAATATTATATAGCGTTATTGGAGCGTTTGAAGGCCGAAATTGCAAAGAAACGACCGCATATGGCAAAGAAAAAAAATTTGTTTCATCAAGACAACGCACCGTGTCACAAGTCAATCAAAACAATGGCACAACTACATGAATTGAACTTCGAATTGCTCCCACATCCACCGTATTCGCCAGATTTGGCTCCCAGCGACTACTGCCTGTTCGCAGACCTGAAAAAAATGCTTGCCGGTAAGAAATTTCGCACGAATGAAGAGGTTATCGCTGAAACTGAGGCCTATTTTGAGGCAAAAGATAAATCGTTCTACAAAAGTGGTATTGAAATGTTAGAGCGGCGCTGGAATGATTGCGTTGCTCTTGATGGAGATTACGGTGATGAATAAAGCTAATTTTGAACCAAAAAAACTGTGTTTTTTTGTTAGGCCCGGGACTTTTCAGCCCATGGTTATATTTAAATTTTCAAGATGGTCGAAAGGAAAGTTATTTTATTATGAACGTCCTACCCCTGAATGTTATGCAACTGAAGTAACACCTAATCTAAGTAGTATTCAAACTTAAACACGATTATACTAGACGCAATATTTGACTTGTTCTGTTTATAATTTGGTATTCATATACGAACACGTAGCTCTCAGGACAAACATTCATGTATTCGTACATGAACACTAATTTTTCTGCTCTAGGAGAGCAAATAGAACACATGAGGGGCCTAGGAATATTTGTGTAAAAATACTTGTAACTGTATATCACTTTCATGTTGAATAAATAAAATTGTGTACTCTTTTTTTAGGTTAGATGCCGTTTTTTTTATTTATAATTGAAATTGATGTTAATAAACGTATATCGACGTGTCTATTTTATTAAATATATAAATGTTGACGGAGATATAGCAATTAAAAGTTTGAATTGTAGTTTTAGCGCTAGAAATGGTCGGCCATATTTGTATGACGTGAAATGCATTTTAACGTCAGTTATTTATTGAGTAGGTCAGTGCTGTGGTAACTTTTTGTAGCTGTTGGTAGTCAAATAATCAAGTCAAGTCAAAGAATAATAAGTTTTTATTTTATTTAACCCTGCTAATGCAGACATAATATTGGAATTTGATTGCTCCTTGAAATAGCTGTAAATAATATTTGATATTTTGATATATAAATACATATAGCAGAGATTTATGAGCTGTAAGGTTGGTAACCTTACCCAAGGATTGTGATGTCACATGCACACAATGTGTACAATATTGAATCCCTTTAATAATTAAAGAGACAAAATGACTTTTTTAATTGTTAATATCTCTTAACATATAAGGAGTTATTAACAAATAATTGAACATTTGAGGTTCCAGTAACCAATTTTAGCAATATATAGTACACTTTTATAGAATTTTGCATTTTAATTATTCAAAAAAGGCAAACCTAAAATTATCCTTCTGTTCTTGGGCTTCACAGCGCCCGTTCCGCTGCTATCTCGAAAATAACTGCATAATAAGTTTATTTTGCTTATTTTTAAAATTACAGCTCTCACAAAAAAAAAGGAATACGTTTATTTGTAAATTTTTTTATTACTACTTATTATAATTTTTACAACGTCAAACTTACAAACTAAATTATGTAAATTAAATTACTCAACACCATACAATCCTTACTATAATATATACATTTTTACACATTTACTTGTATGCATTTCATTTTACAAGTTTTTTGTCCATTTCTCAATTTCCGCATTAGTTGGAGCTCTGAAAATAATAAAGACACATTAATTAATTTCTCCTTAATTAGTAATCAACTGAAAATATATTTTCCCTAGCATATCCTAATCTTTAAAAGTTATTTCTAATCTTACAAGATCCAATTATATTCTAAATTAAAAATAAACTATATGATATCATAACCTCCAAAACGTGACAATCTGTCAAAACGCAGTAGGATTTATTTTTAAAAAAAGTTCAATGTCAGTTTGTCAAAAATAAAGAAGTAAAAACAATTTATATTACTAATTGTTATTAAAAACAGCAATTTTAATTATTCCACATTCAATCGAACTGTCAAAATTTATATTAGTAACGACGCATGCGCACCTTAGAGCATATATATATGAAGAGAGAATGCTGGACCCAAAATGAGTGCGACAGAGAAAGGTATATGTTCATATTTGTTCTCTATGCGCATGCGTCGAAAGTGACAGTTGATTGTTCCTTGAAATAGCTGTATATAATATTTGATATTTTGATATATAAATACATATAGCAGAGATTTATGAGCTGTAAGGTTGGTAACCTTACACAAGGATTGTGATGTCACATGCATTTGGAATGTGTACAACGTTGAATCCCTTAATTGTTAATATCTCTTAACATATAAGGAGTTCTAGTAACACACTTTATCAATATATAGTACAGTTTTATAGAAACTAAGACATAGGACACAAGCGCATTGTTCTTATATACAAACTGCACTACTGAATCTAGCTGCTGTGAACAAACAAGTTGACCAATCTTGTTCAAATTTGGCATAGTACCTTGCAGAAAAATGTTACCACAATTAATTCAAAATAACCAACCTTTTACTTTCTAATCGAAGGCTCTAATCTCAGGCAGCGTTTAATCCTTACCAAGCTTAAATTAAACTTTGACTTTTGCTTGGTTTTTCTTTTAGCTGGTTTGACATCTCGAGTTAAATTGATGCAACTCGGGCCTGCAACTGCACCGTCTTCGTAGATTATTTGACTAACGTTATCACTAGGTGTTTCACTGTCGGAGGAGCTTATTGTTTCCTTCTCACTTCTCCTTTTCTCTTGATATCCGTCTACTTCCTTAATATAATTTCTGGCGGCAATGATTGGAAGGTCATCACCACTATCCTCGTTCAATGAAGGGCACATATGCTGGAAAAAGAATTTGGGTAAAATTAGAGATCATCTTCAAAGGCTGCCAAAATTTATTGATAATTTACATTTGAACTCATTTTTAAGGGCTAAATGTTGACGGAGATATATCAATTAAAAATTAGAGATGTCGGCCATATTTCCCAGTAAACAATTTGGTGAAGTGCCCTATTTGATGAAGTTCGAGTCACTCGTACAATTCTATTCTAACGCTTTACAAGTTCTCTACCTGTCACAGATTTTGTGTTAGTTGTTAGAATTTTTTCATAATAATATTCTTTCTTTTTCCAACATCATTCATTAAGTAGCAGTTGTTTCTTTCACACTAGGATATATATTTGTTTAGTTCATTTTCATTCCAAAGTGAGAGAGAAACGAGATGCGGTTACACAAGTAAAATATATTTTTCACCGTTACACTTGTATACTTGTATAGTATTTCGTTCAGTACAGTATGTTTAAAGTATATGCTTATCCTTTTTCAACAAATATTTCTTTAATGGTAATAGGCACACGCTGTCTCCCTCAATCAAGACAGAGGTTTTAAACCTAACGCAGACCTGCCGATCGTGGATTTTTGAATCACCAAAACAATGTAAAAAACTAATATAACGAGTATTGTTGAAGATGAATAATATTCATTAAAAAAATCATGATCCGTACTAAAGATTACATCTATTTATTTCTTCATTTAAATATTTATATTTTGCAGACTCTAAAAAGTAGAATTTCATTAAGTTTTATACCCCTGCTAGTTTCAAGTTTATAACTCAGGTCATAAATCATAAACCGCTTTTAATTCAGCAGTGAACCGTCGTTGCGATCTCTGTAGGTCATAAAAAGCGCATTTCCTATGAACGACTGAATAGAAAACGAACGCGTTCCAGACAAAAAACTCATGATATGTAATAGAAATTAAGTAGAATTTACTCCAAAATGTTTACTGGGATATGTGGTACAGTTTTATAGAAATTAAGACATAGGACACAAGCCCATTATGTTTAAATGTGACTACTTACCGAACACGTGGTGTTCCGCTTTACAAATTTCCTCAATTTTGCTTTGAACGAATTCCTGCAACAAATAAATGTTTGTCAATTTGTTGTTTATAATATAAATTATCTACAAGTACACAAATCGAGTCAACAGCTGCTATAGCTTTGACGTTTAATTCTGCATCTCTTTTGCACTTCTCTTGTTTAACAGTGATGGTAAAAGTTCGCAAATGGTAGTGAGGAAGAAGGAATGAGTATTTCAATCGTTAATAACTTTTATAATATTGCTAGTTGGATAAAAGTGATTGTATATTTGAGGTTATGAAAGCCAACTTTATCAATATACGGTGCAGTTTTATATAAATCAACAAATGGTTCATAAGTAGACTTACTTGGGTTTTTTATTGGTTGTGATAGGTGCGGGAGTAAAATAAACTCTTATGAGCTGATCTTCTAAAAGTTTCGAAAATCTCTGCTTTTGTTCAAGTCTTTGACTTAGTTCGGAATAGTTTTGTTCCAACTCATTGTAACTATTCTGATTTGAGTTATTTGCTTCATTTAATTCTTTAGTAAGATCCAAGGTATCTTGGACACGTTTTTGTAGTTTTGTGTTTTCTTTTAGCAAGACCTGAAACCAAGAGAACAATTGTTATAATCAAATTATGTTGGCCAGCTGTAAGATCGTGGTAATTATTCAATATAGCTACACCTTTTGTTTTGAATCTTATAAAAAAACTATTGCACTTTCGTATATTCTACGATGTTTTTATTATAGTGAAAACATGTACAAATCACACGTAATATACCTTATACAACCTTTTATAAAAAAATAGACAGGATTTATGCTTAAAGTTGACTAATAAATGTGAAATATGACGTCATTTTTACTTCTGTTACATTACATTTTATTTCTAACCTCAAATTTGATCATTTAACTTTAACCATTAGTATTGTCTATATCTATATACTACTAGTATATTACAAAAGATTTGTACATGTGTTGAGTATATTTGCTTACCTTATTATTCTCCTGTAATGTCAATAACTCAAATTTTTCCCATTGCTTTGAATCTTTTATCGAACCAATCGTGGAAGCTGTTTGTAACAACGTCACCTTAGTGTCAAATTGATTACAGAGCGGCTCGTTTGAGAAATTCACTCTAATTTCTGTACGGTAGACCGACGACACTTCCATCTTATGTTCCATTTCTTTTTCTTCTTCTAGTTCAACATCAGATACGGTTTCTTCTTCTATTTCAGTAACCTAGAAATAAAATATATAAAACACTTATAGCAATTAAACATTTGAATTGTAGTTTTAGCGGTAGAGATGTCGGCCATATTTATGACGTAGCATGTTCGTCTAATAAGGGATAAGTCAGTTATTTGTGAGAGATATAAGAGGTCTGTCATGAATATACTATCTCTTTCTTTTACGCTCTATTGTATAAAAGAGATAGCAACTTAGCGGAATGTTTCACAACGTTGATAAAATGACTTTTTTACTTGTTAATATCTCTTAACATATAAGGAGTTCTAGTAACCCACTTTATCAATATATAGAACAGTTTTATAGAAATTAAGACATAGGACACAAGCCCATTATAACAACATTATAATTGGTTATTCAAATAGAAAATAAGTGCTCGATTCTTTACCATAAAAGTTTGGGCCAATATTTGGTTTTGTTACTTTAATTCAGATGCTAAGACTTTCTAAGACTAAGAAAATTCTAAGACTTTTGGCGTCCCTGGATTTTTCAATGAATTTCTTGGAAACCCGTAATTTTGAAAAAATTAAAAAAAAGAGCCCTTTCTGGCTGTATTACTTTTAATTCGTAAAAGATATAAAGTTGAAATTTTGCATGTGTATTAAGGTATTCAATGCTGATATTTCTCAAAAATTAGAAATTCAAAAATTGAAAAAGGGGGGATTTAAGAAATTCGGGGGCCCGGTAGGGAACTTTGGAGAAACTTCATATTCTGAATTCTAGAATAATTAAGTATATTATTATTTAAAAAAAATTCAAAGTTTCAAAACTTTATTTGGGGGCGCGGGGGCAGTATTTGCAGAGAGTAAAAATTGTGCTGAAATTTTGTATATAGGCTAACCTTGGTAACTAATTTACGAATCGAAAAATAAAATCCCAAATTTTGAAAAAAAGTTGGTCAAATAACGCATAAATTGAAAATATTTTTTATTTTGATAAATTGAAAAATTATTTTATTATTGTGCGAGTTTATTATTTCAATTTAAAAATAAAATTAAATATGAAATGTAATTACGAATTATTTTATTGGATTCAAATCATACACGCCAAAAGGACGGGGGTAAAGGCTAGTTGTGTATTATAAGATGTAGATAAAATGAAATCTATTGGTAATTCATGTGAGAAAAGAGTAAAAGGTGAAAAGAAGATTATGCAGTTATTGAAGGGAAGAGGTGGATGGCGGAGATAGAGGGAAGGAGCGAGGAAAGAGGCAGAAATGGCAGAGTAGAAACAGGAGGGAGAATAAGTAGATAGAATAAGGAACGCAAATGAAATGTAATTAATCATAATGATATGTAATTTAAATTTGGCAGAAAAATTAAAATAAAATGATTGTAGTAATCTCTTTTAAAAAATAATATAGCATTGAGTGTGCAATCAGGCTAAGGATAAAAACAGTGACTAATTTCTAAATTACCTCTTTAAATTCATGACTTAGAGATTGGTGTCCAATTCCAGAATCCCTGAAGGTAGAGTTCGCCCACAGGCATGGCTTCCTGTCGATATCTTCAATCATTTTCAGCATTTCTTGATCGTTCTGTTCATTTGCTGCCTCCATGAGTTCATCCTCCAAACTTTTATTTACATTACAGTAATCTAGAGAAGTAGAACTTGTATTTTCACGTGATCGATTGTGCAATTCATCGAGTTCTTCCTTCAGATCCCTACTCTCTTGTTTTAAATAGCAATTTTCCTTCTTGAAATCCTCTACTACCTGTAATGGAACAACAACAAACATTAATCGAAATTAAACCACTCGCTGTTATTATGATCTTTAGAGGATAGTTTGATAGTGTCCTTTAAGGAGGTACAGGACGTACCGTCAATGCACTTACAGGATTCACTGAATTATCAAACTACCCTCGTAATTTCATTGATTAAACACAATATGGAATCACTACCACTTGCTAAATGGAAGTGGCGTCGAATCAAACAAATTCATTAAAAGTGTAGTCCGGAGAGTCCATGGATAATCGAAACACGAGCGATAGAAACGTGCTTACTATATCTTGGAAGAATAGAAAAAACGCACGCGTCTGTTAATGGCATGGGTGCAAGGCAAGTGAAAACAATTGGACGACTATCCACAGAAGAATATTGTCTTTGATACTTTAACAATTTGTTAATAAATTTGTTTGATAAGATTCCGAGGCCTCATTTAAGATAAACTTACTTTAGCAAGGACCACGTTTTCATTAGTGAGATCTTCTTTATCGTAAATTAAGCTTTCAAGGTCATGTGTCAATT
This sequence comes from Panorpa germanica, assembly GCA_963678705.1. Classification (NCBI taxonomy): domain Eukaryota; kingdom Metazoa; phylum Arthropoda; class Insecta; order Mecoptera; family Panorpidae; genus Panorpa; species Panorpa germanica. The sequence continues at coordinate 23,014,959 of OY783208.1, read as the reverse complement.
GTTGTATTCTTTTCGAATGTCTCTTCACTTTCTCTTCTTCTATCTTGAACTTCTCTTGGAAATCATCGGCTGCTTTCGTGTCCTTATATAACTTTAAATCTTCTCTCATCTCTCTATTTCTTTTGAGCAACTCATCAGCTCTTACTGCTTTTGGTCGTAGTTCCTTCAATTCATTTTCAACTTCATTTAATTTTAGGAAATATTCCTCTGCATTTCTAGTTTTACTTTTAAGTTTCTGGTTTTCTCTTTGGATCTGTTTGTTCTCCTCGTTGGAGTTACTTAGTAAATTTAGTGTGTCGTCTAATTCCAATCGTATTTTGTTCATTGCGGCTCCATCATCGATTTTCCTTCTTAATGGTGCTTCTTCTCCTTCTTCTTCTTGGTGTCTATTTGTAGGCATTATTGGCAACGACTGATGCCTGTGACATATTTTAGGAGAGTTAACTTTTATGGAGCTGATTTCTAAATTTACCTCCATTAAGTAAACTTTGATTTTCTCCATCGTTACGCTGTCTAATTCTTTCAACTGGTTTTCATAAAACTCTTTGTCGGAACTTCGAAACGCTGCTGCTATTATTAGGACGATCAAACGCTTTAAGGCGTCTTCCCCTTGCTTAGTTTTAGGGGCCAGCACAAGGTCAATGTAATCCGGTTCTACGAGGATGATTTCACGGAATTTGTTCTTGAACAAATTCTTAAGCTGTTTCACGATATTCTTGAATTTGTGGACACGTCTTGCGCTGGTTACGTCAGTTTCAATATTGTCCAAAGATAGCAGTTGGAGCGTAGGCGTGGGGTCAATTGTTTGTAAAAGGTTGGATAGGATTTCTCCATCCAGCAGCGACTCCTCGTTCTCAATATTTGATTTCCCATTTGGGATATTGATAGACAACTGGAAAAAATAAGAAAAATGTTAGATCAAAAATAAATAAAATTTATAAATATAGTTAAATTGATGTTAATAAATGTGTATTGCCGTGTCTATTTTATTAATTATCTAAATGTTGACGGAGATATAGCAATTAAAAGTTTGAATTGTAGTTTTAGCGCTAGAAATGGTCGCCCATATTTCTATAACGTGAAATGCATTTTAACGTCAGTTTTGTAGCTGTTGGTAGTCAAATAATAAAGTCAAGTCAAAGAATAATAAGTTTTCATTTTATTTAACCCTGCTAAGGCAGACATAATATTGGAATTTGATTGTTCCTTGAAATAGCTGTAAATAATATTTGATATTTGGATATATAAATACATATAGCAGAGATTTAAGAGCTGCAAGGTTGGTAGCGGTTATGATGTCACATGCATTTGGAATGTGTACATCGTTGAATCCCTTTAATATTTAAACATAATTATGATTTATACTTAATATTTAACATATGATTTAAACATTAAAAAACATGTTTTTTTTGATAATATTTAACCTGCTGTATAGTATCGCCATTTATATTTCGCGAATCAAAAATGGCCAAGTATCGTTTCACCTTAATACAAAAAGCAGTATGTCTGGATAATCTCTACAAATCTTGTTTATGAATTAAGGTAGTCTTGCCGTGACAATCGGATACAGAAGTATAATCCGACGGTCGATACAAAAACTTTAAAATACTTAAAGGCAGACTAATTTATTTTTGTTGAAGACTGTACTCAATACATAGAAACTAAAATATGTCGACTCACACTATAATGCAATCACACTATAGGGCTACTTTTTTCTAAATTCAATTTTAAATATTTATATCGTTTAACATATTAAGTTTATTGTGTGAAAATTTGAAGTCGATTGGAGTAAAACTGTCGGAGATATAGAGTTTTAAATCTTCACCTCTCTGGTTTGGTTTCGTCTTTCTTTGAAACTTTTAAACGCGTTTTTCTCACACTTAGCTTTTTCAGAGTCGGTGTCCTCTCTAGCTCAAAATCTACTGCACCGATCTTTTTGAAATTATTAAAAAATAATTAAACATTTGAGGTTCTAGTAACCCACTTTATTAATATATAGTACACTTTTATAGAAATTAAGACATAGGACACGAGCCCATTGATTTTTAAAACCTTTATTAAATTTACTAAATAGAAAAGAAGCTATTTTGGTTAAAAATAAGATGTAATGCGCTTAAGAAAAGATTAAATAAAGGTAATCAGGAAAATAGTTCAAGACAGTTGCAAATTTTTGACTATAGCTACAATTTTTAAATAAAAGTTTATAAAAAATGTAAAACTACAAAAAAAAGCTTAAATTTTCTTTAAATAATAATATAAATAAAAAATACGAATAAAGTTGATTATTATTTGACTTACCCAATTGACTAGTGGCCCACAAAAGAGTTTGTCTTTAAGAAAACTAAATTCTTCCATTGTAATATCACTTTTTAATTCGAACACTTTTTAAAAAAATATTTTTGAAAAAAATTAAACTAATAGCACTGTTCTTAACCGAGTGTCTTAACTCTTTGAAGCTCAATGTTCAAATGAAATTTCTAAACGAGTCGCTTTAGACCACCCTTACAGGTAACAGCACAATCTAGGGTACCCTAACTCAGTGTACAATTATTCAATGTCGCTTTAGGCGCCAATTTTGGAATAGTGAACTAAGATACTCGGCGACTCAACATTTGAAGGGAATGAAGGGTGAACGGAGTGCACTGAGCTAAAGTTCAGTGCAGTTCAGTGATACCACATATTAAAACATAATATTTATATATATATACATAAATATATATTAATATTGTAGTTTTACTTTGTGTTATGCTTTGTATCACTGTGTATACAATTATTTGCATTTGTTTAGTACTATACAAAAATATTATGTTTTAATATGTGGTATCACTGAACTGCACTGAACTTTAGCTCAGTGCACTCCCTTCACCCTTAATATCAAATTTATATTAATTCAATTTAAATTCAAATTAAATATTTTTAAAAGGGAATAATGAATTTGGCAACGCCTTAAAATTACGTGTGTTGACGCATGCGTGAATTGGTTCTTTGACCAATAAATTGTTAAATTTTATAAAACATTTATTCCGATTTTGAATTTCCCGCTCAAATTGGGATTTGCAACGTTGCCAGCTTATAACCTACACTTACTGTTCCTTAAAAGTTTTATTTAAATATTTTCGTATACAGGTATCCTTTTGATATTTTTTTTTTTTGCAATAGTTACAGAAAAGATTATTTTATATACACCTAGTTTTTGAAAGCCGTGTCACCATTTTTTCATAGTTCAAAGTTATATTATGTGGTGAAATTGAGCTAAAAATTATGATTTGTATGGAAAATGACTATTTTTAATCATGTAGAAAAAGAAAACTATGAACCCTAGGTCTCTAAAATTTTGAGACATCATGTATTTTAACCATTTTTATCGACCCTCCAAATTTCACGACGTTTTCATCATTTACGTTAACATCCTGTACCTCCTTAACTGACTAAAAAATATATTTTTTTCAACAAAATACAAAATATTTTCAACAAAATATAAAATAATTTCAATTTATTCGTTATTTGACCAACTTTTTTTCAAAATTGTTATATTTTTTTATTTGTAAATGGGCTTGTTTGTGTCCTATGTCTTAATTTCTATAAAAGTGTACTACATATTGATAAAGTGGGTTACTAGAACCTCAAATGTCCAATTATTTGTTAATTTTTGACTATAGCTACAAATTTTAAATAAAAGTTTGTCAAAAATGTAAAACTACAAAAAAAAAGCTTAAATTTTCTTTAAATAATAATATAAATAAAAAATACGAATAAAGTTGATTATTATTTGACTTACCCAATTGACTAGTGGCCCACAAAAGAGTTTGTCTTTAAGAAAACTAAATTCTTCCATTGTAATATCACTTTTTAATTCGAACACTTTTTAAAAAAATATTTTTGAAAAAAATTAAACTGATAGCACTGTTCTTAACCGAGTGTCTTAACTCTTTGAAGCTCAATGTTCAAATGAAATTTCTAAACGAGTCGCCTTAGACCACCCTTCCAGGTAACAGCACATTTAAAGTACAAATAAAACGGGTACTTTCAAAATTTAGTGTTAAATCACACCCCCTCCACCTGATTTTATTTTCTTAAATATTCAAAAATAGGCGGAGATATATCTATTTCAAATTTGAATTTTGTTTTATCGCTTAATACTTTTGACGTCTGTAGAATATAAGGTCTGTCTCAGTATGGGACCGTATTTAAGCGAATTTCTGCCGGACGTATACGGGCTACTACGCTTTACCTATCGGAACCATGTAAATGTAATGAGATCGCTCTGGAGCTCTCAGACTGCACGCTACAAAGCAGTCCGAATACGGGCGGCACTACCTCGCACATTAGAAGCGTATAAAGGCGAATTTTATCCAAGCGTTACCACTACTACAACGATACCCTATATGAACCTTTGTAAATGCAAAAAGCCGCGTCAGACTGGAGGGGATACCTAAGATCGCCTTTTGTTACGCTGCAATACGCGGTCAAATGAAATCTATCGGCGACATGGGTATGTTCTGCATGCAATTTATGTTTGTATTTCAGTGAATCATGGGCACGGATGCCCATACCAATAGGATAGAACTAAATTTAAATTCACGCCCACCAGAACTCAGATATATAATAAATGCTAAAGTCCCTTTAATACCAGTAGTGTATCGATAAAAATTAAAGTTAAAGTATGCTCTCATGATAAATTATATAAGTGTTAAAGAACTCCAATACACCCCCTAATACACGACTACAGACATCTGTGCCACACATAGGCGGTTTGCTTTGTAGCTCATTCAAACCGCCGATTTACGTCCGAATACGCCGTCGCTTAAATACGGTCCCATACTGAGACAGGCCTAATAAGTAACTAGCGACTCTAAGCGAAGTCTGTTTTTTGTATGTGAATTGAATTTCATGCTAAATTTTAATTCCATTTTTAAATTGAAACATTTAACTCGTTCCATATTAATTTTACAAATAAAAACAAATAATTTTTCATATTAACTGACTAAAAAATATAATTTTTTCAACAAAATATGAAATATTTTCAATTTATTCGTTATCTGACCAACTTTTTTTCAAAATTGTGATATTTTTTTGATTTCTAAATTATGTATAGTTTAAATTACGAGAGTTCGGCGGCGACTCATACTTAAAACAAGTTGTGGGGTATAAACTGCCGATATAACTAAAAAGCACTGACTCACTTATTTTTCTATAATGTATATAGAAACGAATAAGATAAAATTCATTATCGTATTATAGATTTATAGAGCTCTTATAACCTCTTTTAAGTATAAGTCGCCGCCGAACTCTCGTGATTTGGACTATATCAAAGTTAGCATATATAAATACAAAATTTCAACTTTCTAGCACAATTTTTACTCTCTGCAAAAACTGCCCCCAAATATTTTATGATTTTTTTTTTAATATAATATTCAATTATTACAAAATCTAAAATTAGAGCTTTCTCCAAAGTTTCCTATCAAGCCACCAAATTTTCTCAGCGCCCCTTTTATAAAATTTTGAAGTATGTTCTTATTCAATAGCGTAATACACATGCAAAATTTCAACTTTCTATCTCTTACGAATACAAAATTATACAGCAAAAGAGGGCTCACTTTTTCCAGTTTTTCAGGTTTCCAAGAAATTCAGGGAAAAATCCGGCGACGCTAAAAGTCTTAGAATTTTTTTCTCTACGAAATAGGCAATTTTCAAACACATGCACGGAGCCGTTTTCGAGCTGCCATACAAAATTCAGTAGCAAACATATAAGAATATAAACATACACCTGGAACATTACAATACAGGATCCTATTTAATTATCGTTGTATATTACGATATTGTATAAAAGAAAACGATTATTTGGTTTTTGTGTATGAACAGGTATGTGTGGTCACAAAATTCGTGCCCATTCGACAAACATTTGTAATCGATACACGAAGACAAACATTTTTAATTTGGTGTCAGTAAATACAACAAATTAAGGTGTCACAATATTTATTTTGGTCATGTTCAACATTTAAGGGGATAACAATTGCACCAAAGGTACCGTCATTGCAAAAAGTTTATCTCTAGGAACTACGAAATACAAAATATATGAAGGACGAATAAATATGGACACTGTACCTTTGAAAATGAATTTTTAAATTCCCAATGGGCTTATGTCCTCATTTTTTAGTGGTCGATTTTTCAATTGTTGATTGAAATTGATGTTAATAAATGTGTAATATCTTAATATTGACGGAGATATAGCAATTAACAGTTTGTATGACGTGAAATGCATTTTAACGTCAGTTATTTGTTGAGTAGGTCAGTGCTGTGGTAATGTTTTGTAGCTGTTGGTAGTCTAAATAATCAAGTCAAATCAAAGAATAATAAGTTTTTATTTTATTTAACCCTGCTAAGGCAGACATAATATTGAAATTTGATTGTTCCTTGAAATAACTGTAAATAATATTTGATATTTTGATATATAAATACATATAGCAGAGATTTATGAGCTGTAAGGTTGACAGCGGTTGTGATGTTACATGCATTTGGAATGTGTACAACGTTGAATCCCTTTAATAATTAAAGAGACAAAATGACTTTTTTAATTGTTAATATCTCTTAACATATAAGGAGTTCTAGTAACCCACTTTATCAATATAAAGTACAGTTTTATAGAAATTAAGACATAGGACACAATGGTTTTTTTATGCATATAATAGTTTATTAATTAAAATTTTAACTATGATTAATTTCAACTTTATATTAATTCAATTTAAATACAAATTCAATATCTGTAAAAGTGTAATAATAAATTTGGCAACGTTGTTAAAAGAAAGGTACGGTGTATTTATTTATTGAAGTATAATCTCGTTTTAGTTTGAATATTTCTCTCTGCTTGTCATTTACAACGTTGCCTGCAGCTTATAATCCACATTTCCTGTTTCTTATTACTTTTATTTCAATATTTTCGTAAACTTGTAACTTTTGATAAATGTTTTTCACAAGTCTGAATATTTGTTTTTATGACCATATAACTCTTTGTTAAATTTGTTTTCTATAACATAAATATTTGATAAAAATATTTAATGAGGGGTAATAAACGTTATGAGCGTTGTGGGTTATTTACTTAAGCAGGTACAAGACCTTTATGTAAATGATGAAAATGATCAATAAAAATAGTTAAAATACTTGCTATCTCAACATTTTAGTAAGGTAGGGTTTTCTTTTTAGAATGGGCTTGTGTCCTATGTCTTAATTTCTATAAAAGTGTACTATATATTGATAAAGTGGGTTACTAGAACTCCTTATATGTTAAGAGATATTAACAATTAAAAAAGTCATTTTGTCTCTTTAATTATTAAAGGGATTCAACGTTGTACACATTCCAAATGTATGTGACCTCACAACGGTTATGTTGCTATCTCTTTTATACAACAGAGCGTAAAAGAGATAGCATATTAATGACTTTTACCTAAAAGAGGTTTTAGGAGCGGTATAAATCTATAATACGATAATGAACTTTACCTTATTTGTTTTTATATACATTATAGAAAAATAAGTGAATCAGTGTTTTTTAGTTATATCTGCATTTTATACCCCACAACTTGTTTTAAGTATGAGTCGCCACCGAACTCTCGTAATTTGAACTATATATTCTTGACAGAACTCTGACAAGTTTACAGGTTACCAACGTTACAACTCATAAATCTCTGCTATATTTCAAGGAACAATCAAATTTTAATATTATGTCTGCCGTAACAGGGTTAAATAAAATATTAACTTACCGCAACACTGACCTACTCAATAAATAACTGGCCTATCCCACTACATGTTACGTCATAAATATGGCCGACCATTCCTAGCGCTAAAACTACAATTCAAATTTTTAATTGCTATATCTCCGTCAACATTTAGATATTTAATAAAATAGAGACGCCAATACACATTTATTAACATCAATTTCAATCAACAATTGAAAAATCGACCACTTAAAAATGAGGACACTAGCTAAGGAGTCCTACAATACAAACATTTTCTGTACGTGTAGGCGACAACAGAAGCATGTAGTATAGGAGAAAAATCATTGTGAGTCTCAAAAAGTGTGTAGTTGGTGCTTAAATTTACTCCACGAAGTCCACCTCTGGACTTATAACATTAAAAATAAACTTAGGATTTGTAAATAAAGTAGATTTATTCAAGTTTAAAGAATTTAAAAAAAACAATTCATACATAAATTATATATACATTCAAAATCTAAAATAATCCTTCAAGTTTATCTAAAAGTAAATCTAATTAAATTTTTGCTAATTGGGTCGGAAAATAAAAATTATTTTTCCACAAGCAAACGCTGAATGACGTCATTTTTGTAAAACTCAATACAATTTTACAACAAACAAAATTACAATAAATTATTTTACTTCAGTTTTACAACAACATAAATACTTTATGCGATAAAAAGGGCACCTTCCCAATTAGCAAAAACGTAATTGTTAGTTACTACAAAAGATTTTACAAAAACTAAAAACATTTAAATGAAAAAAACTTATTGTTTCCTGGTAAAAAATATATAATAATAATAAGTGTGGGCATTTGTCTATTGCCCACAGTTGTCCGCGTGCGCATACGTCTACTGCGCATTTAAAGTGACACTGACAAGTGATTAAGGAGGTACAGGACGTACCGTCAATACTAAAAGCTTATCTCTCGGTAATACGAAATGCAAAATACGAAGTACATGAGGGACAAGCAAATATTGGGACTGTATCTTTGAAAATGAATTTTTCAATTCACCAATTAAACTGCTTTTTGCTGTTAAAAGGATTTTTTATGCATATAATAGTTAAATAAATTAAAAATTACCTATAATTAATATCAAATTTATATTAATTCAATTTAAATTCAAATTAAATATTTTGAAAAAGGAATAATAAATTTGGCAACGCTGTAAATTTACGTGTGTTGACGCATGCGTGATTTGGTTCTTCGACAAATAAATTGTTATATTTTATAAAATATTTATTGAGATTTTGAATTTCCCGCTCAAATTGGCATTTGCAACGTTGTCGGCTTATAACCTACATTTACTGTTTCTTAAAGGTTTTATTTAAATATTTTCGTAAATAGGTATCCTTTTGATAATTTTCTTTTTGCAATAGTTACAGAAAAGATTATTTTATATACACCTAGTTTTTGAAAGCCGTGTCACCATTTTTTTATAGTTAAAAGTTATATTATGTGGTGAAATTGAGCTAAAAATTATGATTTGTATGGAAAATGACTATTTTTAATCATGTATAAAAAGAAAACTAGGAACCCTAAGTCTCTTAAATTTTTAACTATTTGTATCGACCCTCCAAATTTCACAACGTTTTCATCATTTACGTTAACCTCCTGTACCTCCTTAATGCATTTTCAAGTGATTTTGAAAATCGTGATTTCTTTTAAACGAACAATCACACTTGCCACACTGATACTGCCACACTTCTGTGTGTAACAACAAATGTCTTTTTAAAGTTATCTTTTGCTTAAAGCCCACGCCACAAAACCCACATTTGAAACTTCTTTCGTCCGTGTGCACTAGGTAGTGCCTTTTTAATTCACTTGACCTTATAAACCCTTTACTACAAATCGCACAGTTATGTTTTTTGACGTCGGCGTGCGCTTTTTTGTGTTTGTTCAGCTCGTCAATAGCTGTGAAACCTTTCGAACAAATGTAACATTGGAATTCAGTTTTTCTGTTGTGTATTGTTGAATGTTTTGTGAGCTCCGCCTTGGACTTGAAACCCTTGTTGCACAAAGAACAAACAAAATCACGATGTTCTGAATGCACAACAAAGTGCTTCTTCAACTGTGGCTTCGTTTTGAAACCTTTGTCACATATATGGCACTCAAACTCTCTCCTGTCAGTATGCAAAGCTAAATGTTGATTTAAATGCTGTTTAGTTTTATATTTTTTATCACATAATGTACACTGATAAGTCCTCACATCCGAGTGCACTATTAAATGTCGTTTTAAAACACCAGGTAGTTTAAATTTCATATCACATTGATGACACTTATATTTTTTTTCTTCTGAATGAACAAGAAAATGTCTTTTAAATGTACTTATATTTTTGAAACTTTTTTCACATAATTTACACATCACTGTTTTTATTGGAGACCCTTCAACGATACACATTTTTAAATAGTTTTTGGAGTCATCTTGATTTTGTAGATTTTCATCATCGGCTTCTTCTTTTATAACGCATTCTACTAAATAATTGACATCATTGGTTAATAAAGTGTCTTCTATTTTGATGTCTTCGTGTAAGAGAGGCTCCTCTTTCACAAATAGGGGGCACACTAAAGCAGCTCCTTCTGTCATCGCAACTACAATGAAAATATTAGTGTTATTTCTATTAAAATAAAGGCAATTATCTACAATACTAAAAATTACAATTACAATCGCTACGTAATATTAATTACACCACTTTTATTTAAGAAATAGTCAATATTCATGGTCAATTTTGAGGTTAGAAACAAAAAGATATATGAATATATTTCCAAGACTATGTCATTATAATTAATACTCACCTAATATCTATAAATAACCATAAAAAGAAAATAATAATTGATAAATATGCCTTTATTACTAATTAAAAAGTACTTTGTTACAAATTAAATAAAAACATTGAAAGTTTGACAGCCAAGTTATAATTAGATAAAGCTTTCCAGTGACATAAGTTGGCTGTTAACAGATTGCAGAAAGGATTTGTGTACCATGTCTTAATATTGAATGTCCTAAGTCTTAATTTATATAAAAGTGTACTATATATTGATAAAGTTGGTTAGTAGAACCTCAAATGTTCAATTATTTGTTAATAACTCCTTATATGTTAGGAGATATTAACAATTAAAAAGTCATTTTGTCTCTTTAATTATTAAAGGGATTCAACGTTGTACACATTCCAAATGCATGTGACATCACAACGGCTATGTTGCTATCTCTATTATACAACAGAGCGTAAAAGAGATAGCTTATTAATAACTTTTACCTAAAAGAGGTTTTAGAAGCGGTATAAATCTATAATACGATAATGAACTTTATCTTATTCGTTTTTATATTCATTATAGAAAAATAAGTAAATCAGTGCTTTTTAGTTATATCGGCAGTTTATTCCCTACAACTGGTTTTAAGTATGAGTCGCCGCCGAACTCTCGTAATTTGAACTATATATTCTTGACAGAACTCTGACAAGTTACCAACCTTACAGCTCATAAATCTCTGCTATATGTATTTATATATCAAAATATCATATATTATTTACAGCTATTTCAAGGAACAATCAAATGTCAATATTATGTCTGCCGTAACAGGGTTAAATAAAATAAAAACTTATTATTCTTTGACTTATTTGATTATTCGACTACTAACAGCTACAAAACATTACCGCAGCACTGACCTACTCAACAAATAACTGACCTATCCCCACTACATGTTACCTCATAAATATGGCCGACATCTCTAGCGCTAAAACTACAATTCAAACTTTTAATTGCTATATCTCCGTCAATATTTAGATATTTAATAAAATAAACACGCCAATACACATTTATTAACATCAATTTCAATCAATAATTAAAAGTTTACAAATCCATTAATAATATTTCCTATAATAAAGCGACTTATTAAAAAATAGTTTAGCCAACCTAATCAATATATAGTACTACTCGAAACGTATGGCTAGGATTATAACAATTTTTTTTTAAAATAGCAACTTAATATTCCTATAGTAACAAACTTATATAATAGTTTGAGAATCTCTGCTTCAAATCACTTGAATCTTTGTATTTCACAAACGTCACTTGTTGTTTAATATTTTTTTAAACAATTTGAAATATCAAATAGTTTTAAATGGTTTTAAAGTCAAAACGAAATTGATAATTTTATAAAAATTGTGAATATATTGTTTAGAGTTTATAATTTTTGTTCTAATCTAAAATTTGGAAAATGTAATTATTATAAGCAATTAATCTTATTATTTGTATTATTATCTTGTTGTTTATATTATGTATTTTGTTTTGAAACTTTTAAAAGAACGCGTTTAATATAGTCAAACTTGCATAAATCACTTAAATTAATTATACCAATATTAATTATCTACTTAATATTAATTATACTAATTTTTGTTAATTATTCGATATAGCTACACCTTTTGTTTTGAATCTTATAAAAAAACTATTGCACTTTCGTATATTTTATGATGTTTTTATTATAGTGAAAACATGTACAAATCACACGTAATATACCTCATACAATTTTTTATTAAAAAATATGCAGAATTTATGCTTAAAGTTTACTAATAAATGTGAAATATGACACCATTTTTACTTATATATGGAACATTGAGTCAATTTATTTCTAACCTCAAAATTGAAAATTTAACTTGAACTATTAATGTTGTCTATTTCTAAATAAAAAATGTTATAATTTATATTGCGTAAGATTTGTACATGTTTTGAGCATACAACAAACGCCATAAAACACACAAAAATGCAGTAGTTTTTTAATGAGGTTCAAAACAAAAGGTGTAGCTATATCGAATAATTACCTAATTTTTATTTAGAAATACACAATATAGAATATAAGAAATATGACGCCGTTTATATATGGAACAATGTCGTATTATTTCTAACCTCAACTTTAAGTTTCAACTTTAACGATTAATATTGTCTATTTCTAATTAAAAAGTGGTATAATGAATATTACGTAGTTATTTGTACATGTTTTGAGAATATTCAAAGTATCATAGAGCATACGAAAATGTAGTATTTTTTTTACAAGATTGAAAACAAAAAGTGTAGGTGTATCGAACAACTACCATTTTCATTACTTTTGATATGTTTATATTCAGACCCCTCTTTCCCATTGGGCACTTTGGGCAAGTGCCCAGGGCCCCGCGATCGATAGGGCCCCCCTCAGATCAAATACAAAGTTCCTAGTTCCTGTCAGATCATCAAACGATAACCAATATTTATTACCAAAAAACTTATTTGATTCGAAGAAATCGAACCTAAATTACTGACTAAAATACCAACTTACTCGCTTTTACTCGTAAATGCGCGAAGCTATTCTACTCTCGCCCAAAAATTAGGCTTTCCGACTTCAGCATGCTTAAATAAATTTAAATATATAATGGTATACTAAGCACATACCCATTTTAAAGAAAAATCATCAGTAGTACACTCATCATTTTTTGTAGAGCATTTAATTTCCTATAAGCATAAATATAGTTCAATTTTTTTAGCTTGATGGTTTAGAAGTTCTTAAAACAGAATTTGAAAGAAGAATAAAAATCTAAAATTGCGATGATAGACCTGTTAATTTTGATTTTAAGGGGTCAAACTTTCACAAAAAAATTTTTTTGACATCCCGAATAAGATTTTCAATGTACCTTTAAAAAAAAAATACTTGATTTTTTTTGGCCCAGTCTAATATAAATGCTAATAATATGTACATATTTTATTTATTTACAATGAATTTTAATAAAACAATGGAATTTGTGATCTGATAGATTTGTTTTTTTGAGAACTTCAGTTCACATTGAGGTTTTTTTATTATAAATGAAGACTTCTTCATTATTACTTCCGTATATTCTACATAAAAACAATAATTTGTCAAATATCCATTCGCAATATAGACAGAGAACGCATTCGCAACATGACGATTCTTTTCGTACTAAATAAGTGCGGTATGATGGATCCAAATCCTCCTTCTTAATACCTTGAGTTTCCATGAGCAAATTGTGTGGATGTCCTTGAGAATTTTTTTTCGACGTCTAAACAGCGATTAAATTCGTATAAGAATATCAGTAAACGTTTTGATTTATTTTTTCTCTTAAAAACTCTCAATTCTGAAGAGTTGAGACAAAGTTGCAAAGAATTTGCTGAATTTTATTATGAAGATATTAATGAGAAAGAGTCAGAAATAGAATGTTTGCATTTAACAGAATACTTGAAAATTGATGACAGTGAAAATAAGGATTGTATATTAAAAATATATCAACTTTTGAAAGAAAACAAAATTGAAGACACATTTCCAAATGTAGAAATCGCATTGAGAATCTTTTTAAGCATGATGGTAACTAACGGCAGTGGAGAACGCTCCTTCTCCAAATTAAAAAGAATTAAAAATGAATTAAGAAGTACAATGCTTCAAGAGAGATTAACCAATTTGTCGCTGATGTCCATAGAATATGATGTGCTAAAAAGCATAGATTTTGAAGAAGTGATTAACGATTTTGCCCATCAGAAATCTAGAAGGGTTCCTCTTCAAATAACATAGATTTTTAAGCACTAATCTGTAAATGTTAAAAGAGTTAATTTTGTGGACTATATTACATTTATCTATTTGTTTCATGTGATTGTTAATAAAAATAAATATTTAACCTTGTTTATCTAGTTTCTTTGTCTATTCTAACAAAATAGTGTTCTGTCAAAGTCATAGGGGCCCCATTATCCTAACATGCCCAGGGCCTCCAATAGGTTAAAGACGGCCCTGTTTATATTTCTTATAAAGTTGAAGTAAAGATTTTGTTTATTCTCTTTTAGGGAACCTGCAATTAAAATGGAGAAGAAAGAAGATTCAGAAGACTTTAAAGACGTCGTAGTGAAAGTTGAAGAGCCAGAGCCGACAGAGACAGCCCCAAAGGATAAGCCTCCTCGTCCAGTAAGGCGCAATTCCAAGAGAAATAAGTAATTAAGATTATTATTCCTTGTTACCTTTGTCATATAAAACTTGATGGGATATACAGACCAGCTGTTAGTAGCGTGTCTGTTGTATAAAAGAGATGGCAACTCTGCGAATGTGATGTCACATGCATTAGGAATGTGTACAACGTTGAATCCCTTTAATAATTAAAGAGACAAAGTGATTTTTTTAATTGTTAATATCTCTTAACATATAAGGAGTTATTAACAAATAATTGAACATTTGAGGTTCTAGTAACCCACCTAATCAATATATTGCAAAGTTTAATGAAAGTAAATCATTTAAAAGATTATTTTGTTTAATGCCACTTGGTTGTGTTGTAAAAGTCCTTCGGTATAAATCCAAGCAATGGATTTTGACTAAATAATGCAAAAATTTACATAAAATATCGACATTTTCAAAGATTAGTAACTGTTTCAAATTTCCATTTATTTTTTGATGAAAAATCTCATTTTTTTCAATTTTACTTTTGACAACTAGTGCATATTTTGAGCGGTGTAGCTCAATATCTAGCAAATTGAGTCCTCTATCAAAGATATTGAATTACTACAAAATCCAAAATATTGAGCTTTCTCAAAAGTTTCCTACCGGGTCCCATAATTTTTTCAGGACCCCTTTTAAAAATTTTTGAATTTCTAACTCTTGAAATATGAATATATTTCAGAGCGTAATACAAATGCAGGTAAATTAATTACGGGTTTCTTTTCTAAAGGGGGCCTTGAGAAAATTAGGGGGTCCGGTAGAAAACTCAAATTTTGGATTACTTAATATGAACTTGGGGCACGGAGGCGGTTTTCCCCGAGGGTAAAAATTGGGCTAGAAAGTTGAAATTTTATATATGGGCTAACTTTGGTACCTAATGGGCTTGTGTCCTATGTCTTAATTTCTATAAAAGTGTACTACATATTAATAAAGTGGGTTACTAGAACCTCAAATGTTCAATTATTTTTTAATAACTTCTTATATGTTAAGAGATATTAACAATTAAAAAAGTCATTTTGTCTCTTTAATTATTAAAGGGATTCAACGTTGTACACATTCCAAATGCATGTGACATCACAATCCTTGTATAAGGTTACCAACCTTACAGCTCATAAATCTCTGCTATATGTATTTATATATCAAAATATCAAATATTATTTACAGCTATCTCAAGGAATAATAAAATTTCAATATTATGTCTGCCTTAGCAGGGTTAAATAAAATGAAAACTTATTATTCTTTGACTTGACTTGATTATTTCGACTACCAACAGCTACAAAACATTACCACAACTCAACAAATAACTGACGTTAAAATGCATTTCACTTCATACAAATATGGCCGACCATTTCTAGCGCTAAAACTACAATTCAAACTTTTAATTGCTATATCTCCGTCAATATTTAGATATTTAATAAAATAGACACGCCAATACACATTTGTTAACGTCAAGTTCAATCAACAATTGAAACAACTCTAAACTCTAGTATGTTTATGTTGCTTATAAATTTGAAGTTAAGATTTTGTTTATTCTCTTCTAGTGAACCCACAACTAAAAAGGCGAAGAAAGAAGTTTCAGAAGACTCTAAAAAACGTTGTATTATGGATGTTAATGTAAAACTGGCTTACAGGGAAGATCTATATGATGACTTTCTTCCTCCAGTACAGCATCATTTCATCAACGAACTAAATTGCTTCCAATGTGGAATATGTAAAAAATATTTTAAAGTTCGAAGCAATTTTGAAGAACATATTAAAGTTCATGAAACGAATCCGAAAAATTTTAACTGTGATATATGTAGAAAAGGATTTGACGAAGTTATTCAATTTGCTAATCATCTTCATTGGCATTGTAATTTTAAATGTCATCTATGTGGCATGGTGTTTCCAAATAAGGGAACATTTGACGGTCACGTGGCTAAACATCCGACAGATAAGCAGGTTGGATTATTAGCTGCACCTGGCAGATCAGAAGACATCAGTTAAACCTGGAACAGATATATCTTGTGAAATATTTAAAAGTTCATAAGTGTTGACAATTTGTAAATTAATTTCAATCTCATACTGCAAATCTAATGGGCTTGTGTCCTCATTTTCTAGTGGTCGATTTTTCAATTGTTGATTGAAATTGATGTTAATAAATGTGTATTGGCGTGTCTATTTTATTAAATATCTAAATATTGAAGGAGATATAACAATTAAACATTTGTATGACGTGAAATGCATTTTAAAATCAGTTATTTGTTGAGTAGATCAGTGCTGTGGTAATGTTTTGTAGCTGTTGGTAGTCAAATAACCAAGTCAAGTCAAAGAATAATAAGTTTTTATTTTATTTAACCCTGTTACGGCAGACATAATATTGAAATTTTATTGTTCCTTGATATAGCTGTAAATAATATTTGATATTTTGATATATAAATACATGTAGCAGAAATTTATGATCTGTAAGGTTGGCAGCGGTTGTGATGTCACATGCATTTGGAATGTGTACAATGTTGAATCCCTTTAATAATTAAAGAGACAAAATGACTTTTTTAATTGTTAATATCTCTTAACATATAAGGAGTTATTAACAAATAATTGAACATTTGAGGTTCTAGTAACCCACTTTATCAATATGTAGTACACTTTTATAGAAATTAAGACCTAGGACACAAGCCCATTAGTTAATAGGTATTAATTTAATTCATTTTCTGAAGAGACATAAATTTCGCCATCTGTTTAGCAGTAGATGTAACAGATAAAGGTAATTATTTATTTAATAGATGCCAATGTAAGTTTTTAAATTGCAACGCCTGATCAGTATACAACTAAATGTACTTCTATTTGTGTATGTATAGTTGCATGCTGATCAGGCGTTGAAAATAAGATATTTTTCCATTATAGTTGAATATACCCTTGTAAGAATGGATAAACGTGTATTTTTAATTCGAATAAAAATAAGATTTTCTTAAATTAATGAGACAGTTTTTTCTGAAAGAAAAATAACATTTCATCGAAATTTTTGATGCAGTTATGTTCGCTATGCTCTTAAATAAAGAACTGCTTTACAACATTTTAAATATCTACAATTTTCTGGCATTGAAAGGAGGTCATTGATAAAAGGAATAATAAAAAAGGATATCTGATAGTAATAAATGATGTTTTTATTGGATTTATCACAGAACCTAAATAATAATAGTGAGATGTTATATAAGATTTACATAATTTGAAAATAACTAAATATTATTTTTTGTGAACTAAAGTTTGATGCCTATTTAAATTAACCAATTTTTCAAACGCCTTTTCACATTGGTTACAAGCAAAAGGCTTATCTCGATGTGACTTCTTATGGAAATTTAACGCATTTAAACTGATAAACGATTTATTACATTGGTCACAAACGCAGAAATTAGCTTCTAGATGTTTAGATTTATGCGACTTCAACGAGCTAAAACTGGCGAACGATCTGTCACACTCATCACACCCGAACGGCTTGATAACCATATGCGTGTTTCGATGCTGGCGCAAATCACGTTCGTTTGCAAACGACTTATTACATTCATTACATGGAAAAGGTCTATCAGCTAAATGTGTATTTTTGTGAAGTCTTAAAACGCTCACACTAGAAAATGTCTTGTTACAATCATTACAACGAAAAGGCTTCTCATCTAGATGTGTGTTTTTATGTTGTCGCAAATTGTTTAAACTTACAAAATACTTTGAACAAATATCACAAATATGTGTTTTTTGTTGTATGTGCCTACTTTTGTGCAATTTTAAGTTATCAAGTCTTGCAAATGATTTTGGACACTTGTCACAAATAAATGGCCGAACATCGGAATGGGTAGCTTCATGTCTTTTTAGATTATCTAATCTAGAAAATGGTTTTTGACAAGTAGAACATAAAAAACACATTTCTGGTGTATGAATTCGTGTGTGTATTTTTAAACTTCGACTTCTTGCATATGCTTTATCACATATACCACAAACAAATGGTTTCTCTGGATCAGGCGGAAGTGCATACTGGTTATCCATCTCAATAGCTGGATCATTCACTTCCGCCACATTACACATTAATGCATCTGATATTGCGAACATATTATCCATATTTATTGAATAATCAGGGACGTTATAATTATCGATATTTTGTTGATATTCTTCTATTTCCGTTAATTCAGTTTTTATTTTCTCAGTAATTTCATCTTGTACCGGTTTCACCTCAATTACATATTCATCTAATAATATTTCCGTTTTAATAACGTCCAGCTTTGTATCCGGTGCTTCATTGTCCGCCATTGTAAAAATATATATTATATCTCCTGAGTTATTGGCGATATATATTCAATTGCTGAAACAAATTTGTTAATCTTTATTCGTAATGAAAGTTTAAAATAATATTAGAGGCACATTAGAAATAGAATATAAGTTGGGAGAAATCCAACAATCTAAAATTCTAATTCTAATCAAGAAAAATAAGTGAATAAAAAAAATTAATAGAACAGAAACAACAGAAGATTGCACTTAAATAATTAATTTTTAGGTTATGTAATTTTTACTTAGATTATTGTTTTGTCGTAAGCAAGATCCTGATAAGAAAAATTAGTGTCGTTTCATTTACTTCAAATAATCTCAGTAGAAGCAATAAACATTACTTTTCTGTTTTAAAACTCTCAAAAACAAAGTAAATATTTCATGGTATTATAGTACCATTTTAATCAATTCTTATTTAAGTTACGAAATATTAAGTAGTTGCTATGAGCGAAGATTTCAAATCAGTTTAATTTAAGTAAATTAATTAAAACCTTATTCTAATAATATTACACGTATAAGACAGAATAATAATTAAATTTGGTAATTATTAAATACGACTACCCACTTTTGTTTTCCACTTTGTAAAAAAAACTACTGCATTTTTGAATGTTTTATTATGCTTATTGTATTCTCAAAACATGTCAAATTCACTACGTAATAATTATTTTACCACTTTTAATTAATAAATAGGAGATATTGAGGGTTAAAGTTGACCAAAACATGTGACATTTGACATTATTTTACGCATAATTTCGTTACTAATATAGTCATATTTAAAAATTACCTTAAATTTTACTATTTCAAAACATTCTGATTTTAATTTAATAATTGATTCTACCCACCACTGTATCAATTCAATAATTGTGCCAAAAAACAATCCTACTAACTTATAAACGTTGATAAAACTTGGAAAAGTCTAATAGTATTTTACGCACTTTAAAACAATAAAAGGAATAGCTTAAATACTTTTATCCTCTAACTATTGCTTCGACATAAAGCATTAAATTATTGTTTTACTTTAAAATATATTTAATTTGAATAATTAAAGTGAGTAAACGGTATAAAATGTATAAATGTATATTATATTACATTGATCAAATGCTTAATATGTCAACTTTTAACTTGAAATATTAAAATTAAATATATTTAAGAAGTAATTGACTCTGACACATGCGATAAAAATGTCAATTCTACAGAAATGAGGTTATGTTTTATTTATATTTATATAAGCTTATTTTTCAATGAAAAAATTATAAATTATTTCTATACTTACATAATTAACATAAATATTAATTATATTCAATTGAACAGAATTATAAAATAATTTAACTATTTAAAAGCAATTATACATGTACAACATCTGCAACGTCATCTTATTTCTAAATTTTAATTTTTGGGTCAAGGACATTTATAGGTGGTCAATACATTATAAATAAAAAGATTTATTTTTGTACATATTGAAAATAAAGAAATCTAACAGATAAAATTACAATTCTCTTTACATATTTCTGACAAATAATTATGTAGATTATAGTTTTTGTTGTATAACTCGAGCTCGATTCAACTAGAGTATCGTGTTTACATGCTTAGAGCACAAGGGGGCTCAGCTTGCAAACAAAAATGAATACAATCTTTATTTCGAAGAAATGATTTCTATTAAACCGTAATCCAGTTATAACCATCCAGAAATGAATCTTTAAATCGAAAGGAGAGCTGCTGTATAAACTTTTCTTACTAATAATTTAGGAACAAACGTCAATTTTGAACATTTAGGCCTCCATCTTGAAAAAATGGCAACTAAACACAATGTTATAGTTGGCAATTTAGGTAAACAAACACGAATTTCCATATTTAGCACAGGCACAACTCTCCAAACAACAACAAACGAACTTTACGAACAAACGAACGAATACTATGTTTATCAGCCTCAATTTTGATGATGTAGGCCTCCATCTTTAAGAAATGGCGACTAAAAACGATTTCTTTTTGCAATATCTCTTTACCAATGGGTCCTAGGATAAAAATAGTTATTATCAATTGATAGAGGCCTCAATGGGCTTGTGTCCTCATTTTTTAGTGGTCGATTTTTCAATTGTTGATTGAAATTGATGTTAATAAATGTGTATTGTCGTGTCTATTTTATTAAATATCTAAATGTTGACGGGGATATAGCAATTAAAAGTTTGAATTGTAGTTTTAGCGCTAGAAATGGTCGGCCATATTTGTATGACGTGAAATGAATTTTAACGTCAGTTATTTGTTGAATAGGTCAGTGCTGTGGTAAAGCTGTTGGTAGTCGAAATAATCAAGTCAAGTCAAAGAATAATAAGTTTTTATTTTACTTAACCCTGCTAAGGCAGACATAATATTGAAATTTGATTGTTCCTTGAAACAGCTGTAAATAATATTTGATATTTTGATATATAAATACATATAGCAGAGACTTATGAGCTGTAAGGTTGGTAACCTTACACAAGGATTGTGATGTCACATGCAGTTAGAATGTATACAACGTTGAATCCCTTTAATAATTAAAGAGAAAAAATGACTTTTTTAGTTGTTAATATCTCTTAACATATAAGGAGTTATTAAAAAATAATTGAACATTTGAGGTTCTAGTAACCCACTTTATCAATATATAGTACACTTTTATAGAAATTAAGACAGAGGACACTAGCCTATTATGAATTGCTTCACAACCAAATTTATTTTTTTTAAATTAGTTTTTATTTATAAATATTTTAACAATAATATTATTTCATATATAAAGAATACATTATATTTAAATAAAAATTGCAATTTTTTTCTTCATTCTCTTTTAAAGCCTAAATTTGCCTTCTTGGAACTAGGGATGAGAAAAATATGAAACCGCGAATAAAATTAACCCCCTTAATTTATTACTGAATAAAAATTAACCCGTAAATTGAAATCTAAATTTGAAATGGTCATAATTCGGTCAACTTTTGGATATTTAAAAAATTAAAAAAGCTAATATAGATATATTAACATATAGTTTAAGATCTTAGGGCCCCCAGACCTTTGTCGTTTTTAGCAAAGCTAAAATATTGAGAATAAATAGTGTAAGTATAGTTAAGAATGTATACGCTTGAAAAAGGAGCTATTTTACAGGTGCAAAAGGTAAATAAAAACGGCTTTTATATATGTTTTGCAGAATATTGTTAAAAACTAACATTCGACAGACGCTTAAAATAAAAGGCGTCAAATGCTACAGAGAATCTAAGAACTGTGTCTTCATCGGTACCTAACTTAAATTCACAATCTATTGAACAACAGCCCTCTTCTTTACCTAATTTTGTTCAGACCTTTAGAAGTCTGGCCCCACGAGAGGGGTACAGTAAATATGCATGTTGGTTTTTAACAATATTCTGTCAGACATATAAAAAAAACATTCAAGCTTTCACGTTTTTGCACCTGCTAGTAAAATGGCTCTATTTTCATTTTATATTTATCCTCAAAATTTCAGTTTTGCTAAAACGACGTACCACTTATTTTTAAATCAATAGAAAAACGCAATGGCAGATATTGTGTTTCGTTAGTAACATCAAAGTTTGTACTTTAGATTAAAAGAAAATTGTCACCACTTTTCACGAAAAAATTGCGTTTTTCTGTTGATTTAAAAATGACCACTCTTGTTGACAATAAAATTCAAAATAATCAATTTTATAAAAAAAGTTCGTCTGCTACGTTAAATATTAATTATTTATAAATCGTTAAAATATACTTTCACTTTCGTTTCACAAGATAAAAAGAAATTGATTCATTATTGGTGTTAATTTCGTCCCCAGAAATCCAAAAAGATAAAATTAAATTCGATCCATTTCTCTATTAAACCTACGGCCAAAATTTTGCGTGTCAACCAAAGACCTTCGTTTCGGCATCCC
The DNA here is from genome assembly GCA_963678705.1 of Panorpa germanica. Lineage (NCBI taxonomy): Eukaryota > Metazoa > Arthropoda > Insecta > Mecoptera > Panorpidae > Panorpa > Panorpa germanica. The sequence continues at coordinate 22,992,063 of OY783208.1, read as the reverse complement.
CGAATTGATGCACTCTTCCAATATCTGCTGGTCGATTTCGTCTTTATTGTATTTCGCTTCTTGTTTTTGATTTTTCTGCGTCACTCGATTATTATAAGTTGGTAATTGAGAGACATGAGAATATTTATGAACTGTATAATTCTGTCTTAATTTTATTTGCTTCTGCCTCTCCGTGGATCTGGTGCTCCTTCGATTAGGATCTGATTTGTCTACCTGCGAGGAAGTTGATCTTTGTTCACTTTGACTTCTCGATTGACTTCTAATATTATGTTCATCACTTTGGCTATTAAATAATTGTTCAAGTGACCTTGGTTTTAGTTTTTTTGTTAACTTTTGTTCTGTCTTTTCTTTTGGTAAACCTGATTTTATGCACTGTTCGAATAATTCTTGTTCCCCTTCTTCAAGGGATTCTACACTGGAACTGCTGGAGCATCTTTCAGTGGCGCGGGATTGGAGATTTGAGAAGGAAGGTATTTGCCTAACGACACTGTGGATTGAGCTTTTGTCCCAGTCAAGATTATCACCTACAAAATATATTTAAAACAATTATATTTCATGTCAAATTTTAATTCCATTCTTAAATTGAAATATTTAACTCGTTCTATATAAATTTTACATATAGCAACAAGTGTTTATATATATTCTTATATGTTTGTTTCGAATTTTGTATGGCATCTCGAAAACGGTTTCAGGAAGTTTTTGAAAATTTCCTATTTCGTAGAGAAAAAAATTGTAAGACTTTTGGCGTCCCCGGATTTTTCAATGAATTTTCTGGAAACCCGTAATTTTGGAAAAACTGGAAATAAAGTGAGCCCTTTTTTGCTGTATTACTTTTAATTCGTAAAAGATAGAAAGTTGAAATTTTGCATGTGTAATACGCGCTTGAATATAAACATATTTCAAAATTTTATAAAAGGTGCTCTTTGGAAATTTTGAATTGAATATCATATTAAAAAGGAAAAAATGAAAACTAAAAATTTGATTTAGGAGCACGGGGGCAGTTTTTGCTGAAGGTAAAAATTGTGCTAGAAAGTTGAAATTTTGTATATGGTCTAACTTTGGTACCTAATTTACAACTCGAAACCATATTTTGAGAAAGAGTTGGTCAAGTAACGCTTAAATTTTGAAAATTAAAAAAAATGTATATTTTGTTGAACCAAATATTTCTTTTATAATCGGTTTATATGAAGAATTATTTTATTAAAGAATGAGTTTAATAATTCAATTTAAAAATTCAGGGGGTGGTCAGTGAGAATAGAAAGAAATTTGTGTGACGTAATTTATGGATGGCCTATTATACAGCCTATTTTTTCCAAAATTGTAGGTTTGCAAAAAATTCAGGGAAAAATCTAAGGACGCCAAAAGTCTTACAATTTTTTTCTCTAACATTTCTCAAAAATTAGAAATTCAAAATTTGAAAAAGGAGGGGTTGAAGAAATTCGGGGGCCGGTAAGGAGCTTTGGAGAAAGTTTATATTCTGGATTCTAGAATAATTAAGTATATTATTAATAAAAAAAAATTCAAAATTTTATTTGGGGGCACGGGGGCAGTATTTGCCGGGAGTAAAAATTGTGCTAGAAAGTTCAAATTTTGTATATAGGCTAACCTTTGCAACTTATTTACGAATCAAAAAAAAAAATCCCAAATTTTGAAGAAAAGTTGATCAAATAACGCATAAATTGAAAATATTTTTTATTTTGTATTTAATTTAATATACTTAATTATTCTACAATCTAGAATATGAACTTGCTCTAAAGTTTCCTACCGGGCCCCCTTATTTTCTCAACATCCCCTTTTCCAATTTTTCAATTTCTAAATTTCAAAAAATGTTAACATTGAACACCGTAATACACATGCCAAATTTCAACTTTCTATCTTTTACGAATTAAAAGTTACGGAGCAAAAAGTTAAAAAAATGTTTTTAGTGTTTCCAAGAAAATCAGGGAAAAATCCAAGGACGCCAAAAGTCTTAGAATTATTTTCTCTACGAAATAGACAATTTTCAGGAAAATGCGCGAAGCCGTTTTCGAGCCACCATACGAATCGCGTAAACATAGGATCCTTTTCACATATTAACATTAAATATATTATAAAAAACGTAAATTTATTTATAATAAGGGGTAAGTACACCCTTGTACTCGGAAAAAATATATTCTATTAAAAAGTACTGTCCTAATAAAAATAGCTGAACAAAAGTCCAAAAATTCCTTCAGAGGATTGTTTTATTTTAAGATGGCTAAAACCTTCCTAGTAACACTACATTTCTGTTAAAGTAGTTATTCACTGGATGCATTTAAGTAGCTTTTAATAAAACTTTGCTTAATTATTCTTTCATTAAATACAGATCATATGAGCCTAATTATTTTAAAAACGACCACGACGTTTTAATAAAACACGACGTTAAAATTGAGTAATTAGAACACGGGCTCTTATGGAGAATACACATTTGTTGGTTTAAATTCCAAACGTAATGCAGGAACTTCATGAAAATTTGATATGTTATAAAAATCGTAGTCACAGACCTCATAAAGAAAAATGAACATTATTGACCACGTCGTTATCGAGATATTATTATTTGAAATGTGAATTTTTCAATTAACTCGAGAGTGTAATTGTCACGATCATTAGTAGGTGAACAAGCAAATATTAAAGAAATACCCAAAAAGATTGTCCTTACATTTTGATCCAGCTTTCGAAATACCCTCCGAAATCGCCAGATTTAAAAGTATAGAATCGTTTTCGTTGCTACTAATTGAGATGGAGCTTAGTGAATTGGCGGTGGATAATTTAGAAGCTTGCATGTCTTCATCAGAGAACGAGTGAAATTCTTCCAGACCATTTGGAATAAATTGCTGATGTAAATCTTCTGCTCCATCTTGGTGTCTTTCATTGATTGCCTCGTCAATTCTTGGACTATAAATAGAATTAATAATTAAATAACATTACCAATATACCAGCGTTTTACCCCGTCGCAAAACAACGTCTGTTTTATGTGTAAGATTTGGATTTAATAAAATAATTCGTAATTCCATTTTTAAATTGAAATATTTGGTTTGAATCCTATAATATAATGTTCCAAGTGTATGTTTATTTTCTTATATTCTTATGATCTTATATGTTTGGTACTGAATTTTGTATGGTAGCTCGAAAACAGTTCTGCCAATGTTTTTGAAAATTGTCATTTCATAGAGAAAAAAATTCTAAGACTTTAGTTAGTTTTCGCTGAATTTCCTGGAAACACGTAATTTTAAAAAAATTGAGGAAAAAAATGGGCAGTTTTTGCTATATAACTTTTTATACGTAAAAGATAGAAAAGCGAAATTTTGCATTTGTAATACGCGCTTGAATATAAACATATTTCAAAATTGTATAAAAGGTGCTCTTTGGAAATTTTGAATTGAATATCATATTAAAAAGGAAAAAATGAAAATTAAAAATTTGATTTAGGAGCACGGGGGCGGTTTTTGCAGAAGGTAAAAATTGTGCTAGAAAGTTGAAATTTTGTATATGGTCTAACTTTGGTACCTAATTTACAACTCGAAACCATATTTTGAGAAAGAATTGGTCAAGTAACGCATAAATTTTGAAAATTAAAAAAAATGTATATTTTGTTGAACCAAATATTTCTTTTATAATCAGTTTATATGAAGAATTATTTTATTAAAGAACGAGTATAATAATTCAATTTAAAAATTCAGGGGGTGGTCAGTGAGAATAGAAAGAAATTTGTGTGACGTAATTTATGGATGGCCTCTTATACAGCCTATTTTTTCCAAAATTGTAGGTTTGCAAAAAATTCAGGGAAAAATCTAAGGACGCCAAAAGTCTTACAATTTTTTTCTTTACGAAATAGGAAATTGTCAAAAACATTGACAGAACCGTTTTCGATCTACCATACTAGTTTGGGCAATATATAAAAATACTAGAGTCTTTTTAGTGCGTATGATTTGAATCCAACAAAATAATTAATTTTATATTTAATTTATTTCTATTTTTAAATGGAAATATTTAACTCATTCAATAATAAAATTATTTTTGACCAACTTTTTTTCAAAATTTGGGATTTTTTTTCGATTTGTAAATTAGGTACCAAAGTTAGGCTATATATAATATTTAAACTTTTTAGCCTAATTTTTACCCATGGCAAAAACCGCCCCCGTGCCCCCAAATAAAATTTTTGAATTTTGAATATATTTTTTTTAATAACATATTTCATTATTATGTAATCCAAAATTTAAGTTTTCTACTGGGCCCCCCTAATTTTCTCAATGCCCCCTTTTTCAATTTTTGAATTTCTAATTTTTGAGAAATGTCAGCATTGAATACCTTAATACACATGCAAAATTTCAACTTTCTATCTTTTACGAATTAAAAGTTATACAGGAAAAAAGGGCTCACTTTTTTCCAGTTTTGCCAAAATTACGGGTCTCCAGGAAATTCAGGGAAAAATCCGGGGACGCCAAAAGTCTTAGAATTCTTTTCTCTACGTAATACAAATAAACTTTCAGTTGGTACATTATAATATAGGATAGACATACACCTGGGACATTAAAATAGTAGAAGATAAAATGAAATTAAAACAAATGTACTAACGTTTTCAAGTCCGCCAAATCAGCTTTGTCCGTAGAATTAATAGTGAGTCCAGACAATCCTGATACAACGCTGAAACTGCAAGGGCTGCCTTCAACTTTATAACTTCCAATTTCATCTTTAGCAAGTGACCAATAATTATGCAAATTTGGCACACAATAATTACCTAAACTAATCGCTGGTAAAATTCTTTCTGAATAACTTTCCAAACTCGTTGGTACTAACGGAGGAGGCTTGTTCATTCCAGATTTAATACATTCCTGTAACAAATGTGAACTTTCTCCAGAAAGATTAGAACTACCATCAGACCAAGATGATTTTCTTTCGACTCGTGGTTCTTCATCCAAATTATTTTCATTTAACATCGATATATCGGATAAATCTGAGTAACTGCCAACTTTCGATAAAACAGCTGGAGTATCTTCAGTGTGGTAGATCTGAACATTGTCACCAGAGGTTTTTAAAACATCTTTATTTTTAGAAGTACTTTGTGAGCTTTCTTTTTGTTCATGTTTTTCTTTCTTCTTAACGGTATTTGATGCGTTGTCATCAATAATTGTTAAAGCACTTAAACTGGATGCTGATGAAAATACTGCAGGTGTACTTTCTTCACCGAAAGATTTAACTTGGTCTTGAAATATACTATGATGGTGATAGTTTGTAGCAACTTTTGTTTGTTCCACAACAGAAATTACACGACTTGTTTCGATGAGTTGTGTTGGGGAATCTGGGAGATCACTTGGAGAGACATATCCGCTGTTAAGACGGCTGAAAATTAAATGTTCTTCATTATTTTGTATCATTTCTTAATTGAAACATTTTTAAATTTTGACTTTTATTCGTCATAGCCACCATCAAACATTTTTTTACATATTTCACATTTTATAATTCAATTTTACAAATTTCTAAATATTTCAATAATTAAGTAATTAATTTTGAATCACTTAACAAAAATTTGGTATTAACAGGAAAAGTTTTAATCACATCTAATATACCACTATTTAATTTTGATCTTTCTAAACTATAATTTATGCGTTCAAATATAATATGATCCAAAGTTCCTTCTTCACCACATTGACATCTATCGTCAGATTTAATATTAATTTTGTACAGGTGAGCTGGAGTTTTGCAATGATTACTTTTGATTCTGATTATAGTTGATATAATTTTGCGGGGCTCATTTCTAAACCATCTTTTCTTACTTAAATTTGGATGTAACATATAATAATCTCTTCCATTTAACTGACTTTTGTTAATGAAATCTTGGTTTCTCAAATTGAAGTTTAATTTTTTGATTATATTAAAATTTCATATGAAGGTAATTTCACTTTCATCTCAATTTGCCAATTTATCCGCAATTTCATTTCCTCTTATTCCACAATGTCCTGGTATCCACATAAATTTTATGGTATTATTCTTATTTATTAAATTGAAATACAGCTCCTTAATTTTGCGTGTCAAAATATCATTATTTGATTTGTTATCATTAAAATTTAAATTTTTTAAAACACTTAAAGAATCCGTTATTATTATAATTTTATTATTGTTGATATTTTCATTAATTTCCAGTGCTTTTAATATTGCTAATTGTTCTCCAGTATAAGAGCTAACTTTGTTATTTCATTTAAATTTATCATATAATAAATGTATTTGTTCATATTTAGCAAATCCTGATTTATTTCTTTCTAAATCAATGGACCAATGCATCTGTATATATTATTTTTGTAAAATTTGTATTAAATTGATGCATTAGATTTAAAAAAATTTCATTATTTATCGCATTATTAAATGATTTTGATAATAATTGTGTGTTAATATATATATCCATAGGTTTAATTAATGATTCAAAAGGAGTAGTGTTGAATTGTGTCTTAATTTGTATAAAAGTGTACTATATATTGATAAAGTGGGTTACTAGAACCTCAAATGTTCAATTATTTGTTAATAACTCCTTATATGTTAAGAGATATTAACAATTAAAAAGTCATTTTGTGTCTTTAATTATTAAAGAAAAATTACCTAAAGTCTGACACAACCGAAGACCAGTCATCAGGAACATCTGGAATCTCAACACTCGCTAATGACGACAGAGAAGAAGACCTGGAGAACATTAAGGGCGTTTCTTCTGCAGAGTGATTAAACATACTTGCGAATGTAATTTTATCTGAAAAATAGAATTTTATTTAATATATGAGAAAATTAGCTTGTCTACACATTTTTTAATGGTCGATTTTTCAATTATTGATTGAAATTGATGTTAATAAATGTGTATTGGCGTGTCTATTTCATTAAATATCTAAATGTTGACGGAGATATAGCAATTAAAAATTTGAATTTTAGTTTTAGTGATACAGATGTCGGCCATATTTATGACGTAACATGTAGTGGGATTGGTCAGTTATTTGTTATAAGAGCTCTGTGTTAAGTATGCTATCTTCTTTACGCTCTATTGTATAAAAAAAATGGCAACTAAGCGAAAGGGACAAAATGACTTTTTTAATTGGAAACGCACCCGAAAGATATATAACTTATTTTTGCGGTTCCAACTCATTAAAAGTCAGTGGAAGAAAGCTTAAAATGTAGATACGTTATTCATCTAACTAATTGCAGCTTTAGATTTTGATTCGCATTTATAGTTACTTACATAAAACGATTTAAACATAAGAAACATGATTTTCTGATAATATTTAACCCGCTGTATAGTATCGCCATCTATATTTCGCGAATCAAAAATTGCCATGTATCGTTTCATCTTAATTTAATTACACTACAATATGTGAAAAAATAATATATAAGGTCTTTCAATAAAAGCGACATTTTATGGATACTTCAATGATATTTGACAGAGATTGTGTTTTATCACTAACCTCAGAGTTATTACTTTGAATTAAAATCAAGATATCACGACTTTGTCTGTTCTATTGATTTAAAATGACCTCTCTTGTTGAAAGACCTGAAGACCTTTAAGAATTATGAACTAACCATCACTCTCACTACTTGGTCGTTTACTTCTGCGATTATCCTTTTCTGGAGTATAAGTCTGTTCAGTAAATTCAGTTGTCTCTTGAGTATCATTTAAATTTTCGTCAGCGCTTTCATTATCAAGTGAATTTAATTTTTCTGTACTGCTGGATACATTATGTTTAGAAAAAACTTGTTTTTCAGGGCTAGAATCATAGAAGTTTGATTCAGGTTCTAAATTTGTTGAATTTTTTGTTACTAATTCGTTATCAGAAGTTGAAGCTACATCTCCTCCAGTAGAAATAACTTTATTTGCTAATTTGTTAACATTGCTTTTAGGATTCTTTTCATCTTCTTGGTTTGAAACCCGTAAATCGGACATGGAAGTAGCAGTAGAAATATTGCAAGGAGTTTCATAAGGTGTTCCTTCTGTATAATAACACTTAATTGTATCCTCTAGCACGAAATTAGGTTCTGGAGCTTCATATTCCTCTTCTTCTGCATCCCAAGCTAATTTTAAGTTATTTTCGGCGTATCTTAAAGAGTAATCAGTAACTTGATCCAGATCTGTTTCTTGATAGTCACCATATTGTGAAGTTTCTTTAGATATTTCAGGTTTTCTTATTATTTTACGATTTCTTGACACATCTGGAGCTGATTTTGTTTCTGAATATTTACGACTATAGTCGATTGGTTGGTCATATGCCTCGGAATCTATTTCATATACATCATAAGTGTATTTATTTCGCTGTTCTATGTTACAATTTAAATTTGCATCACGGTGATACCCTTTTGTATAGTTTTTATGCCTTGCTATAGCTGATTCCACAGATTTGTGATTTGTTTCTGTACCATAAGGTTCCAACTTCGCTAAATTTAAGTTTGATTCATCGCATTCAAGAATATCATTCTTGGAGCTATTGGAAATAGTTTCTGAAACCATGTTGTCATTTTCACAGGTTGCAAGAGTTCCATTTTCTAAAATCTCGTCGTGGTCTGAGATAATATTCTCATTCACTCCATCTGCGTTATTTTCAGAATTCATTGCTAGCGATTTTATTGTCTCAGTAGTAAATATTCCTAAAAAACATAAAATTACATTTTAAAATAAATGTGTTTTGATATATAAAATATTTTAAGACACAATGCTTCATGAAATAAGAACTTTATTTGGAAATAGATATTTCAAATTCATTTAATTTAATATTTTCGTTTGCAGTGAATAATTTCATTACAATATTTTGCATATTTCACGAATTTCGGTGTAGTGTTTTTAATTTTTAATTGGAATCAAAGTTAATATATGTATATTGGCGTTTTTATTTTTTTAAATATCCAAAAGATGCATTAGGATTTTCTATAACGTTCAATCCCTTTAATAATTATAGAGACAAAAATTACTTTTTTAATTATTAATAACTCCTAAAATATAGCGAGTTATTGAGGTCCTGGTAGCCAACTTTATCAATATACAAGCCCATTAGGCAAATCCCGATGCTACTTATTATTAGCCCTCAGATTTATATGCAATAACATATATATGCTTATTTATTTTCGGGAAATATGCAAATAAAAAACAAAATATGGAAATAAAAGTAAAACACAAAGACTGCCGAACTATGGTGTTCATAGGAATCAGTAATGTTCGATTACCAATATTAAATAAATATAAATTAGTGATTCTGATCATAATTGATCGGTATTAAATGCGTAAAGTTATATAAACACGGATTTCACACCTAAAACAAATCGTAGTAAAGCATACAATAAATCCATTCATGTATATTAAAAGTAACATAAAATATACGAAAGTGCACTAGCTTTTTTATAAATTAAAAGAGAAAAGATGTAGGTATATCGAATAATTACTGAAAATAATATTTTTACTTACCAAAACTTTACGATAAGTACTATATAATTATCATAATATATATTTATAATTGTCACCTGAAACAGAAGAAATATTAAAAACTATTAAATAAACTTTAGTAACACGTATTAAAACAACAAAACTAACTCATTTAAAACAGAAATCTTCTCAAATATAATAAAACTCAATTTTAATATGCATTTTATACATATTATTATACAAACAAAAATAATAAACAATACCTGTTAAAAAAGTTCAATTAATAATACTTCAATAAATAATGTTTAGAAATCACAACTAAATTATTAACAGCAAAATAGGTTAAATAGTTAATAAACGTGTATAATATTTGCAAAAACGTTTTCTAGAATATAAACCAATATAAACATTATAAGTTAACCTCTCTGCATTTGACAAATCAATTTAATAAATAAATAAACCTTCCATCTTTGATGTACGAGGTTTCCTATGTGTTATTTCAGTTGCTAAGAACAACCGCTAAGGAGATTCACTTTCCAGTCGTTTGATACTGGGGGGGGTTGTGTCCTATGTCTTAATTTCTATAAAAGTGTACTATATATTGATAAAGTAGGTTACTAGAACCTTAAATATCTAATTATTTGTTAATAACTCGTTATATGTTAAGAGATATTAACAATTAAAAAAGTCATTTTGTCTCTTTAATTATTAAAGGGATTCAACATTGTACACATTCCAAATGCATGTGACATCACAACCACTGCCAACCTTACAGCTCATAAATATCTGCTATATGTATTTATATATCAAAAAAACTAATATTATTTACAGCTATTTCAAGGAACAATAAAATACCAATATTATGTCTGCCTTAGCAGAGGTAAATGAAATAAAAACTTATTATTCTTTGACTTGACTTGATTATTTGACTACCAGCAGCTACAAAACATTACCACAGCACTGACCTACTCAACAAATAACTGACGTTAAAATGCATTTCACGTCATACAAATATAGAAGACCATTTCTAGCGCTAAAACTACAACAAAAATTTTATCTCCGTCAACATTTAGATATTTAGGCAAACATAATATTGGAATTTTATTGTTCTTTGAAATAGCTGTAAATAATATTTGATATATAAATTCATATAGCATAAATTTATGAGCTGTAAGGTTGGCAGCGATTGTGATGTCACATGCAGTTGGAATGTGTACAACGTTCAATCCCTTTAATAATTAAAGAGACAAAATGATTTTTTTAATTGTTAATATCTCCTAACATATAAAGAGTTATTAACAAATAATTGAACATTTGAGGTTCTAGTAACCCACTTTATCAATATATAGTACACTTTAATAGAAATTAAGACATAGGACACAAGCCCATTTGATATGGAACGACATAGAAATAAATAATATACATAAAATATAGTACTTTATTTATTAGTTACATATGTACCTAAACATATTACAATTAATAAAATAGTGAGCATAAGACTTAATTAGTATTGAATCATTTCTATTTTAAACTTCGACATTAATTTGACATTTCAACATAGCCTACAAGTGCTAATAAAAAATCTTGTGAATTAATAATTAGATAAAAGCTTAATTTATGCCATAATATCTATAATAAAAACGTTAGATTTATGTTTATAAATATATAATAATAAATATTAATATGGATAATAAATTAACACACAATAAAGACATAAAGCAAGAGATTAAAGTTGACTTATCTGATATACAAATAAATAATGAAGTGAATGTAAACAAAGAAGATTTTAATCCCTTAACTGTAATATTAGATGGTTCTAATCCTTCGTTAATTAACAATCTATTAACATCTGTTGACAATTCAGGTCACAAAATTTATATTTGTAGGTTATGTGGAAAACTGTGCAAAACAAAAACTGCTTTAAGAACACATCTTTCAGTACATTCTGAAGAAAGAAAATATAAGTGTAGTAAATGTGAAAAATCTTTCAAAGAAGCTGGAAGCCGAAGAAGGCATGAGTTAATACATGCAGAAGATAGTTTATATATTTGTACTCATTGTAATAAAACATTTAAAAGTGCAGCTAAATTAAAAAAACATACAATTATTATACATTCTGAAGAAGGACAATTAACATGTAGTTATTGTAATAAGATTTGTAAGTCGAAAGATTATTTAAATAAGCATCAGTGGGTTCACAGAGAAGAGAAGCTTTTCGAATGTAGTCAATGTAGCAAAGGGTTTAAATCTGCACCAGAATTGAAAGCTCATTTAGTAGTCCATGTTGAAACAAGAGAATTTCCTTGTGAAATCTGCAGCAAATATTTTAAATCAAGAACTGCAATGTTACAACACAGGATAATTCATTCTAAGATAAAAAAATATAAATGTGAATTTTGTTTAAAAGGTTTTAGCAAAAGTTATAATTTGAAGCAACATTTCAAATCTTGTGATAAAGAAAAGAATACCATTGAATCAATAGTTGCTAGTAGCGCTACTCACCAATAGAGGGTCGGCAAAATTTTGAGTAATGGGCTTTGTCCTCATTTTTTAGTGGTCGATTTTTCAATTGTTGATTGAAATTGATGTTAATAAATGTGTAAAATAAATTGTGTCTATTTTATTAAATATCTAAATGTTGACGGAGATATAGCAATTAAAAATTTGAATTGTAGTTTTAGCACTAGGTCAGTTATTTGTTGAGTAGGTCAGTGCTGTGGTAATGTTTTGTAGCTGTTGGTAGTCGAAATAGTCAAGTCAAAGAATAATAAGTTTTTATTTTATTTAACCCTGTTAAGGCAGACATAATATTGAAATTTTATTGTTCCTTGAAATAGCTGTAAATAATATTTGACATTTTGATATATAAATACATATAGCAGAGATTTATGAGCTGTAAGGTTGATAGCGGTTGTGATGTTACATGCAGTTGGAATGTGGACAACGTTGAATCCCTTTAATAATTAAAGAGACAAAATGACTTTTTTAATTGTTAATATCTCCTAACATATAAGGAATTATTAACAAATAATTAAATATTTGAGGTTCTAGTAACCCACTTTATCAATATATAGTACACTTTTATAGAAATTAAGACATAGGACACATGCCCATTAAGAATGTTTAAAAAAACCACTCTAAAATTAGTTCCGAATTTTTCAAATGGTCTATGGAAAATAACCTATATTTCTAGTGGTTCTTTATAATCTAAATATCAAAATAGGAAAGCGATTCTTGAACTTGACATTTACAAGAAAGATCAATGCAAGATAATTGTAAAATATTTTCGTAATTTATAATATTTTCAATAACGTCTTCCTTAAATTTCCAGAAGAACTCCTTATTTAATATATAAGTAAAACTGTAAAACTAAATTATAGTATGAATTCTAACAGTAATAATATCGAAATATTAATTACAGACTGCATCTTGTATTTATATTCGTATTTACCAATCAACGATATTTTAAATTGTGGGAAAGTGTGTGAAAAATGGAAATTTTGTGCTACTTTATATTGGAAACAATTGCAATGCTTAAAATTATACGACACTGATATAACTAAAAATGTAAATACTATAAAAAGTTGTCAAAATTTGAGACAACTGTCTTTGAAAACAGTAGTGGCACATCCAAATACAAATTATTTAAACATTCCTAAAATTATTACAACATATTGCCTTCAAATTGAAGTATTAAATTTATCAGGTGTAATACTAAACGAAAATGACATATTGAAATTGAGTAAATATGAAAATTTAATAAATATTTCAATCAATTCAAATGCAAAAGATTTAGCATTTGTTGAATTGTTTTCCAAAAATACGAAGTTAAAATATGTAGCATTGTATAATAATTCTAATTTAGTAGGATCTTGTTTTCTAATGCTGCCCAAATCTGTCGAAGGGTTAACCTTACATTCTGTTGAAATAAAAAGTGAACATTTATTATTGGATTGTATTTCACAAAAATCTTTGAAGTCCTTCAGGATATTTAGTGGAATTTATGATTCCTATAAGTTAATCTCTGTCTTCGTTAAATATGCTGCTTTAAGTTTGGAAGATTTATCCCTGGAATGTATCGAATTATCTGATAAAATTTTAGAGCAGATACGATTTTTAAAAAATCTCAAAAAACTACGTTTTCAACAGATTCCTAGTGTATCTGATAATGTTATGAAATTAATTGCTACAAATTGTATTTTTCTATCAACAATTGAACTAAACTTTTTGGATTATGGAGAAAGTGAATATCTTACTTCTGCAGGATTATTGTATTTGTCCGAACTTAAATATTTGACGAAATTAAAACTTAAATTTATGGAAGAAGTGGATTTAAAATGTATACAAAATATAACTCGAGGTGGAACATTAAAAAGAATTTATATTGAATATTGCAGAAAGTTTGATGACAATTGTGTCCTTAGAATATTACAAAATTGTTCAAATTTAACAGTAAGTAAAACAATGGGCTTGTGAACTATAAAACTGTACTACATATTGATAAAGTTGGCTACCATAACCTCAAATGTCCAATGGGCTTGTGTCCTCATTTTTTAGTGGTCGATTTTTCAATTGTTGATTGAAATTGATGTTAATAAATGTGTATTGGTGTATCTATTTTATTAAATATCTAAATGTTGACGGAGATATAGCAATTAAATGTTTGAATTGTAGTTTTAGCGCTAGAAATAGTCCGCCATGTTTGTATGACGTGAAATGCATTTTAACGTCAGTTATTTGTTGAGTAGGTCAGTGCTGTGGTAATGTTTTGTAGCTGTTGGTAGTCAAATAATCAAGTCAAGTCAAAGAATAATAAGTTTTCATTTTATTTAACTATGTTACGGCAGACATAATATTGAAATTTTATTACTCCTTGAAATAGCTGTAAATAATATTTGATATATAAATACATGTAGCAGAGATTTATGAGCTGTAATAAGCGGTTGTGATGTCACATGCAGTTGAAATGTCTACAACGTTGAATCTCTTTAATATTTAAAGAGACAAAATGACTTTTTTTATGACTTTTTATAAATCTGTGCTATATGTATTTATATATCAAATATTATTTACAGCTATTTCAAGGAATAATCAAATTTCAATATTATGTCTGCCTTAGCAGGGTTAAATAAAATAAAAACTTATTATTCTTTGACTTGACTGATTATTTGACTACTAACAGCTACAAAAGATTACCACAGCACTGACCTACTCAACAAATAACTGACGTTAAAATGCATTTCACGTCATAAATATGGCCGACCATTTCTAGCGCTAAAACTACAATTCAAATTTTTAATTGCTATATCTCCGTCATTATTTAGATATTTAATAAAATAGACACGCCAATACACATTTATTAACATCAATTTTAATCAACAATTGAAAAATTGACCACTAAAAATGAGGACACAAGCCCATTATTAAAAAAGAGACCCTTAAAAAATGAGTTCACAAGCCAAGAGTTTACAAAATGCTCGTATTTTGCAATTATTTTTTATAGCTTCTTCATTTGGAGGTATGCAATATAACAGAACGGATTTTTCGTGATTTTGTCGAAGAACTTCAAAAGCAAAAAGGAAGAACAGAGTATCTGCAATTATATTTAATCAATGAAGATATTAATAAAAAAGTAGGATAACTAAATGCACCTAGCCCTCGTTTTACGCGGATTCGAAATAACGCGGTTCTCACAGAAGAACAAATAGTCTCTTTTTACATGAATTATTTCTTGAACACGAATTCTAAATTTATTTCGCTATATGTCTTACAAAAATGTTTCTGTATTTTGTGTTTTGTTGGGTCGAGTTTATGAGGATTAAATTATATTTGTTTTTAGGATTAGGTTTCATTTGTTGTCTGGAATTGTTATTAATATTAACGAGGTCCTAGTACCACCATAATGTAACTTTTATGACCTAATCCCTTTCGAATATTCGCGGTTACTCATGCGGCGACTAACTGTGCAGGGGACGTTGCCAAATCTTACATCGTGTTTTGAACAGCTGAAGTAACGGATATTTTTTATGACAATGTCAATTATTTTAGTGATTTCTTCGTTCCACATACTATTTGTATTATTTGAATCGAAAGCTTGATGTTTTTTGAACCATATTCAATTGAAATAATAATTTTCTACATTAGATACTTACATGAAATTTTCAATCAAATGCACAAGTTAATGAAATTAGTTTTTAAAACTAATTATTTCCTTCAAAGTTTCGGAAACCTACCCTTATTTAATTGTGTTATTAATTATTGACTATCGTAGAACAAATTTACGAAATTTCAGCAAATTCTCTATTCTTTACTACTTCTTTTATTTGTAATTGGAATTATGATTTTTTATTTTTTTTATGTACGTACTTCTGGACTAAAATGTGTATTTCTTCTTTTAATAAAAATATGGATGAAATTTGTAAATGTGTTTTATAGAATTTATATATTGGAACGCCCCTACCGTGTAAAGCGAGGTTTGGGTGTAAATGTTTTTTATATTGTGACATTTTATACTTTTTTTTTATTATTTCAGATTCTGTCTCAATATTCACATCGATTTCTTCACATCTACTTGAATTAAATATTTTGAATCGCGTTAATATGAAACAAATTGAAAATAGAACTTCTTAGTGGTTGTTTTTTTAATGGGTTTGAGTCCTATGTCTTAATTTCTATAAAAGTGTACTACATATTGATAAAGTCGGTTACTAGAACCTCAAATGTTCAATTATTTTTTAATAACTCCTTATATGTTAAGAGATATTAACAATTAAAAAAGTCATTTTGTCTCTTTAATTATTAAAGGGATTCAACGTTGTACACATTCCATTTATTAACATCAATTTTAATCAACAATTGAAAAATCGACACTAAAAAATGAGGACTATAAATTCTAGCTGTACAAATCTAACCTTCTAACAATACCTTCGCTTCAAAGTCCGCTTCGAACTCTATTGATTCTATTGGTCCTATTCAAAATTAATAAAACTTAAGTAATACCTATAACAAGCAGCGTTTTCTTATTTCTCAACTTACCTTAAACATTTAGCTAATTTCATTTTAGTGCATTTAATTTGCTGTTTGCATTAATACCAATTTTTGATATTCTGTTTCCAGAATAAAATTTCTAAAAGTGGAAATAAATGCGTTAACATTTTATTAAATATCTAAATGTTGACGGAGATATAGCAATTAAAAGTTTGAATTGTAGTTTTAGCGCTAGAAATGGTCGGCCATATTTTTATGACGTGGAATGCATTTTAACGTCAGTTATTTGTTGAGAAGGTCAGTGCTGTGGTAATGTTCTGTAGCTGTTGGTACTCAAACAATCCAGTCAAGTCAAAGAATAATAAGTTTTTATTTTATTTAACCCTGTTACGGCAGACATAATATTGAAATTTTATTGTTCCTTGAAATAGATGTAAATGATATTTGATATTTTGATAAATAAATACATATAGCAGAGATTTATGAGCTGTAAGGTTGGCAGCGGTTGTGATGTCACATGCACTTGAAATGTGTACAACGTTGAATCCCTTTAATAATTAAAGAGACAAAATGACTTTTTTAATTGTTAATATCTCCTAACATATAAGGAGTTCTAGTAACCAACTTTATCAATATGTAGAAATTAAGACATAGGACACAAGCCCATTAAAAGGATAAAAACAACAAAATTATGATGTTATTAGAAAAACATTTTTCGGTCAATTTATCGATTTTTGTATTATTAAAAAATTAAAATATAAGTAGAAAAAACAGGGAAACTACCTAATTAAATAGGATTTTATAAAATATAACAATTAAACACACTATACATCAGGTGGCTCAAGCTCGTTGTACATCTCCTGAAACAAAAACGAAAAAACAATAATTAATTAAATTATGATTAAAACTTGCGAAAATATTAGTTAATTTTCAACGTATAGTTAGCAGCCTTATTAAGAAAGATATTCTTAATATAGGGTCTTTCAAATTTTCAATTTTTTTTCAAAAATTCAATTAATTGGACATTTGAAGTCCTTATAGCCAACTTTATCAATATATTGCACAATCTTATAGAAATTGAGTCGTGCTTCACAATCCTACAAACGATTATGACAAGAATCTTGTAAGATTCGTACGAATTGAAACGAATTGAATCGTACAGGTATCGCATTAGATTCGTATGACTCTTAAAAAAATTGTTTTAAGCTAATTTATCTTACCACTAAAGCCATGGTACAGGCAGTAGCTTCTTCGATCAATTGATTTTGAATTTCATTTTCTTGTTCCAAAGCTTCAATTCTTTCACAAAGTTGACGTTTTTCTTCTAATATTCCTTCTAACACATCTTGCCTTTCTTGAGCTAAAACCTACAAACGTATTAAAATATATTTTATGCATATTATTTAACAAAATTCATTAATACTTACTTGCCAATATTTTGGATCGGTTTGAGATGTTTTATTAATTAACTTTTTTAACTTTGGTTCGTTTTTTTCATGTAATTTTCTGCAAGACAAATATTTCATTTTTATAGCATTAACGATTTGGATAATTATTCGAAAGTCACACCTTTTGTTTTTAATCTTATAATAAAACCAAAGCATTTTTGTATATTTTGTGGCGATTGTTGTATATTCAAGAAAAATATGTATAAATCACTACGAAATATTCATTATTCCACTTTTTATTTAGAAATAGACAATATTAACGGATAAAATTAATATTTCAAATTTGAGGTTAGAAATAATATTTACGTCATATTTCACATTCATTGCCCAACTTTAACCACAAATACTGTCTATTTTTTAATAAAAAGTGATATAATGAATAATACATACTGATTTGTACATAATTTGGATATACAACAAGCACCACAAAACACAATCAAATGTAGTAGTTCTAATATAAGATTAAAAACAAAAAGTGTAGCTATATCGACTAATTATTATCGCAATTATTTTAAATTTCATAAATACATACCGTACTAGATTTTCTTTAGAATTGAATGGTATGTTTTCTTTGTTTTGTTTTTCTAATGGTTTTCTAACATTTTCTGAGCGAATCTAAATACAAAACACAACATAATATAATTAATATTTTGAGGTTATAAACGATGTTAGATTAATTTTCACTACCTTTTTATTAACACTAGTTTTTTTATTAACAACTTTACACGATTTCTCCGACATAATGAGTCTGATAGATACGATGTTTGTTAAAATCTCAATATTTAATTACACTTTTAATTACTTATTAGAAATGACAGTTCACGTAAAAAATAATAAACATTGACAGTAGCTTTCCAAACACTTGTTTTAACTGCTCGAAACATTCTGCACTAATACCGTGTGTTCCATTGCGCGAGAGGTTGTAAACTAATTTTTAAGGTCGTATTTTTAATTTTTGATTAAAATATAATATATATATATATATTTACGTTTCTCTATTTTTAACTATTCATTGAAAAATTTATCTTATCACAAATGCGTTGAGAATGTACTCCCAGTAAACAATTTGGTGAAGTGCCCTATTTAGTGACGTTCGAGTCACTCGTACAATTCAATTCTAACGCTTTACAAGTTCTCTGCCTGTCACAGATTTTGTGTTAGTTGTTAGAATTTTTTCATAATAATATTCTTTCTTTTTCCAACATCATTCATTAAGTAGCAGTTGTTTCTTTCACATTAGGATATATATTTGTTTAGTTCATTTTCATTCCAAAGTGAGAGAGAAACGAGATGCGGTTAGACAAGTAAAATATATTTTTCACTGTTACACTTGTATAGTATTTCGTTCAGTACAGTATGTTTAAAGTATATGCTATCCTTTTCAACAAATATTTCTTTAATGGTAATAGGCACACGCTGTCTCCCTCAATCTCCGAATATAATGTGTTTAAACGAATACTCTAAGCAGCGAGGGTAATACAGAGGTTTTAAACCTAACGCAGACCTGCCGATCGTGGATTTTTAAATCACCAAAACAATGTAAAAAACTAATATAACGAGTATTGTTGAAGATGAATAATATTCATTAAAAAATCGCGATCCGTACTAAAGATTACATCTATTTATTTCTTCATTTAAATATTTATATTTTGCAGACTCTAAAAACTAGAATTCCATTAAGTTTTATACCCCTGCCATCCCTGCTAGTGCCAAGTTTATAACTCCGGTCATAAATCATAAACCGGAGTTGCTTTTAATTCAGCAGTGAACCGTCGTTGCAATGTCTGTAGGTCATAAAAAGGGCCTTTCCTATGAACGACTGAATAGAAAACGAACACAATAAGATAATATTGCAATCATAAATTGAGATGTAAGCTATCCTATCTTTCAAGTTGGATCAAACTGCACACGGTGTACAAATTTGATTAAAATCGGTTAAGTAGTTTAGGAGTCCATCGCGGACAAACATGTGACACGTAATTTTTATATATTAAGATAGTACACTTTTATAGAAATTAAGATATAGGACACAAGCACAATAATAAAAAATTTCAAATTAAAATTTGTTTTTATTTCTCAATCTAAGTACAGGATTCAAATTATTACGCTACTGTTTCAAATTATTGTGTTGAATCAAATCAATTGGGTTGTGCGCCATTTTTTATTTTTAGATATTTTGAAATTTTATTGAAAGATATGTATTCAGTTTTGAACAATTCAATATTTGATGGAGATAAAAATAAAAAATATTTCTTTATTTATCCTTTTTTACTACTTTTAGAATAACAAACTTTACGTGTTGTTCTAGACAGCTGTAAACAATATGACATTTCGGTACATTATCTCTTTTATATAACAGATTTCTCATTTCTTAGAGGTCCCTTTTTTTAATTTTCAATATCCAAAAGTTGACGAAGTTACAGCTATTGTATAATTTGAATTTCAAATTTCCCGCAATTTTTAACTACGCATATGACGTCACAAAACAAATAAGTAACAAGCATATTTTTCCAATTTCACAAAGATCTTAATATAAATTTTAATGAAATACAAAACCCAGCTATTAGCAGTAAATGACGCATCATACACAAACTCGTTTGTGTCGCTGTGTATAAAACAGATAGCAAATCAGCACACGCGACGTGACGTACAATGTATTAGAATTTTCTATAACGTTGAATCTCTTTAATAATTAAAGAGACAAAATGACTTTTTTAATTGTTAATATCTCTTAACATATAAGGAGTTATTAACAAATAATTGAACATTTGAGGTTCTAGTAACCCACTTTATCAATATGTAGTACACTTTTATAGAAATTCAGTTATGGTTCACCACCCAATTTAATAGAATTTAAAAAACTACGTGCAACCAAATATAACTTTTGAATTACTTAATACATTTATGAAACACATTTTTTTTTTAAAGAAAAAATATTTTCATCAGTTTTCTTTTTTTTCCTTCGGAAGGTTAACCCCCTGGAACTATGACCCTTCCTTGGAGTTTATCCAAAAGAGCTGCCTGAAAAATATATTTTTTTTAATATAACTGCTTCTTCACATACACATATTCCAAATGCATGTGACATCACAACCGCTTGTTGCTATCTCTTTTATACAACAGAGCGTAAAAGAAATAGCATATTCATGACAGAACTCTGACAAGTTTACAGGTTACCAACCTTACAGCTCATAAATCTCTGCTATATGTATTTATATATCAAATATTATTTACAGCTATTTCAAGGAATAATCAAATTTCAATATTATGTCTGTTGTAACAGGGTTAAATAAAATAAAAACTTATTATTCTTTGACTTGACTTGATTATTTCGACTACCAACAGCTACAAAACATTACCACAGCACTGACCTACTCAACAAATAACTGACGTTAAAATGCATTTCATGTCATACAAATATGGCCGACCATTTCTGGCGCTAAAACTACAATTCAAACTTTTAATTGCTATATCTCCGTCAACATTTAGATATTTAATAAAATAGCCAATACACATTTATTAACATCAAGTTCAATCAACAATTGAAAAATCGACCACTAAAAAATGAGGACACAAACCCATTGTAG
This sequence comes from Panorpa germanica, assembly GCA_963678705.1. Classification (NCBI taxonomy): domain Eukaryota; kingdom Metazoa; phylum Arthropoda; class Insecta; order Mecoptera; family Panorpidae; genus Panorpa; species Panorpa germanica. The sequence goes on along the minus strand of OY783208.1, from coordinate 22,970,641 downwards.
TTTTAGCGCTACAGATGTCGGCCATATTTATGACGTAACATGTAGTTATTTGTTGATTCGGTCATTAATATGCTATCTCTTTTACGCTCTGTTGTAGAAAAGAGATAGCAACTAGCGGTTGTGATGTCACATGCATTTGGAATGTTGTACAACGTTGAATCCTTTTAATAATTAAAGAGACAAAATAACATATAAGGAGTTATTAACAAATAATTGAACATTTGAGGTTCTAGTAATCCACTTTATCAATATATAGTACACTTTTATAGAAATTAAGACATAGGACACAAATATAAAAACCTTATAGCAACTAATTGCTCTTATCATACGTTCCAGGCCCTCTATATCAGCATCTTGATGAGATGCTTTTCTTTGAGCTTCCAAGGTGAACAATAGTTCAGTACATCTCATTATTGAATTCTGTATGGTCATTATAGCCTATAAAAAACAACAATGGATTCCCAAAGTAACAACAAAATGACAGTAAATAGCAAATTTAATTTACCTGTGGATTAAGAACTCTTGCTTGTCTATTTTCCATTGTTGATTATTTCTTATTTCCTTATTTATGTATATATTTCTTTATATTTTCTTGTAAACGTCAAACTATTGACATATATGTTATCACTAGTTCTACTGCTTGTTTACATCGGGCAACACTTCGAACTGATTCAATCAATATAAATTAAAACACGTTCGCTAATATATATATAGTGAGAGCGGCATTTTTGTATCTTAGATTTTATAAACTAAGAAAACTACCAAATTAAAAGTGACATTTATAGGAACAACATTACATTTTTTAACGTTTATTGACTTAATTAAGTACGTACTTGTGAAGTTTGTTTTAGTTCTAGTTATGACGTCACAGACACATCTAATATAGAGATAGGTCAGTTATATGTGGTAAGGGTTTTAATCTCGGTTAATATGTCAATGTATCAAACGCATGCGTTTGTTAGTATATAACACCATTTGAGTATGCTATCTCTTTTACTCTGTGTTATATAACAGAGACAGCTATAGTATTGTGAAGCATAACTGAATGGGCTTGTGTCCTCATTTTTTAGTCGTTGATTTTTCTATTATTGATTGAAATTGATGTTAATAAATGTGTATTGGCGTGTCTATTTTATTAAATATCTAAGTGTTGACGGAGATATAGCAATTAAAAGTTTGAATTGTAGTTTTAGCGCTAGAAATGGTCGGCCATATTTGTATGACGTGAAATGCATTTTAACGTCAGTTATTTGTTGAGTAGTTCAGTGCTGTGGTAATGTTTAGTAGCTGTTGGTAGTCGAAATAATCAAGTCAAGTCAAAGAATAATAAGTTTTTATTTTATTTAACCCTGTTACGGCAGACATAATATTGAAATTTTTTTGTTCCTAGAAATAGCTGTAAATAATATTTGATATTTTGATATATAAATACATATAGCAGAGATTTATGAACTGTAAGGTTGGTAACCTGTAAACTTGTCAGAGTTCTGTCATGAATATGCTATTTCTTTTACGTTCTTTTGTATAAAAGAAATAGCAACTAGCGATTGTGAGGTCACATGCATTTTGGAATGTGTACAACGTTGAATCCCTTTAATAATTAAAGAGACAAAATGACTTTTTTAATTGTTAATATATCTTAACATATAAGGAGTTATTAAAAAATAATTGAACATTTGAGGTTCTAGTAACCCACTTTATCAATATGTAGTACACATTGTAGACATTTTGTCTCTTTAATTATTAAAGGGATTCAACGTTGTATACATTCCAACTGCTTGTGACATCACAACCGCTGCCAACCTTACAGATCATAAATCTCTGCTATATGTATTTATACATCAAAATATCAAATATTATTTACAGGTATTTCAAGGAACAATCAAATTTTAATATTATGTCTGCCTTAGCAGGGTTAAATAAAATGAAAACTTATTATTCTTTGACTTGACTTGATTATTTGACTATCAACAGCTACAAAACATTACCACAGCACTGATCTACTCAGCAAATAACTGACGTTAAAATGCATTTCACGTCATACAAATATGTCCGACCATTTCTAGCGCTAAAACTACAATTCAAACTTTTAATTGCTATATCTCCGTCAATATTTAGATATTTAATAAAATAGACACGCCAATACACATTTATTAACATCAATTTCAATCAATAATAGAAAAATCAACGACTAAAAAATGAGGACACAAGCCCATTAGTTCTCCCCTTCAATAATTCTACATTTTGTTTGTGTGAGTTGGGTTGCCGAACAATCAGGCGCAAGAACATTCAAACAAATCGTCAAAAGGCGCCAGAACTGTTATAATGTACAATTGTAATTATTAAATTAATATTTTTATGAACTAATTTCACTTTCTAACTAAATATTAATGTATTCTATAATAAATAATAAGTCTGATAATATTTAATAAATTATTTATTTCAGTTATTCAGTTATCACTTGAAAACATTTTCGTTAGCGATTTAGTTTCCGGTTTGTTTGACAAGCCATTTAACCTGCAACAACTGCAACTCTTCTTTGAAGACTGAACTGAAAAAATAATTTAAATTTAAAATATAACTGACTTTTAAGTGGGGGTAAGGTCAAACCGATACAAAAAATACATATTTTCGATAATGTTTTTTGACGACACAGTTAATATATAATTATTTCTATAATTACTACATGATAAAATAACATTTAAAGAATACTTCGTGAAATTTTCATAAATAAATATCAAGAAATGAGCCATTGACAGCGAATCTCCGGTGACGTCACAAAAAAAAGTTTCATTGCGGTGTCCCTCATAACTCATCACTGGATTATTTGAAATCAAAAAACCAAAATGATTTCATTAGTTGATAAGTTTCTGCAGGTCACCCTGTTAAGTAACTCGACAGCGTTACCTCGGCATTTATGTAAAGAAAGAGTGTGCAAAATTTCAAAAGGATCGGTGCAGTAGATTTTGAGCTAGAGAGGACACCGACTCTGAAAAAGTTAAGTGTGAGAAAAACGCGTTTAAAAGTTTCAAAGAAAGACGAAACCAGACCAGAGAGGTGAAGACTTAAAACTCTATATCTCCGACAGTTTTACTCCAATCGACTTCAAATTTTCACACAATAAACTTAATATGTTGTACATTCATATAAATAAATAAAAAAATTAAACCCTAACTCCACTTCCCCTTAAAGGGGCTAGTGATTGAAGAAAAAATTAATTTATGTATATTCACGTTTTTATTTTTTTAAATATCTAGAAGTTTACGGAGATATAGCTACATCAAATTTAAATTCCAGTTTCCCCACTTTTTTTAGCTCTGCGTATAAACTGTACTATATATTGATAAAGTGGGTTACTAGAACCTCAAATGTTTAATTATTTGTTAATAACTCCTTATATGTTAAGAGATATTAACAATTAAAAAAGTAATTTTGTCTCTTTAATTATTAAAGGGATTCAACGTTGTACACATTCCAAATGCATGTGACATCACAATCCTTGTGTAAAGTTACCAACCTTACAGCTCATAAATCTCTGCTATATGTATTTATATATCAAAATATCAAATATTATTTACAGCTATTTCAAGGGACAATCAAATTTCAATATTATGTCTGCCTTAGCAGAGTTAAATAAAATAAAAACTTATTATTCTTTGACTTGACTTGATTATTTCACTACTTACAGCTACAAAACATTACAACAGCACTGACCTACTCAACAAATAACTGAGGTTAAAATGCATTTCACGTCATACAAATATGGCCGACCATTTCTAGTGCTAAAACTACAATTCAAACTTTTAATTGCTATATCTCCGTCAATATTTAGATATTTCATAAAATAGACACGCCAATACATATTTATTTGCGATTTTCATTAAGTAATTTGTTAAAAAAATTGAAAGCTTACTATTACAGCTCTGACAGCTTGTGTAATACGGTCCAGACGAAAGGTTGGACGAGTATTTTGTCTTTGGATCCTTTCTAATACTAGTAGAAGCTCTCTGTACCTCCTTAAATGAATATGTATATCACGTAGTACTCCTCTAGCTTCTACAACCTAAAAAATATGTCATTAAATGAATATAAACAAACAACATAACCTCCAAAATTTAATAATACCTGTAGACGAGGACGCTGTGGTGATTCCATGATTAAAGGTAACTTGTATGCCGAAATTAATTACAGTTATAAAACAATCAATATTTAATTTCAATTATCTTACAAACAGAATAAATATTAATTCATTTATATTACTAATTCAAGAATAGCTAATAGATGATAATATATTAACATGAATTACCACTAGAGTTCGACACTTGACATATGATTTAAATTATGGCGGGTTGACACTTACTTGTTCGATAAATTGCGCTGCTTGCCGCATCAGCGCTGCTGTCGATGCTTGTGTCTATGGTATCTCGAACATGGTCGTAGCAAATATTCGGACTCCTATAATCTATTGTATTGACCTTAGAACATATATATATGGAGTGTGAATGGCCTATGTTTCCTATAGAATAAAACAATGTCCAAAATATGTGCGAGAGAGAAAGGTATATGTTCATATTTATTCTCTATGCGCATGCGTCGAAAGTGATAGCTGTCTAGATTAATAAATATTAATATTCTATTAAGATATAATAAATATGTAAAGAAATTATATTGATTTAGTTGGTACAAAGCTCGTCTGTCGGTAAAACAGTGACCGTTCAGTGAAAACATATACTCATGAAGGCCATAGATCTCGATGGCCATCTCAGTTGATATTTGAAGTGGACAAAACTCACGTTTTTAGTTATATTTATATTTACATATATCTTATTTATATTTATATATATCTACATTATTCTACATTAATATAATGTCTTATTTAACAACTGTCACGTATTATATCTAGACAGCTCTGACTTGACAACTGTCACTTTTGACGCATGCGCATAGAGAACAAATAAGAACATATACCTTTCTCACATATTTTGGACACACTTTCAGGTTCAGCATTCTCTCTCCATATATATATTTTTACTTACTACTTACTTAACCTGTAAGGCTGTTCGCACGTTATTCGAGGTCGAATAAATCGTACACGATCATAACATGGCAAAACTTTTGACGCATTCTTTAAAATAAATAAAAGTTATGACAGTTGCTTGTTTACTATATCACAAATACTTGATAAAAAATTTTAATGATGTGTCATAAACGTTCTTATACGTTCACACTGAGCATTGTAAGTTATGTTTTAATGTCATAGTCGTCAACGAATGTGTGTTCGGTACCCGAACATGCCAAAGCAAATATTCGGACGTTTTGATCTGTTTTAATTACCGTTTCTAAACCGAAATGCTTGTCTTCATATGTACGGAGAACAAATGTTTGCCTAATGAGCACGTACTTTAAATCTACAAGCATACATGCATATTCGTACACAAACTGTTGTCGTACACATAACTGTAATCTGGTATCTATGTATTTTTTAAACATCAATAAATGAAACTTTTTGAATTTAAGAATACATTAAAAACATGGTAGAATTTTGTTTCCTATACTAGTTTTACGTATAAGGATTTGAATATTATTATAAAAATATTATATAGGATTTGACTTTTAATTGAAAATACCATAAACAATAAATGCATCATTTAAAACAAATTAAATAATCCGCTAGTAATATATTCTTTAATAATTAGATTTCTACTATTATAAAGTTATGATATTTTCAAACCTTTGCTACCTGTTTCATTTGGTTAGAATCCTAACTAGCTTTTATTTTGCAAAACAAACTGTCATATTAACATGGTGTAATAACCTCCAATTATTATGTTCAATTTCACCCATTAATATTATCTATATAAAAACATATAATGAATATTATACAGTGTTTTTCTATGGTGTTTACTATATAAGTTAGATGAAATACTTATCTTTAATACTACAGTCTACATATTATTTTTAAACGTTTATAAGTATAATTTTTTTATCTATAAGTGTAAAATGTCTGTTAATAAATTAAAATTAACTAAAAAGAAGTTGGAAAACGTAAAACAACAATCACTAAGAAGTTATATTTCCAAAAGTTCATCACAATCACGAAGTAGAAGTTCAACTTCATCTAATTCTGTCAAAAAGTTTGTATCAATAATATAATCTCTTATTTACTTTATATTAATTTAATTTAGTCTCTTAATTTAAATAGAAAATGCTCAACCTATTAAATTACTTGTTTTAGTTTCGTTATTATTTTTACAGAGAAAAAGCAGACCCGATTAAAGATGCAGATTTAAATGCCAAAGATTCTAAGGATTTTCATACGCTTTCTCCAGGTATAATAGAATTTTGAATATATTTTTTATACATTCTTCCGCCCTAAATCATTAAATTAAATATCATTGTGATTAATTACATTTCATTTATGTTTCTTATTCTATCTAGTCATTGTCAATCCTTCAAAAAAAGTATAAATACAAAATAAATACTGCTTCTCTCTTCCTTCTGTTTCTACTCTGCCATTCCTTCTCTTTCCTTACTCCTGGTTTCTACCTTCGCTTCTTCTTTCTATATTCTTTTCACTTTTCATCTTTGCTCTCTATTTGCCTAGTATCTGCTGTTTTCTCTTCGTTTCCCAACCTAATATTTCGGTATCTCTCTCCCAAATCCTTTTGTTTCTTTCATTATATCTGCTGTTATCAATTTTGTCCATTCTTTCCTGCTTCTGTATCTCTCTGTCTCTGCCCCTTAGCTCTTGCACACTTCTGTCCAATTTTTAATACATTAATTAATCGTTGATTCAACTTTTCCAAATTTTAATTTATGTTTAGAGGAAGGGCGCGATGGTATAAATACTAGTTGTTGGAAAAATAATGAAACTGCAGTTCAATCTAATAATGTCATGTACATTTCTTCAGATGATGAAAACATTGTAACTGATATAAATACTCCTAGAAAACAAATAAACAATAAAGTAGAAGACTTTGTTAATATGTCACCTTCAACAACAACAACTAAATCACAATATCATAAGAAATATGAAGACGATTATGCAACCGATGGAGAAAATAGTAATCAAGACATATTTGAAGATTCAGATACAGATACTGTTGTTTATTCAAGTGATAGCACAATTAAACGTAATTCGCCAGTGCCATTTACCGAAAAGAAACCTGTATTTAAATTTAGAATGGCTACAAATGCAACAAGTTCTAAGACTGCTGAAGAAATAACACCACCGCAAAATAAAACAGATAAAGAAAAGGATTTAAATCGTAAATTAGATATGTCTGTAGAAAATGTAGAAGATATAAAAAAGGAAGTATTGGATAAAGCCAGTAATAATCCCGCAAAGAAAGTAAATGTAAGTATAGGCTAGAAAATTTTCTCATTTATTTTATTTTGGGACTGTTTCGAAGGTCCTGTGCGACTGCGGATAATTTTATTAATTCGATTCAGACTCCCATTAAATTAAGGGAGGGGTAAGGTCAAAACGATAAAAAAGAGCATATTTTGAATAATGTTTTTTGATGACACAGTTAATATATAATTATTTGTATAATTACTACATGATAAAATAACATTTAAATTTTCATAAATAAATATGAAGAAATGAGCCAAAATAACACTCATAACTCATCACTGGATTATTTGAAATCAAAAAACCAAAATGATTTCATTAGTTGATAAGTTCCTGCAGGTCACCCTATCGAGTTTTATCTTTTTTATTGATTTTTTAATTTTTTACAGCACTTAGAAGTCAAAATAAAGATCAGAAACTTTGTTATTTTAAAATATATTTAATTTAAAAATAGAAAAAAACTCGACAGCGTTACCTCGGCATTTATGTAAAGAAAGAGTGTGCAAAATTTCAAAAGGATCGGTGCAGTAGATTTTGAGCTAGAGAGGACACCGACTCTGAAAAAGCTAAGTGTGAGAAAACGCGTTTAAAAGTTTCAAAGAAAGACGAAACCAGACCAGAGAGGTGAAGTCTTAAAACTCTATATCTCCGACAGTTTTACTCCAATCGACTTCTAATTTGTACACAATAAACTTAATATGTTGTACGTGTATTTTAATTTATCTTTTGATGATTTTTCGAAAGGAACATCGTCGCAAGTTGAGAACTGACTGTAATTAAATAAATTTAGATATTTTTACTTACGGTCCATCATTTTCCTATAGCGCACCATGTCTGAATACGCATAATACAAAATGCACGTAGCAACATCTCCATCACGACCTGCTCTGCCAGATTCCTGATAGTAACCTTCGATGGATTTTGGCAAGGCAAAGTGTATGACATATCGAACATCCGGTTTGTCTATACCCATTCCGAAAGCAATAGTTGCACATACCTATTGATTGATATTTAAGATTATTTCTCAAAAATTCAATTCAGTAAAAACGAAAATAACAATTAAGTAATATACTTACAACTTTATACTTATCAGCGACCCACATTTGTTGCACATTTTCTCTTTTCTTATCAGGTAAACCAGCGTGATAACTTGCAGCTTTAATTCCAACTTTTCTTAAATTTAGAGCCAAATTGTCGCAATCATTTCGAGATAAACAATAAATAATACCTGAATCCCTAAAATTAGAAATTATTAATGATGATATGATAATAGAAGCAGAAAAAATCCTTGTTTTAAATCACGTTATGTAGTTCTGGTTTTCAGATACAATTCGCGAAACTATACGGCAGGTTAAATATTATCAAAAAAACTATGTTTTTTTATGTTTAAATCGTTTTATGTAAGTAACTATAAACGCGAATCAAAATCTAAAGCTGTAATTAGTTAGATGAATAACGTTTCTACATTTTAAGCTTTCTTCCACTGACTTTTAATGAGTTGGAACCGCAGAAATAAGTTTTGAAAATGAATATTGTTATATTTTCCAGTTAAATTCCAATTTTTATATAACTGGGATATTATCGAATACTCTATATATTTTTAAGTCTTAAGCGTAAGTTTGAGAACTATAATAAAGATTATAAAATTTATGACAAACCCTTAGAAATGTTACCAGTCATATATCAAAACTTATTTTTGCGGTTCCAACTCATTAAAGTCAGTGGAAGAAAGCTTAAAATGTAGATACGTTATTAATCTAACTAATTGCAGCTTTAGATTTTGATTCGCGTTTATAGTTACTTACATAAAACAATTTAAACATTAAAAAACATGTTTCTTTTGATAATATTTAACCTGCTGTATAGTATCGCCATCTATATTTCGGTAGAAAAAATGGCCAAGTATCGTTTTGTGAAAATTCACACAATAAACTTAATATAAATCAATCAAAATCCAAATTTCACATCGCCAGTCCGAATTTGTCACTTTAATTTGTGTTGCGAACAATATCTTAAATTCCAGAAATGTATATTACACGTACTGATAAAGTTAACTATCAGGATCTCAAATGTGATTTGTTTTAAATAGTCGCAATATTATTGAAGATATAAACAATTAAAGAACCAGAATGTCCGCTCTTATACTCTACACCTTAGTTCATTCTTAATTTATTTATATAATAATATAATACTTTTAAATTTAATATGTTACAGGTTAACAATCTTTCTAAAGTGGATTTAAAATCAAATATACAAAAGGTCAAATCTACTTATTGTGAAATAATGGAAATCTACTGTGATATGTTAGATAAAATACCTTTAAATGTATTAGAAAGTCTACCAACTTTTGATAAAAAGAAATATTTAGCAATAAAATTAATAAAACAAAAATATAAAGCAAAATTAAAATCATTGGATAATACTTTAAAAAATACCAAAGACGAAGTAAAAATATTGAAATCTCATAAATCACGTGGGTATGAAGATGAAGAAGATTATTCTTCACATCAAGTTGTAGTATTATCAGACGATGAACTTAATGATATACCTGATAAGATTTCACCACCAGGTAAAGCTTTTAACATGAAAAATACAGTGAAAGAAGAGTTGAGTCAGACAAAAAGACCTTCGCCCAAAGACTTAATAAAATCTTTAAATAATGAATCAATAAATAAAACTTGTAATAATTCTCAAGAGCATAGAACTGATAATTCTAGTTTTAATGATAAACAGGATGATGCAATAAACGCGGTCACAAAGAAAAAATTTGTATTTAAATCTCCTTCATCAGCTGCTATTAATCAATATATGAATTCATCAACTAAATCAATTATTTCTTCACATCAAACAGCATCAGAAATTAGTAAACCTTTAGACAAAATACCTACATCAACTGATAGTTCTAAAGAAAAAGGAGATTACTTTTCTCCAGTTCGAGAAATAAAAAGGGAACCGAAAGAAACACTTGGAAGAGATATTACTAGAAGTAATACTTCTTCCTCCTTGTTAACCGTAAAATCTGATCCAGCAAGAAAGAAATTAACAACAAAGTCAAAGAAACCTGCAGAGAGTCAAGTTATTGAGCATGTGGAAACTCAGTGTGAAGTTGATGACGATGGTTGGCAGGTTTACAATATTGAGGATTATACTGAAAAAATTCCAGAGTCTCCTAAAAAGCCTAAATCAATAAAAGCAGAAAGGAATGTAGCTGGTTCATCAAAAACAAAGGTTATTGACTTTTCTAATAGTTTAACTAAAAAGTTTGCATTATCTGCGAATAGTAAAGATGCTGTACTTGGTAAATTTCGTCCTGGGATTCAAAACGATGGTATAACAGGTAAGACATTAATATAAGAAACGCAATATAAAATATGCTAGCTTTTACCCCCGTGTTGAATGTGGCTTGAATTTCATGTCAAAATTTAATTCCATTTTTAAATTGAAATAATAAATAAATTCGTCCTATATTAATTTTACATATAATAACAATTAATTTTTCATACAAATTGACTAAGAAAATAAAAAATATTTCCAATTTCTGCGTTATTTGGGCAACTTTTTTTTCGAAATTTGGGATTTTTTTTTTCGATTAGTAAATAAGATACCAAGGTTAGCCTATATACAAAATTTCAACTTTCTAGCACAATTTTTACTCCCGTCAAATACAGCCCCCGTGCCCCCAAATAAAATTTTGAAATTTTGAATTTTTTTTAATTAATAATATACTTAATTATTCTAGAATTCAGAATATGAACTTTCTCCAACGTTCCCTACCGGGCCCCCGAATTTCTTCAACGCCCCTTTTTCAATTTTTGAATTTCTAATTTTTGAGAAATGTCAGCATTAAATACCTTAATACACATGCAAAATTTCAACTTTCTATATTTTACGAATAAAAAGTAATACAGCAAAAGAGGGCTCACTTTTTATCCAGTTTTTCCAAAATTACGGGTTTCCAGGAAATTCAGGGAAAAATCCGGGGACGCCAAAAGTCTTACAATTTTTTTCTCTACAAAATAGGAAATTTTCAAAAACTTTCCTGTAGCCGTTTTCGATCTACCATACAAAATTGGAACCAAACATATAAACATATAAGAATATAAGATTATAAGAATATAAATATACACCTGTGACATTATAATATGATACACATAGATTAAACTTTTTCAAATTTCAGGTGAATTCGATGGAACGGATTATCCACATTCAAAAAGTATGATGAAAGAATTTAGAGAGAAATTTGGACTGAAGGATTTTCGAATGAATCAATTACAAATAATTAATGCTACGTTATTAGGGCATGACTGTTTTGTTTTAATGCCAACAGGAGGAGGTAAAAAATACTCTTATAGTCCAAGATCTAGAAGCTGAAATTTTGAGAATAAATAGTGTAATATACAGAGATGTGCGTTTTTCAAATACATATACTCAAAATGCAAATACAAAATACCTATTTTGTATTTAAATATCTTTTAAGAGTATAGAATTTTATATTTTATTTAAAAACTTTTACAAACCTATTTCCTATTTGGAAAATACAAAGTACTTTTTTCATTTTTGTTACTTCATAGTGTTAATCAGTAAATATTATTTTTTGAATATAAACTTAATTTGAAATGGGAAAATAACGAGGTATTTGCATTTTGTATTTAAATGCTTTTGAAAGGAGTTTGTGCACATCTCTGATAATATATAGTTAAAAACGAAAGCGAGATTAAGCTTGAAAGCGGGGCTCTTTTACTGGGTAGCAGATGAGAATAGAATTTCGCTCATCACCGTGAACGTATAATGATTTACTATTGTCAAATCCTTGAAACATGATGAAATAGTACCATAAACAAGATTTATAAAATTTAAGCTTGCTACTAAGACGCAGTTTAGTTTTAAGACCTTTAAACCAGATGAGCGAGGTTTTTACGTATTTTTCCATCTGCTACCTGTAAAAGAGCCCCGTTTTAAATTTTTATTCTCAAATATTCAGCTTTGGTAATTCTATTAGGGCCGGTAGCTTAACTCATAGCTATCACAAAAGTTTGTGAACATGGCCTGTTGTTCACTAGTGAAACAACTCTTCTGCAGGATTTGATAAATAATATAAGTAATAATGTTTTGACCAGCTATTAAGCGAGATATTAATAATTAAGGTGAAACGATACTTGGCCATTTTTGACTCGCGAAATATATATGGCGATACTATACAGCAGGTTAAATATTATCAAAAAACCATGTTTCTTTATGTTTAAATCGTTTTATGTAAGTAACTATAAACGCGAATCAAAATCTAAAACTGCAATTAGTTAGATGAATAACGTATCTACATTTTAAAATTTCTTCCACTGACTTTTAATGAGTTGGAACCACAAAAATAAGTTTTGAAAATGAGTATTGCTATATTTTCTAGTTAAATTCTAATTTTTATATGACTAGTAACATTTCTAAGGGTTTGTCATACATTTTATAACTTTTATTATGGTTCTTAAACTTACGCTTAAGACTTAAAAATATATAAAGTATAAAAATTGACATTGAACTAAAAAATATAACAACATTCATTTTCAAAAGTTATTTTTGCGGTTCCAACTCATTAAAAGTCAGTGGAAGAAAGCTTAAAATGTAGATACGTTATTCATCTAACTAATTGCAGCTTTAGATTTTGAATCGCGTTTATAGTTACTTACATAAAACGATTTAAACATAAAAAAACATGGTTTTTTGATAATATTTAACCTGTTGTATAGTATCGCCATCTATATTTCGCGAATCAAAAATGGCCAAGTATTGTTTCACCTTAAAGTGCGCATATTTAACATGCAGGAGAGCTACAAAGTATAAAAAGGCATAGCTTTCAAGTTCATGTCGAGGACGGTTCTAATTTTTCTTTAAATTGTTTGATGAGTTAGTAAAATAGTCTCAAAACAAATTAAATACTATCCTATCAATAATCTCGATACTTATTTCTTATCATATCTAAATGCTGCAAAACTTTTGGATATTTAAATAATAAAAATGACAATATATGTATATTAAAATTTATTTTAATCAAAACGTCATCTTAAAAAGAGTTCAGAATCCCATTAGCGATGCTAACTAACTTTTGCGATAGCTATGACTTGAGAAAACCGATATGCATTACAATGTATATTATTATTATTATTATTTATTATTATTTATTATATTAATTGTGTGCCTTTCGGTTTTACAATCTACATTATTATATTTCTTAATGCATTTCATATAAATTCAAAGTTAAAACTAAACTTAAACTATTCTAGACTATTACTACTTCGAACAGTACTTTCTGTTTCTTCTTTTCTTGATCCTCTCTCTTCATGTCCCCTACTCCTCCTTTATTCACACCGTTTCCTGCTTCTCCTTCCTTATTGCCTGTATCTTCATCTATCACCTCTTACCTTCCTTGTCTCCTCTCGAGAAACCCTCTATTATCTTTTCACTATCGGAATCGTTTTACTTCTCCACTTATGTCTATTACAGGCATAAACACTCTATCTTTACTATTTCCTCTTGACTCTCTTGCTTTACTATTTCTTCTTGACTCTCTTCCTTTACTATTTTATTATTTTCTCTATCTCCGTCATCCACCTCTTGACGTTATCTCCTTTCCGCAAATCCTCTATTTTTCTGGACTGAAGTTTAAGTGTTTCCTCGCTACTTCTTTCTTTCTCCTGCTTCCCTTCACTGCCTCTTTTAGTACTTCCTCTCTCTTCCTGTTCCTTGTGCAACTCAGCTACGAGCTTATTTATTGTCCTGTTTTTTCTTTCATTTTTTTCTATTTCCGCCATCCACCTGCCTCCCTTTAGTAGCTGGCTAATATTCGTTTCGCTCACTACTTTTTCCTTACACTCAAACTTAATGTGCTCCAGTGTTTCGTCCTCACTACTTTCCCAGTATCTGTTTCCTTTTTCCTCATTTCCCAATCTAAACCTTGTATCACAATCTATATATAAAGTTTTGTAAAAATTGTAATGATGGTTATTTTTCTTCTAGGTAAATCCTTATGTTATCAATTACCAGCGCTACTGACTCCTGGAGTAACTATTGTAATATCACCATTAAAATCATTAATTCTGGACCAAGTTAATAAACTAGGATCTTTGGATGTATGAAACATTTTTAATTTATTCGTAAATAGTTTTAATAAACTTAATAATGACAGCAATTAATTTAAAGTAATCATAAATTATTTCTGTAATAGATTCCAGCGGCTCATGTGTCTGCAGAAGGATCTATAAAGGATTGCAATGCAATATATGATGACTTGTCTTCACCAAATCCAAAAATTAAGCTGCTTTATGTTACTCCAGAGAAAATTTCGATGTCATCTAAATTTCAATCGACATTGGATAGTTTATATAACAGGAATCTTCTGGCTAAATTCGTTATTGACGAAGCACATTGTGTCTCTCAGTGGGGCCATGATTTCAGGTACATTTGTTATATCGAAGGCATAGTTTTATTCATGCGGGGGTTGAAAATATGAACCAACTCCGTTTTGAACTCTGTACAGAGGAGAAATTAAATTTCTATTAATTTTACTGAAACGACTATTTTAATTGTTTATATCTTCAATAACATTGCGACTATTTAAAACAAATCACATTTGAGATCCTGATAGTTAACTTTATCAGTACATGTAATATACCTTTCTAGAATGGGCTTGTGTCCTCATTTTTTATTGGTCGATTTTTCAATTATTGATTGAAATTGATGTTAATAAATGTGTATTGGCGTGTCTATTTTATTAAATATCTAAATATTGACGGAGATATAGCAATTAAAAGTTTGAATTGTAGTTTTAGCGCTGGAAATGGTCTGCCATACTTTATGACGTGAAATGCATTTTAACGTCAGTTATATGTTGAGTAGGTCAGTGCTGTGGTAATGTTTTGTAGCTGTTGGTAGTCAAATAATCAAGTCAAATCAAAGAATAATAAGTTTTTATTTTATTTAACCCTGCTAAGGCAGACATAATATTGAAATTTGAGTGTTCCTTGAAATAGCTGTAAATAATATTTGATCTTTTGATATATAAATTGAACCTTACACAAGGATTGTGATATCACATGCACTTGGAATGTGTACAACGTTGAATCCCTTTAATAATTAAAGAGACAAAATGACTTTTTTAATTGTTAATATCTCTTAACATATAAGGAGTTCTAGTAACCCACTTTATCAATATATAGTACACTTTTATAAAAATTAAGACATAGGATACAAGCCCATTTAAGATATTGTTCACAACACAAATTAAAGAGTGTCAAACCAATCTTTAACAAACTTATAGTAGATTTTAGTAAATTTACACTGAATTGAATGGAGTCTTAAGATAATTTCACATTGAATAAAATGGAATCTGCTTCTCTTTCGTAGACAATTTCATGATCTACAACTTTGCTCTGATCTATTTTTATAATAAAACTTACCGTTTACCGAAAAAATTGGAAAAACCATTTTTATTGACTTTTTACGTTGAATAACTTATTATGCAGATGTGCGATCGGTGATGACTTTTAGTATTTTATTTGTAATAATGTTCCAAAGGTCTGTACCAACTTTCAGCTCTATGCGAATTATAGCTAATTTACCAATATTTTATTGTTTATTTTGACCATATTTTTATAATTTAAACATCTTTATTTCAGACCGGATTACAAGAAACTCTGCGTTTTGCGTACGCGCTTTCCAAAGGTGAATACAAATAATTAAGTCATACAAATTCAAGTAATACATTTAATATAATCATTGTTTGTTTCAAGGCCCATATGATTGCCCTTACTGCGACTGCAACTCCACGGGTCAGATTGGATATTTTACACCAACTGCAAATGAAATCCTGCAAATGGTTCTTGTGCTCTTTTAATAGACCAAATTTAAAATATGTTGTACTACCTAAAAAAGGTGACAAATCTACTACAGAAGATATTGGAACACTTATAAAAACAAAATACTCCAGGTTGTTAATTATTACGCATCATATATTAGTGATAATTGCATTGTGAACTCATTTATTAAGGGTAGATTTTTCATTCTTGGTTATTAAACGTTTTTATTTTATTAAATATCCAAAAATTGGCGGAGATATATCTATATCAACAGGTGCTATAGCTTTGACGTTTAATTCTGCATCTCTTTTGCACTTCTCTTGTTTAACAGTGATGGTAAAGGTTGGCAAATTGTAGTGAGGAAGGAATGACTACTTTAATCGTTAATAACTTCTATAATATTGCGAATTGAATAAAAATAATTGGATATTTGAGATTATGATAGTCAACTTTATCAAAATACTGCGCAGTTTTATACAAATTCAGTTATGGTTCACAACCCAATGGGCTTGTGTCCTATGTCTTAATTTCTATAAAAGTGTACTATATATTGATGAAGTTGGTTACTAGAACTCCTTATATGTTAGGAGATATTAACAATTAAAAAAGTCATTTTGTCTCTTTAATTATTAAAGGGATTCAACGTTGTACACATTCCAAGTGCATGTGACATCACAATCCTTGTGTAAGGTTACCAACCTTACAGCTCATAAATCTCTGCTATATGTATTTATATATCAAAATATCAAATATTATTTACAGCTATTTCAAGGAATAATAAAATTCCAATATTATGACTTCCGTAACAGAGTTAAATAAAATAAGAACTTATTATTCTTTGACTTGACTTGATTATTTGACTACCAACAGCTACAAAACATTACCACAGCACTGACCTACTCAACAAATAACTGACGTTAAAATGCATTTCCAGCGCTAAAACTACAATTCAAACTTTTAATTGCTATATCTCCGTCAATATTTAGATATTTAATAAAATAGACACGCCAATACACATTTATTAACATCAATTTCAATCAACAATTGAAAAATCAACCACTAAAAAATGAGGACACAAGCCCATTATACAGTTATAATATAGGACAGGATTGTTTTACATTGTGACAAGTTCTAACTCATTAAAAGTCAGTGGAAGAAAGCTTAAAATGTAGATACGTTATTTATCTAACTAATTGCAGCTTTAGATTTTGATTCGCGTTTATAGTTACTTACATAAAACGATTTAAACATAAAAAAACATGGTTTTTTTGATAATATTTAACCTGTTGTATAGTATCGCCATCTATATTTCGCGAATTGTATCTAAAAAGCAGAACTACATAACGTGATTTAAAACAAGGATTTTTTCTGCTTCTATTATCATATCATCATTAATAATTTCTAATTTTAGGGATTCAGGTATTATTTATTGTTTATCTCGAAATGATTGCGACAATTTGGCTCTAAATTTAAGAAAAGTTGGAATTAAAGCTGCAAGTTATCACGCTGGTTTACCTGATAAGAAAAGAGAAAATGTGCAACAAATGTGGGTCGCTGATAAGTACAAAGTTGTAAGTATTTTACTTAATTATTATTTTCGTTTTTACTGAATTGAATTTTTGAGAAATAATCTTAAATATCAATCAATAGGTATGTGCCACTATTGCTTTCGGAATGGGTATAGACAAACCGGATGTTCGATATGTCATACACTTTGCCTTGCCAAAATCCATCGAAGGTTACTATCAGGAATCTGGCAGAGCAGGTCGTGATGGAGATGTTGCTACGTGTATTTTGTATTATGCGTATTCAGACATGGTGCGCTATAGGAAAATGATGGACAGTAAGTAAAAATAGCTAAATTTATTTAAGTACAGTCAGTTCTCAACTTGCGACGATGTTCCTTTCGAAAAATCATCAAAAGATAAATTAAAATACACGTTAACACGTTAAAGATTTCAACTTTTTTTAAATTTTCTTTTACTTATTTATATGAATGTACAGCATATTAAGTTTATTGTGTGAAAATTTGAAGTCGATTGGAGTAAAACTGTCGGAGATATAGAGTTTTAAGTCTTCACCTCTCTGGTCTGGTTTCGTCTTTCTTTGAAACTTTTAAACGCGTTTTTCTCACACTTAGCTTTTTCAGAGTCGGTGTCCTCTCTAGTTAAAAATATACTGCACCGATCCTTTTGAAATTTTGCACACTCTTTCTTTACTTAAATGCCGAAGTAACGCTGTCGAGTTTTTCCTTTTTTTTTTTAACTTAAACGTATTTTAAAATATTAAAGTTTTTGATTGGTATCTTGACTTCTAAGTGCTGTAAAAAATTGAATAATGACTCGACAGGGTGTCCTGCAGGAACTTATCAACTAATGAAATCATTTTGGTTTTTTGATTTCAAATAATCCAGTGATGAGTTATGAGGGACACCGCAATGAAACTATTTTGTGTGACGTCACCGGAGATTCGCTGTCAATGGCTCATTTCTTGATATTTATTTATGAAAATTTCACAAAGTATTCTTTAAATGTTATTTTATCATGTAGTAATTATAGAAATAATTATATATTAACTGTGTCGTCAAGAAACATTATCGAAAATATGCTTTTTTTCTATCGTTTTGACCTTAATCCATAACTGCACTGTATATTAATTAAGTTGGCTATAATAACCTCAGATATCAAATTATTTTTATTCAATTCGTAAGTTTATTGAAGTTATTACCGATTAAAATAGTCATTTTTGTCCGTTTAATAATTAAAGCGGTAAAAATTGATATGTATAACAAAAGAAAATATTTACTAATTTTATTTTACAATATTTTTGTCTAATTACAGAGGATCGCAGTTTAACTTACGAATCTAAACAAATCCATTTGACAAATCTTAGGCGTATTGTTGGATTTTGTGATAACCTTACTGATTGCAGAAGAGTTCAACAATTGGAATATTTTGCTGAGGTAATTTTTTAATTTATATATCTGCAACAGTTCCGTCACTCGAAATGTTACAAAAATAAGCTCATGTAGTTCTGTCAATTAACAACAATATTTCATTTCAATATTTTAAGTCAATGTTAAAAATATATCATTGAAAAATATTAGGCCTTAAATCTTTTAACATTGACTTAAAATGTTAAATAAAAATATATATAATGGGCTTGTGTCCTCATTTTTTAGTGGTCGATTTTTCAATTGTTGATTGAAATTGATGTTAATAAATGTGTATTGACGTGTCTATTTTATTAAATATCTAAATGTTGACGGAGATATAGCAATTAAAAATTTGAATTGTAGTTTAAGCGCTAGAAATGGTCGGCCATATTTGTATGACATGAAATGCATTTTAACGTCAGTTATTTGTTGAGTAGGTCAGTGCTGTAGTAATGTTCTGTAGCTGTTGGTAGTCGAAATAATCAAGTCAAGTCAAAGAATAATAAGTTTTTATTTTATTTAACCCTGCTAAGGCAGACATAGTATTGAAATTTTATTGTTTCTTGAAATAACTGTAAATAATATTTGATATTTTGATATATAAATACATATAGCAGAGATTTATGATCTGTAAGGTTGGTAACCTTACACAAGGATTGTGATGTCACATGCACTTGGAATGTGTACAACGTTGAATCCCTTTAATAATTAAAGAGACAAAATGACTTTTTTAATTGTTAATATCTCTTAACATATAAGGAGTTATTAAAACATAATTGAACATTTGAGGTTCTAGTAACCCACTTTATCAATATATAGTACACTTTTATAGAAATTAAGATATAGGACACAAGCCCATTCCTTTTTTTTAGTATATTAATTCTTATTTAATTCTAACAGATATTTTAATTTTACACAGATATTTGACCCAGCACAATGTATAGCAGAACAAGCAACAACTTGTGATAATTGTAGCAAATGGGGAGACTATAAGGTAAGCTGTCTTATCACCTAAAGTGTTAATAATTAAGGGCGTTGTTGTGATAACAATATGATTCAAAAGCTGCGTTACGTTTTCGCACAAAAGTTTTCCCAAAAATGTTGTATAAAAGTGATGACAAATTATAGAATTAAGAGAGTAGAAATTACGTTGGTCTTACTTTCTTTAATACTTTTCTTCATTTCTTCATCACAACTCGAATTATAATTGCAATGCGAGATGGTGCCGCATTGTGTGGATGTTTAATTGAGTCCATACTTGTTTATTTCTATTCTCAATAACAGTTTATATTTTTTAACTCAATTTTATAAATTTAATTTTATTTAAAATAATATATTTTTATTATTTAATTAAAATAAGGATTAATTCGGATAAGGACTATATTTCGCATAGAGCTGAAAGTTGGTATAAACCTTGGGGACACTATTACAAATAAAATACTAAAAGTCCTAACCGATCGCACATCTGCATAAAAAGTTATTCAACGTCAAAAGTAAACAAAAATGGTTTTTCCAATTTTTCCGGTAAACGGTAAGTTTTATCATAAAAATACATTAGACCAAAGTTGTAGATCATGAAATTATCTACAAAAATTGTTCTTATACTTTTTTTTCTAAGAATCCCCATTCCTGAGATATTGCGATTCTAAAAGTTGAAGAAGTCGTGTTCCACATAATATGCACACATTTCCGCACCACCTGTGAGGTAGTGTTTCGTTCTAGTGTTTTTGAATCTAATTTGTGGTAGTGTCAATAAAATGCGAAAAAAATTGACTTATTACTGAATCAAGATGCCACTATTGTGATGTTATCCTAGAGATCCTTGAGCACGTGAAAGTAAAATGATTTCATAATTCTTGTATTATGTGAATATCTTAACATGTGTTAAGTTTATTGGTGTTTTACATAAAATATTTTAACTTGTACTTTAAATAGTCAATTCAAATCACATTGCATAACTGTGTAATTTCGGAACACTCTGTATATTCTCACAATCGTATAATTTGTATTTACAAGTTACACAAACCAATATTTTTACTCATATTAAACATCCGATGGCGTGTACACCATTAAGGCGGTTCACCGTACATATTATTGTTTTCTGTGAATTAGAATCGCAATATCTCAGGAATGGTGATTCTTAGAAAAAAAGTATTAGAACAATTATTGTAGATAATTTCATGATCTACAACTTTGCTCTGATGTATTTTTATGATAAAACCTACCGTTTACCGGAAAAATTGGAAAACACATTTTTATTGATCTTTGATGTTAAATAACTTTTTATGCAGATGTGCGATCGGTGAGGACTTTTAGTATTTTATTTGTAATAATGTCCAAAAAGATCTGTACTAAGTTTCAGCTCTATACAAATTATAGTTAATCTACTCCTATTTTATCGTCTATTTTGACCGGGCTATATTAAATATAATTGTTTCATACAACGGTATTGGAAAAAGTAATTGTCAACAATATCAAGGTATATTAGTAGTATATTTTACAAAACACTTTTAATATCATACCGCCCATCCAAAATAACGTTTGCCTTGCTGTTATTTATTTAATGTTATTATTATTATTACCCTAATTAATATTTAATTAATTTAATTCCAGACATATGATGCAACTGAAGATTGCAGAGCAATTGTGAAGGCTGTACGTGATCTTTGCAGTGGAAATAATCGATTCACATTGTTGCATATGAGTAAGTTCTATCCCAAAGAGGTTTTTCATGACCTGAGAAGAAGAAATAAAAATGATTATATTTAATGTGCTGAGACACTAACAAAAGAAGAACACTACACAAATTTTATAATATTATTTGTTTATTTTTAATGTTTTTGTCATTAGGCACTATATTCTTATGCCTTAAATCTTAGATTCTCGGATTTTCCTCTGAATTTCCTGAAAACCCGTAATTTTGGGAAAACTAAAAAAGAATTTTTAATTATTGTTCTACAACTCTTAATTTGTAACAGATAGTAAGTTTAAATTTTGCATATAGGCTAACTTTGGTACCCAATTTGTAAATAGAAAAAAAAATCGCAAATTTTGAAGAAAAGTTCATCAAATAACGAAAAAATTGAAAATATTTCATATTTTGTTGAAAAAAATATATTTTTTTTGTCAGTTTATATGAAAAATTATTTATTGTTATATGTAAAATTAATATAGAACGAGTTAAATATTTTAGTTTAAAAATGGAATTAAAATTTGACATGAAATTCAATTCACACACAAAAGACAGTCTTTGTACAGTTTTATATAAATGGGCTTGTGTCTTCATTTTTTAGTGGTCGATTTTTCAATTGTTGATTGAAATTGATATTAATAAATGTGTATTGGCGTGTCTATTTTATTAAATATCTAAATATTGACGGAGATATAGCAATTAAAAGTTTGAATTGTAGTCAGTTATTTGTTGAGTAGGTCAGTGCTGTGGTAATGTTTCGTAGCTGTTGGTAGTCAAATAATCAAGTCAATTCAAAGAATAAGTTTTTATTTTATTTAACCCTGCTAAGGCAGACATAATATTGAAATTTGATTGTTCCTTGAAATAGCTGTAAATAATATTTGATATTTTGATATATAAATACATAGAGCAGAGATTTATGAGCTGTAAGGTTGGCAGAGGTTGTGATGTCACATGCATTTGGAGTGTGTACAACGTTGAATCCCTTTAATAATTAAAGAGACAAAATGACTTTTTTAATTGTTAATATCTCGTAACATATAAGGAGTTCTAGTAACCCACTTTATCAATATATAGTACACTTTTATAGAAATTAAGACATAGGACACAAGCCCATTAAGTCATGGTCACCTTCTAATACTTCCTAATGTTTTTATTTCAGCTGAAATATTTAAGGGTGCTAGTACAAAGAAGATAAAAGATAATCAGCACGACAAATGTCAATTATACGGTCGTGGGAAGACATGGCAGCGCGAAGATATTCAACGATTGTTCCATAAATTGGTTGTAGAAGAATATCTAATGGAAGAGCTCATTTTTAATCGGGATATTCCAAACGCTTATCTAAAATTGGGACCAAAAGTTGCTACGTAAGTTAAATAACAATTTGATATAAATATATTTAATAGAGGTATGTAATACCTCTTTATTAATTTACAGTTACTTAATTTATTAGTTAAAAATAACTTAAATAAACTTTTGTATTTCAACTTACACTTAATTCGCGATTTCCTATTACGAAATCCGCGTAAAAGGAAATCGCGTAATGAGAATCCATAATATATAAATTCTACTAAATACGTTTACAAATTTGATCCATATTTTTATTAAAAGAAGAAATACATATTTTAGCCCACAAGTACGAACATAAAAAATATAAAAAATCATAATTCCAATTAGGAATAAAAAGTTAATAGGCCTGCACGTTTATTACCTATGGGACCTATGTTACTTTCATTAATGACGTCATTTGGCGCTGCCTTTCTTTTTATTAGAGATCGATTAAACAATAACATTCGCTTTATACACGTTACTAGAGTTTACCCCGTCGCAAAGCGATGACTTTTTGGTGTATATGACTTCAACCAACTTAATAATTTGTAATTTCATTTAAAATTTTAATTCTATTTTCAAATTGAAATATTTAACTCTAAAAATATGGCTAAAAAAAATATAATTTTTTCAACAAAATATAAAATATTTTCAATTTATGCATTATTTGACCAACTTTTTTTAAAATTTGGATATTTTTTTTCGATTCGTAAATAAGTTACCAAGGTTAGCCTATATACAAAATTTCAACTTTCTAGCACAATTTTTACTCTCGGCAACAACTGCCTCCGTGCCCCCAAATAAAATTTTGAAATTTTCAATTTTTTTTTTATTAATAATATACTTAATTATTCTAGAATTCAGAATATGAACTTTCTCCAAAGGTTCCTACCGGGCCCCCGAATTTCTTCAAGCCTTTCTTTTTCAATTTTTAAATTTCCCAGTAAACAATTTGGTGAAGTGCCCTATTTAGTGACGTTTCTATCACTATTTCACTTCAATTATAGTTCGCATCAACTTTATCTTCATTTGTATTCCGACAGGTGGAGTTGTTCCGTCATCTGTAGCCGATAAAGTAGACATTTTATATGAAAAAATGTGAGAAACTGAACTATAAATGAACTCTTTTATTACAAAAAAATCATGACGCATCTTCAATATGATGTCAAAGTAACTCCAAAATGTTTACTGGGTTCTAATTTTTGAGAAATGTCAGCATTGAATACCTTAATACACATGCAAAATTTCAACTTTCTATCTTTTACGAATTAAAAGTGATACAGCAAAAAAGGGCTCACTTTTTTTCCAGTTTTTCCAAAATTACGGGTTTCCAGGAAATTCAGGAAAAAATCCGGGGACGCCAAAAGTCTTTTTCTCTACGAAATAGGAAATTTCCAAAAACATTGACGTAGCCGTTTTCGCACTGCCATACAAAATTCACTACCAAACATATAAGATCATAAATATACACCTGGAACATTATAAATAAAATTTTGGATTAATAACAGACAACAATTTCAGACAACAAATGAAACCTAATCCTAAACTAAACATCATTAAATCCTCATTACTAATAGTGATTAATCAATAAACTCTGGTATCTTTACTACTTTTATTACATTTACAAAACATAAAGTAAAAAAACTTTTGGAATTCATTTTAAAACAAGTCTATTTGTTTTTCTTTGTGAACCGCGTTATTTAGAATCCGCGTAACACGAGGGTTATGTGTATATTTAAATAAAAAATCTGCCCCTACACTTCTCCCTTTCGTAGTATATTACTCTTTCTCTTCCCTTTATATCGCCCTTTTTCATAATCTCCTCTCTTATTATTATAATAAAATGTTATGTTTATATTTCAGTTTGATGAGCAGTGATATCAAGGTCATGTTCCCAATGATCGCACGCAGCACAGCTTCCAAAGAAGAAGCTGTCGCAAGTACTACGTTAAATGAAGACAGTCCTTACGCAGTGCAGATGAAGATCATTCAAGACAGATGCTACACAGATTTACTGGACGTTTGCAGGTCTGTATTCTGCAGCATTTTTAAGATAAGATGGACCGTTTTATGTTCCAGAACGATTTTTTTGTAATAACTATTATTTGAGACAGATAAAAATTTGTTAGAACATTCTAATCTATTGATTGAAGAAAGTTTGTTGCAGGTATGGATTCGTGGAAAGAGCACACTTGGTGTTTTATGGAAAATAAATAAATGTATGAAGTGGATAAATGCAGTAAAAAATTAAAAAAACATAGAGTGCAGTGCATTCAGCATTACTGATTACTGACATTTCGATTAACATCAAGCTGAAAACAATATTTATATTATTAATCTCAATCTCAACCGCAAAAATAAGTTTTGAAAATGAATATTGCTATATTTTCTAGTTGAATTCTAATTTTTATATGACTGGTAACATTTCTCAAACTTACGCTTAAAACTTAAAAATATATAGAGTATTCGATAATATTCCAGTCATATACAAAATATAGCAATATTCATTTTTTAAAAGTTATTTTTGTGGTTCCAACTCATTAAAAGTCAGTGGAAGAAAGCTTAAAATGTAGATACGTTATTCATCTAACTAATTGCAGCTTTAGATTTT
The DNA here is from genome assembly GCA_963678705.1 of Panorpa germanica. NCBI lineage: Eukaryota > Metazoa > Arthropoda > Insecta > Mecoptera > Panorpidae > Panorpa > Panorpa germanica. Next base: position 22,944,874 of record OY783208.1, on the reverse strand, counting down.
GATTCGCGTTTATAGTTACTTACATAAAACGATTTAAACATAAAAAAACATGTTTTTTTTGAAAATATTTAACCTGCTGTATAGTATCGCCATCTATATTTCGCTAGAAAAAATGGCCAAATATCGTGTCACCTTAACCTACCTTATATTATTATTCTCAATCTGATTTATTCATTTATATATTTACCGATATTTTGACGTTGTAAACTTGTTTGGGGTACAACTTTACAAGTTATCGTCACTTGCCCGTTTAAATCTTTTTACACAATATTATATACATGACCAGATTTAAATAATTTCACACAAAAAAATATCCAATGGGCTAGTGTCCTATGTCTTAATTTCTATAAAAGTGTACTACATATTGATAAAGTGAATTACTAGAACCTCAAATGTTCAATTACTTTTTAATAACTCCTTATATGTTAAGAGATATTAACAATTAAAAAAGTCATTTTGTCTCTTTAATTATTAAAGGGATTCAACGTTGTACACATTTCAAGTGTATGTGACATCACAATCCTTGTGTAAGGTTACCAACCTTACAGCTCATAAATCTCTGCTATATGTATTTATATATCAAAATATCAAATATTATTTACAGCTATTTCAATGAACAATCAAATTCCAATATTATGTCTGCCTTAGCAGGGTTAAATAAAATAAAAACTTATTATTCTTTGACTTGACTTGATTATTTTGACTACCAACAGCTACAAAACATTACCTCAGCACTGACCTACTCAACAAATAACTGACGTTAAAATGCATTTCACGTCATACAAATATGGCCGACCATTTCTATCGCTAAAACTACAATTCAAATTTTTAATTGCTATATCTCCGTCAACATTTAGATATTAAAAAAAATAGACACGCCAATATACATTTATTAACATCAATTTCAATCAACAATTGAAAAATCGACCACTAAAAAATGAGGTTATGTCTGAACCTGTCTCAACTGTATTACATTATCAACCTAGAACATAGAACACACCACTGTACTAACTGAATATAAATACATTTTTCAACATATTTTCTTTTACAGAGACATAGCACTTGAAAAGGAAATCACAATGGCCAGTGTGATGAACATGCAGGCCCTGAAAGCAATGGCGGATGTTTTACCAGAAACGGAAGAAGACATGCTATGTATTCCACATGTTACTCACGCTAATTTCGAAAAATATGGACAAAAATTATTAGATGTTACTGCAGCATATGCAGCTGAAAAGTTATGTATGTATTTATGGAATACACGTAAAAATGTCGTCAAATATTTCAATTTTAATGTTTATTAATATTATTATGTATTATAGGCTTACTACTGGATTATCAAGATGCCCTTGATAAAGATAATAAAGAAGACAATGCGTCTGATGATGGAACAGATTGGAATTCATTAGCGGACAGTGCCAAAGTTAGCACCCCCACTAGTTCTCGAAAAAGAAAAGCTGGAAATTGGAGTGGAGGATCAAAAAAGAAGTACGTACATAAAAAACATAAAAAATCATAATGGGCTTGTGTCCTATGTCCTAATTTCTATAAAAGTGTACTATATATTGATAAAGTGGATTACTAGAACCTCAAATGTTCAATTATTTGTTAATAACTCCTTATATGTTAAGAGATATTAACAATTAAAAAAGTCATTTTGTCTCTTTAATTATTAAAGGGATTCAACGTTGTACACATTCCAAATGCATGTGACATCACAATCCTTGTGTAAGGTTACCAACCTTACAGCTCATAAATCTCTGCTATATGTATTTATATATCAAAATATCAAATATTATTTACAGCTATTTCAAGGAACAATCAAATTTCAATATTATGTCTGCCTTAGCAGGGTTAAATAAAATAATAACTCATTGTTCTTTGATTTGACTTGATTATTTGACTACCAACAGCTACAAAACATTACAACAGCACTGATCTAATCAACAAATAACTGACGTTAAAATGCATTTCACGTCATACAAATATGGTCGACCATTTCTAGCGCTAAAACCACAATTCAAATTTTTAATTGCTATATCTCCGTCAACATTTAGATATTTAATAAAATAGACACGCCAATACACATTTATTATCATCAATTTCAATCAACAATTGAAAAATCGACCTTTAAAAAATGAGGACACAAGCCCATTCATTATAACTGACCCTCATAAGCTCTGGTATCTTTACTACTTTATTACATTTTTTTTATTATAGAATTTGAGGCGATTCCAACAACTAGGTAATATTCGCCTGAAGTTGAAGGAATTCCAGAACTTTTTGATTTTTTCTGTATTGTCTGAAAATATGTCCTTTAGTTCACCACTGATGTTGTCGTTTTGTTCGTTGAGTTTGATATTGCGGGCAGGTTTCTAGTAGATGATGGACTGTTATTTGCGTCTGACAATTGCTGCACTGCGCGGAGTTGTTACTCATTAAATATTGATGCGTCAATCTAGTATGTCCAGTTCTTAGTTTGAGGATTGTTTTTTCGAATTGTCTGTTGCTTTCCCACTTTTTTGTATTTTCCTTAATCAATCTCAATTTGTTGCTACTCATTTGCGTCTAGCACTGGTTTTGAATTTGCCTCATACCCTTTTTATACCAATCTATTAAATCTAAGTGCAATATGCCAGAGACTAGATTCCTTTTACAGCAACCAACTTGTCTTATTGTATTTACAAAATATTTTTGAAAGATAGTAAAATAATTTTGGAATTCGCGTACAAAAATATCCTTGAAAAATTAGTTTTAGGAGTATTACCCCATTTTAAATAAGTTACATTAGATAATGATTAAAAAGGAAGAAAGGGAATTTTATATGTCAATGTTACTCGTTTCTATTCTCCTCCATATCTCTTCCTTTGCAACAGTTCCTTTGAATACACTTACTTTTAGCATATGCCAGCTTTTCCATACGTCCTACATTTCTTTCCTTCTCAATTTTTGCTTCTCTTTCTTCATTTGTTATTTTATATTATTCTAGTTTCTTTACTCCTCGTCCAAAACAATCTGTATTTCATTTCATCTCGATTACTAAATCTCACCATTAAAAGGAGGTTCAGGACGTTAACGTAAATGATGAAAACGTTGTGAAATTTGGAGGGTCGATACAAATAGTTAAAATACATGTTGTCTCAAAATTGTAGAGACCTAGGGTTCATAGTTTTCTTTTAATACATGATTAAAAATAGTCATTTTCCATACAAATCATAATTTTTAGCTCAATTTCACCACATAATATAATTTTTAACTATTAAAAAATGGTGACACGGCTTTCAAAAACTAGGTGTATATAAAATAATCTTTTCTGTAACTATTGCAAAAAGAAAATTATCAAAAGGATACCTATATACGAAAATATTTAAATAAAACCTTTAAGAAACAGTAAATGTAGGTTATAAGCCGGCAACGTTGTAAATGCCAATTTGAGCGGGAAATTCAAAATTGGAATAAATGTTATATAAAATATAACAATTTATTTGTCAAAGAACCAAATCACGCATGCGTTAACACACGTAAATTTACAGCGTTGCCAAATTTATTATTCCTTATTCAAAATATTTAATTTGAATTAATATAAATTTGATATTAATTATAGGTAATTTTTCATTTATTAAACTATTATATGCATAAAAAATCATTTTAACAAACAAAAAGCAGTTTAATAGGGAATTGAAAAATTCATTTTCAAAGGTACAGTCCCAATATTTGCTCGTCCCTCATGTACTTCGTATTTTGCATTTCGTATTACCGAGAGATAAACTTTTAGTATTGACGGTACGTCCTGTACCTCCTTAATATATCGTTTTCTCTTGTTATACCCTTCACTTTTCTCCTATCCTGCCTTCTTTTCCTGATTTTCTCCCTTACAAGTACAAAAAAATGCATAAAAAAGTATTAGATACATCGCAGCATGTATTTCTTGAAATTATTTTTTAATTGATTTATCTATCATCTCTAGATTTAGAAGAGGTACAAAACGATCAACAAGAGGAAAATGTAGAAGCATTAGAGGAATAAAAAAAGCAATATTAGCATCGTCTAAAGCATAAGAGGACAATACTACATTCTAAAATATCTGCTATATATATACACAGGTTATAGTGGACTTCTATATTCATATCTTTATTTTTCATCTGATTTTTAATATAAATATATTTTCTTTTAGTTGGACGAAGGAAGCCACAATTCAATTTATAAGACCTTGTTGGAACGTCTGTGAAATACTTAATTATGGCCTTATTTTGTTACTTTTTCTCTGGCGCCCTTCATCAAGACTGGGACTAGTGTAATATTCATTTGTTTCTTAATATTAGTAGTAAGATTATAGTAAAAATGCAACTTAAGGTGAAGCTGGTGTTTGCCAATTACTGAAACAAAAGAATATCACAGTAGATCCATTCACGACGCATGGGGTCTTAGGCAAAGTTACGAAATAAGTAGGCCCTTAATATGGATTTTAATTACACGAAGACGTATACCTTTGTGTGAAGTGTCATCAAGAGGTTCCTCAGAAGAAAATGACGATAGAGTCCTTAAAAAAATGAAATTCTCTTCAGATGTTTAAATCAAATTTATTTTTGCTCAAATGCAATTCGTTGCCTGATTCACAAATTTCATGGTATTATATAAATGTGTTTTTGATGTAAATATTTTTATAATAACATATTTATTAATTAATTAACAATATTTTTTTATAATAATGTGACTTCATTTTAGTTTTTGGAGTTGGTTTTTCAGCTAGTAAGATTAGTTTTAGTGTTAATTTAGGGTATTAACATAAAATTTATGTTTCAGCGTGTGAAATACAAAGAAATAAAATCAATTATATGAAATACTATAATCTATATTAAATAAGATAGTAATTATTACAAAATAATGTATATTACTGACACATGAGTTCAAAATTACATTTAAGGTAAAAACCTTAAATTAAAACTAAAAAAACAGTTGAAGGGAATGGAACTTAATACTATTTAGTAGTAGAATTAGATGTATGCGCAAATTATCCAATTCTTTTTAAGTAGTCTTAATATTATAGAAGATATTAGTAAATAAAAGTGCTGTTAAGATAAAAACGATAAAAAAAAGCATATTTTCGATAATGTTTTTTGACGACACAATTAATATATAATTATTTCTATAATTACTACATGATAAAATAACATTTAAAGAATACTTTGTGAAATTTTCATAAATAAATATCAAGAAATGAGCCATTGACAGCGAATCTCCGGTGACGTCACAAAAAAAGTTACTCATAACTCTTCACTGGATTATTTGAAATCAATAAACCAAAATGATTTCACTAGTTGATAAGTTTCTGCAGGACACCCTGTTAAGTAACTCGATAGCGTTACCTCGGCATTTATGTAAAGAAAGAGTGTGCAAAATTTCAAAAGGATCGGTGCAGTAGATTTTGAGCTAGAGAAGACACCGACTCTGAAAAAGCTAAGTGTGAGAAAAACGCGTTTAAAAGTTTCAAAGAAAGACGAAACCAGACCAGAGAGGTGAAGACTTAAAACTCTATATCTCCGACAGTTTTACTCCAATCGTCTTCAAATTTTCACACAATAAACTTAATATGTTCTACATTATATATTCTAACCTAATATATAGCTAAAACATACAAAAAAACTGAAATTCAAATTTGTTAAATTTAATTTCAATCAAAAATAAAAAATGAATTCAAAAACTCATTGCGCCTAAATTTGCTGCAACATAAGTTACACCACGTCGGACATCTAATAGTTAATTATTTGACAACAATTATTATTGAGTACCATTGATTACTATTTATTGTGTTTCATGCAAAATTATGATTCACAACAAATTCAAGTTTCAAAGTTCCCGCGGTTTCTGAGACGAGTTTAATGCAAGAATATGAATAAATCTATTTGACCTTTATGTATAAAAAGACATGTAATAAGTTTTTATTTTATTTAACCCTGTTAAGGCAGACATAATATTGAAATTTTATTATTCTTTGAAATAGCTGTAAATAATATTTGATATTTTGATATATAAATACATATAGCAGAGATTTATAACCTGTACGGTTGGCAGTACTTAATCCCATTGGAAAGCTTTACTACATGTACGTGTATAGAGGCCTTTACATTTACATCTGAATTTTGACAGTTCTTGGAGGTAAGTTTCCAGTAGGTTTTTATAAACAAGACGAGTTACTGTAACAATCGAAATAGTTTTAAGATTTTTAAATCATTTTCATTGTGCAAAGAAAATAAGAAGTTTTAACCATGTCTGAAAGATCTGCAGAGCGTGTCAAGCTTCGATTATCGGTATAATAAATGTTGTTACTTGTTTTTGTGTTTAGTTATATATGTCATAACATTAATATTTTTGATACAGAACAATACAAATAATAAGCGTAAAGCATTAATTCCTCTACAACAATCAGCAGTAAGACAAAACCGTTTATACAACAAATTACTTGATCCACCGAAAAAAATAGTACAACATAAATCATCGCAAAGGTAACTAGTGTCTTTTTAGTAATTATTTAGGGTTATTATTTGATATAGCTACACCTTTTGTTTTAAATCTTACAAAAAAACTATTGCACTTTCGTATATGTTATGATGCTTTTGTTATAGTGAAAATATGTACAAATCACACGTCATATACCTTGTACCATTTTTTATCAAAAAAATAGTCAGAATTTATGCCTAAATTTGACTAATAAATGTGAAATATGACACCATTTTCATTTATATATGGAACAATGTCATTTTATTTCTAACCTCAAATTTGAACATTTAACTTTAACCATTAATATTGTCTTTTCCTAAATAGAAAATGGTGTAACGTATATTACGTAAGATTTGTACATGTTTTTAGAATACGACAAACGCCATAAGACACACAAAAATGCAGTAGTTTTTTAATGAGATTCAAAACAAAAGGTGTAGCTATATCGAATAATTACCTTATTTAGATTAGCTACACCATTTCTTTTGAAACTTGTACAAAAACTACTCCATTTTTGTATATTTTATGACACTTTTAATATAGTTAAAAGATGTACAAATCTCTACATAATATACATTATACCACTTTTTAAATAGATATAGACAATATTAACGGTTAAAGTTGAGGTTAGAAATTTTGAGTAGCCCAGTTGCAAAGCCCGGAATCTGTCAATAAATAAAACATCGAGTTATTGGTATCGATGGATTCAACTTGTCAATTGCTACAAATCTATGAGTATGTTTACGAGTGAAGAATCAAACATTAAATAATAAAAAAGTTATATTATAAAATTCGGTCGGTTGCAGAACCGGGCATCTCTAACCGACGATCGGTTACAAAACCAGGATTGGTTTAATTAAATAGAGTAGACAATATGGCCTGCTCGGCAATAAACCTGCTATTAGGTTAATAATAAAAGTATTTTTTGAATTATTCTAGTTTGTTCTCTAATTTTATACATAAAGTCAATTATGTTTTGTTTACTATACTGATTAGAATCATCTCTCTCCCCCTCCCTCCAGCCTGTATTTTAGTGACCAAAGTTAATTGTGGTTCTTTATAGTGATCGGTTTTTGTTAATTAATCTTTTGGTGATTCTTTTACTGTTTTATTGTAATAAATGAATTTGAATGAATGAGATTGTGTTTTTAAAAGAAAGAAGTTCACAAAATAAACAAGGGGATGAAAGACAATTTAAATTGATGAATGAATTCTTGGAAGATTTTATTTAAGATTACACAGAATTTTGTAGCATTTGTCTAAAGTTAATCTTTAATATTAATCGATAAGACTTTTAAAAATATATTTTTCATTTTAGTAATCGTGTTAACATTGTTTTTTAATTAAGTAGGTGTGTACCTATTTTTCTATTTAGTTAGGTATAGGTACTTATCTAAATTAGATACTTACCTATGGTATAAATTTATTCTTTTAAAAATATAAAATAATAATTATATTTTCGATAATGTTTTTGAGGACACAGTTAATATATAATTATTTCTGTAATTACTACATGATAAAATAACATTTAAAGAATACCTTGTGAAATTTTCATAAATAAATATCAAGAAATGAGCCATTGACAGCGAATCTCCGGTGACGTCACAAAAAAAAGTTTCATTGCGGTGTCCCTCATAACTCATCACTGGATTACTTGAAATCAAAAAACCAAAATGAGTTCATTACTTGATAAGTTTCTGCAGAACACCCTGTTAAGTAACTCGACAGCGTTACCTCGGCATTTATGTAAAGAAAGAGTGTGCAAAATTTCAAAAGGATCGGTGCAGTAGATTTTGAGCTAGAGAAGACACCGACTCTGAAAAAGCTAAGTGTGACAAAAACGCGTTTAAAAGTTTCAAAGAAAGACGAAACCAGACCAGAGAGGTGAAGACTTAAAACTCTATATCTCCGACAGTTTTACTCCAATCGACTTCAAATTTTTACACAATAAACTTAATATGTTGTACATTCATATAAATAAATTAAAAAGAAAACTTGAAACCTTAACCTCCTTTCGCATTTATTGATCAACTTTATCCATAAATATTGCCTAATTCTTAATTAAAAGTGGTATAATGCTATTATGAAGAGATTTGTACATATTTTGACTATATTAAAAGCTTCATAAAATATACAAAAGTGTTGTAGTTTTTGTACAATTTTTAAAAGAAAAAGTGCAGCTGAACTAAATAATAATTATTTTTTTTTATACCTAATTTTTATGCAAATTATATTTAATATTTTTTCTTATTGCTATAGTAATTGCAACAATTTTGTAAAACATAAAAAATGTGCCGATAAATCAACGCAAACATCCAGTGCTAGGATAATATCAGCGGAGGACTTAACCTCAACGGGCCCGGATATAACCAACGAATATTATTGGGAGGTAAGTTTCTTTAAATAGTAAAGCACCTGTTTTTAAAAAATTTTAATTTCCTTCATTTAAAGATATTTTTATATGTTATATTTTATCTGCATTTACGACATTACAAACTTGTTATATTTCATACAAAATGAAGAATTCTTTGAATACATTTAAAACTAAATCCGCCACTGACGTATAAATTTAATTCTTTCCCGTAATTGGATTGTGTCCTCATTTTTTAGTGATCGATTTTCCAATTGCTGATTGAAATTGATGTTAATAAATGTGTATTGGCGTGTCTATTTTATTAAATATCTAAATGTTGACGGAGATATAGCAATTAAAAGTTTGAATTGTAGTTTTAGCGGTAGAAATGGTCGGCCATATTTGTATGACGGGAAATGGATTTTAACGTCAGTTATTTGTTGAGTAGGTCAGTGCTGTGATAATGTTTTGTAGCTGTTGGTAGTCGAAATAATCAAGTCTAGTCAAAGAATAATAAGTTTTTATTTTATTTAACCCTGTTACGGTAATATTGAAATTTGATTGTTCCTTGAAATAGCTGTAAATAATATTTGATATTTTGATATATAAATACATATAGCAGAGATTTATGAGCTGTAAGGTTGGTAACCTGTAAACTTGTCAGAGTTCTGTCAAAAATATGCTTTCTCTTTTACGCTGTGTTGTATAAAAGCTATTTTAATTGTTAATATCTCCTAAAATATATCGAACATCTAAGAACGTCAAATTCAAAACACTAGTTCTGTTTTCCTGTTGCATCGTTATTTTCTGAACTAACTCTGCTTTGAAGACGTGACCATCCAATTCCAAATTATGAAAGTCACATTTGCAATGTTAGATTCGCGTTTTTGTATAGAGCGCTAAATTCTACTTAAAAAGTGCCTTAAACGAAAAGAATGGCAACAGATACTGTGAAAATATAGAGGAAAGGATGTGTAATGTGTTTTTTATTAGTCCTTTATGATTTTTTCCTTTCCCTTGTACTTCGAAATTGTTCATGTTAACTTCAAAAATTACCAAAGAATTATCAGCAACCGAGGTAGCTCAATGGAGCACTGGCGTACGTGGATTTATACCTTACATTTTTTATTGTTGTTCTAGAAATTTACGTTTTATTTTTTAGGTCTTAATCGATAGAAGAAATTTGGCCATAGAAAGCGCTTTACAAAGGAATCGTGAACTGCTGGAAACGTTAGAAATTCGTATGAAAGAAAATTTTGACCAGAAAGAAAGATTGATGCAGCTCACAGCAGCAATTGAAGTTCTAACAGTACGTATATTTATATTGTATACCAATAAACTAGTCCAGTCAAATAGGGATTCAACCTCGGAATAAAAGCTTAGAGGCTCAACTTTTGTGTAAGCCTTTGTTTTGATGATCTAAAGACTGTCTAAAAAGTCTCACATAATTTTAAGATATTCGAAGTCAAAAATCTGTTCTTTAGAAATATCTACTTTCCTATTCGTTAAGGAGGTACAGGACGTTAACGTAAATGATGAAAACGTTGTGAAATTTGGAGGGTCGATACAAATAGTTAAAATACATGCTGTCTCAAAATTTTAGAGACCTAGGGTTCATAGTTTTCTTTTTATACATGATTAAAAATAGTCATTTTCCATACAAATCATAATTTTTAGCTCAATTTTACCACATAATATAACTTTTAACTATGAAAAAATGGTGACACGGCTTTCAAAAACTAGGTGTATATAAAAGAATCTTTCCTGTAACTATTGCAAAAAGAAAATTATCAAAAGGATACCTATATATAGGAAAATATTTAAATAAACCCTTTAAGAAACAGTAAATGTAGGTTATAAGCCGGCAACGCTGCAAATGCCAATTTGAGCGGGAAATTCAAAATCGGAATAAATGTTATATAAAATATAACAATTTATTGGTCAAAGAACCAAATCACGCATGCGTCAACACACGTAAATTTACAGCGTTGCCAAATTTATTATTCCTTTTTCAAAATATTTAATTTGAATTTAAATTGAATTAATATAAATTTGATATTAATTATAGGTAATTTTTAATTTATTAAACTATTATATGCATAAAAAAATCATTTTAACAAGCAAAAAGCAGTTTAATAGATAATTGAAAAATTCATTTTCAAAGATACAGTCCCAATATTTGCTCGTCCTTCATGTACTTCGTATTTTGCATTGACGGTACGTCCTGTACCTCCTTAAACGTCATAACGAATATTTATTTCGTGCGTCAACAAACTAGTCCAGTCAAATAAAGATTCAACCTCGGAATAAAAGCTGAGAAGCTGAACTTTTGGGTAAGCCTTTGTTTTGATGATCTAAAGACTGTCTAAAAAGTCTCACATAATCATGTGTCTGCATTTTAAGATATTCGAAGTAAAAAATCTGTTCTTTAGAAATTAGAATAAAAATAGAACAAGTTATAACACATTCCCTACAAATTTGATGTAATGCATTTTATTGTACGATAAACCGTCCCCGAGATATAGCGTCTAAACTGAATTACTTTTGCAGGAAGCTCTTCAGGAGAGACAACCAGCTACAGGAGGTTAAACATCTTGAAGAACTAAATGAAGACGTTCTTTGTAAAGTGGTTTTATTTCTAAGTGGAACAAAGTATTACAATAATTAAATATTAAAACAACAAAAATTTAATTTATTCAAAATATATACTACCTTTGTACGACGTGTTATCAATTTAACTAAGGAAAGATAACGCAGACTGCCACCTTACATTAGAGATATTTGTGATACTCTAAAAACATAATTTGCTTATTACCTTTAACACTTTATAAAAGTTTATGTAAATAAAACGTAATATAATATTTTTTTACTAAACGCTACATGTTTACATTATTTTACTTTCTTAATGGGTTTGTGTCCTATGTCTTAATTTCTATAAAACTGTACTATATATTGATAAAGTGGGTTACTAGAACTCCTTATATGTTAAGAGATATTAACAATTAAAAAAGTCATTTTGTCTCTTTAATTATTAAAGGGATTCAACGTTGTACACATTCCAAGTGCATGTGACATCACAATCCTTGTGTAAGGTTATTATTTAGGTTTGTATTTATATATCAAAATATTAAATATTATTCACAGCTATTTCAAGGAACAATAAAATTTCAATATTATGTCTGCCGTAACAGGGTTAAATAAAATAAAAACTTATTATTCTTTGATTTAACTTGATTATTTCGACTACCAATAGCTTCAAAACATTACCACAGCATACAGCATATATATTGATTAATGGGTTTGTGTCCTCATTTTTTAGTGGTCGATTTTTCAATTGCTGATTGAAATTGATGTTAATAAATGTGTATTGGCGTGTCTATTTTATTAAATATCTAAATGTTGACGGAGATATAGCAATTAAAAATTTGAATTGTAGTTTTAGCGCTAGAAATGGTCGGCCATATTTGTATGACGTGAAATGCATTTTAACGTCAGTTATTTGTTGAGTAGGTCAGTGCTGTGGTAATGTTTTGTAGCTGTTGGTAGTCGAAATAATCAAGTCAAGTCAAAGAATAATAAGTTTTTATTTTATTTAACCCTGTTACGGCAGACATAATATTGAAACTTTATTATTCCTCGAAACAGTTGTAAATAATATTTGATATTTTGATATATAAATACATATAGCAGAGATTTATGAACTGTAAGGTTGGTAACCTTACACAAGGATTGTGATGTCACATGCATTTGGAATGTGTAGAACGTTGAATCCCTTTAATAATTAAAGAGACCAATGACTTTTTTAATTGTTAATATCTTCTTAACATATAAGGAGTTATTAAAAAATAATTGAACATTTGAGGTTCTAGTAACCCACTTTATCAATATGTAGTACACTTTTATAGAAATTAAGACTTAGGATACAAGCCCATTAAAATTTAATATAACTATAACTTCTTGAACTTTTGGGTATTTAAAAAAACTATAAAATATACGCGCTACGATAAAAGTTCTGTTTTAAGTATGCTATTTCTTGTACGATCTGTTGTATAAAAGAGGTATCTTAGCGGTTGTGAGGTCACATGCAGTTGGAATATTCTACAACGTTAAATCCCTTCAATAATTAAAGAGACAAATGGAGAGGTTGTATCGCTATTGGCAATTGTTCACCACCGTTACAATCCAACGCCAAAGGAGCAGGATTACCAACGATGACTCTTGACTTTTGACATTCATTTCATTTACCTGGTGGTTCTCTGGTTACAGCCGCTCGAAACGAAGGAGTGAATTGCAAGAAAACTCGTTTATCATATAACTTTAAAGGAGCGAACTTTTCTTTAAATATATCGTCCGGATCTCTTGTTTCACTAAGGGTAAAGAGCCTCCTGTTATATTCCATTGTTGCCAAGAAGCTTGGTTCTCTGCATTCGTACAACCTCAGACTTTTCAAATGTTTAAGTCCTTCCAACGATCGTAAACTATTATAAGAACCAGACACCAATGCCAGGTGTTTTAATGTTGGTGCAGCTGCTACTAAGTCCTCCAGGAAGTTAACACAGTTTACCTTTGGCAAATCCATTTCCAGAGATTCAAGATTCCAACTTCTAAGACATCGTATTATTGTATCACTATTTATTTTAGAACATTCTTTAATATCCAAACGTTTTATACCCATTGGTAAACTTTTTAGACATTCTCCATTCATTCTATGTTGTCCTAGCGTAACTTCCTCCAGTTCTGGGTTTTTTCCAAATAATTGACCCAGCATATATTCGTCATAATCAATGATGCCGAATCTCCACATGTCTACATTTATTATATATTCAGGGATAATTTTCAAAGATTTTAAGGTCGTCACCGCTGGAACAATACTCTGCAGGAATAAGTCAGCTGCAAATTCATGGTATTCACCACGTACGTGTCCGTCTCCACGACGTATTACAACGCTCAAATGTTCAAGATGGGTTTTATAAGAAAATAAGTCACGTAAATCAAATCCTTCAATGAGCGTTATAACTTTAACACTCAACGACTTTAAATTATCGCAGGATTCCAATATGCTTGCTAATTCTCCTCTCAGTTCTATTCCAGAAATATCCAGGATTTCCAAAACTGGAGAAATACGTTCCACAACACTTAAGATCATTCGCCTCATCTCTGAGTTTGTTTCTTCCGTGCATTTTAATTCTTTTAAATTTGTACACAAATTTATATTTTTCATTACAGCGTCTATGTCACTAGGCGTCATGTTATTAAAATTTAGCACACGTAGATTCTTCCAATAACTATCTACGACATCCTGGAGATCCGGGAAAGCTTCACCAAATATCACAATCTCTGGTTTTGATAAGAATGTAAACAGGTGCTCGAAACAGTGAATGTTAAGATTCGCAAAGAATGACATGGCGATAGATTAAGAAGATTATAAAGAAGTAAGTTATTTTCACGGACCGGATTCTCCTAGAAACGAAAATTAAATTAATTCAATTTGAAGAAAAAGACAATATCCGTTCTACAACGAGGGTGGAATTACATCCCTCATGTAGACAATAAATATAAAATAAATGTTAGTGTCGTCAAATATGTATATTCTCTAAAAATATTGTAAATGAACAGGTAATATTTTAACCGCGTTATATTAATTCGCATATAATTAGTTCGCGTTACAGGAAGGCATATTAAATATACTATTTTATACTACTACTGTATACCTTCTACTATTTTAATTAATAGCAATTAATAGGTTGTTGCATTTGTTGTTGTTTGTAATGAATAGTGAAAATAAAATATAACATAAAGGCAAGAATAGGAATGTGAAAAATAATCAGTAATTCATGACAGAACTGTGAATTTAATAAAACAAAAATGATTAGAAAACACTTTGTACTATAAGATTAGAAATTAAATTATATATTTGAGATTATGTGTACAAAGTTTGACATACCTTAATCAGCTGGAGACGTCCTGTTCAGTTGGCCCCTGCAAGGCAGATAGCCGAAGGAATTCTTTGTTAAATATTAAATAATATAACTTTAAATTTTGTAAATAATATGAAGCTGATTGCTTTAGTATACAAGATACATTTATAATTCGCTACTCCGTTATATCTAAGATCAAGTTAAATAAATTGATGTTTAAGTTCACAAAAGAAAATCAATAATATATTCTGTGCATACATACAATTACCTTGAAATGTTAGTCTTTTTACAGTTTAATAATCACTTCAATCGAAATTGAATTATCTTTATCAACAAATGTACTATCAATATCTGTCTTTGATATAAATTTCTCGATTATATTAAAAGGCAAACGTATGAATTATCTGTCAAAACTGTCAAACCAAGTGTATAACGTAATGGGCGTTCTCTGCTGCAGAATACAAACTTATTAGGATTCTAACCAAATGAAACAGAATAGAAAAAGGTTTGAAACTATAATGATTCTTCTTTATGAGAAATTAGTTGTTGGCGGTATATTTAAATATATTTTATATATCATAGTTAATGAAAAACAAAAATTATTAATCCTGGTTCTTTAAACGACTGTTTTAATTGTTTATATCTTCAATAACATTGCGACTATTTAAAACAAATCACATTTGAGATCCTGATAGTTAACTTTATCAGTACATGTAATATACATTTCTAGAATTTAAGATATTGTTCACAACACAAATTAACTTGTACACCACGAGAAATGAATAATTAAACTCGAATGGAACCTGAGATAAATTTAGACTGGAGAGAATGAAATCTAAGATAAATAAAATTTACAAATTAGCACAGGATAAAATGGAATCTTAATATATAATGGTTTTAAGTAAAGGTCAAATTTAGATTCATTTCAATTTTATTTTCAACTCAACCCACTAAACATAAAATGTGAATTTAAAACATTACATTTATATAACATCTATTCTTAAGCACAACCTAGTAATATTTTATCTAAAATTAGTCTTATTTTAAGTATTTATAATTCGAATAAATAATTTTAATAAATAAAATGCGAATAAATATTTTTGTTTTTCCATGGGACTGTTACACGCGTAAACATGTGTACGTCACATGCAGCAAATTTGCCATCTCTTTTATACATCAGAGACGTATACGAATGTGTGTGTGTGTATCATTTACTACTAACAGCTGTATTGTGTATCCGATGAAGTATTATATAACGATGGTTGTCAACAAGGAAAAATAATCTCGCATTACTTATTTCATGTAAAAACAAGCGGAAAACTGAAATTCAACATTTAGATATTAAAGAAAATAAATTTACATTTATTTCAATCAAAAATTAAAAAACTACCTTTAAAAAATGAGTTCACTCCCAATAGAAATGGAGAGGTTGCATCGCTATTGGCAGTTGTTCTTCACCGTTACAATTGAACGTACAAGAAACAACATCACCAACGTCGACTCTTGACTCTTGAGGGAAGTAAACGAACCCTTCTCGATCTACATCACATTCAAATGTGCTACGTGGTGGTTCTCTGGATATAGCCGCTAGAAACGAAGGAGTGAATTGCAAGAAAACTCGTTCATCATACAACTTCAAAGGAGGGAACTTTTCACCAAATATACGGTCCGGATATCTTGTTTCACTATGGGTAAAGAGGCTTATGGGATATCCCATTGTTGCCAAGAAGTATGGTTCTCTGCATTTGTACAACCTCAAACTTTTCAAATGTTTAAGTCCTTCCAACGATCGTAAACTATTATAAGAACCAGACACCAATGCCAGGTGTTTTAATGTTGGTGCAGCTGCTACTAAGTCCTCCAGAAAGTTAACACATTTTACATTTGACAAATCCATTTCCAGAGATTCAAGATTCCAACTTCTAAGACATCGTATTATTGTATCACTATTTATTTTAGAACATTCTTTAATATCCAAACGTTTTATACCCATTGGTAAACTTTTTAGACATTCTCCATTCATTTTATGTTGTCCTAGCGTAACTTCCACCAGTTCTGGGTTTTTTCCAAGTAATTCAGTCAGCATATATTCGTTATAATCAATTATGCCGTTTCCCCACATGCCTACATGAACATATTCAGGGATAATTTGGAAAGATTTTAACGTCGTCACCGTACGAACAATACTCTGCAGAAATAAATCAATTCCAAATTTATTACGCGGATTGGGTGCATCATATTCGATACCTCCTTCATGACATGCTATAACGCTCAAATGTTCAAGATGTGTTTTATCAGAAAATAACCCATCTCGATCATATACGACAACAAAGTTCGACAAAACTTTAACACTCAACGACTTTAAATTATCGCAGGATTTCAATATGCTTGCTAATTCTCCTCTTAGTTCTATTCCAGAAATATCCAGGATTTTCAAAACTGGAGAATTACGTTCAACAACACTTAAAATCAATCGCGACATCGCCCCGGGCCATTCATTTTCTTCCGTGTAATACAATTCTTTTACATTTGTACACAAATTTATATTTTTCATTATGGCGTCTATGTCACTAGGCGTCATGTTATTAAAATTTAGCACACGTAGATTCTTCCAATACCTATCTATGACCTCCTGGAGGTCCGGGAAAGCTTCACCAAATATCACAATCTCTCGTTTTGATAAGAATGTTAACAGGTGCTCGATACAGTGAATGTTAAGATTCGCAAAGAATGACATGGCGATAGATTAAGAAGATTATAAAGAAGTAAGCAAGCTATTTCCACGGACCGGATTCTCCTAGAAACGAAAATTAAATTAATTCAATTCGAAGAAAAAGACAAAATCCGTTCTACAACGAGGGTAAAATTACATCCCTCATCTAAATAATAAATATAAAATAAATGTTAGTGTCGTCAAATATGTATACACTCTAAAAATATTGTAAATGAACAGGTAATAGTTTAACCGCGTTATATTAATTCGCATAGAATTAGTTCGCGTTACAGGAAAGCATATTAAATCTACTATTTTATACCACTACTGTATACCTTCTACTATTTTAATTGGTAGGTTGTTGCATTTGTTGTTGTTTGAAATGAATAGTGAAAATAAAATATAACATAAAGGCAAGCATAGGAATGTGAAAAATAATCAGTAATTCATAACAGAACTGTGAATTCAATAAAACAAAAATGATTACAAAACACTTTGTACTATAAGATTAGAAACAATTAGAAATTAAATTATATATTTGAGGTTATGTGTACAAAGTTTGACATACCTTAATCAGCTGGAGTCGTCCTGTTCAGTTGGCCCCTGCAAGGCAGATAGCCGAAGGAATTGTCTGTTAAATATTAATTAATATAACTTTAAATTTTGTAAATAATATGAAGCTGATTGCTTTAGTATACAAGATACATTTATAATTATCTACTCCGTTCTATCGAAAACTAAGTTAAATAAATTGATGTTTAAGTTCACAAAATAAAATCAATAATATATTCTGTGCATATATACAATTACCTTTGCAAAGTTGAAATGTTAGTCTTTTTACAGTTTAATAATCACTTCAATCGAAATTGAATTATCTTTATCAACAAATGTACTATCAATATCTGTCTTTGATATAAATTTCTCGATTATATTAAAAGGTAAACGTATGAATTATCTGTCAAAACTGTCAAACCAAGTGTATAACAATATAGACCAGGGCAATATAGACTAGCAACTGTGAGCAAATCTTTTGATTATTTTTGAGGGGTATGACTAGCTTAGGGGGTGAGAGAGGAAACACGAAATAGATATACTTCCATCTCTTTCAAAGCTGTTAAAAATGTTGATATCCACAAACCACCATTTTGGACGCCGTATTATAACCTAAAATATTATTCCATAAATATTTCAGTAGTGAATACCACAAAATACACTTCTTACAGTGAGACTAGCCGCATTCATATATTTTCTTTTAATAAATAAGTTTATTAAACATTTTGTACTTCTGAGGGTACTCTTTATATACATACTCTTTAGGTGATTGTTATTTCTATATTGTGTTATAATTTTAAAAATATTTCTATATCAAGGAATTACTTTACAGATTTTTTGATCAATTTATTTTTGCTCGAAGTAATAAGATGCCATCGTATTGTGTTGTATGTCACACATCTAAGAAGGGGGTGTCTGTGTTTCTTTTGCCTAATCCAAAGCAGCAGCCACGTCATGAAATGTTTGATAAGTGGGTGAAGTTTATAAACAATCCTAAGTACAATAACTTAAGTCGTGAGGAATTATTCCGGAAAGGGCTTGTAGTTTGTCAAAAACATTTTCATGAGCACGAGGTGGTTAGGGATTTTTCTAAAATCTATGTAAAGTATGACAGTTTTCCATCATTGTTTCCAGCTATTGGTAAGCATTTCCAACATTTTTGTATATATATATGTAACTGTAGAAATAAAAATATTAACAAAGTACTTTTAATAGATGAAGAAATTAATTAAAAAATATTGAATGTACTGTATTTGAATTACTGCCACAAAAACACAATAGGATACATGAGATCATGCAAACAGTACGGCATGATATAGATTTCACTCTTTTCGTATGTACAGATCACAGCATAGAGTTAAAAGAGACATTACTTAATTTGTCAGTGAATCTGTACATATATAAATGGGTGAAAGATATTAATCAATTGCTCTCTGGAAGATTATCGCTCTCATCTTCCATGAAGAGCGATTGTATTAAAGTGGCAGCCCAGCAGAAGAGGCAAAAATTATTTATAAAACGATGCAGATGATACTTCCGAAAGCTCTACTAATCAAGATGAAGAATATAATCAGTTCGAAGATTTGTTTACAGCTGTACGTTTGTCTATATAGTTTATTGCCACTTTCATGTTATTTATTTATTAATTTTATGCATCTTTTCAGGTAATGACAGTTACGGATACAGATAATCGTCCTCTTCCAAATTTACAAAGATGCTAAGGCTTTAAAAAAAGTAATTACTTATAATAATTATGTTAAATAATTGTTTAAATTTATTCATTATAATATCGTGTTTTTGTTAAGGTTATAACAAGTAAGAAAATTGAAGTTGAACACTGTAAATTGATCAAGGCCAAGTGAACGAATTCGTAATAAACGCAAAATAAAGTCAAAGTCTTTCAGCTATAACAGCAGCTCTTCGTGAAGAGGATTTAGACAGTGATGACGAACCTGAAGATAATACAAGTCCTAGTGATGGAGATACTCCGCAATGGCAGGTGTTCGATATTGTTAGGACAGCTGTTAATGCCCAAGGTTAACATTTTTTAAAATACATTCTAACAATAACATTTTGTTTATGCTAATGTAATTATATTCCTCTAAGTGAACCATTTTGGAAATTACCTATGAACTATAGGATACCTATGAACTATATAAGTTAGAATTTAATGATTCCAATATTTATATTATGCTAGTTTTTGCTTAAAGACAAAAGTGATTGTTGTAAATTCTGAAAATTCTAAAGATTGAGTATAAAATTTGAATAAATTTAAATATCTCATTAACTATATAAATTAAAATGATAAAATTCTGTCATCTAATTAATACAAAATTACCTCGTTATAATTCCAATATTTATTTTATACCAAAGTGTAATGTTTTTTCTTTTTAAAGGCATAGTGAGCCTTTAAATTCTAAAGATTCACTATAAAAATTTGTTAAATTTAAATACCTCATTAACTATATAAGATAAATTTGTAAAATTTTTGTATGGCATCAAAATTTAATTAATTAATTAAATTATTTATTAATTTATTATTAATTAAATTAATTTTTACAAAAGTGTAATAAAAAAATGTATTAAATTTGGATAACTTATGAATTATATAAGTTAAAATTTTGTATGGCATGTTATACAAAATGACCTCCATAATAAAATTTAATAAAAAAATACAATAAACATTTTATTTATGAATAATTTTAATTTTAAAAATAATGCATGATACGCGGGTTGCATTCTATATGCTATAGGCGCATCCTGTAATCCCCTTACGTATCTAATGGTAAGACGTCTCACCATAAGTATTGGGACTGAAGTTTGTACTGAGTTACGAGTCTAGGCTGCAGAATACAAACTTATTAGGATTCTAACCAAATGAAACAGAATAGAAAAAGGTTTGAAACCATAATGATTCTTCTTTATGATTTAGTTATTGGCGGTATATTTAAATAAATTTTATGCATGGTACTTATTCATTAATAAAAATTTCGAAAACACAGTAGAGGAGAGCATGTATAATTTACATCGATCATAGTAGTCTATCAACATAATAAAAGGTCGTCTGTGCAAGAATTCAACATCGGAACTAGGCTTACTTAAATAAAACGAACTGAAGAAGAATTATCAAACTTGTCATAGAGATACTTAATTAAGAAACCGATTTCTTTAATATTATTATAGGTATAATGGCCATCGTGGTGTTACCAATATCATGTGTTAGGAATAAATTACATTTTTTTGTTTAGGATCTTGTTTTATTTGTTTTGTCGAATCATTGTTAACCTTAAGTAGAGAAACCATTTGTGTTATTAATTAAATAATAATAAGTATTATCACATGTTTCATTTCCTACAGTTAGTAAAAGTATAGCGTGAAATTGTATTTTTAAATATTTAAAGCAATTCGCTTTAGCGCGATTATATTCTACGCGTAATTCGCGTTGTAAGGAGTCTACTGCATATAAAATGAACATAGAATTGAAACCAAAAACAGATTTTATAAAAGTAAAACTTTATTATATAGTAAACTTTAGTAAAAATAATTACAATATTGATTTGTAAAAACAAATTTATTATTAATGAATAATATTCAGTTTCAGAAGAGGATGTATTGTTACTTTCGACATTTCCTGTAAAGTAAATATTAAAATAATAATTAATTAAAATAGATCGATTTAACAAGGTATAGCGTTAGATTTGTCACATAACCTTCAGGGGCTGTAAGAATTTATTCAGAACTGAAGTCTTTTCTTTTTTAACATCGTATATTTAAGGAGAAATATAAATACTGTTTCTCAGCTTTTCTATGATTTGTATTTAGTAGTTTTCTTTTTAAATTACTAACACCTGAGTTGTATATCTCATGAAGTATTATAAAACGAAGATTGCCAACAAGGAAAAATATTCTTAATTACTTATTACTAATTATTTCTTGTAAAACCAGCGGCAAAACTGTAATTAACATAACATTTGGATATTTAAAAAAATTAATTTACATTTATTTCAATCAAAAATTAAAAAGCTACCTCTAAAAAATGTGTTCAGTCCCAATCGAAATGGAGAGGTTGTATCGCTAATTGAAACTGGCAACAGCCTCTACAAACGAAGGAGTGAATTGCGAGTAAACTCGTTTATGACACAACCTCAAAGGAGTAGAATTAACCCTATAGATTTGGCCATAGTACAATTTTAGTGCGCCATTAATACGTTCATAGCTGTAATTTTTTGGTTTTCTGCATTCGTACAACTTCAGACTTTTCAAATGTTTAAGTCCTTCCAGCGCACTTAAATTCATATTATAACCAGAAACCAATGCCAGGTGTTTTAACGTTGGTGCAGCTGCTACTAATTCCTCCACGAAGTTAACACATTTTACAATTGACAATTTCATTTCCAGAGATTCAAGATTCCAACTTCTAAGACATCGTAAAAGTTCATCACTATTTATTTTAGAACATTCTTTAATATCCAAACGTTTTATACCCATTGGTAAACTTTTTAGACATTCTCCCTTCGTTCTAAGTTCTCCTAGCGTAACTTCCTCCAATTCTGGGTTTTTTTCAAATAATTCACTCAGCATATATTCGTCATAATCAATGATGCCTTTTTTGCAAATGCCTATATGAATATAATCAGAGATAATTTTCAAAGATTTTAAAGTTGTCACCGTGCGAACAATACTCTGCAGGAATAAGTCAGCTCCAAATCCCTCGTAATCATCACATACGTGTCCGTCTACACGACGTGTTAATATGGTTAAATGTTCAAGCTGGTTTTTATCAGAAAATAAGCCACGTGAATCAAATTCTTCATTGTGCGTCATAACTTTAACACTCAACGACTTTAAATTATCGCAGGATTTCAATATGCTTGCTAATTCTCCTCTCAGTTCTATTCCAGAAATATCCAGGATTTCCAAAACTGGAGAATTACGTTCAACAACACTTAAGATCAATCGCGGCATCGCCTTGGGCCATACATTTTTTTCCATGTAATACAATTCTTTTACATTTGTACACAAATTTAAATTTTTCATTATGGCGTCTATGTCATGGGGCATCATTTTATTTAAATTTATCACGACCAGATTCCGCCAATAACTATCTACGACCTCCTGGAGATCCGGGAAAGCCTCACCAAATGTCACAATCTCTGATTTTGATAAGAATGTTAATAGGTGCTCGACACAGCGAATGTTAAGATTTTTAAAGAATGACATGGCGATAGATTAAGAAGATTATAAAGAAGTAAGCAAGCTATTTCGACGGACCGGATTCTCCTAGAAACGAAAATTAAATTAATTCAATTTGAAGAAAAAGACAAAATCCGTTCTACAACGAGGGTGGAATTACATTCCTCATCTAAATAATAAATATAAAATAAATGTTAGTGTCGTCAAATATGTATACACACAACATTGTAAATGAACAGGTAATATTTTAGCTGCGTTATATGAATTCGCATTAAATTAATTCGCGTTACGGGAGGGTACATAACTCACTACTATCTTAATTGGTAGGTTCAGGTAGCTTGTTGTATTTGTTGCTGTTTGAAATGAATAGTAAACTTAAAATATAACAAAAAGGCAAGAAAAGGGATGTGAAAAATAATCAGTAATTTATAAGAGAACTGTGAATTTAATAAAGCAAATATGATTACAAAACACTTTGTTCTATAAGATTAGAAATTAAATTATATATTTGAGGTTATGTGTACAAAGTTTGACATACCTTAATCAGCTGGAGTCGTCGTATTCAGTTGGCCCCTGCAAAGCAGAGAGCCGAAAGAATTGTCTGTTAAATATTAATTAATATAACTTTAAATTTTGTAAATAATATGAAGCCGATTGCTTTAGAATACAAATTACATTTATAATTATATTGAGTTACAAGTAGAGTACGAAACAGAAATAGCAACTTACATTTTCACTGTACATAACTATTTCAAAGTGACAAATATAATTCTTTTAGTTTAGAAACACCAGGAAATTATTAACTACTTCGTTCTATCTAAAATCAAGTTAAAGAAAATGATGTTTAAGTCCACAAAAGAAAATCAATAATATATTCTGCGTATACATACAATTACCTTTGCAAAGATGAAATGTTAGTCTTTTTACAGTTTAAAAACCACTTCAATCGAAATTGAATAATCTTTATCAACAAATGTACTATCAATATCTGTCTTTGATATAAATTCCTTGTTTATATTAAAAGCCAAGTGTATAGAGTATCTGTCAAAACTGTCAAACCAAGTGTATAACACAATGGGCGTTCTTTCTACAGAATATAAACTTATTAGGATTCTAACCAAATGAAACAGAATAGAGAAAGGTTTGAAACTATAATAATTCTTCTTTATGATAAATTAGTTATTGGCGGTATATTTAAATATATTTTATATATCATAATTAATGAAAAACAAAAATTATTAATCCTGGTTCTTTAAACGACTATTTTAATTGTTTATATCTTCAATAACATTGCGACTATTTAAAACAAATCACATTTGAGATCCTGATAGTTAACTTTATTAGTACATGTAATATACATTTCTAGAATTTAAGATATTGTTCAGAACACAAATTGACGTGTACACTACGAGAAATGAATAATTAAACTCTAATGGAACCTGAGATAAATTTAGACCGGAGAGAATGCAATCTAAGATAAATAAAATTTACAAATTAGCACAGGATAAAATGGAATCTTAATATATAATGGTTTTAAGTAAAGGTCAAATTTAGATTCATTTCAATTTTATTTCTACTACAATTCAAACTTTTAATTGCTACATCTCCGTTAACATTTAGATATTTAATAAAATAGACACGCCAATACACATTTATTAACAACAATTTCAATCAACAATTGAAAAATCGACCACCAAGAAATGAGGACACAAAGCCCATTCTCAGACACAAGGTAAAATTTAGATTCATTTCAACTCAACCCACTAAACATAAAATATGAATTTAAAACATTACATTTATATAACATCTATTCTTAAGCACAACCTAGTAATATTTCATCTAAAATTAGTCTTATTTTAAGTATTTATAATACGAATAAATAATTTTAATAAATAAAATACGAATAAATACGTCAGAGAGCATTGTAAAGAACGTAAAATTGTTTACGTGATCTCCTTAAGAAGTTTTGTGGGTATGGTAATGCGCAAAAGGATAGATTTCCTTCTCAAAAAGCAGTAAAAATAGGTCACAAAACATTACATATTAGGTAAAGTAGTTTTCATAAACCAACAACATTTTTTGTATTGGATAAATCTTTAATAACAAGACCGTGTTTAACAGGTATATTTCCTTTTTATATTACACACCCCCCAAAATGTCTTAGTATTAAATTTAGTTGGATCTGGAGAAGAGGTAAGATTAGGAGGAGTAGTGGGAGTCGGAGGTGACATCCGAGTCTAATGTCTTGTTACTGACACCGCAGTCCTGATCGTTTGGCAATTTGCAAATGGCCGCTACAAACGAAGGAGTGAATTGCGAGTAAACTCGTTCATTACACAACCTGAAAGGAGCAAGATTAACCCTAATGATTGGGTCATAGGATTTTTGTACGCCAGAAGTGAATCGGTACAAAATTTTTGTATTACACAACCTCAAAGGAGCAAGATTTTTCTCAGGGAATGGGTCATAGGAAAATTTTCGTACGCCTTCAATACGTTCATAGCTGTAATCTTTTGGTTCTCTGAATTCGTACAATCTCAGACTTTTCAAATGTTTAAGTCCTTCCAGCGCACGTAAATTCATATCATAACCAGAAACCAAAGCCAGGTGTTTTAATGTTGGTGCAGCTGCTACTAAGTCCTCCATGAAGTTAACACATTTTACATTTGACAAATTCATTTCCAGAGATTCAAGATTCAAACTTCTAAGACATCCTATTATTGTATCACTATCTATTTTAGAATATTCTTTCATATCCAAACGTTTTATACCCATTGGTAAACTTTTTAGACATTCTCCCTTCGTTCTAAGTTCTCCTAGCGTAACATCCTCCAATTCTGGGTTTTTTTTAAATAATTCACTCAGCATATATTCGTTATAATCAATGATGCCGTTTTTCCATATGCTGCTTTTAGGATCATATTCAGGGATAAATTGGAAAGATTTTAAGGTTGTCACCGTGCGAACAATACTCTCCAGGAATAATTCACCTCCAGATAATTGCCATAATAATTCATCACGTACGTTTGATGATGATCCGTCTACACGACGTGTTACAACGCTCAAATGTTCAAGATGGGTTTTATCAGAAAATAAGCCACATGAGTCAAATTCTTTAATGTCCGTTAAAACTTTAACACTCAACGACTTTAAATTATCGCAGGATTTCAATATGTTTGCTAAATTTCCTTCCAGTTCTATTCCAGAAATATCCAGGATTTCCAACACTGGAGAAATACGTTCAAAAAATCTTAAAAACAATCGCGGCATCGCCTTGGGCCATACATGTTCTTTCGTGTAGTTTAATTCTTTTAAATTTGTACACAAATTTATATTTTTCATTATAGCGTCTATGTCACTAGGCGTCATGTTATTAAAATTTAGCACACGTAGATTCTTCCAATACCTATCTACGACATCCTGGAGATCCGGGAAAGTTTCACCAAATATCACAATCTCTGATTTTGATAAGAATGTTAACAGGTGCTCGATACAATGAATGTTAGGATTTTTAAAGAATGACATGGCGATAGATTAAGAAGATTATAAAGAATTAAGCAAGCTATTTCCACGGACCGGATTCTCCTAGAAACGAAAATTAAATTAATTCAATTCGAAGGAAAAGATAATATCCGTTCTACAACGAGAGTGGAATTACATCCCTCATCTACAGAATAAATATAAAATAAATGTTAGTGTCGTCAAATATGTATATTCTCTAAAAATATTGTAAATAAACAGGTAATATTTTAACCGCGTTATATTTATTCGCATAGAATTAGTTCGCGTTACAGGAAGGCATATTAAATCTACTATTTTATACTACTACTGTATACCTTCTACTATTTCAATTGGTAGGTTGTTGCATTTGTTGTTGTTTGAAATGAATAGTAAACTTAAAATATAACATAAAGGCAAGAATAGGAATGTGAAAAATAATCAGTAATTCAAAACAGAACTGTGAATTTAATAAAATAAAAATGATTACAAAACACTTTGTTCTATAAGATTAGAAATTAAATTATATATTTGAGGTTATGTGTACAAAGTTTGACATACCTTAATCAGCTGGAGTCGTCCTGTTCAGTTGGCCCTTGCAAAGCAGATAGCCCAAGGAATTGTCTGTTAAATATTAAATAATATAACTTTAAATTTTGTAAATAATATGAAGCTGATTGCTTTAGTATACAAGATACATTTATAGTTATATTGAATTACAAGTAGAGTACGAAACAGAAATTGCAACTTACATTTTCACTGTACATAACTATTTCAAAGTGACAAATATAATTCTTTTACTTTAGAAACACCAGGAAATTATTAGCTACTTCGTTCTATCTAAAATCAAGTTAAAGAAAATGATGTTTAAGTCCACAAAAGAAAATCAATAATATATTCTGCGCATACATACAATTACCTTTGCAAAGTTGAAATGTTAGTCTTTTTACAGTTTAATAATCACTTCAATCGAAATTGAACTATCTTTATCAACAAATGTACTATCAATATTTGTCTTTGATATAAATTTCTCGATTATATTAAAAGGCAAACGTATGAATTATCTGTCAAAACTGTCAAACCAAGTGTATAACGTAATGGGCGTTCTCTGCTGCAGAATACAAACTTATTAGGATTCTAACCAAATGAAACAGAATAGAGAAAGGTTTGAAACTATAATAATTCTTCTTTATGATAAATTAGTTATTGGCGGTATATTTAAATATATTTTATATATCATAGTTAATGAAAAACAAAAATTATAAGTCCTGGTTCTTTAAACGACTCTTTAATTGTTTATATCTTCAATAACATTGCGACTAATTAAAACAAATCACATTTGAGATCCTGATAGTTAACTTTATTAGTACATGTAATATACATTTCTAGAATTTAAGATATTGTTCACAACACAAATTAACGTGTGCACCACGAGAAATGAATAATTAAACTCTACTGGAACCTGAGATAAATTTAGACTGGAGAGAATGAAATCTAAGATAAATAAAATTTACAAATTTGCACAGGATATAATGCAATCTTAATATATAATGGTTTTTAGTAAAGGTCAAATTTAGATTCATTTCAATTTTATTTCTACTACAATTCAAACTTTTAATTGCTATATCTCCGTCAACATTTAGATATTTAATAAAATAGACACGCCAATATACATTTATTAACATTAATTTCAATCAACAATTGAAAAATCGACCACCAAGAAATGAGGACACAAGCCCATTCTCAGACACAAGGTAAAATTTAGATTCATTTCAACTCAACCCACAAAACATAAAATATGAATTTAAAACATAACATTTATATAACATCTATTCTTAAGCACAACCTAGTAATATTTCATCTAAAATTAGTCTTATTTTAAGTATTTATAATACGAATAAATAATTTTAATAAATAAAATACGAATAAATACGTCAGAGAGCATTGTAAAGAACGTAAAATTGTTTACGTGATCTCTTTAAGAAGTTTTGTGGGTATGGTAATGCGCAAAAGGATAGATTTACTTCTCAAAAAGCAGTAAAAATAGGTCACAAAACATTACATATTAGGTAAAGTAGTTTTCATAAACCAACAACATTTTCTGTATTGGATAAATCTTTAATAACAAGACCGTGTAACAGATGTATTTCCTTTTTATATTACACACCCCCCAAAATGTCTTAGTATTAAATTTAGTTGGATCCGAAGAAGAGGTAAGATTAGGAGGAGTAGTGGGAGTCGGAGGTGACATCCGAGTCTAATGTCTTGTTACTGACACCGCAGTCCTGATCGTTTGGCAATTTGCAAATGGCCGCTACAAACGAAGGAGTGAATTGCGAGTAAACTCGTTCATTACACAACCTGAAAGGAGCAAGATTAACCCTAATGATTGTGTCATAGGACGATTTTTGTGCGCCAGAAGGGAATGGCGACAAAACTCGTTCATTACACAAGCCGAAAGGAGGGATCTTAGAGATTGGGCCAAAGGACAATTTTTGTGCGCCAGGAGAGAGTTTATTACACAAGCTCAAAGGAGCAGGCTTAATCTTAGGGATTGGGTAATGGGAAAATTTTCGTGCGCCATCAATACGTTCATAGCTGTAATCTTTTGGTTCTCTGAATTCGTACAACCTCAGACTTTTCAAATGTTTAAGTCCTTCCAACGCACGTAAATTCATATCATAACCAGAAACCAATGCCAGGTGTTTTAATGTTGGTGCAGCTGCTACTAAGTCCTCCACGAAGTTAACACATTTTACATTTGACAAATTCATTTCCAGAGATTCAAGATTCAAACTTCTAAGACATCCTATTATTGTATCACTATTTATTTTAGAATATTCTTTCATATCCAAACGTTTTATACCCATTGGTAAACTTTTTAGACATTCTCCCTTCGTTTTAAGTTCTCCTAGCGTAACTTCCTCCAGTTCTGGGTTTTTTTCAAATAATTCACTCAGCATATATTCGTTATAATCAATGATGCCGTTTTTCCATATGCTGCTTTTAGGATCATATTCAGGGATAAATTGGAAAGATTTTAAGGTTGTCACCGTGCGAACAATACTCTCTAGGAATAATTCACCTCCACATAATTCCCATAATAATTTATCAGGTACGTGTCCGTCGTGTCCGTCTACACGACGTGTTACAACGCTCAAATGTTCAAGATGGGTTTTATCAGAAAATAAGCCACATGAGTCAAATTCTTTACTGTCCGTTAAAACTTTAACACTCAACGACTTTAAATTATCGCAGGATTCCAATATGCTTGCTAATTCATCTCTCAGTTCTATTCCAGAAATATCCAGGATTTCCAAAACTGGAGAAATACTTTCAAAAAATCTTAAAAACAATCGCGGCATCGCCTTGGGCCATACATGTTCTTTCGTGTATTTTAATTCTTTTAAATTTGTACACAAATTTATATTTTTCATTATGGCGTCTATGTCACTAGGCGTCATGTTATTAAAATTTAGCACACGTAGATTCTTCCAATACCTATCTACGACATCCTGGAGATCCGGGAAAGTTTCACCAAATATCACAATCTCTGATTTTGATAAGAATGTTAACAGGTGCTCGATACAATGAATGTTAGGATTTTTAAAGAATGACATGGCGATAGATTAAGAAGATTATAAAGAATTAAGCAAGCTATTTCCACGGACCGGATTCTCCTAGAAACGAAAATTAAATTAATTCAATTCGAAGGAAAAGATAATATCCGTTCTACAACGAGAGTGGAATTACATCCCTCATCTACAGAATAAATATAAAATAAATGTTAGTGTCGTCAAATATGTATATTCTCTAAAAATATTGTAAATAAACAGGTAATATTTTAACCGCGTTATATTTATTCGCATAGAATTAGTTCGCGTTACAGGAAGGCATATTAAATCTACTATTTTATACTACTACTGTATACCTTCTACTATTTCAATTGGTAGGTTGTTGCATTTGTTGTTGTTTGAAATGAATAGTAAACTTAAAATATAACATAAAGGCAAGAATAGGAATGTGAAAAATAATCAGTAATTCAAAACAGAACTGTGAATTTAATAAAATAAAAATGATTACAAAACACTTTGTTCTATAAGATTAGAAATTAAATTATATATTTGAGGTTATGTGTACAAAGTTTGACATACCTTAATCAGCTGGAGTCGTCCTGTTCAGTTGGCCCTTGCAAAGCAGATAGCCCAAGGAATTGTCTGTTAAATATTAAATAATATAACTTTAAATTTTGTAAATAATATGAAGCTGATTGCTTTAGTATACAAGATACATTTATAGTTATATTGAATTACAAGTAGAGTACGAAACAGAAATTGCAACTTACATTTTCACTGTACATAACTATTTCAAAGTGACAAATATAATTCTTTTACTTTAGAAACACCAGGAAATTATTAGCTACTTCGTTCTATCTAAAATCAAGTTAAAGAAAATGATGTTTAAGTCCACAAAAGAAAATCAATAATATATTCTGCGCATACATACAATTACCTTTGCAAAGTTGAAATGTTAGTCTTTTTACAGTTTAATAATCACTTCAATCGAAATTGAACTATCTTTATCAACAAATGTACTATCAATATTTGTCTTTGATATAAATTTCTCGATTATATTAAAAGGCAAACGTATGAATTATCTGTCAAAACTGTCAAACCAAGTGTATAACGTAATGGGCGTTCTCTGCTGCAGAATACAAACTTATTAGGATTCTAACCAAATGAAACAGAATAGAGAAAGGTTTGAAACTATAATAATTCTTCTTTATGATAAATTAGTTATTGGCGGTATATTTAAATATATTTTATATATCATAGTTAATGAAAAACAAAAATTATAAGTCCTGGTTCTTTAAACGACTCTTTAATTGTTTATATCTTCAATAACATTGCGACTAATTAAAACAAATCACATTTGAGATCCTGATAGTTAACTTTATTAGTACATGTAATATACATTTCTAGAATTTAAGATATTGTTCACAACACAAATTAACGTGTGCACCACGAGAAATGAATAATTAAACTCTACTGGAACCTGAGATAAATTTAGACTGGAGAGAATGAAATCTAAGATAAATAAAATTTACAAATTTGCACAGGATATAATGCAATCTTAATATATAATGGTTTTTAGTAAAGGTCAAATTTAGATTCATTTCAATTTTATTTCTACTACAATTCAAACTTTTAATTGCTATATCTCCGTCAACATTTAGATATTTAATAAAATAGACACGCCAATATACATTTATTAACATTAATTTCAATCAACAATTGAAAAATCGACCACCAAGAAATGAGGACACAAGCCCATTCTCAGACACAAGGTAAAATTTAGATTCATTTCAACTCAACCCACAAAACATAAAATATGAATTTAAAACATAACATTTATATAACATCTATTCTTAAGCACAACCTAGTAATATTTCATCTAAAATTAGTCTTATTTTAAGTA
Organism: Panorpa germanica; assembly: GCA_963678705.1. Taxonomy (NCBI): domain Eukaryota; kingdom Metazoa; phylum Arthropoda; class Insecta; order Mecoptera; family Panorpidae; genus Panorpa; species Panorpa germanica. Next base: position 22,912,671 of record OY783208.1, on the reverse strand, counting down.
TTTATAATACGAATAAATAATTTTAATAAATAAAATACGAATAAATACGTCAGAGAGCATTGTAAAGAACGTAAAATTGTTTACGTGATCTCTTTAAGAAGTTTTGTGGGTATGGTAATGCGCAAAAGGATAGATTTACTTCTCAAAAAGCAGTAAAAATAGGTCACAAAACATTACATATTAGGTAAAGTAGTTTTCATAAACCAACAACATTTTCTGTATTGGATAAATCTTTAATAACAAGACCGTGTAACAGATGTATTTCCTTTTTATATTACACACCCCCCAAAATGTCTTAGTATTAAATTTAGTTGGATCCGAAGAAGAGGTAAGATTAGGAGGAGTAGTGGGAGTCGGAGGTGACATCCGAGTCTAATGTCTTGTTACTGACACCGCAGTCCTGATCGTTTGGCAATTTGCAAATGGCCGCTACAAACGAAGGAGTGAATTGCGAGTAAACTCGTTCATTACACAACCTGAAAGGAGCAAGATTAACCCTAATGATTGTGTCATAGGACGATTTTTGTGCGCCAGAAGGGAATGGCGACAAAACTCGTTCATTACACAAGCCGAAAGGAGGGATCTTAGAGATTGGGCCAAAGGACAATTTTTGTGCGCCAGGAGAGAGTTTATTACACAAGCTCAAAGGAGCAGGCTTAATCTTAGGGATTGGGTAATGGGAAAATTTTCGTGCGCCATCAATACGTTCATAGCTGTAATCTTTTGGTTCTCTGAATTCGTACAACCTCAGACTTTTCAAATGTTTAAGTCCTTCCAACGCACGTAAATTCATATCATAACCAGAAACCAATGCCAGGTGTTTTAATGTTGGTGCAGCTGCTACTAAGTCCTCCACGAAGTTAACACATTTTACATTTGACAAATTCATTTCCAGAGATTCAAGATTCAAACTTCTAAGACATCCTATTATTGTATCACTATTTATTTTAGAATATTCTTTCATATCCAAACGTTTTATACCCATTGGTAAACTTTTTAGACATTCTCCCTTCGTTTTAAGTTCTCCTAGCGTAACTTCCTCCAGTTCTGGGTTTTTTTCAAATAATTTACTCAGCATATATTCGTTATAATCAATGATGCCGTTTTTCCATATGCTGCTTTTAGGATCATATTCAGGGATAAATTGGAAAGATTTTAAGGTTGTCACCGTGCGAACAATACTCTCTAGGAATAATTCACCTCCACATAATTCCCATAATAATTTATCAGGTACGTGTCCGTCGTGTCCGTCTACACGACGTGTTACAACGCTCAAATGTTCAAGATGGGTTTTATCAGAAAATAAGCCACATGAGTCAAATTCTTTACTGTCCGTTAAAACTTTAACACTCAACGACTTTAAATTATCGCAGGATTCCAATATGCTTGCTAATTCATCTCTCAGTTCTATTCCAGAAATATCCAGGATTTCCAAAACTGGAGAAATACTTTCAAAAAATCTTAAAAACAATCGCGGCATCGCCTTGGGCCATACATGTTCTTTCGTGTATTTTAATTCTTTTAAATTTGTACACAAATTTATATTTTTCATTATGGCGTCTATGTCACTAGGCGTCATGTTATTAAAATTTAGCACACGTAGATTCTTCCAATACCTATCTACGACATCCTGGAGATTCGGGAAAGCTTCACCAAATATCACAATCTCTGATTTTGATAAGAATGTTAATAGGTGCTCGATACAATGAATGTTAGGATTTTTAAAGAATGACATGGCGATAGATTAAGAAGATTATAAAGAATTAAGCAAGCTATTTCCACGGACCGGATTCTCCTAGAAACGAAAATTAAATTAATTCAATTCGAAGAAAAAGACAACATCCGTTCTACAACGAGGGTGGAATTACATCCCTCATCTAAACAATAAATATAAAATAAATGTTAGTGTCGTCAAATATGTATATACTCTAACAACATTGTAAATGAACAGGTAATATTTTAACCGCGTTATATTAATTCGCATAGAATTAGTTCGCGTTACAGAAAGGCATACTAAATCTACTATTATATACTACTACTGTATACCTTCTACTATTTTAATTAATAGGTTGTTGCATTTGTTGTTGTTTGAAATGAATAGTGAAAATAAAATATAACATAAAGGCAAGAATAGGGATGTGAAAAATAATCAGTAATTCATAACAGAACTGTGAATTTAATAACACATACATGATTACAAAACACTTTGCTCTATAAGATTAGAAATTATATATTTGAGATTATGTGTACAAAGTTTGACATACCTTAATCAGCTGGAGTCGTCCTGTTCAGTTGGCCCCTGCAAGGCAGATAGCCGATGGAATTGTCTGTTAAATATTAATTAATATAACTTTAAATTTTGTAAATAATATGAAGCCGATTGCTTTAGTATACAAGATACATTTATAATTATATTGAGTTACAAGTAGAGTACGAAATAGAAATAGCAACTTACATTTTCACGAGATATAACTATTTCAAAGTGACAAATATAATTCTTTTACTTTGGAAACACCAGGAAATTATTAACTACTTCGTTCTATCTAAAATCAAGTTAAAGAAAATGATGTTTAAGTCCACAAAAGAAAATCAATAATATATTCTGCGCATACATACAATTTCCTTTGCAAAGTTGAAATGTTAGTCTTTTTACAGTTTAAAAATCACTTCAATCGAAATTGAATTATCTTTATCAACAAATGTACTATCAATATCTGTCTTTGATATAAATTTCTCGATTATATTAAAAGCCAAGTGTATAGAATATAATGTCAAAACTGTCAGAATATAAGGGTGTGTTTTTGTTTCGTTCTAGGCAAATGAAACAGAAGAAAATGGTTTGAAAATATAATCATTCTATTGGGATTGATTCGGATCCTGGACCAATGGAGTTGATGAATGGAGAAGTACAAAAGAGATGCACAATTAAACGTCAAAACTACAGCAGTTGTTGAGTCGACCCATAATGTTTCAATACAATGTCGTGGTATAAAACGAAAGATTAATAAGATTACTTATTATATTCCAACACCAATATATGTTCATTAACCAATATTTCTATAAAGAATTAAAAAATCTACCCTTTATAGAAAATAATTGCCACTCCAATTTGAACAATCGAATTCTATATCGAAGTATTAAACACGATATTGAAATTTCAATTTTTGTGTGATGATCCGCCATTATTTATATGCGGCATAATTTCTATATTTTCTATGAGTAAAAATTAAATAATTTAAGTTAATAATGATTTGAAATTCCCGCTCAACAACGTATCATTTTGTAAAAGATATAATAGGAATCTGTAGAGTTATTGTATCGGGTTGCGTAGTAATATGTAAAACATATTATTTATATAAGTTACTTAAGTAAAATGGTAATATAAAAACAGTTCCTAAATGTTTTTTAATACACTTTTAATAAAATAATCGAAATTTTATTATAAATTTTAATATTCTCTACAGCAGTGGAGCCATCTACTACTAATAATCGTAACTAAACAAGCATGAGCTGTCTATTCTGAAATCCATTTGTCAAAATTTTTAGAATTTGTTTTTGTGATTTGTTATAATTTTTAATGTTTCTATTTTATTTAAATTATTTATTACATTTATGTTTAATTTTTCTGTGGAATTAGTAAGACAAAATGACAGATTTGTCAAGATATAATTTCGATAATAAGGTGATTGTAAAAAAAGAGTATCAGATAGAATCAAATCAACAAATTGATGAAATAATAATTAAAAATGAAATCGAAGAAGATTCTGAATTTAATAACACTGTTGCTGATTACCTTGTAGAGTGTGTAATTAAAGAAGAAGGCGATTTTAAATCTCCAGAAGTTAATCATGAAGAGGTTATAAAAACTTACAAGTGTCAAACATGTGATAAGTGTTTTAAAAAGGCTGGTGATTATAAAAGACACTTAATTGTCCATTCGAATGTGAGGGACTTTCAATGTCATATTTGTGAGAGTGCTTTTAAACTACCTGGTGATTTAAAAAGACATTTAGTTGTACATTCCGATGTTAGAGACTTTCCTTGCCCAATTTGTGGTAGAGCTTTCAAAACAAAACGAGAAATGAATAAACATTCAGCTTTACATACAGATAAAAAAGATTTTCAATGTTTTATGTGTGAAAAAGCATTTAAAACGCATCAAAGATTAAAACAACATTTAGTAGTCCACGCTGATGTTAAAAAATTTCAATGTCATTTATGTCCTAGAGGTTTTGGAAGACAAAGTGCACTTTCCAAACATTCTGCAGTTCATTTAAGTGAAAGAAGACATAAATGTGTTTTATGTGGTAAAGCTTTTAAACTTGTGGAGACATTAAAAAAGCACCAAATCGTCCATTCGGATGCTAAGCCGTTTCAATGTTCTGAGTGTGATAAGGCATACAAAACGAGTTCGGATTTAAAAATTCATTTAATGAAAATACATGCAGATAAGCTGTTCAATATTTTTAATAACGAATTTCTACAATGAACAGTGAGAGAGATAGCAATCTTATATAACAGTTTATTAAAAAGAGATAGCATATACTTTTGACACGATTTGAAACAAAAGTTTTGTTTCTTTGTCAAGCTTTGTACATGTATGATGTTAAAAAGAGATAGAATTTTGTTATGAACAAATTCTGACACCCCATATAGTTTAGTTGATTTTTTAAGGGTCGATCTTTTAATTCTTTATTGAAATATTTGTTAATAAACATGTATTGGTGTTTTTATTTTATTAAATATCCAAAAATTGACGGAGATATATCTATTTAAAGTTTGAATATTGTTTTTATCCTAGTAGTTGATGACGTCACGAACTAAAATAATATAATAAGTAATGTTATTTATTTTTCGTTCTATATCACTACATTATATTGAAACATTATGGGTCGACGCAACAGCTGTAATAGCTTTGACGTTTAGTTTTGCATCTCATTGCACTTCTCTTGTTTAAAGGTTGGCAAATGGTAGTGGGGAGGCAGGTGAAGAAAAAATATATTACTAACTATCTTTAATGGGCTGTGCAATATATTGATAAAGTTGACTACCATGCCCGCTATATTATAGAAGATATTAACAATTAAAACAGTCATTTTTTTCACTTTAAATATTAAAGTTTAGGACATTTCAAGACAAGTAACGTCACGTCTGCTAACTTGCCATCTCTTTTATACAACAGAATGTAAAAGAGATAGCATACTTAACACATATAACAAAAAACAGACCTATCCCTTAATAGTGCGACATGTTACGTCATAAATATGGCCGACATCTCTAGCGCTAAAACTACAATTCGATTGATTTTTTGATTGCTATATCTACGTCAACATTTAGATATTTAGTAAAATAAAAACGGCAATACACATTTATTAACATCAATTTCAATCAACAATTAAAAAATCGACCACTAAAAAATAAGTTGAAGTTGACAAGCCCGTTGCAAAATATTATAATGTGAAAAATATTATAGGTTTGAAAATATTGTAAATAAAGTAACTGCAAATAGAAAGATATATTTAAAGGTAATATAAAATGAAAATAACCAAAATGTGACTTACCCCATTTTTGTAATCTATGATTCTATTTATAATTATGATTGACATATTTAAATAAATTTATATTTTATCTGACATTTTGTTTAATTATTTCTATGATTTTAACCTGGTGTTATTTTTTTATTTGTATGTCTAATAAGAGTTAGTTCAAAAAATTTGAAATAAATATACTTTTAAATTACATTTCACTTTAAAAGATTTGTGTTATTTTTATTTATAGTCATGTATTTGAATTTGCCTGTATTATGATGTCGGTAATCAAGATTTCTATTTTACACAAAATAAATTATTTTAATATTTAAAACACATTTTGAAAATTCAAATGGCTTTATAATATAATACATAAATGGTTTCTTAAGAGAATCGTCCAATATTTACAAGAAAATATATATTTAATTTTAATTATTTATTATAAACTAATATATAAAGCTGATATAACCTAAAAAATATAATAGATGGCTCTATTATTATTGATCTATCTATTGATATACTGATAAATCAAATTGTTAATTTATTTATATATAAAAAGTAATGTGTTATTAATTAACTATTATTCATTTCCATTGTTTTAAATATAAATAAATATATATTATTAGTATTTAAAAAATAAAGTTTTCATTTGTTTTATTCTCTGGTGTGAAACTTGGATAAACTATTTGTTATTGCTTAATATCAATTAAAATAAGTATAATTAACCATTGTATTAACTATAATAATAAAATTATAAGTATATTTAGTATTAAACATTCATTATACTTATAATTAAATACGTGTTTAGAACTGCCATCTCTGTTTTTAATTTATAAGTAATACATCATGTGCAAATCGACTGAAATCAATGTGACAAGTCACATGATTAGACATATGATCAATACGATAGTACTCTAGTCAGATGTCCTAGAAACATTTTTCACATTTGTTAAAATGTTGAAGGCGTGTACCATTTATTTTGCTTTAATTGTGGCAGGTATGTAAAAAATAAGAAATATATAATAAACATAAACTACAGTTTAGTGTTTTATATAATTTTTTCTGTTCAAATAATATAAATAATATGTATTTTAACTTCAGAACTACTTGGTTTAATAGTCAATGTCAGTGTTATTCTTTTACTAAAGTTTACTTTGTTGTGAATTTTGTCCTTTTTTTAGTTTATGCCTCTGGAGAATTAAGTATTCTCCATAGCCCTCCTGGCTTAGAGTTTAAAGGACATGAAAAAATACAGCAAAGTTTAATAAAGGATATATTATCTACAGCTATTGGTTTTACAACTCCAGAAGTAAGAATTTCATGATATTTTCATATAACTCAGTTTAATTTATACTTAAATTATGTAATATTACTAATTTTGGTCCTTTTTAGAGTTCGTCATGGACAGGAATGTATTTAAAAGATCCTTTTAATCAACCTGAGGTTCTGGTTACATTCACTATCGATGGAATCGATAAATTTTCATCACAGGTAAGGAATATCTTTGTATTTTCTTTTCAAAATTCAGTTCTGCACTTTTTTTATACTAAACTGTTACTTCATAAAAATTAATGTTTTTTTTAAACCATATAAACCCCATGACTTAATTTTTATAAAAGTGTTCTATATATAGATAAAGTTACCTACCAGGACCTCTTTTTTTTGTGAACACCTCTTTTTTTAGGAGATATTAACAAGTAAAATAATCATTTTGTCTCTTTAATTCTTAAAGGCCATATTTATGACGTAACATGTCGCACTATTAAGGGATAGGTCAGTTATTTGTTAGATGTATAAGAGTTCTGTTTTAAGTATAAAAGTATATTAACATAGCGGACGTGAGATCACATGCACTTGGAATGTGTACAACGTTGAATCCCTTTAATAATTAAAGAGACAAAATGACTTTTTTAATTGTTAATATCTCCTAATATATAAGGAGTTATTAAAACATAATTGTACATTTGAGGTTTTATTGGATATATATATATATTTTTTAATTTTTAGGGCGGATTCAAACGACGATCACATTTTCCAATAGAATCCAATGAGGAAATGTATTCTACTCTAGCTGCCATAGAAAGTCGTGTGGCCCAACATTTTCCAGAAAAGAAAAATGCTGTCGTAAATATCGAATTGTCTGAAGGTTTAAAAAAGGTTTGTAAATATTTTCAAAATTGGCCAGGTTCACACTTGCGTGTTCGATTATTTATGTTCAAATCAAAACAAAAAAGTATATTTTCGTTAATGTTTTTTGACGACACAGATAATATATAATTATTTCTATAATTACTACATGATAAAATAACATTTAAAGAATACTTTGTGAAATTTTCATAAATAAATATCAAGAAATGAGCCATTGACAGCGAATCTCCGGTGACGTCACAAAAAAAGTTTCATTGCGGTGTCCCTCATAACTCATCACTGGATTATTTGAAATCAAAAAACCAAAATGATTTCATTAGTTGATAAGTTTCTGCAGGACACCCTGTCGAGTTTTCTATTTTTTATTGATTTTTCTATTTTTTACAGCACTTAGAAGTCAAAATACTAATTCTTTTTAGAAACTTTGTATATTCAGGGTCAAGCCTGAAAATCCGGGAAGTATCAGGGAATTTGATTGTGGCAACTATTTCATATATAGTATATTTTATTTTATTTAAAATTCAAAATGAAATGAATCAGAAAATTTAAAAAGAAAACGTGTAGCTAATGAAAATAAAAATTTGACGTCAAAAAAAGCTAAACTTTTAGCTCAAATTCAAGTTATTGATGATCAATTTAAAAATCTTCAATAATTTTATCTATTAAATATTAAGAGTTTATTTGTTCTAGTTTATACTAGTCATTAGCTTATTTTTGTCTTACTCAATTTAAGGGAGGGGTTAGGGTTTCAGCGTAAAAAAACCACTTTTTTTGCGATTTTTTTTCTCAAGTATAGATTGAACAATTTTCTTCGAACCTTTTTTACATTATTGAGCATACTTTTGACTATGTTGTATAATTTTATCATGCAGCAATATTGAAGCATAAGCCGGTAACAGAGCTTTATCCAGAAGGTCTTGGGAAAAAAGCAATTTGCGGTGTTCACAATAACTCGGCCGGAAGTTATTTGAAAATGAAAAACCATTAAAATTTATTTAAATTATAATCAAATCCTAACCCCTACGGCCTCTGATAATTTTTTTTTTCACTTAAATATTTTTGGTGGCCATCTAAAGTGTAAACTGTTATTTTCCACGAAAAATTCCGCCATTTTGTGGGTGGGAAACACCCTTAATGTAAAAGAATTGTTTTTATCTAAACGTTGGGGTGAGGTATTTTATATGTAGAAAATGTGTACGAAGTTTGAAATGAATCGGTCAATTAGTTTTTAAATTGTCGTGAACACGGACTTTGAAAAAGTAGTTTTTAGAAAAACACGTCTAAAGTTTTTGAACTTATACAGGGTGTATTGTCAATACAGACAATACCTTCAGACAATAGACAATAACTTCAAGAATATTGCTTAGATCGGCTTAAAATTTTAAGGACATATTCTTTAAATGTTAAACAATAAGAAAAGACAAAAAAAAATTGGATTTTTTGAAAGTGACAACCCTAACCCCGCCCTTAAGTTACTTTTTATTGACAAGTAATAAATCGTATTTAATTAGTTATTAAACACCAACTAAGGCAATGAGATAAAAAATAAATCAGAAATAAATAATTTTTTTTAGTTTAATACCAGGTTTAATTATTGGCAATTGCAATATAATCAAAACTTAAAATATTTAAGTGATATAGGAAAAACTTTACTGGAAAACCTGGAATTATCAGCGAAATTTGAAATTATTTTTTTGTGGCCACCCTGATATTTTAAAATACGTTGAAATTAAAATCACAAAAAAAAAACTCGACAGCGTTACCTCGGCATTTATGTAAAGAAAGAGTGTGCAAAATTTCAAAAGGATCGGTGCAGTAGATTTTGAACTAAATGAGTGAGAAAAATATTTATATTTAATTTATTACTTTTATTATTTCAGTACCAACATATTTTTGGTGATTTAAAGGCTAAGCCAATCAAATTAGCAGAGAATTCAGCATTAAAACCTAAAAAACATGATGAAGATCAAGATTTTCTCACAGAAATGGCCGCCTTGAATGGAATTGCTGAGAAGGTACAAAATATAATATCAGCTTTGTTTTCCTTTTCTAAATTTATTGTAACATTGATAAGATAAGATTATTCTTAAAGTTTCAAGTTGACTATTAAGACATAGAACATTCATCTTTCGAGTTAATTGAAAAATTCACATTTCAAATAATAATATCTCGATAACGACGTGGTCAATAATGTTCATTTTTCTTTATGAGGTCTGTGACTACGATTTTTATAACACATCAAATTTTCATGAAGTTCCTGCATTACGTTTGGAATTTAAACCAACAAATGTGTATTCTCCATAAGAGCCCGTGTTCTAATTATTAAATTTTAACGTCGTGTTTTATTAAAACGGCGTGGTCGTTTTTTAAATAATTAGGCTCATATGATCTGTATTTAATCCAAGAATAATTAAGCAAAGTTGTATTAAAACTTGCTTAAATGCATCCAGTGAATAACTACTTTAACAGAAATGTAGTGTCACTAGGAAGGTTTTAGCCATATTTATTATTTATTATTATATTTGCAATCAAATATATAATAATGAGCTTGTGTCCTCATTTTTTAGGGGTCGATTTTTCAATTGTTGATTGAAATTGATGTTAATAAATGTGTATTGGCGTGTCTATTTTATTAAATATCTAAATGTTGACGGAGATATAGCAATTAAAAGTTTGAATTGTAGTTTTACCGCTAGAAATGTCGGTCATATTTGTATGACGTGAAATGCATTTTAACGTCAGTTATTTGTTGATTAGGTCAGTGCTGTGGTAATGTTTTGTAGCTGTTGGTAGTCAAATAATCAAGTCAAGTCAAAGAATAATAAGTTTTTATTTTATTTAACCCTGTTACGGAAGACCCTTGAAATAGCTGTAAATAATATTTGATATTTTGATATATAAATACATATAGCAGAGATTTATGAGCTGTAAGGTTGGCAGCGGTTGTGATATCACATGCATTTGGAATGTGTACAACGTTGAATCCCTTTAATAATTAAAGAGACAAAATGACTTTTTTAATTGTTAATATCTCCTAACATATAAGGAGTTATTAAAAAATAATTGAACATTTGAGGTTCTAGTAAACAACTTTATCAATATATAGTACACTTTATAGAAATTAAGACATAGGACACAAGTCCATTAATCTAATCTTCAAATGTTTTAGATTCAATCGCTGGACACTGATTCCATGGAGGCAATATTCTTCCACATCAGTGCCCTAAGACCAGTATTGGATTTGCATGGACCAACCAGCTCAGCAGCAAAACAGGCCTTCAAAATATTGGAGGAAGTCATCGAATTATTGGACAGTGGCCTGGTGTCAATGTACAGAGGCAAAGTTTTAATCACTGCCATTACTGACGACAATATCTTAACCAGGAGGAGTAGAAGCCTTATGGAAGTCAGAGAGGATGTTAACGGGACAGCGATTAACCTGGCGAAGACCTACAGCGCAGATTACCCCGTCATTTTCAATATCTTACTCTGGTTTGGAGTTGCTTTTGTCTTTACTTTGATAGCTATTGCAATCACCATTGGAGGAATGGACCCAGGCCGTGATTCCATCATCTATAGAATGACATCAACACGCATCAAGAAAGATAATTAAAACATTCCCATTTATTTATTAATTAATAATAGATCATTTAATTCCAACGTATATACTATTATGTACTTGTATAAAACAATTTATTAAAATTATAAAATTAGTGATCGATGTATTGTTAGTTGGGTGTTTGTAAATTTAAAAAAATATTAATAAAGTTGTCGATATTGTAGACTAGACTATTTCATAAAATGTGTATTGGCGTGTCTATTTTATTAAATATCTAAATGTTGACTGAGATATAGCAATTAAAAGTTTGAATTGTAGTTTTAGCGCTAGAAATGGTCGGCCATATTTGTATGACATGAAATGCATTTTAATGTCAGTTATTTGTTGAGTAGGTCAGTGCTCTGGTAATGTTTTGTAGCTGTTGGTAGTCAAATAATCAAGTCAAGTCAAAGAATAATAAGTTTTTATTTTATTTAACCCTGTTACGGCAGACATAATATTGAAATTTTATTGTTCCTTGAAATAGCTGTAAATAATATTTGATATTTTGATATATAAATACATATATCAGAGATTTATGAGCTGTAAGGTTGGTAACGCTTGTGATGTCACATGCAGTTGGAATGTTGTACAACGTTGAATCCCTTTAATAATTAAAGAGATAAAACGACTTATTTAATTGTTAATATCTAATGAGTTATTTAAAAATAATTGCACATTTGAGGTTCTAGTAACCCACTTTATCAATATGTAGTACACTTTTATAGAAATTATGACATAGGACACAAGCCCATTTCATAAAATGTCTATTGGCGTTTTTATTTTATTAAATATCTAAATGTTGACACAGATATCCCAGTAAACATTTTGGAGTAAATCTACTTAATTTCTATTACATATCATGAGTTTTTTGTCTGGAACGCTTTCGTTTTCTATTCAGTCGTTCATAGGAAAGGCCCTTTTTATGAGCTACAGAGATCGCAACGACGGTTCACTGCTGAATTAAAAGCGACGTCGGTTTATGATTTATGACCGGAGTTATAAACTTGACACTAGCAGGGATAGCAGGGGTATAAAACTTAATGGAATTCTACTTTTTAGAGTCTGCAAAATATAAATATTTAAATGAAGAAATAAATAGATGTAATCTTTAGTACGCATCGTGATTTTTTTAATGAATATTATTCATCTTCAACAATACTCGTTATATTAGTTATTTTACATTGTTTTGGTGATTCAAAAATCCACGATCGGCAGGTCTGCGTTAGGTTTAAAACCTCTGTCTTAGCATCGCTGGTTAAAGTATTCGTTTAAACACATTATATTCGGAGATTGAGGGAGACAGCGTGTGCCTATTACCATTAAAGAAATATTTGTTGAAAAAGGATAGCATATACTTTAAACATACTGTACTGAACGAAATACTATACAAGTATACAAGTGTAACGGTGAAAAATATATTTTACTTGTCTAACCGCATCTCGTTTCTCTCTCACTTTGGAATGAAAATGAACTAAAAAAATATATCCTAGTGTGAAAGAAACAACTGCTACTTAATGAATGATGTTGGAAAAAGAAAGAAGATTATTATGAAAAAATTCTAACAACTAACACAAAATCTGTGACAGGTAGAGAACTTGTAAAGCGTTAGAATAGAATTGTACGAGTGACTCGAACGTCACTAAATAGGGCACTTCACTAAATTGTTTACTGGGATAGCAATTAACAATTTAAATTGTAGTTATAGCGCTAGAAATGATCGACCATATTTGTATGACGTGAAATGCATTTTAACGTCAGTTATTTGTTGATTAAGTGCTGTGGTAATGTTTTGTAGCTTTTCTTAGTCGAAATAATCAAGTCAAGTCTAAGAATAATAAGTTTTTATTTTATTTAACCCTGTTACGGCAGACATAATATTGAAATTTTATTGTTCCTCGAGACAGCTGTAAATGTATTAATCCTGGTGGCAAACAATTTGAACATTTACTGGAATGTAAATAATGTAATAAATTTATAAAATAAATGATAAATTGTTTGTACCATTGGTTTTAATTCATTCAACAATAAGAAACCTATTTTGGGTATTGTAAAAGTGATAACTATCAACAACAACAATTTATGAAATTTGGTTTTTGCTTAGAAATAGTATGCATAATTTCTTTTTATTGCTATTTTTTCTGGAGTATTATACCATTTTAGAATCTTGGATAGTTGCCCTAATTTAAAAAAAAAATTGCCATAGTACTGTTCATGCTTTTTTTTTACAGCACGATGAGTTAAAGTGAACTGAAAGTAAAAATCTTTAAAAAGTTTAGGGAAAAAAATAATTTGGATTGATGTTTGTGTGAAAACTACAGGCATTCTGGGAATTTTAATGGTTGTGGTGGATAGCAGTGCTAATTAGGTTGGCTGGCGATATTAAAAAAATCAGAAATATTTAAAAAATTGTGGTCATGGTAGTTAAAAACATCTTAAGGTGTTTCAATTTTCGAAAGATTTTAATTTTTTTTTTTAATTTCAAAACAAAGTGACATAAATTTTTTTTTTCTTTTTTTCTCGTGTAGTCATGAGCAGGTCCACCCTCTGGTGCCCGCTTTTATTTGAATTTTGGGACACGTTGTATGTTAAAATAAAATACATTTTTTATTATTATATTTATAATATTTATTTTATATTTAAATAATATTCAAGATGGCGGCTTTACTAAACTCCTTCTATGGAAAGCGCGCGTTATTTGAATATTATTTTAGTAAATATATAAATTTATAGTAAAAAAACGAAAATGAATGAGAGACAGACAGAGAGAGAGAGAGAAAGAGAGAGAGAATGAGATTTTCCTATTTTCTTCCAATGTTTTAAGCAACTCTTGTTTTTATTTTACATTTGGGTAAAATTTTGCAACCGGGTTTTAAATTATAACATCGTTGCAAAGTTTTGTCCCCACCGAGAAACAACTCACAAGATGAGCCGCCCAGAACATAACGCGGTTAAGTCCATTCTTTGATATTTTCTGATTTTTCTAAATTTTAATGGAACAAATAAAATTATTTTTTATTGGAATTTTGTATCCAGTTCATTAGTGAGACATCTACGAATATTCTCTCTCTCTCTTTCTGTCTCGTGGTTCCGTTCATTTCATTTCTTTCCTTCCCTCTGTGTTTTTGTTTTGCGTGGCTTCACGTTATGCTGATCATTTTCTTCTGATTAGCATCCGCGCTGTTTTTAGGGCGTACGGGCCGAAGTTGTTATACCAGCACATTGTGTCCCAACCTTCCACAGCCGTGTCGTGGTACACACTGTTCAAATCGCTGCAAGTAAAACACAACGTTAGAATAGTACCAACACAAAAACAGAGGGTGAACATAAATGGATCAGGGTTACCAACTGACAACAACTGAATGTTGCCATGAACTCTGCACTGAAATATATTTTAGTCAATTCACTGAAAATCATAAATTACAAAAATCTAAATCCGCAACAATGCGATGGGAGTTTCATTGGGTTGCTGCATATTTTCTATTTCATCTAATAAAACTGCTTTCAATCACCTGGTGAACAAAAAACGTAAATTTATGTCAATCGAATATTTTTCTTAATATAATCCGACGTAACATTAACGTAAAAAAGTTAACCTAAATATAGGACGTGTATTAGAAAGAGTAGGACAGCTACAGAAGTTAGTTTCGCGGCACAACTACCTTAATTAAAGCAAAAGTTCTAAAACATTTTACTAGTTTAAGTATAATGTCTTATTTTCAGTTTAATAAATTTGTTGAAATTTGATAAAAGTTTGAATATTTAACGGATTTATATTCCTGAACTGCCGCGGAGAAAATGTTGTAACATGGAAACGAATAATTGTGTGTTTTGTGACAGAACTCGCAGACCCGGAGTAGGAATAATTAAACCTGTGGCCTGGAGATAATGTGCTTAGGCCCGGGCATCCGATGAGGTGGCAACCCTACACTCTATAGGACCGTCACATTACGCGTCACGTGACGCAGACGCAGGTGGAGATAGTTACCTGGCCGAACAATCGTTGTACCACCAGGCTCCTTGCAAGTATTTAGCACAGTTACCGTTCGACCACTTGTCCTGGTCCTTGTCGTACGTAGAGAACTTCATTCCGTTCAGGCCGATGTTGCTGTGAGGTGTTCCGTACATGGAGTCGCCTGAAACAATAACAAGAACACTGCGGTACAAACAAACCAACAACTGGGCACACACAACAACATCCATCCGTTGTTAACACGTTCACGACGGAACGGCGCGACGGAGAGGGATTATTTTACAACCAATGGACAACGGGGAAACAAAACATAAAACTTCCTGTTGTTTTCAACGTCAAATAATTTAAATTTCCTACAGAAGTAAAACACAACGTGTTCCGTACTCCGTGCTCCGTCCTCAACGTGTTAACCACATTACTTAACAAATAATTTAACATTTAATAACACGTTCGCATCACAAAGTGTGTTATGTGTTAAGTTTATTTGTTATTAACTCCTAATACCCGGTGTCGCCCGGTTTGTCTAGTGATGGGAGGGGGGACATAATTTTAAAACAATTGGGTTGTGAATTTTAAGTCACGTGGTTGGCCTTAACTGGTTCTTCCAATTATTTGATGGCGTCTAATTGAGAACCACTGGATTTTATAGTCCGGCAGAACTGATTTGACACCCAAATAAATGGTCTGTAGAACTATATCTAGTGTGAAGGAAAATATTCAAAATGGCGTCAACGATGTCGTTATTATGCTCATGCATTTGTTGATTTTTAACAACAAGAAACTTTATTTCGCGTATCAAAACGGACAACGCTTTGTAAACTAGAAAATGATAAAATTCAGGGCAGGACTGGTGTTAGAGTAGAATACAAAACTAACTGCACTTCTCCGCAAGTTTAGAAAGGATACAAGTAACAAAACTTACCGGCAGTTCCGCTGTAACCGCTAATTGTCAGCTGGAATCCAGTACTGGAAGAACCGACGATAAAGGTCTCGTAACGGGCGTACGCCTTGGTCCCGTTATGCGTCTCCAGTTCAACGTACAGCTCATGGTGTCCTCCTTTTGTGATCTGCAACGAATACAAGTCATTATGAATTCCATTTTTCTGAGTGTTCACAGCAACAGACTGCTAACTTCCAAGCTAATTGATGACGTTGAAATGTTGATAACAAATGTAAACTGATCTACCTCATGGATGTGTTCAAGTCCAAGCCAATGACTGTCAGTTTTGCCGCCAAATCCGTCACTGTATTCGGTATAATTTCTATAGAAGTCTACCTCCCCATTAAATCTCTGTTGTATCACCTGAGATAATAAAACAAATTGTCTTTACCTAAAGTATTTCTAAAAATACTATATATACATTTAATCCTTGAAAGGATGTTCTTAAGGCTGCAAATGTCCAAGACGATTTGTAATTCTATTAAGAAAGATTATTTCAAGATTACAAAAGCAATAAATTGAGTCACAGAATGCAATACATTAAGTAATTGATTTCACTTTTAAATAAATCTTAAATATATGTTTCAACTGTGTTAAAAACAACTTACTGTCCATTTCTGTCCGGTCAATGTCAGATCACAAAAGACCTCAAACGGTTCGCTCTCCATTGTGGGTTGTATTGTATAAATACCGGATGTACTGTTTAGGATATCTCCACAATCTGCAGGCGCATCTGTAAATAAGTCATTTTGGTTATTCTAGGCGTATGGGTGGATTCACATGACTTAAGACATTTAAATTTGCCATCACTGCAGTGGTGCGTGCAATATCTTTTAAATTCATGGAAATTCCTGGTAATTCTTTATTTAATAATTATCCTGACTAACCAACCAAACAGACGAACTGCGATCAGTAAGTTTAAGTCACAGCCTGTTTCACTTACCAAGACAATCTACGACACCTGGCAGCCATTTTCCATCAGAGCAGACGATGACCTGGTCTGTGTGGCTTTTGTACTTTGTTGTGCAGTTGTAGCGCAAGGTTTTGTTTTCTGCAATGGCAGCACCAGGTACTGGAGCTTCCACTGATCCAACAATCGAGTAGGTGCCCGTTACAGGAAGATCCGGCAAGATACAGTTCGTACTTCCTGTCAAAAGCATTCAAAGTTTTTAAAGGCAGGGGTAATTATTTATTTCAAAATTACCTAAACGTGTTTAACAAGAAGATCAGTAAGTTAACTGATGGTTAACTTTGGAGAGAACTTACTCTGACACTGAGGAGGCTCAGATGACCATGAACCATCGAGGCAGGTGATGTTGGCAGTTCCAGTGAGCTCAAACGTTGCGTCGCATGAATATTCAACACCAGTCGAACTAGGAACTTGAATTCCCGGAAGTAAATGATCCACATCACCCACAGAATTGATTATTCTACCGTTGACTGGAACTGCAGGCAAAGTGCAGGTTTTGTTGCCTGAAAATGAAGAGAAATGTCCATAAACCTCCAATAAAAGTACATTGCAAACAATTTAGGTTGACTACTTGTCACAAACAAATTATTACGAATTCCAAGTTGTTTTTAACTCACTCATGCAACTGGGAATCTCTGGCAGCCATTTCCCATTTCTGCAGTAGATGACGGATCCTCCTTGCAAGATATTTAGTGCAGGACAATCATAAAGCAAAACTTGATTTTCCTTAACCGTTGATCCTGCAACTGGAGCATCCTGAGAGCCAAGGATCGAGTAGCTGCCCTTTGCTGGTGCATCCGGAACAACGCAGGCGGTAGTTTCTGTTAAAAACATTCGTTCTTATTAAAAGTGTAAAGAATTGGGTAATTGCCTGCACTAGGTAGTTAGGTGAGATTTGCATGTTGGAAAGTTTGACAGGAGGCTAGAACAGATTCTCTGCAGGTGGTGGTCCTCAGGGGTTACTTACTTTGGCACTGAGGGGGCCCTGTGGTCCATAATCCGTTATAACACAGAGCTGTTCTATTTCCTACGATCTCAAAAGTTGCGTCGCAGGAATAAATGGCTGTGGACCAATTAGGAACTTCTGTGTCCTGTACCAAAGGGCTACCACAACCTGAGAGTACATAGCTTCCATGCGCTGGATTTGTCGGCAAGGGACATGTTACCTTTTCTGGAAAATACAATAATAAACTAGATATAGTCCTAACAAATTTGTTATTTTCCTTTTAGGGCATTATCTTACTCTGGCATTTTGTAAATTGCGTGTCCCATATGCCACCAATGCAAACAGCTGCAGATGGTTGATATAATACGTAGCCGACGTCACAGTTGTACTGAATTACTGTTGAATTGGGTACAAGTGCTCCAGGATGTGTGTCAGCGAGGGCCCCCAGAACTGTGTAACGTCCGTTCCCTGGGAATTCAGGCAAAGTACAGCTTCTGCAAGTTAAATGAATTTTTCTGGATTAAAGTTAGTTGCAGTGCAGCAAGAAGTTTAATTTGTTTCGATTCTCGATGCTTGTCTGAAGCAAATAATCAATTTGGAAGCACAAAATACTACTGGAACAAGTTGTTAATGAAATAATAAATTGAGTGAGAGTTTTATCTCACTTCATGGTACTTACGAATCACACTGAAGAAGAAAGCCGGAGGCATGTTGGTCGTTGCAAGAAACTGAAAAATAAAATGAACACACAGAAGTAGAATACAACGACCAGAATATTTCACATTTTAAAACTAATAAACTAAAATAAATAAAATTTATGTTCTATAATCGTAAAAGTTAAACAATTAAAAGTTTAGCTTTCCAACCAATTAGAAAGTTAACGTTTAAGCACATTTAGCATTGACCCTTCTAAATTAAGCTTTGGTTGGGAAAATCAGTCCCTTTTGAATAAAAAAATGTAGTAATCCTTTTAAATTATTTCTAAATATATTGAGGTAAATATGACCCGTCAATCACAGTTAACTGTATGTAAGGTTTACGTAACATAAAAATGTTCAATTAACTTGTTTATTGCTACACGAATGATGAAACATTTATTGGTGGATTATTAAAATCATGAAATGACATTTTGTGTTAAGCGGAATTAATTAAATAATTTTTATTTCCAAATGGGCTTGTGTCCTATGTCTTAATTTCTATAAAAGTGTACTATATATTGATAAAGTGGGTTACTAGAACCTCAAATGTTCAATTATTTGTTAATAACTCCTTATATGTTAAGAGATATTAACAATTAAAAAAGTCATTATGTCTCTTTAATTATTAAAGAGATTCAACGTTGTACACCTTCCAAATGCATGTGAGATCACAATCCTTGTGTAAGGTTACCAACCTTACAGATCATAAATCTCTGCTATATGTATTTATAAATCAAATAATATTTACAGCTATTTCAAGGAACAATAAAATTTCAATATTATGCCTGCCTTAGCAGGGTTTAATAAAATAAAACCATATTACTCTTTGACTTGACTTGATTATTTCGACTACCAACAGCTACAAAAGATTACCACAGCACTGACCTACTCTACAAATAACTGACGTTAAAATGCATTTCACGTAATACAAATATGGCCGACCATTTCTAGCGCTAAAACTACAATTCAAATTTTTAATTGATATATCTCCGTCAATATTTAGATATTTAATAAAATAGACACGCCAATACACATTTATTAACATCAATGTTAATAAATAATTGAAAAATCGACCACTAAAAAATGAGGACACAAGGCCATCAATGTACACAATTGTGTACTACGAGTTATTCTTGTTCTTCTTTTTGGCTATTTATTATACTTTAAATTGCGCTAAAGAAATACAATTCATAGATTTACTGGTGTTTAAGAATATCGATTGTAAAAATAAAAACAAAAATTAGAACTTACCTGACAACAGCCCTAATTGGCACCACAGTAACATTATAAAAGTTTTCAACATTTTGGTTTTTCTGTATTAGATTATTTTGTGTTTCACTTTATCGCGTTCACTTGTAATTGTCGTTAGGCCCGTTGGTCCAGGCATCTTATAGTCGAATTGACGGATGATAAACTGGTTCAAACTGCCAAATATTCGCGTAAACAAGGTGAGAGGTCACGCGGATAACGTCAGAGTGATAAGAACGGGATGTTTTTGTTAGCATAGAAATCCCAAATTAAGAAATAAATGATTAAAGAATTCAGTACGTGTTAACAGAATTGAGATCATCGCCGTATCACGTGATCAGTGGACGGACAATTTGTTGTCAACGGCACAACAGGGTTTTTTGGCCGGCGCCATGTCCAACTCGTGTACCCGATTCTTGGCAATTATATTATTTACTTTAAAGGAATCACAATAGTTCGTAAACTTTTCATCCCGTTGCTCTGTTCTAAATCCTTACTCGCTGAAACATAAATTTACTTAATTTGATTTGGGTTGAAATTTTTGAAAAACGTTTTGCTAGCTTGTCATTCTTTTATTATTAGGGGTTTATAGGGTGGTTAGTATTTCAATAGAAACATGTGTTTTATTTATCAAGTTCTAATTCTGCGTTACACTGTTAAGAACTTGTCTATTTATTTAAAACACTAACACGTGTTACTTGTTAGCTGCCTGATTATTTTAATGCACTTATTTCTACTTTAATAGAAGTAGCAGTAATAGAAATAGAAGCAATAAGCTGAAAACTTGTACAAACCTTTGTTCGCAACGTTCATAATATTAGAAATTTGTTAGTAACCTAGGTCTGCCAACAAATGAATTATCTTGATGATGCAAGACACGCCCTTAACAGCACAAACAGCTTGTGACGCTGAAACAAAATCCCTAAAACATCTGTCAAAAGTAAAGAGATAAAATAAAACACATCAAAGCGTCCGAAGTAGCTTCGGGCATGTTCGGATATTAAAACATAACCTACAATGCTCAGTGTGAACGTATCAGAACGTTTGTTACCCATCATTAACAATTTTTGTCAAGTATTTATGTTATAGTGAACAAATCACTGTCATAACCTCACTTTTATTTTACTTAAATGAATCTGTCAAAAGTACTGCAGGTTCGCATCTCATATAATTCATTATCTGTAGATTTATTCATACATCAAATTCTTTCTCTTTCCAACACCATATATTTCAGGGAATATTAGATGCTATCTTTTCATTTTTTTAACTTCATTGCGAGTACATATAATTTTGCGTGGTGTAACTCTTGTTGCAGGAAGTCCAGGCGTAATTGTGTGTTATTCACAATAATTTTTAATTTTTTCATTTAATTTACCGGTTAAAGAATAAATGGGAAAAAGAGAAACAGAAGAATTGCGAGTTTAAGAGAGAACAAGTTGTGCAAATATGAATTCGTGTAAAATCTAGGATAATAAAGTTGCTTTTACTAAAATATAAATCAGTATTATATATATTATTTAAGTCTGGGACGGCAGACATAATATTGAACATAACATAACAGTTGAAATTGTCAGTTCGATTAATTCAAAATCTGTTAAAATAACTTTGCTTGTCAGTTGTAAGGTTGGTAACCTGTAAACTTGTCAGAGTTCTGTCATGAATATGCTATCTCTTTTACGCTCTGTTGTATAAAAGAGATAGTCTTAGAATGTTCTACAACGTTGAATTCCTTTAATAATTAAAGAAACAAAATGACTTTTTTATTTGTTAATATCTCCTAACATATAACGAGTTATTAAAAAATAATTGAACATTTGAGGTTCTAGTAACCCATTTTATCAATATATAGTACACTTTTATAAAAATTAAGAGATAGAACACAAGCCCATTTCATAAAATGTGTATTGGCGTTTTTATTTTATTAAATATCTAAATACTGACGGAGATATAGCAATTAAAAGTTTGAATTGTAGTTGACGTGAAATGCATTTTAAAGTCAGTTATTTGTTGCGTCAATATCTTCTATTTCTTAATAAAAAGTGGTAAAATAAATATTACGTAGTGATTTTGACATCTTTTGAGAATACAATAAGCATAATAAAACATTCAAAAATGCAGTAGTTTTTTTTACAAAGTGTAAAACAAAAAAGGTAGCTATATCGAATAATTACCTAATAATTTTCTTACAGACATTGTAGTTAAAACCTTTGTATATCCAAAGATTTTTCAAATTTAGAAAGAAATCTTCAATTTAAATCGAAAATATTTGTGACTTGTCTTTAATAAACACAAACAATTGGAAGTCATATTGAACGAATTCCTTGTGCGTGTCATGAATAGCTTATATTAAAACTGGAAAGCCTCGCAAAATTTGTCAAGAACATATTCAATCTGTCAAACAATTTTGATAATTAAAAACTTCGGAATAAAAATAATTAATATTATTAAGATATATAACACATCTAGCTTCTCTGTAATTATATTTTGCAACAATTTTCTTTCGTATATATAATAAGAAGTGGTACTTTTGATTTCATTAGTTATTGTTATATAACCTATAAACATTACGTATATATATTAATTTTTTTTCTGTGTTTACGACGTTTTCAAAGACTGATTGATATTAAATAAGTTATAAAACCTGTATTTTTTATTATTTGACAATGGCTTTGAGTGTTAATCAAAATGTTTCCGTTGTAAAACGTAAATTAGATAAATATACATGCAATCAACTCGAAGAAGTAGAAGATCCAAACAGAATATGTTGTAGTATCTGTCACGAATATGTCAACCTAGCCTACGAGGACCCCCATTATCATATTGAACAAGAAATGATGGACCAAAATATAAATCAGTAAGTTAATACATTACATTAGTAATTATTGGATATACCTACATTCTTTGTTTTGAAATTTGTAAAAAGAACTATTGCATTTTTGTGTGTTTTATCGCGATTGTTGTATACTCAAAACATGTACAAATAATTTCGTAATATTCATTATACCACTTTTTAATTAGAATAGAGAATATCAACGGTTAAAGTTGATATTTAGAATTTGAGGTTAGAAATAAATGACAATGTTCCATACTATATAACTGACGTCATATTTCACATTTATTGGTCAAATTTAACCGTAAATATCTTCTATTTATTAATTAAAAGTGGTTAAATGATGATTACGTAGTGATTTGTATATCTTTTGACTAAATTAGAAGCGCCATAAAATATACAAAAGTGCTGTAGTTTTTTTTACAAGCTTCAGAACAAAAAATGCAGTTAAATCGAATAACTGCAAAGATTGCATGATTATTTTTTAGGGAATCTACAATTCCCACGGGATCAAATGACGTAAAGGGAAGTATAAAAATGATTAAAGAAGAAGTTACATCTTCCAGTGAACCAGTGGACCCTGAAATGGTTAAATTAGAAGTAAAAGTTGAATTAAACGAAATTGATGAAGAAGAAGCTAATGTTGGACATGATGAAGGTAATTTTAAGAAAATGAATGATTTTAAATATTATTGCAAATACCGCGTACATCTAAAACTCGATTTACGCGGTAGATACGTTCTTACGAAATCCGCGTAAATATAAAGCGTGTAATGAAAACCCATAATATATAAATTCTACAAAATATGTTATATTTCTACTAAACTACCCCAACTACATATAAATATTTTATCCTTCTACAAAATAAAAATAATTCCTGTTAAAACTACCTGCCTATATTTAAGTTATCCATTATCAATTTTTTAAACTTAAATGGGTGCCGCAGCCAAACAAGGAATACGTAAAAGAATTGTTAGTCTCTGAAGTACGGAAAATAAAACAGGAAAATATGAAAACTGTATGTGATACAAGTAATAAGAAAAAGGAAAACAACGAATCTTATTATATGTTTGTGGATGACTTGGACTCTTCGACAGCCAGTGACCATGGTAACACAACCATAGAACTGCTAGAAACATTGCAGTATTTAAATAATCAATAAATAATTAATTATTCATACCTAAAGAAAATATTTTTAAAATGCAACACCTGTTTCAATGATAATGAGACCTCATCGACGAAAAATGAAAGATAAATTGTTTGAACAAATAGTGGCATTAAAATCCATGACATAAATAGCATTTATATTAGTAACATAAAGAGTATTCTATTTTCTCAAAAGTATTTTTACGTATTTTGTATTTAAATACTTTCGAAAAGCATTTGTGCACATCTCTGCTTATAAATATACACTTGGAACATTATAGTATAGGATAAATATATTGTAGTATTTTGCACAATTTCTAAAATAATTTTAATTTTCAGATATCAATACAGAACACAAAGTGTTATCATATGATAATGACTTTTCGTATTCGGAGCAGAACAATTCTCTAATGCAAATAAAAGAACAGCCTGTTGATGATGGCACAGAATCAAATGATCCAGAACCAAACCTAACGCCTTTTGAAGACCATAATGCTGCAAGTTGCTCTTACGCAGAAAATGAAAGGTCGCGGTGGACCTACGAAGAAACATTGGCCTTTATCAGCAGGGCCGAAGAACACATACATCCATTGTCTGACCCCAAATTAAGAAATGCAGGCTTCACCAATATAGCAAACGAAATGGAAAATTGTGGGTACGTTGGCTTTACAACAGCAAAATGTAAATTGAAATGGCAAAACCTTCTGCGGGGCTACAAACTTAGCAAGGAGTTGAAAAATAGGACAGGACAAGGACCAATACGATTCCATTTTTATGATATCATTGATAATATTATGAAGGATAAGTGGCATCTGTTTTTTAAGTCAAATCCAGATAATTCGTCAATTCAGGAACCGGAACTTTATGAAGAATTAACACGTGATACTACAGGTAAATTATTTTATTGTGACACCATTTCTTTTTAGAGTAAAACCTGGGATATGGAGTGGCTAAAGAACAGAGATGTGCGTTTTTCAAATACAAATACTCAAAATGCAAATACAAAATACTTTTTTCGTTTTTGTTACTTCATAGTGTTAATCAGTAAATATTATTTTTTGAATATAAACTTAAAACCCCACCAACATTAGCACCATCTATGATCTAAAAGTATCTGCACAATTGTCTTAATAATTCTAATTTAAAATGATAGATGTGCCTATTATTTTATTATCCTTCCTGTTACCCCCACCCCACCATAAAACATCTGATTTTCGTTTACCTAAATTTGTTTATCATATTTTTAGAAATACATAAAGAAAATATTTTTAAAATACCACCCCTGTTTGCCAAGTTCTGCCCCAGTAGAACGTCTTTTTTCATTTGGTGGAATGATAATGAGACCTCATCGACGAAAAATGAAAGATACATTATTTGAACAAATAGTGGCATTAAAATCCGTGACATAAATAACTAGTACATAAAGAGTATTCTATTTTCTCAAAAGTATTTTTGAAATACGTATTTTGTATTTAAATACTAACATGAAATTTATTTTTTATTTTGTATTTGAAATAGGAAAATAACGAGTTATTTGCATTTTGTATTTAAATGCTTTTGAAAAGCATTTGTGCACATCTCTGGTAAAGAAGCATCCGATTTGGACTAGGACCAAATTAAATATTAAAGCATTTTTCAGAGCCAATTAAGAGAAATATTAAGACTTGAAAACAGCATCGCCAGATTTTATTCTATCTAGTTCCAATTGATCTTAAATTCTACTCTTAGAGCATATATATATGGAGCCTATATTTCCTATAGATTAAAAGTGTGTCCAAAATGTGTGCGAGAGAGAAAGTTATATGTTTCTATTTGTTCTCTATGCGCATGCGTCGAAAGTGACAGCTGTCTAGATATAATAAATATTAATATTCTATTAAGATATAATAAATATTAAATATGTAAAGAAATTATATTTCTTTAGTTAGTACAAAGCTCGTCTGTCGGTAAAACAGTGGGCTTGTGTCCTATGTCTTAATTTCTATAAAAGTGTTCTATATATTGATAAAGTGGGTTACTAGAACCTAAAATGTTCAATTATTTGTTAATAACTCCTTATATGTTAAGAGATATTAACAATTAAAAAAGTCATTTTGTCTCTTTAATTATTAAAGGGATTCAACAACCGCTGCCAACCTTACAGCTCATAAATCACTGCTATATGTATTTATATATCAAAATATCAAATATTATTTACAGCTATTTCAAGGAACAATCAAATTCCAATATTTTGTCTGCCTTAGCAGGGTTAAATAAAATAAAAACTTAATATTCTTTGACTTGACTTGGTTATTTGACTACCAACAGCTACAAGACATTACCACAGCACTGACCTACTCAACAAATAACTGACGTTAAAATGCATTTCACGTCATACAAATATGGCCGACCATTTCTATCGCTGAAACTACAATTCAAACTTTTAATTGCTATATCTCCGTCAACATTTAGATATTTAATAAAATAGACACGCCAATACACATTTATTAACATCAATTTCAATCAACAATTGAAAATTCGACCACTAGAAAATGAGGACACAAGCCCTTTGAAAGAATTATTAAAAATTTTATTCAACAACTAAATCATTTTTTATTGATGAAATTATAATTTGTACTCCAATTGGGGTAGTTTTCCAGCTATATTAGCAGATACTATCGTTACATTTCCTCTTCCTGTTTTATGTTTTTACGAATAATACGTTTCTTGCAGTATTTTAGTCTTTATTTTGAATGTTCTGAGTGCGCATGCGTTAGTAATATATTATATTTAAGGACATTACCAAGGAGCAATCGTGCTAGCCACTAAATGACGTGAGGAACGTGGAAAAGAATCGAAAGTTGTTCATTTGCTGACATATTTTATAAAGAAACAAATACCGCTTGCTGTAACTTTCTTTTCACGACAATATTTGTCATATTCTCAAAGAATCGTAAGAAAATGACCTTTGTTATATCACTAAACATCTGTTTCCGTTTCAACATAGGTCAGTGTCTGTAAAAATCTATAAATGTAGTATATTTAATATATATATATATTTTTTTTAATTTATTTATCAAGCTTTGGCTTATTCAGCCTTCTTGCTATATAAACAAGTATTACATTTTATAATACATCAAATTTATACATATAATACTATATCTACTATATTTATTACTCTTGTTCTTTGAAGATTTTCCTTGCATTTTATATATCAATTCCATTGTTAAATATAAATTCAATCACATATTTTGCAGTGGCACTATTTATATCGTATATTAGACTTAACACGTTTACTGGCATCATGGTATGTTTACATAAAATACTCCATAAGTGGTCGACTTCCTGTTTTTTGAATTTACATCCTAGTACCATGTGGTCTATAGTAACTTCCTCTCCACAGATGCAATTAGAAGATTGTATTATTTTTATTTTTGCTAGATGTGATGGGACTTTACAATGACCTGATCTTAGTCGGCATATTGTAGAAATGAATTTTCTAGATAAATTTTTATTGATCCACCTGTTATCTTTAATTTTATTGTTGAAAAGGTAGAATGTTTTGCCTGTGGTTTGACTTGCCTCCTTGTATATTATTTGCCAGTCCATATATACCTTTTCCTTGATAATAATTTTCATTTCTTTTAAGGAATATTTTATATCTATTAATTTACCGTCAGTACACGCTTCTTTCGCTAACTTATCTGCAGTTTCATTGCCTAAAATTTTAGAATGACCTGGTACCCATAAAAATTTTATGTTCACTCCACTCTTTTTCAGTTTACAATATATTGCTTTTATTTTACAAATTTTATTATTATTGTTGTTTTTGAAGTTCTTATTATTTATAGCTGCTAATACACTATATGCATCTGTTACTATTAATATGTTAGACTCTTTAGTGTTTTTAATTATCTTCATTGTCTTCAATATAGCTATAAGTTCAGCATTGAATGAACTTGATATATTATTTAACTTAAACTTATATTGCTTCTTTGTTGTAGAGTTGTATAAATTTAATATATATATATAACATAAATATATATATTTAAATTTTCGAAATGTTCAAGATCTTAATATTAATTTTTATTTTATTTATATTTCTTAAGCTGATATAGTAATTTTTCTAATTTTAGATGATGAAGAACCATCCCCATCTCCCAAAAGAAGACGAACAGAAGACTATTCAGCGCTTTTTAAAATGAAGAAAGAAGAATATAAAAGACGTGAAGAAAGATTTCAAGCAAAAATGGAATTGGAAAGAGAAAAACTTGAATTACTCAAAAAATTACTTGAAGAAGTTAAAAAAACTTAATTTATTAATGATATAAAAAACACAAATATTTTAAAGCTATTTTTTTTTAAAGAAAAATGTTTTTTTAACTTCAACCAATAATAATGATTATTATATTAGCTCAATTCATGACGTATGACGCATTACGTCATAGAAAAAGATACAAAAATAAACCCTTTGATTATTTTTTGAATCATCTAAAACAGTAAATGAAATATAACAAAAAAAAAATAGCTTAAACAATTCTAAAATTAGAATAAGTAATGTTAAAATATTTTAAGAAGTTTTTCATTAAATAATTACAAAAAAAAATAATATATTGTTTTATATAAAATTAATATTTACCCCGCTACAAAGCGACGTCTGTTTTTTGTGTATGATTTGGATTCAACAAAATAATTCGTAATTTCATTTCAAATTTTAATACTATTTTTAAATTGAAATGTTTGGTTTAAATATAATGGGCTTGTGTCCTATATCTTAATTTCTATAAAAGTGTAGTATATATTGATAAAGTGGGTTACTAGAACCTCAAATGTTCAATTATTTTTTAATAACTCATTATATGTTAAGAGATATTAACAATTAAAAAAGTCATTTTGTCTCTTTAATTATTAAAGGAATTCAAAGTTGTACACATTCCAAGTGCATGTGACATCACAACCCTTGTGTAAGGTTACCAACCTTACAGCTCATAAATCTCTGCTATATGTATTTATATATCAAAATATCAAATATTATTTACAGCTATTTCAAGGAACAATCAAATTTCTATATTATGTCTGCTTTAGAAGGGTTAAATAAAATAAAAACTTATTATTCTTTGATTTGATTTGATTTTTTGACTACCAACAGCTACAGAACATTACCACAGCACTGACCTACTCAACAAATAACTGACGTTAAACTGCATTTCACGTCATACAAATATGACCAATTATTTCTAGCGCTAAAACTACAATTCAAACTTTTAATTGCTATATCTCCGTCAACATTTAGATATTTAATAAAATAGACACGCCAATACACATTTATTAACATCAATTTCAATCAACAATTGAAAAATCAACCACTAAAAAATGAGGACACAAACCCATTATAATATTGCGCAAAATATATTTTTATACGTTATTGCAAACTTCTTTTCAAAACTTGGTAATTTCTGATTGATTTTGTAAATTAGGTACCAAACTTTAGCAAAAAAAAAAGATTTTCTGCATTTCTTGAGGTGAAAAGACTTTGGGAGAAATAAATATGGAACTGTTAGCGTTATTTGGCCTTATAATACTTTCAGTGCATTGCTGTGACTTCAATAAGGTTCTGATTATAACATCATGCAAAAGAACAGGTTTTTGGCGACACCCCTACAAACAATTTTGATCGGAATCCAATTAAATGCGAATCGTATCACTCTGAATGGTGATTGGAATCCTATTAGACATTACATGAAATTTTGGACGACATGTCTGAACCGGCCGGAACGCTCCGTACCCCCTCTGACAGTTTTCCTAATACTTTCCAAACGACGTTTGCCGAGGTGCAAGTCGTGGTACTACCCAGTACTACTACAGTACTAACATATGTTCTCCCGAACGCTGTCTGACTACTGTCTAACCGCTCTCTGATACGAGATTGCTAAGATACGACAAATTGCTTGTAGGGATGGAATCATAATCGAACAGATCTGATTTAAATGAGTTAAACATTTTACGAATCACTTTTAAGAGTATTTCTGTACTATTATATTATATTATTATATCCTATATCATAATGCTCCAAGTATATTTATATGTTTATATGCTCCAGCAATTTGTATGGTGGCTTGAAACTATAGAAAAAAATTCTAAGGCTTTTGGAGTCCTTTTTTTTACATATTTTTTTTACATATTGCTCTTAACTATTAATTCGTAAAAGATAGTATATGTTTAATGCTCACATTTTTTGAAAATTAGAAACTGGAAAAGTGGACGTTGAAAAGATTAAAGAACCCGGTTGAAAACTTAAATTTTGGATTATTTAATAATGAAATATGTTATTAACAAAAAAAAATTCAAAATTTAAAAATTTTATTTGGGGCACAGGGCGGTTTTTGCCGAGGGTAATAATTGGGGTAAAGTCTAGTCATTATTATATTTATGCGCCATATACTAAAGAGTAGATATAATAGATAAAGTTAATGCATTGTTTCACAAATGGTAATATCGTTCACAAATTTCAACGCCTGATTAATATGCAACCACATATACACCTATTAGTTGCATTCAAATCAGGCGTCAAAAATTTAATATGCTGCATTATTTGAGATGGAAAAAGAATATACTCTTGTTAAAATTGATAAATATAATGTATTTTTAATTCTAGCAAAGGTGAGATTTTGTTAAACTCATGAACATTTTTCCTAAAGAAAAATTATCTTTCTTTGAAATTTTTTATGAATATATGTAACAAATAAAATTCATAATTTTTTTTTCTAAAACTCAAATTCTTGTATTTTTAAAAAAATGATTTATGTTTTCTAACGTAGTTTTTAATCTGACTTCAAAAAGAAAAGGTGGTCCTAAGAATTTATAAAGGTTCGATATTAATATACTGATATCTCGTAAACTAAAACACTTCTTTAGAAACAGATTGCCCAAAATTTTGTGCAATTTTGTGGTTTTGTTCTTCATTTTACAAAAATACTATTTTTTAATTTTAGCTGATGATATATATTATCTTGAGTAGTTTTTCAATTATCTGTTACAGTTTTCGAATAATCAGCGTTTTTAAATAGAAATTGAAGCATAGTTTTTTGTAGTACAACACGGCTTTTTATTTGATGCACATGTTTATATTATTGCAAGCATTTCCGCACGACAGTCACTTGTTTTTCTGTTTTTTGTTGTTGTTTTATTTTATAATTTGACATCAAAGTCCAAGGATTACAAAAATATTTGATTAATCAACAGGAAACAGGATATTTATAAAAATAAAAACACATTTAGTAAAGTAGCGTTCTCACGGGGCGATTTTACTTAACTGAGTTGAATCGGTCGTCAGTATCGACCCGTGAGAACCTTCCATTCAGTCGGATGGATCAATTTGTCGTTCCACTCTCGGCTTGTGTCCTCATTTTTTTGTGGTCGATTTTTCAATTGTTGATTGAAATTGATGTTAATAAATGTGTATTGGCGTGTCTATTTTATTAAATATCTAAATATTGACGGAGATATAGCAATTAAAAGTTTGAATTGTAGTTTTAGCACTAGAAATGGTCAGCCATATTTGTATGATGTGAAATGCATTTTAACGTCAGTTATTTGTTGAGTAGGTCAATACTGTGGTAATGTTTTGTAGCTGTTGGTAGTCGAAATAATCAAGTCAAATCAAAGAATAATAAATTTTTATTCTATTTAACCCTGTTACGGCAGACATAATATTGAAATTTGATTGTTCCTTGAAATAGCTGTAAATAATATGTGATATTTTGATATAATAATACATATAGCAGAGATTTATGAGCTGTAAGGTTGGTAACCTTTAAACTTGTCAGAGTTCTGTTAAGAATCCCAGTAAACACTTTGGAGTAAATACTACTTAATTTCTATTACATATCATAAGTTTTTTGTTTGGAACGTGTTCGTTTTCTATTCAGTCGTTCATAGGAAAGGCCCTTTTTATGACCAACAGAGATCGCAACGACGGTTCACTGCTGAATTAAATGCGACTCCAGTTTATGATTTATGACTGGAGTTATAAACTTGACACAGTTGAAGGCCTGTTGTCTTCGTCAGGGATGGCAGTGGTATAAAACTTTCTGGAATTCTACTTTTTAGAGTTTGCAAAATATAAATATTTAAATGAAGAAATAAATAGATGCAATCTTTAGTACGGATCGTGATTTTTTTAATGAATATTATTCATCTTCAACAATACTCGTTATATTAGTTTTTTACATTGTTTTGGTGATTCAAAAATCCACGATCGGCAGGTCTGCGTTAGGTTTAAAACCTCTGTCTTACCATCGCTGCTTAGAGTATTCGTTTAAACACATTATATTCGGGGATTAAGGGAGATAGCGTCTGTCTATTACCATTAAAGAAATATTTGTTGAAAAAGGATAGCATATACTTTAAACATACTGTACTGAACGAAATACTATACAAGTATACAAGTGTAACGGTGAAAAATATATTTTACTTGTCTAACCGCATCTCGTTTCTCTCTCACTTTGGAATGAAAATGAACTAATAAAAAATATATCCTAGTGTGAAAGAAACAACTGCTACTTAATAAATGATGTTGGAAAAAGAAAGAATATTATTATGAAAAACTAACACAAAATCTGTGACAGGTAGAGAACTTGTAAAGCGTTAGAATAGAATTGTACGAGTGACTCGAACTAAACCAAATTGTTTACTGGGATATATCTCTTTTACGCTTTGTTGTATAAAATCGTTTCATATACTTATAAGAAAAGGTTTGAGATAAAAAGGAATATCTAAATTGCATTGTATGCGTGTTGTTTGATAATTTAGTGACCTTGTTTTTGAAAAAGCGCTTTATTTATAAACACAATGTTCTTCAAGCTTGATATATTTAGTCCAGCGTTTTTCTAACTCTTTTATTCCTTCCAAATAATCGATTTTCTTCTACTTTTTACTCTATGTATAGTGCTTTTGAATCTTTAAATGCGTTTTTGTGAAAACTGTGTTTTTAAAGTCGATGACCAAGATTTCTCAGAAACGGCTGAACCGATCAGTCTCAAATTTTAACTCAACCTTCTTAAGTATATTTTTTAGTAATTAAGCGAAGGTTTTTTCTCACCGATAAATAGTTTTTTTTATAAACAATTTAAGACCAAAATTTTGGTTAAAAATCGATTTTTTTGTTTTGAGAAGCCGCCAATTTGTCTAAAAAAAATTATTTTGCTTATTCCTTCGATTAATTACTAGATACATTACTTTAACGAAATCTGTTGGGTATTTTCATTTTAGATGATCCAGTCCAGAGATATCGTGGTGACCGCAAGATGCCTTTCTTGAGAGAAGCTCCTGGAGAGCAGCTTTAAAATTATTATTTTTACAAATATAAAAATGTTAAAATAAAGTTAAAAGTTACCATAATATGTGTGCAAATTTGTACGTTAACACTTTTAAAAGTCTTCTCAGGAAGAATTCTTAAAGAAATTCTATTTTTGGGCCTACTAACTGTATTTAACCACTTAAGGCTTTCAAAATAGGTGTTTGCTTCAGTGATGACGTCTTTGTTAGACCCAAATCTCTTACCGCTAAGCCATTTCTTCAGATTTGGAAACAGGAAATAGTAGCAGAGGGCTAAATCTGGAGAATATGCTGGAGAAGAACTGCTACCCCAGTTCATAGTCCAATTATGTCGCAGTGGTCGTTGTTGTGCATTTCGCCGCAATGTTTAAACATAACGCAAAATTTAAAGATGGCGATGACAGAAAAAATTACTTTATATGATTCGGAAAGAGATATTTTATTGGATTTTATTTTATTATATAATTATGTGAAATAAGCTTAATGAAATTAATTTTAATTCATATTTGACTGCCATTTATACACTTTTTCTCAGACCATAACCTAACTTAATAAATAAACAATGTTCATTATCATTTAGAATATATTTCCTTTATGAACAATGTATTTTGTTTGTGGATATAGCTTTTGCTACAGAGCTATTTAATCAACTATCGCAATCCTTATTTTTTCAACGCTCGCAAACAAGTGTAACGGGAGAAACTACGGTAGTGACCGCTTAATGGAACACACCCCTTGAGAACATTACACTCGTTCAGTTATTCTTATTCTTCTTATACATGAACCAAGATCGTTCAACTTAAATCGCTCCATGAGAACGTGGCTTTATATACATTTCTGTGTAGTTTATCATCACACATCAGCTGCGGCTTTATTAGTAGCTTCCAGTCGTTGTTGACGCACAAGTGCACTTAACAGTTCCATCGCACCATTCGAATGTCAGCCAAGAATGAATTGTGTTTTAAAATTGTTTGGTTTCTGCTCGCCGGAATTCTTTTAGGTAAGTCGCCATCGTTAATAATGTATTTATGTAATTTAACTCTAGTCCTTTCCTGTCTATATATCTCCCTAGCCGGTAGTCCATCTCCTGCAGCTCTCCTTCCCTTTTTGCCAACAGGACTATATCGTCAGCGTATGCTAAAGTCCAAATCTTGTAGTGTCTTCCTATTAGCACCCCTCCATCTTGTCCTCTTTCCATTAGTCCCTCCAAGTCTGCTGTATATATCGCAAATAAAATGGGGCTCAGAGGACAACCTTGCCTCAACCCCTTGTCTGTCCAGAATTCTTCTGATTCTTCACCCCCAACTCTTATTCTCATTCTTGATTCTTCGTAAATTTCTTCAATACATTCCACTATATCCTCATCTATTTTTTTCTTTCTCATGTACTTCCACAATTTCTGTCTGTCGACCATATCAAACGCCGCTTTAAGGTCGATGAACATTGCATATATCTGTCCTCCTTTTTCCCTTAGCTCTTTTTCAACTACATGGTTCAATGCGTATATATTGTCTAAAGTCCCTCGTCCCTTTCTAAAGCCTGCTTGTGTCTCGGGAAGTATTTCTTTTACTTTTACCTCTTCTTCCAGTCTTTCTCTCACAATCCCTGCATAAATCCTGTACCCTGTATTCAGTAGTGTGATACCCCTGTAATTCTTGGCTTCATGTCTATTTCCCTTTCTTTTCATTATTTAGTTTAATGTTTTTGTCATTAGGCACTACAATCTTCAGCCTTAAATCACTAAATTACTTAATTACATTTCATTTGTGTTCCTTATTCTATCTACTTATTCTTCTTCCTGTTTCTACTCTGTCATTCCTTCTCTTTCCTCGCTCTTTCTCTCTATTTCCGTCATCCACCTCTTCCCTTCACTATCGACGTGTGCTAATTATTGTATTTATTTCTAGTTTCCGGTACAAATTTTACTCAACATGACAAATCCTCGGCTGAAACAGATGTGGCTACCAAAGTGTAAGTCCTACATAAGGTCTCATTTTGTCTCTTTAATTATTAAAGGGATTTAACGTTGTATACATTCCAAGTGCATGTGACATCACAATCCTTGTGTAAGGTTACCAACCTTACAGTTCATAAATCTCTGCTATATGTATTTATATATCAAAATATCAAATATTATTTACAGTTATTTCGAGGAACAATCAAATTTCAATATTATGTCTGCCGTAACAGGATTAAATAAAATAAAAACTTATTATTCTTTGACTTGACTTGATTATTTCGACTACCAACAGCTACAAAACATTACCACAGCACTGACCTACTCAACAAATAACTGACGTTAAAATGCATTTCACGTCATACAAATATGGCCGATCATTTCTAGCGCTAAAACTACAATTCAAATTTAGTTATTTAAAAAAAACAATACACATGTACTAACGTTTACCCCCGTCGCAAGCGACGACTGACTTTTGTGTGTGAATTGAATTTCATTTCAAATTTTAATTCCATTTTTAAATTGAATAATTAAACTCGTTCTATATTAATTTTACATATAACAACAAATTATTTTTTATATAAACTGACTAAAAAAATATATTTTTTTCAACAAAATATAAAATTCGTTATTTGACCAACATTTTTACAAAATTTGGGATTTTTTTGACGATTTGTAAATTAGGTACCAAAGTTATCCATTTACAAAATTTCAACTTTATAGCACAATTTTTACCCTCGGCAAAAACCGCCTTCGTGCCCCCCAATAAAATTTTTGAATTTTGAATTTTCTTTTTTTAATATGATATTCAATTATTACAAAATTTAAGCTTTCTCCAAATTTTCTTAGCGTCTATTTCGAATTTCTAAATTTTGAAATTTGTTCGCATTAAATAGCGGTAATACACATGCAAAATTGGAAATTGAGGGAAAAACCCGGAGGACGCCAAAAGTCTCTACGCAATAGGCAATTTTCAAAAACATTGACGGAGCCGTTTTCGCGCTGCCATACAAAATTCACTATCAAACATATAAGAATATAAACATACACTTGAAACACTTTTAATTGCGTTGCTTTTTAACGGAGTGAAACGCTGGTAATAAGTACACTTCTAAAACTAGTTCTATTTCATTTCAGTTATAAATTATGCGTGTTGCCCAAACTTCCACCAAATGGTATTTACAAGGTCTTTGACTACAACGGCCCCACAACCCCAGGAAGTCTGGTGCCCAGTTCGACGGTTCTCCAATACGAGTGCGATGCGGGTTATCACGTCTTCCTCTATTCAGCAGCCATTTGTGCGGCTGGAAAATGGGACACAACTTTCCAGAAATGTCAAAGTAAGTCAATTATGAAAGTGCAACTATTAAATAACGAGACTAAATACATGCTAGCTGTCCCAGTAAACAATTTGGTGAAGTGCCCTATTTAGTGACGTTCGAGTCACTCGTACAATTCAATTCTAACGCTTTACCAGTTCTCTATCTGTCACAGATTTTGTGTTAGTTGTTAGAATTTTTTCATAATAATATTCTTTCTTTTTCCAACATCATTCATTAAGTATTTCTGTTTCTTTTCCACATGGATATATTTTTTTTAAGTTCACTTTCATCTCATTTATTCCAAAGTGAGAGAGAAACGAGATGCGGTTAGACAAGTAAAATATATTTATCACCGTTACACTTGTATACTTGCATAGTATTTCGTTCAGTACAGTATGTTTAAAGTATATGCTATCCTTTTTCAAGAAATATTTCTTTAATGGTAATAGGCACACGCTGTCTCCCTCAATCTTCGAATATAATGTGTTTAAACGAATACTCTAAGCACCGATGCTAAGACAGAGGTTTTAAACCTAACGCAGACCTGCCGATCGTGGATTTTTGAATCACCAAAACAATGTAAAAAACTAATATAACGAGTATTGTTGAAGATGAATAATATTCATTAAAAAAATCACGATCCGTACTAAAGATTACATCTATTTATTTCTTCATTTAAATATTTATATTTTGCAGACTTTAAAAAGTAGAATTCCATTAAGTTTTATACCCCTGCTAGTGTCAAGTTTATAACTCCGGTCATAAATCATAAACCTACTCCGCTTTTAATTCAGCAGTGAACCGTCGTTGCGATCTCTGTAGCTCATAAAAAGGGCCTTTCCTATGAACGACTGAATAGAAAACGAACACGTTCCAGACAAAAAACTCATGATATGTAATAGAGATTAAGTAGAATTTACTCCAAAATGTTTACTGGGATTCTTGACAGAACTCTGGCAAGTTTAAAGGTTACCAACATTACAGCTCATAAATCTCTGCTATATGTATTTATATTATTATTATTATTAGTATTATTTATATGTTCTTAGATATTAAGGGAGCTTATGATGCAGTTACATATCCTAACCTACAACTGAAATTAAGAGAAATTGGAATAACCAGCAAAATTACGAATTGGTTAATGTCATACTTAGAATTGAGAACCATTTATGTAAGAAATGAAGAAAATTTAATAGGACCGTTTACCTGCAATAAAGGCCTACCTCAAGGATCTATTCTTAGCCCACTTTTATACACATACTAGCTGTTACCCCCGTCGCAAGCGACGTCTGTCTTTTATGTGTGGCTTGAACTTCATGTAAAAATTTAAATTCCAGTAACGTTTACCCCCGTCTTATTGGCGTATATGATTTGAATCCAATAAAATAATTCGTAATTACATTTCATATTCAATTTAATTTTAAATTGAAATAATAAACTCGCAGACATATACATTGACACATATAAATTGACTAAAAAAATATATTTTTTTTATACCCTAAAATTTTAACAGTAAATTCTTTGAGCAGGAATCTACACGTAACAAAATTTTAACAGAAAGTTATTTTCTCCCTCATACATCCTTAATAATTGAAATATGGTTGAAGTTACGAGAGTTCGGCGGTGACTCATATTTAAAACAAGTTGTGGGGTATAAACTTCTGATATAACTAAAAAGCACTGACTCATTTATTTTTCTATAATGTATATAGAAACGAATAAGATAAAATTCATTACCGTATTATAAATTTATACCGCTCTTATAACCTGTTTTAAGTATAAGTCACCGCCGAACTCTCGTGATTTTGACTATAGTTATTTTTTCTAAGTAAATTATCCATAAAGTACACGTTTTCACCGCTAGTTGGCGTTAAAGTTGTGATGCACAGATTTGTGGATATTTGAGTCTGGACTATTAATTTTTCCCATCTTTCTAGGGAAGGATACCTGTCTTATTCCTGAAAAGCCACAAAATGGCAGATATCGGTTGACCAATTCGGAGAGTGTTTTGGTAGAGGGATCGGAAGTGCCCAATTGGTCCATGTTACAATTTACATGTGACGCATCTTTCGACCTATTAGGGAGTAAAATTACCATTTGCCGCAATGGAGTCTGGACTGGACAAATACCAACTTGTGAAAGTAAGTGTTTAAGAAATATCTACCGAAAGAAAGACAAATTATGTGCCTGTAAAAACCATTCTTAGATTTAAAATTTCATTTATGATTTCCTTGCTTTTTTAGAACCTTTCAACCTCTAATATTTCTAAATTAAAGAAACTATGATATTCTAACCTCCAAAATGTGACAGTCTGTCAAAACGCAGTAGGATTTATTTTTAAAAGAAGTTCAATGTCAGTTTGTCAAAAATAAAGAAGTAAAAACAATTTCTATTACTAATTGTTATAAAAAACAGCAATTTTAATTATTCCACATTCAATCGAACTGTCAAAATTTATATTACTAACGACGCATGCGCACCAACTAAATTAACTAAACTCAAATTAAAACACGAATGTGACAAGCAATCCAGATTGAGAGTCGGATCAAAACTGAACATGATGATTGCAATTTAATATCAAATTTGAATTTCAGAAAGTACTCGTTGTGTTGTACCGGAAGTGCCTAAAAGGGGCAAATACGCCATTCCAAGTTCGTTGAAAGTTCCAGTGTCTGGATCAATCGTCTATGAGCGGGAAATCTTACAGTACGAGTGTCTTGAATCAAATAACATGCGTACTGCATTTATCGCCGTCTGTCTTCAAGGACAATGGCAACCACAGATACCTACCTGCACTGGTGAGTACCATGCCTTAATTCCTATAAAACTGTGAAATATATTGATAAAGTTGGCTACCATAACCTCAAATGTTCAATAGGCTTGTGTCCTCATTTTTTAGTGGTCGATTTTTCAATTGTTGATTGAAATTGATGTTAATAAATGTGTATTGGCGTGTCTATTTTATTAAATATCTAAATGTTGACGGAGATATAGCAATTAAAAATTTGAATTGTAGTTTTAGCGCTAGAAATGGTCGGCCATATTGGTATGACGTGAAATGCGTTTTATATGTCAGTTATTTGTGCTGGGATAACGTTTTGTAGCTGTTGGTAGTCGAAATAATCAAGTCAAGTCAAAGAATAATAAGTTTTTATTTTATTTAACCTTGCTAAGGCAGACATAATATTGAAATTTGATTGTTCCTTGAAATAGCTGTAAATAATATTTGATATTTTGATATATAAATACATATAGCAGAGATTTATGACCTGTAAGGTTGGTAACCTTACATAAGGATTGCGATGTCACATGCATTTGGAATGTGTACAAAGTTGAATCCCTTTAATAAATAAAGAGAAAAAATGATTATTGATGATATAAAAATGATGATAAAATGAAGTTGTTAATATCTCCTAACATATAATTAGTTATTAAAAAATAATTGGACATTTGAGGTTCTAGTAACCCACTTTATCAATATATAGTACACTTTTATAGAAATTAAGACATAGGACACAAGAACATTATTTTTTAATAACTCCTTATATGTTAGAAGATATTTACAATAAAAAAGTCGTTTTGTCTGTTTAATTATTAAAGGGATTCAACGTTGTACACATTCCAAATGCATGTGACATCACAACCGCTACCAACCTTACAGCTCATAAATCTCTGCTATATGTATTTATATATCAAAATATCAAATATTATTTACAGCTATTTCAAGGAACAATAAAATTTCAATATTATGTCTGCCTTAGCAGAGTTAAATAAAATAAAAACTTATTATTCTTTCACTTGACTTGATATTTCGACTACCAACAGTTACAAAACGTTTTCACAGCACAAATAACTGACGTATAAAATGCATTTCACGTCATACAAATATGGCCTACCATTTCTAGCGCTAAAACTACAATTCAAATTTTTAATTGCTATATCTCCGTCAACATTTAGATATTTAATAAAATAGACACACCAATACACATTTATTAACATCAAGTTCAATCAACAATTGAAAAATCGATCACTAGAAATACAAGGTCAAATACTGCATCAATTGTCAAAGTAGCAAATGGCGGGAATCGCATGAGATTTGAACAAGAAGTTTTATTTTTGGGTTCTGTTCCACTAAGCGTTCTCAACAATCAAAGATTGCGATAGTTGATTAAATAGCTCTGTAGCAAAAGCTATATCTACAAACAAAATAAATTTATCTTCAAAGAAATATATTCTAAATGATAATGAACATTGTTTATTTATTAAGTTAGGTTATGGTGAGGAAAAGTGTATAAATGGCAAACAAATATGAATTAAAATTAATTTTATTAAGCTTATTTAACATAATTATATAATAAAGTAAAATCCAATAAAATATCTCTTTCCGGATCATATAAAGTAATTTTTTCTGTCATCGCAATCTTTAAGTTTTGCTTTGTGTTTAAACATTGCGCCGAAATGCACAACAACGACCACTACGACCCAACTCTTAAGATGGGTCGTTGTGAGCTTGCTGTGAGCGAGATTAATTGAATTTGTTTTCTGTCATAATAGTGGCTGCAGCCTGTGTTCTTCCTTTGTATCCTGACAACGGTAAATATAAAATTGACCAATACATGGAGGATTTAACCCCTGGAACAGAAGTTTCCTCATCTTCAGTTTTAACATATTTCTGCAATCCTTTGTACGACCTCGTTGGGAGCAAGACAAATATTTGTAAGAATGGTACGTGGTCCTCAGAAGAGCCACAATGTCAAAGTAAGTTTATTTTCATTTAATTACAATAGATCTCCAATATTACGATTCTAACACACTGTTAAAAAAATTTGTGGAGTTTCCTGCGTGTTAACACTCTATTTTTTGAGTCATGGTGTGTACACTGGGTCTTTGAGGGAACAAACGAATTTTTAGTGTTTTCAAGCTTTCAAAAAATCTCAAAAAATTCTGGATGACTTCTTGAAGTGTCTACTACACAGTCCAGAAGTTGCCAAAGTCCAAAGTTTAAAACCGTTGTTAATAAAAATTCACAAATAGTGAAAAACGCGGAAAAAACGGAATATTGTTAAAAAATTCATAACTTTATAACAAACAAATATTAAGAAAAACGGTTGTAGACTTTTTTACCTTAGACTATAAGCTTTCGAAAGAATGTAGTGTCTTTGGCGTGGGCTTTAAAAAGTTGAATTATTTGTGCACCTGAAAGTGGGGAATATTTTACGGATTCAGGCATGTCATTATAAACGGAACGGTGATTATTCGGCACGAAATAAGTTTTTATTGTTGAAAATACAAAAGTTATGAATTAATAATTAATATATGTTAATAATAATTAGTGTCAAAAATTAATTGTCACCCATCCTCAAAAACTTATTGTAGTAAAAAAAACAACTAATAAAAAAAAATCTATATATACACGGTGTTTGGTAGCAAGGTGCAACGCCTTAAGGGGATGATAGTTGACACCATTTAGAACATTTTGAGCCATACATGTCTTAACCGAAGTCTTCTTATTTACTTTTTACTGCTATTTTTATGTTATTTTTATAAAAACACAATTACTGACATTTAAATGCCAACAGTGTCCCAATTTAAGGAGGTACAGGACGTTAACGTAAATGATGAAAACGTTGTGAAATTTGTAGGGTCGATACAAATAGTTAAAATACATGCTGTCTCAAAATTTTAGAGACCTAGGGTTCATAGTTTTCTTTTTATACATAATTAAAAATAGTCATTTTCCATACAAATAATAATTTTTAGCTCAATTTCACCACATAATATAACTTTTAACTATAAAAAAATGGTGACACGGCTTTCAAAAACTAGGTGTATATAAAATAATCTTTTCTGTAACTATTGCAAAAAGAAAATTATCAAAAGGATACCTATATACGAAAATATTTAAATAAAACTATTGTAATAGGTATCAAAATATCACTACTTTGTAACTAGTAACGCCATCTGTAATCTGTTGTGTAAAAACTTTTTCTTATGTCAAATATAGTCTGTTGCGAACTGCTAACGTGTCTTTATAGGTTATGGGCAAATTTACCGGTTTATCAGTTTTTTTATAGTATAAAATAGATAAATTGTTACGTTTTTTTTTTCGCGGAAACATGACTACGAACTATATTGCGAGTGTGCCAAAGCTAAAAGGCAGAGAGAATTACGATGAGTGGTGTTTCGCGGCCGAAAACTTGTTGGTACTAGAAGGGATGGAAAAGTACATCAAACCTAGTGCAGACTTCGAAGTTAAGCCAGTGGACGACTCCAAAACGAAGGCAAAGCTAATTTTAACCATCGATCCAGCATTGTACGTGCATATAAGGAATACCAGGAGCTCGGCAGAATTATGGACAAAATTGAAAGCCATGTTCGATGACTCCGGTTTCTCAAGAAAAATAACCTTACTTCGACATTTGATTTCGATAAGACTTGAAAACTGTGATTCGATGACTACCTATGTCACACAAATGATCGAAACGGCTCAAAAGTTAAATGGCACTGGATTTACAATAACAGATGAATGGGTCGGATCATTATTATTAGCAGGTTTGACTGATCGCTATTCTCCAATGATAATGGCAATAGAACATTCTGGCATTTCGATAAGTGCGGATACTATAAAGTCGAAGTTACTCGACATGGAAGTAACCAGTGATTTTGAAGGTGCAGCTGGCGGTACGGCGGCATTTGCAGCGAGAAATAAATATAATTCTGGCAGCAGCGGTAAACCAAAGAAATATGGCGGCAACCCAATGTCGAACAAAAAGACCGCGGCAGATACATCAGCAAAAACAATCACTTGTTTCAAATGTAAAGAGGATGGACATTATCGAAATCAGTGCCCAATGTTGAAGAAAAACACAAATAAATGCGTGTTTAACGTTGTTTTCCTAAACGGAAAGTATAACAAAAACGAATGGTACATTGACTCCGGCGCAAGTGCACACATAACAGCAAATAAAGATTGGGTAAAGAACATGAACACAACTCCATGTATACCAGAAATTGTTGTAGCAAATGAATCAAAAGTGCCAGTTGTTTGTTCCGGAGAAGTTG
This sequence comes from Panorpa germanica, assembly GCA_963678705.1. NCBI lineage: Eukaryota > Metazoa > Arthropoda > Insecta > Mecoptera > Panorpidae > Panorpa > Panorpa germanica. The sequence goes on along the minus strand of OY783208.1, from coordinate 22,868,990 downwards.
ACATTATTTCTAAACTTGGATGCAATATAATAGTGAAAGATGTGTTGTGTGTGCCTAGCCTGACAACCAACCTATTGTCGGTTAGTGAGCTCATTCAGAATGGCAATCATGTGATATTTACAAAGAAAAACTGTTATATTAGAGACAAGAACAATGTTTTGGTGGCGACAGCTGATTTATCTGATGGTGTTTATAAGTTGAGATTACAATCACAAAGTTGTATGTTGGCTACTACAGCTAGTGCAAAGTTATGGCACAGAAGACTGGCACATATAAACAGCCAAGACATGCACAGAATGAGAAATGGTATTGTTGATGGTTTGTCTTATGATAACTCACTTGACATAACCAAATCACAATGTACTACTTGTTGTGAGGGAAAACAAATGAGATTACCATTTTCTCATGTGGGTGAGCGGAGTACAGAAACTTTACACAGAATCCACACAGATATTTGCGGCCCAATGGAAACAAGTTCTTTGAGTGGTGCTCGCTATTTCCTGTTATTTGTTGATGATTATAGTCGCATGACTTTTATTTATTTTCTGAAGCAAAAGAATGAAGCTTTGAACAGATTTAAAGAGTTCAAATCATTGGTTGAGAATCAACAGAGTAAGAAAATAAAGGTGATCAGGTCAGACAATGGACTAGAATTTTGTAACAAGGAATTTGAAGGCTATTTGAAGCAAGCTGGAATTATACACCAGAAAACAAATTGTTATACACCTGAGCAAAATGGACTTTGTGAAAGGAGTAATCGTACAGTTGTTGAGAAAGCCAAATGTTTACTATATGATGCAAATTTAGATAAGAAATTTTGGGCGGAAGCAGCCAATACTGCTGTGTACTTGAAAAATAGATCGATTGCATCAGGATTGGATAAAACACCTTATGAGTTATGGTATGGATCAAAACCAGACTTAAGTCACCTACGTTTGTTTGGAAGCAAAATTATGGTGCATGTACCCAAACAGAAACGTTTGAAATGGGACAAGAAAGCTACACAACATATTCTAGTTGGATATGGTGATGGTGTTAAAGGTTATCGTGTGTACAATCCTTCTAAGAACACTGTAATGATCAGTAGAGATATAATAGTGATAGAAGATGTAACACCTATCAAGGAAGTCAGTGAAGAGTCAGCTATTTGGATATCCAATGAAGAAAATCCTACCGACAATTTAGTGGAGGAAAGTAAAGATAAAGTGGGGGAGAGCAGAGATTCAGTGGGGGATCTGTCTAATAATGTTTCAGAAACAGATTTTTTAGATTGCTCTTCAGGTTCCTCATTACATACTGATGACAATGAAACACTGACTGAAATAAACACTGAAGATGTTCCAGAACAAGCAGTATCAATACCTGAGCAAGTGCCAGATGTGCCAAGTAAGCGTCAGAGAAAGAAGCCTGAGCGCTATGGTATTAGCAACATATGTGTTTCCAGTACTGTTCCAGCATCGGAGGAGATTGTATTCTCAGAGGCTCTTGAAGGGCCTGATCGGGAGCAGTGGAAGCAGGCAATGGCTGATGAATTACAGTCATTTGAGGACAGTGATGCGTGGCAGCTTGTGGACCATCCAGGTGATGTGACAATAGTGAAGTGTAGGTGGGTGCTAAATAAAAAGTATGATTTTGAAAACAATGTAAGGTATAGGGCTCGATTAGTGGCAAAAGGTTTCTCGCAGAAACCAGGTGTTGATTATACAGATACTTTTTCACCGGTAGTGCGGCATTCTACTCTAAGATTGTTGTTTGCACTTAGTGTTCAAATGAAAATGAGTATAACACATCTAGATGTAACCACTGCTTTCCTTAATGGTTTTTTGAAAGAAAATATTTATATGTCATTACCTGAAGGTTTTGTAAACAAAAGTGGGGGAAAGGTCTTAAAATTAAATAAAGCCATTTATGGGTTAAAACAGTCTTCCCTGGCATGGTATGAAAGAGTTAAAGAAGTTTTGAGTAGATTAGATTTCAAAAATAGTCAATATGAACCATGTTTGTTTACAAAAATAACTGGTAAAATTAAAGTGATAGTGGCCCTGTATGTGGATGATTTTTTGATTTTTTCAAACAATGATTTTGAAACAAATAAATTAAAAAGTGTATTAGGTTCAGAATTTAAGTTAAAAGACTTGGGACCTGTAAGACAATATTTAGGCATGAGAATGAATTTAGATAAGTCATCTGATAAATGTTTACCTGATGTTCCTTATCAAAAACTTATTGGAAGTCTGATGTATCTGGCAGTATTAACAAGACCAGATATTGCTTACTGTGTTAGCTATCTCAGTCAATTTAATAGTTGTTATAGTCACATACATTGGAATTATTGTAAACGTGTATTAAGATATTTACTGCATACTAAAAGTTATTGTTTAAAATATACCAATAATAACAATAGTAATTTACAAGGTTTTGTAGACAGTGATTGGGCAAGTGATGCTCTAGATAGAAAATCCTATACTGGATTTTGCTTTATGTTGTCAGGGCCTGCCATTTCCTGGCAAAGTAGGAAGCAGAAAACGGTTTCATTATCCAGTACTGAGGCGGAATACACTGCTCTTTCTGAAGCTTCAAGAGAAGCTATTTATCTAAGAAATTTAATGCATGAAATTACTGATGTATTTAATGTAATTGATTTGTATTGTGATAACCAAAGTGCATTGAAGTTAGCTTCGAGTAGTCAGAGTCATAATAGATCCAAGCATATAGATGTGCGTTGTCATTTTATTAGAGATGTTGTAAAGAACAACTTTGTAAAAGTTAAGTACATTCCTACTGAAGAAATGCCTGCAGATATTTTAACAAAAGGTCTTTGTCATCTGAAACATTATAAGTTTATGAATTTACTTGGCATTGTTTCTGTGTAATCATGTGTACTTAGATTATTCTGATAAGTGGGGGTATTGTAATAGGTATCAAAATATCACTACTTTGTAACTAGTAACGCCATCTGTAATCTGTTGTGTAAAAACTTTTTCTTATGTCAAATATAGTCTGTTGCGAACTGCTAACGTGTCTTTATAAAAACCTTTAAGAAACAGTAAGTGTAGGTTATAAGCCGGCAACGTTGCAAATGCCAATTTGAGCGGGAAATTCAAAATCGGAATAAATGTTATATAAAATATGACAATTTATTGGTCAAAGAACCAAATCACGCATGCGTCAACACACGTAAATTTACAGCGTTGCCAAATTTATTATTTCTTTTTCAAAATATTTATTTTGTATTTAAATTGAATTAATATAAATTTGATATTAATTATAGGTAATTTTTCATTTATTAAACTATTATATGCATAAAAAATCATTTTAACAAGCAAATAGCAGTTTAATAGGGAATTGAAAAATTCATTCTCAAAGATACAGTCCCAATATTTGCTCGTCCCTCATGTACTTCGTATTTTGCATTTCGTATTACCGAGAGATAAACTTTTTGCATTGACGGTACGTCCTGTACCTCCTTAAGTTGGTATGTTAATTGTTTTATTTTTTGGCATTTGTCAGATGTGTACCTAAGCTAATAAACCAAGTTTCAAACATTTGTCTTATTTAAAAAGAAAAACTAGACGCTTTTATATTTTAGACGATAACATTGCGAATTGAATAAAAGTAATCGAATATTTGAGGTTATGTTAGCCAACTTTATCAATATGCAGTGCAGGTTTATATGTGCATAATACTAAAAACCCTGTTTATTATTATGCATTTCCAAAAAGATGGTAAACTAAATTTTTATTATTGAAAATGAAACACTACTTTATTAAGGCCCGGTTTTATGGTTCGTCTAACTACCGAACTAAATAGCTAACTCCCGAATTAAACGAAAAATGTGTTTTATCATCAAGGATTAACGCTAACTCGGAACTAAAATCACGGAGTAAGATATCCCGTCATAAATCAAGGTGTAAATATTTAACCCGGAGTAAGTGTGCAACAGAGATAAAATATCATGCTATCTCAGCCAGTTTAGCTATCATTATTATAATATTTTAGGTTATAATATTAAATTATTGTTTATTATGAATTTTGTGAGTGACCATAATCAATTATCAATAACAGATGATGAGGAAGATCAGCTATTATACAAATATAGTACTAAGTTGAGAAATCCGTCATTTTTAAAACAATAATTAAACTGAATCTTGCATTCCCATGGGTTTACAACTGTAAACAAATATTCGAATTTCTTAAAATATGGTTTACGTCTCTACTAACTAACACGGGATTAAATTTGAATGATAAAACCCGATACAAAAATAAGTACCGAACTAAACCAACTCGGGGTTTCATAATCCCCGAAGTAAATAAAAAACCATAAAACCGGCCCTAATTGAATCATTCTAACTTAGAAAACTTTCGCTGCCATGTTCCGGATCCGCCTGAGAAAGGAAACTACTCCATTTTAAATTCCCGCCAAGTTCCGCTTCCTGGATCAATGATAGATGAACGTAGGGCTTTGCAATACAATTGTCCTGGCTTCATAAACCAAATCATCGTCTGCTCAAATGGGCAATGGGTGCCAAGCATCCCGGATTGCGTTGGTAAGTTGAAACGGAAGTTATTTAGGATGTATGAGCGATAGGCTTGAGCATTTGCGGGGTGAAGTGAAGAAAATTTATTCGGTGACGTGAATTTTACATTTGGCAACACCGCTTTTTTTGGTAAGTTTTTTCCCGGTGACATTTGAATGTTTTGTAAAGATGGATATACCTCAAAAACGTAACAAGCAAGGATTATTTTGTAAAAAACGACCACTAGAAATAGATAATAATTAACATAGTAAAATAAAAAAACAAATGATTATAAAGTCGTCATTAATTCAAAAACGTATCTACATAAATTTGAATCACTACTATTATAATTTTTAGGTTATGTTATTAAATTATTAAAGTGTTTATAAATATTTTAATTCTATATACCATATGTGCTATTTTCTTAATTTTTGTACTTAATTTTAGCTGTTACTATCACGTAATATTTACGTAATTTTGACAGTTCTGAACGAGGTTATATTTAAATCTTTAATTACCGTTTTTCCCGCTGTCGTATTATGGCGCTTATTATAGCAATGCGACGTTGCCAATGGCGAAAAATAATTTATTAAATATCATAATTTGAATTTCATTTCTAATTTTCTTTTCAGGATGAACGGATACATAGTATTTTTAAAATATTGACCTGTCACGCTAATATTCACCTTTCTAATGAATAGTTTTTTTTTATACGACACAATATAGAACATACTCATATTTATTGATTTATGATCACATGTACCCATTTCTCCATAAGAGCAATGTATTTTATGTCAATTTTCAACAATTAATTTCTTTAAAATATGAACGGTTACCTACCTTGAAATTTTAACAGTAAATTCTTTGAGCAGGAATCTACACGTAACAAAATGTTGAGCCCTTAAATCGAAAATTATTTTCTGGCTCATACATCCATGATTTTAAAAAAGTTATAAGAATTAAAACAAAAGTGAAAATAAGCACGAAAAGAACACAATACTCCTTCAATGACACCTGTGCCGGCTAAAACTCCAATTCCATTTCGTTTCCATTTCGTACGACGCATGCGCATAGAGAACAAATAGAGACATATATCTTTCTCTCTCGTACACATTTTGGACACACTGTCAGGTCCGGAATTCTCTCTCCATAATATGCTCTAAGTTTGATACGTATGGATTTGCATAGAACATTCCCACGAAGTCTCCCGAACGCGGTCTACCATACGCTCATTACCAATACGTAATATTTCCATCAAACTAATCTCTCTGCCGCTCTACAGACATCTACACTAGCTGTGATGACGTTTCGACGGAGATTTCCGGTATGTACATCATCCAACCAATCAGAGACGGGGAAACATTCATGGTCTACTGTGATCTAAAACATACTGGGCAAAAATGGACGGTAAGCATTGTAATTACTTTTAACGAAATTTCCTGAAAATTGTTGTCTCTGGGTAAAGGTCAAAACGATAAAAATCAGCATATTTTCGATAATGTTTTTGGACGACACTGTTAATATATAATTATTTCTATAATTACTACATGATAAAATAACATTTAAAGAATACTTTGTGAAATTTTCATAAATAAATATCAAGAAATGAGCCATTGACAGCGAATCTCCGGTGACGTCACAAAAAAAGTAACTCATAACTCATCACTGGATTATTTGAAATCAAAAAACCAAAATGATTTCATTAGTTGATAAGTTCCTGCAGGACACCTTGTTAAGTAACTCGACAGCGTTACCTCGGCATTTATGTAAAGAAAGAGTGTGCAAAATTTCATTGCGGATCGGTGCAGTAGATTTTGAGCTAGAGAGGACACCGACTCTGAAAAAGTTAAGTGTGAGAAAAACGCGTTTAAAAGTTTCAAAAAAAAAACGAAACCAGACCAGAGAGGTGAAGACTTCAAACTCTATATCGCCGACAGTTTTACTCCCATCGACTTCAAATTTTTACACAATAAACTTAATATGTTGTACATTCATATAAATATATAGAAAAAAGTTGAAACCTTTATATTTGTACTATGAAAATTACCTACAGATCAAGACGCCTAGGAAGTCTAACTTTGCTCTCACAATAATCGCATAGATTCAGGGACCGCTATTACCCGCTAAGAATGACTGCCATTCCCCAAAAATCGATAACGATTTTTTTGATTGATCACTAAAAACGTAAAAAACTTTCTTGAAATCCAACAAGCCCATAATATACACTATGATGTGGGTAATAATTGACATTTAGGCCCTTATTCTGTAACTTTTCAAAAAATCGACTTAATTTTTTCAGCGGTGGAAATATTTAATATTTTCACCACTCGAATAAGGTCGCTGTATTTAAAATATCTAAAGTGGTATTCTGTATGCAAAATTTTCCATCGCCCTTATAATATACAACGATGGAAAAGTATAAACTGGTATTGATGACGTATTTTAAGACGTCATTCGATTTGAGGTCGTTTTTTTTTCCAGCAACAAAAATAAAATCGTTGGAAATTTCTTACAGAATGCCAAATAAAAAACCATCGCTTTTATGACGTCATTTTACAGCGATGTAATGTTTTTCACCGGTGGAAATACTTTACAGAATAAGGCCCTTTGAAAGATATTGATTGGTATAAATCACTTTAACTTTACCTTCATCAAAGTTTTAATTTCTTTTATAACAAAATAGTCCAGGGTCGAAGCCGTCAAAAATAATTAAAAACGAAAAAAAATTAAAGTAGAATGAAACCTATTGGAAAAGGAAGGGAATACCACTAAAATGAAAGGAAAAATTAATTACGGCGATCTGCGGTTGGGAAGGGGTAGGGGGGTGAGTTTTTAAGGGTAAAAATCGGTAAATCTCGATTTCCGGCAAAACTACAAGTCCTATCGAAAAAAGTTAAATGGCAAAGTTGTAGATAGTAAAAAGATCTACAACTTTTGTATCTACACTTTTTCTCCATAACCTCAAAATTCATGTAAAAAATCTAAAAAACCACATTCTTGATTTTTTATTTTTATCTTTTACAAAAAATTTTTTTTTTTCATGATATTTGGTGAAAACTTACCTCTTTATGTCCCAAACACACTGGAATTTTAAAGATTTAAAATATTAATTTTTTCACCCTATTTTGACTCGATATCGAAAAAGCACCCTGAGACGGTACTAGTATCGTTATCGAAATGTTTTAGATTTCGATGAGACCGGCATTACCCACTGACCGCCATTCCTTCATCTTCCCCTACTAATCATCATTTGACATTTATGGTATCTCTAACTGAATTGTATTTTCTTAATACCTGAAATAAAATATAATTAAAAAAATATTTTAGGTAATTCAGCAAAGAACTAACGGGGATGTTGACTTCTTTAGAAACTACCATTCGTACACAGAAGGGTTTGGCATCCCTACAGGAAACCACTGGCTGGGGCTTGAACACATTCACCAGGTAAGGTTTATATTTGCGGGGGTCCTGGCATGTGCATAATACTGAATTAGCATTTCTTTTTGAATTTATTAAGTTTTGATGCATCTCATGGACTTCCGCCCTTATGTGTCCCCTTATTTCATTTCTTACATTCAATTACATCGATATTGTTACGGATTTGCGGGCGTCTGAGCATACAAAAATTATAGTTAAAAAATAATAACTGGAATTAGCAGAAAAGGTTGCGCATCCCTGTACAAATATTAAGACATTTTGATAACGAAGCTGTTTACTAGTTGGCGCATAACTTAATACGCGTGTTCTTGGAGATAACATGCATACCATGCACTTCTGTTATTGTTTACATGTGATCTTTCTAGAACCAAATATTACGCGTATTATGTGGAACGTCATAGAAATAGTCGGAAGGTTAAAACAGCGTATTTGGATAATTATAGAAATATTCTCGAATGTCAAAGATGTCGTGACCAGGGTATTCTACTGCGCAAACCACTGATATATAAAGGAACTGAGCATCGCGTCGCCGGTCAGTCCGCAAGTAATAGTCAGTCCGCGAGTAAGAGTCAGTCCGCGGGAATAAGTGAGTCAACAACAGCAGTCAGTTAATAATTAAGTGAAATATTAACAGTAATAATTATAAAGTAGTTGTAATTGTTTTTGTGTTAATAAATAAAGTCTGTAAAAGTGTTAATCCTTCGTATTATTTTAATTGTGGCTATTTCTTAATTTAATAAGTTACAACGCGACTAAATAGTGTAAACAATTGCTCCGCTCGGCAATCAAATAAAAGAACCCCAGTCGCAGGCGTACTACGGCGTATATTTAGAAGGTTCGAGAATCCTAGTCTCCCTTCCCTTAATCCTCGCTCGCACATACAAATTTGTACATTTGGCGTCATAGAAATTTCCAGAGCCAGACTCCCTTCATTCCCATTTCACGCCCTTACAAGTTTGTAACATTTGGTGTTAGAAGCTGAAGAGGATAGTTGCTACGTGCACACAAACCGTCTCTCCGTTACGCCCAGTAAAATTGTAACAATACATAATAATAAATATTAACTAAAAATAATACCATAAAATTTATGTGGATACCAGGACATTGTGGAATAAGAGCAAACGAAATTGCGGATAAATTGGCAAAGGAATCAATAAATTTAGAAATTGAGATGAAAGTGAAATTACCTTCATATGACATTTTTAATATAATCAAAAAATTAAACTTCAATTTGAGAAACACAGATTTCATTAACAAAAGTCAGTTAAAAGGAAGAGATTATTATATGTTACATCCAAATTTAAGTAAGAAGAGATGGTTTAGAAATGAGTCCCGCAAAATTATATCAACTATAATCAGAATCAAAAGTAATCATTGTAAAACTCCAGCTCACCTGTACAAAATTAATATTAAATCTGACGATAGATGTCAATGTGGTGAAGAAAGATTCCTTCTTCTTCTGACCTCATCCATCTTCAATAGCATTTTCATATAAATTTCTTTCTAACCAACAAATTTGATCTTGGTGTTCTAGGTGGTACTTGTTTAACAGTGCTTATTTTGGTTGCAGATGACGAAAGATGGAAACCATGAGCTGTTTGTGGAACTGGAAGGACACGACAACACCAAGGCGTACGCTCGTTACAAGAACTTTACCGTCGGCTCATCTAGCATTGGATACAAACTGACGATTAGCGGCTTCAGTGGAAATGCAGGTAAATTCTGTTTCCTTGAAAGAAATGGTAAATGTTGTCTCTCTTATAAGGTTGGCAATATAATAAATAAGACATCTTTTTGGTGCGTATGATTTGAATCCAACAAAGTAATTTGAATTTCATTTCAAATTGAAATATTACTCGTTCAATAATAAATAATTTTTCATATAAACTGACAAAAAGAACATATTTTTTCAACAAAATATAGAATATTTTCAATTTATTGGTTATTTGACCAATTTTTTTTTAAATTTTGGGATTTTTGTTTTCGATTTGTAAATTAGGTACCAAAGTTAGCCCATATATAAAATTTCAACTTTCTAGCTCAGTTTTTACCGTCGGCAAAAACCTGCCCCCGTGCCCCCAAATAAAATTTTTGCATTTTGAATTTTTTTTTTAATAACCCAGTAAACAATTTGGTGAAGTGCCCTATTTAGTGAAGTTCGAGTCACTCGTACAATTCTATTCTAACGCTTTACAAGTTCTCTACCTGTCACAGATTTTGTGTTAGTTTTTCATAATAATATTCTTTCTTTTTCCAACATCATTCATTAAGTATTTCTGTTTCTTTCCCACATGGGTATATTTTTATTATCCGGTCATAAATCATAAACCTACTCCGCTTTTAATTCAGCAGTGAACCGTCGTTGCAATGTCTGTAGCTCATAAAAAGGACCTTTCCTTTGAACGACTGAATAGAAAACGAACACGTTCCAGACAAAAAATTCATGATATGTAATAGAAATTAAGTAGAATTTACTCCAAAATGTTTACTGGGAACATATTCATTTAATCCAAAATTTGAGCTTTCTTCAAGTACCGGGCCTTCTAATTTTCTTAGCGTCTCTTTTATAAAATTTTGAATTTCTAAATTTTAAAATATGTTTGCATTAAAAGTCTTTAACGAACACAAAGTTACACAGCAAAAAGGGCCCACTTTTTTTCAGTTTTTCAAATATTACGGGTTTCCAGGAAATTCAAGGAAAGTTTCGGACACGCCAAAAGTCTTAGATTTTTTTTTCTACAAAATAGACGATTTTTAAAAAAATGCGCGTAGCCGCTTTCCCCTGAATTTTCTGGAAACCCGTAATTTTGGAAATACTAAAAAAAATAATTTATTTTTAAAAGATAGAAAGTTTAAATTTGGCATGTGTATTATTAAAAATTGAAAAATTAAAAAAGGGGGCGTTGAGAAAATTAGGGGGCCCAGTAGGAAACTTTGAAGAAAACTCAAATTTTGTATTATATAATAATGAAATATGTTATTAAAAAAAAAAAATCAAAATTCAAAAATTTTATTAGGGGGCACGGGGGCGATTTTTGCCGAGGGTAAAATTTTTTAACTTTGGTACGTAATTTACAAATCGAAAAAAAAAATCCCAAATTTTGAAGAGAAGTTGGTCAAATAACGAATTTTATATTTTGTTGAAAAAAATATATTTTTTTAGTCAGTTTATATAAATTATTTGTTGTTATATATAAAATTAATATGGAACGAGGTAAATATTTCAATTTAGAAATGGAACTAAAATTTGAAGTGAAATTCAATTCACACATGAAAGACAGTCGTCGCTTGCGACGGAGGTAAATGCTAGTAAACATATAAACTTTCACTTGGAACATTATAATATAGTAGTAGTGACATATTCAATGCAGAAATATCTTCTTTTTTTGCGGTTGATATTGTTGTTATTGGTTCAGGCGACTCCCTAACCTACTCCGGAAATGGAGGCTTCAGCAGCAGCAATGGCATGAAGTTTTCAGCCTATGACAAGGACCGGGACACTTACATAGCAGGAAACAACGCCATGGCCCATCGCGGGGGGTGGTGGTACGCCCACGTGTCCAAAAGGTAATTGCCTATCCATTTAAACTGTTCAACGCAGAAGAATGCATCATACATGGAGCTTGTGGACTACTGGTTGCGGATTAGTAATTTGCTGAACAAGCGTAAACAAAATACAGCACTTCTTTATGGAAAATAATGGCATGGTTCACAAGCCCATTTTTAGAAATGATTTCGTTTCACATTTTTGGAAGACTTTGTCACATTCTGAGGACCAGCAAAAGCAGTACAGGCAACCATTCTAACACATGTTTTCTTACTTGCAGCAATTTGAACGGTCGCTATTACAACAACGCAAAGGACGCATGTGATTCCATGTATTGGTACTACATGTACAAGAGCTGCAGTGCCTTGAAGTCATCACGGATGCTGATCAGAAGAAAGTAACAGGTTTCCAAAAATCGACAAGTCATTGAGAGCGAATAATTTTCAACCATTTTAGAAGAGTTATTCAATCATTTCTTGCTTTTCCTTTGTATTTTGGTTTTGTAATTTCGAAATAATACAACTTGTAAGCACAGGTCAATTTTTCAATTGTTGATTGAAATTGATGTTAATAAATGTGTATTGGTGTGTTTATTTTATTAAATATCTAAATGTTGACGAAGATATAGCAATTAAAAGTTTGAATTGTAGTTTTAACGCTAGAAATGGTCGGCCATATTTGTATGACGTAACATGTAGTGGGATAGGTCAGTGTTGTGGTAATGTTTTGTAACTGTTGGTAGTCAAATAATCAAGTCAAATCAAAGAATAATAAGTTTTTATTTTATTTAACCCTGCTAAGGCAGACATAATATTGAAATTTTATTATTCCTTGAAATAGCTGTAAATAATAATTGATATTTTGATATATAAATACATATAGCACAGATTTATGAGCTGTAAGGTTGGTAACCTGTAAACTTGTCAGAGCTCTGTCAAGAACATGCTATCTCTTTTACGCTCTGTTGTATAAAAGAGATAGCAGCTAGCGGTTGTAAGGGCACATGCATTTGGAATGTGTACAACATAAAATCCCTTTAATAATTAAAGAGACAAAATGACTTTTTTAATTGTTAATATCTCCTAACATATAAGGAGTTATTAAAAAATCATTGAACATTTGAGGTTCTAGTAACCCACTTTATCAATATATAGTACACTTTTATAGAAATTAAGACATAGAACACAATCCCATTACAAAAGATGAAAAGGTTGTACTGGTAGAAAAGGTTAAAAGAAACATGCGATGATTAAACTTTTTAAAATTGGCGCTAAAATACTTAATACGTTTTATAATTTAATTATTTATGCATTTAATTACAATATTTTTTTATTCATATGTTTATAATATTTATATTATATTTAAACTCTTTCTTATTTGCTTTATTTGAATACTACTTTAATAAATTTGTGTTTGTGCGGCTTCATTTTACGCTGATCATTTTCTTCTGATCAGCATCCGCGTGGTTTTTAGGGCGTAGTGACCAAAGTTTTTATTCCAGTGCATTGTTTCAGCATCATACACAGCCGAGTCGTGGTACACACCGTTCAAATTGCTGCAAGTAAAACACAACGTTAGAATAGTACCAACACAAAAACACAGGGTGAACATAAATGGATCAGGGTTACCAACTGACAACAACTGAATGTTGCCATGAACTCTGCACTGAAATATATTTTAGTCAATTCACTGAAAATCATAAATTACAAAAATCTAACTCCGCAACATAGCGATGGGAGTTTCATTGGGTTGCTGCATATTTTTATTTCATCAAATAAAACTGATTTTAATCACTCGGTGAACAAAAAACGTAAATTTATGTGAAACGAATATATTTCTTAATGTAATCTAATGTAACATTAACGTAAAAAAGTTAACCTAAATACAGGGCGTGTATTAGAAAGACGTTACACTTTGAGAAAATATTCAATAATGTTGGCCACGCAATTAGTAGAGTGCAGGCAATTTAATCAATGTAACGGTCATGTCACGGTAATCAAGAAACCGTTACACCCGAATGACATTTAATGGCTTTTAATAAGTTGATGGATTATTTAAGTAAATTACAAAAATAAAACGAAAAGTGACTCAGACTTAATGCAATGAATATTTCAAATTAAAATTATTTATTGTTCACGGTCTTTGTGCATTTACTTTATTTAATTAAAGTAGTCGTTGACTGTTGGACACCCTGTATTGTTTAATCGCTAATAGCTAATAGTTTGCACTGAAAAAAATTGATGTGAAAAACAACAAAAATAATGGAAGTAAAAGATTGTATATAACTTGGACTTTTGGACGAAGTGTGGTGGTGTATGTTTGGTTGCAGATTGTTTAGGGGCAAAAATTTCAGTCGATGTATTTGTATGTAAGATGTAGAGTGTAAGGCAGACTTTAAACGACTATTTTCATTGTTTATATCTTCAATAACATTGCGACTATTTAAAACAAATCACATTTGAGATCCTGTAACATACATTTCTACATGTAATATACATTTCTAGAATTTAAGAATGTAGTATGTCAACGGGGGTATCCCCAACCAATCTTTAACAAATTTATAGTGGACTATAGCAGATTGAATGGAGTCTAAGATAAATTCGCACTGGATAGAATGGTCCGTTACTTAGTTATATTATATTCAGTTGGTTATTTCCCCTTGTTCTATTGAGCAAGTAAAATGCATTTTATTTACTAGATTTAAATTTAGCGGGTTAAGAAATACTGTATTCCACAAACTAGTAATACTAAATACTAAAATATGTAATACTAAAAACTCATTAATAATATAAATTAATTTAATTACAATTTTAAAATACATCAAATCATAACATACTAGTTTATATTGTATGTCTAATCAATACAGCAACTATATTAAATTGTTTAAACTAAAGAGAAGTATTTATTTTATCTATATATATAAAAGAAAGACGGGTTTGTTGCAACACTTATAACTCGAGATCTACTGAACCAATATTCATGGTTATTGATTCGTTGGATTTGTCTCCGCCCGAATAGCATAATACATCTTAAAAACAATGAAAACTTTGCTCTTGACCGAAGATATGTGTTCTTTAAATCCTGTTTGTATTGTTGCCTACTAATCAGGCGTTGAATGGATATTACAAAAATTTAAAATTATGAACTGCTTGCGGCAGTTTGTTAGTTAGGTTAGGAATGCCAGCGCCAGATCGCGGAATGAATGACGCATTTAATAGAGAATTGGAACGTGAACGTGAATATGATCCAAATGAACTAATCCAATCAGTCCAAACGAATGTACCTCTGTTGAATCCTAAGCAGAGGGAATTCAATAGCGCACAAACGCGCATTGGAAGCACTAGACCGAACATTAAAAGATCTGCGCAATGACTCGAGATGTTTTGGTGGTGCAATGATTTTATTATCTGACGATTTCCGACAAACACTACCAGTCATTCCAAGATCTACTGCTGCCGACGAAATAAACGCTTGCCTCAAAGCATCAAATCTGTGGCGATATGTAAAGAAACTTCAACTGTCTGTAAATATGAGAGTTGCATTGTTGAACGATCTATCTGCTGATGATTTCTCGAAGCAATTGCTGACATCGGTAATGGCCGTGTTCCTGTTGACAAATCGAGCGGTTTTATTTCATTTCCTCCAAATGTTTGCAATTTGTATCATCAAAAGACGAGCTTATCAACAAAGTATTCCCGGATATCATTGCTAACCACAAAAATACTAAATGGTTAAGTGAGCGAGCAATTTTGGCCGCTAAAAATAAAGATGTAGATGACCTCAATTTTATAATTCAAAATCAAATCGTAGGTACTCTGTATTCATTCAAATCTATCGACTGTGTAACAAACGAAGAAGAAGCCACTAATTATCCAAGTGAATTTTTAAACTCCTTGAATGTGCCTGGTTTACCACCGCACAATTTAAAACTTAAGGTTTGCTCGGTAGTCATCATGCTTAGAAATTTAAACCAACCAAAACTGTGCAATGGAACGCGTTTGGTGATAAAAAAACTGATGAGCAATGTGATTCACGCGTCGACACTCAAAGGAAAATTTGAAGATGAGGAAGTTTCTATTCCAAGGATTCCGATGATCCCAACGGATATGCCATTTGAGTTTAAACGAATTCAATTCCCGATTCGTCTTGCCTTCGCCATGACGATCAACAAATCACAGGGCCAATCCTTGACTATTTGTGGCCTCAATCTAGAAAATGCATGTTTTTCTCATGGTCAATTGTACGTAGCATGCTCACGTGTCGGCAAATCATCCGCTTTATTTGTTCTTGCGCCTGACCAAAAAACAAAGAATGTCGTTTACCACAAGGTGCTTGAATGAAAATCCCAATAATGAATTAATCCGAGTGTATTCCAATCTGCACAACATAGTTTTCAATCATTTTTTTTGACATGAGTTTGAATTACTTAATTATTATTATTTTTTTAATTTTTATTCTCATTCTGTATGTTTTCCTCATCATTCATCATAATAAAATACTTTTATGTTTCTATCTATATTAATATTATTTTGTATCATTGTATTACGTTCATCAAAGCCTAAATTAGTTCAGCTAAAAGGTAACACGACATTCATTGACTGTTAGGCGGTACGAAGTTCGCCGGGTCAGCTAGTTAATAATAAATGTGGTATTAATAACAATATATAATATAATCAAATAATATAAGTAATTAATTAATAAATTAATACAATTAACATTATAGAAGTTTTGAAGAGTCTAGTTGATATTGTGTCCAGGATGACTGGAGTGTTTGACAGTATTAGTTATGGATTGTTTATTATAATTTATTTTTAGTAAATAAAAATGTTTAACTCATATTTTATATTATTTATATTCTCAGTTAATTTAATAGGATTTACAATTAGTGGTAATGTAGATATAGATCCAAATGGTTATATAGCTTATTGTCCGTGTATGGGTAAGTTGTCTGTGAATTAAAAGTTAGGTTATATTAAGCTAAAAAACACGATATTTAATAAATTAAGTGACAGGACGTTTCGGAAATCAAGCAGATCATTTTTTAGGGTCTCTTGGTTTCGCTTATAATTTAAACAGAACCCTAATCCTTCCACCAAGGGTAGAATATCATTTCGGCGAACTAAAGTCAACTCAAATTCCGTTTGACACGTATATTATTTGGGGCACCTCAGGGGGGACTCTGACTTTATTGATTTCTTCAAAAGGTGTACGAAGGGGGCTCTCGGAGAATGGAATAATCATTGTTAAAGAAAACTGCATAGCTTCACATCTTCCGGTGAGTACCAACATTAAATTAATTTAAGGTTAAGTGAGGTTACATTTACATTTTGTGAAGTTAATAAAACACTTTATTTTTATATAATGTTACATAATTAATACATACAATACATTACATTACACACAGTAAATGATTCTAAGGTAGTTCGCCAGTAAAACCACTTACAATTTAAATTTAACGTTAATATAAGTGTCCTTAATGTTTTGACCAGCTGTCAAGCACTATATTTAGTGCAGTGGCGTGCACTGTGAATTGTGTGTGGGCTGATACCTTAGTATAAAGATTATCTCTGGCATTAGCTTTGAGTATTTCTTAGTACGTTTTAGATTTTGAGTGTGACAAGACGTGTTTATTTATAATGTTTTCTGTTCACTGAAAAATAAAGCTATGGAACATGCTTCAACTATCGGGAGCTATACATAAATTTAACATTTGTAAATGTTTTAATTATAATTTTGTGTAATAATATAATTAACTAATTAAATAATATAATAATTAATTGTTTAGGTTAAGTGCAACAGGAAGAACTACTGAGGGAAGATTGGATTCCAGCGAATATTTCTTCAAGATGATAATTTAGAAGATGATGGACCAGAACCTTCTGAAGATGCTGGAGAGATTGATGAAGAAGAAGAAGTTGAGGAAGAACACGATGAAGTAGAAACTTGTGAGCCTGAACCTGAAGCTAGTCAAATATTTCTAACGTTTCTAACGATGATTCAAATAATAATTAATGTTTTTTAATTAATGAATCTAAATTGTTATTATTATTAATTTTAGGAGGAGTTCGAGAACCATCTGGGAGTTTCAGCGTCAGACCGCAGCTCCTAATGTTTTACATCAGCGAAGTGGGCCCCCTCATCGCAGTACAGAAATTTTGTCAATAATTAACACCTTCAAGAAAATTTTAGCTATGACATGGTTGATATAGTTAGAGTTACGACACGTTAAAAAAGCATTGTCTCACTCTTACTACTACAATATATATGGGAGTGAAAAGGAATAAAAAAAACACCAGTTGACTGCTATGTTAAGTAAAAACTGATGTATAAACGTAAGTCTGTGTTTATTTTGTAAACACATTTAAATTTGTCAAATATTCTAATATTTTAAGCATTTTAGGGGTGGAAATGTTTATATCCTTGAAAAGAAAAGCTTTGCTTCATTGGAAAATGATGGACCAACATTATTGCCGTTGACATTTCTAATATTGGTAAAGTTTAACATAAATTGGATAATTATTCAAATATTAGTTAAAGCCGCAATAGAAGTACAGGTCCGGATTGGCTGGAGCCCCAATTAGTCTGGATAATCGGAGCCCTACAGTACAAACATTTTTTGTACGTGTCAAAGCTCAGTCGGAAGATGAAGATGAATTTGTTAAGGATGCCGAAAATTAGCGATTAATTTATGAGAAGAATTTTCAATGTAAGAATTGATATTTAGATGGATGCCCTTAAAAAATATTCTGAAATATTAATTATTTGCAAACTAATTTCAGTGGAGAATGCGCCCCTGATATTTTCAAGAAAATGTCAGATATTGGATTACCATGATGTGAACAGTGGCGTAGCTAGGGGGCCCCCATGATGGGCCCAAACAGAGATGGTCTAGTAGGGCCAGTACAACATCTGCATAAAACTTCGTTTTTTCGATATCAATCGATCAAAGCGTTATCAGAAATAGTTAAGCAGAAAGTATTCAAACTAAAATGCTAAATTTCGAGTTCCGGTTCCGGTTCCGGGTCCTTTGCGAAGGACATCAATTGAGCTTTAGCGCTTTAGCGCTTTAGAGCTTTAGCGGAGACAAATGCAAAGATGTCAATTTATCGAGTCCTTCAAGTCAATCCACAAAGCCAGTGGCGTAGATTCCCATTTTAAAGAAAAAAGGCAAAAGAAAATTCAAAAAACATTTTGATGAATTAGTTTCTGATCACCGATTTCGAAGCAAAATGTACTAGATACAATAATAGGTCAGTTAAAAGCACGTTTTAGTGGGGTGAGTGCAGTGAGTCAAATATTCAAAAACCAACATTTTTACTGGATGACAAATGTGTGACCAATTCCAAAGTAAATATTCTGATATAATAGGCCCCCCCCCAACTTTAGTAATTATTCGATATAGCTACACCTTTTGTTTTTCACTTTGTAAAAAAACTACTGCATATTTTTAGGTTTTATTATGCTTATTGTATACTCAAAACATGTCAAAACCACTACGTAATAATTATTTTACCACTTTTTATTAAGAAATAGAAGATATTAAGGGTTAAAGTTGAAATTTCAAAATTAAAGGTATGTCACCACTGTTATGTGTATCAATTGATAGATTTACTGGCTTATTTAGATTCAAACCAATTCACTTAGTTAGGATTCGTACCATATGGTTTAAAAATTTAATAATTTATATACTGGCAATATATATTATGAAAGAAGACAATTTTAACAGAAAATATGATATCTTGAAATATATTGGTTTTCATTTATTTAATTTATCGTCATTTTGTCAAGGCATCAACATTGAGAAAATGGACTCCTGCAAACATTGTGAATTCGCGTTCTTCGAGGCACATTTTTTAATAAGACATAACATCATCAAAAATAATGTACATTGTCCTCAATGGAATACGGTCTTCTTGCTACAGGCAGACCTTAACGTTTAGATGTAGACGTAGTATTCCGAAAATGTCTACAGATGGAAAAGTGGTTCTTTCTTTTTATCTGCCACAAAGAATTCTTTTTTGGCCCAGCATCGTTTCCCAGTAAACATTTTGGAGCATTTTGGAGTCACTTTGACATCATATTGGAGATGCGTATGATTTTTTAGTCATGAAAGAGTTCATTTATAGTTCAGTTTCTCACAATCGTTCAAATGAAATGTCTGTTTTATCGGCTACAAATGACGGAACTACTTCACCTGTCGGAATACAAATGAAGTTAACAAAATGGTAAGCATCGTTGCTTATTTACTATTTGTTGAAGCACCTAGGCAACGGTTAGTTATTACAAATTTAAATTTATCTAGTGGTACAGTTGTCGACTGGTTTTCTTATTCCAGAGAGGTACGTGCCGGATAATTCTTCAAAATTGGGTGGAATCGGTGAAATAGTAGAAATATTATTGCTGGAAAATGAAACGGAAAATATTTGTTGTGCCTGTGCCGGATTGCACAACAGACGCGTTATTACAAGGAGTACGTGTCTGGATTCTTCCAGGTACAACAATTAGTTCTGATTGTTGGAAGGCATACCATTGCCTACAACACGAAGGATATCAACATTTAACAGTGAACCATTCATTAAATTTTGTTGATCCTAGTTCAGGGGCGCACACAAATCCAATTGAGCGTCAGTGGAGAAATATTCGTTCAACTATTCCCAGATATGGACTCGACAGTATCATATGGCCTGGTATTTGAACGGGTAGTGGAGGAGAAAGAATGCGTGTCCTGGAATTATATCCTCCCTAATAAATCTTACTTACTGATGTTCAATGAAATTCTTCTTCGTTTTATTTTATGTTATTTTTTATGAAAAACTATTTAAAATCACTCACGCTATCGAGATGTGTACAGACACAGGAACCAACGGTTCTTGTTAGAACTAAAAATTCATTTAAAAAATAATTACTGTGGTTTATACGTAATTAATAAATTAGAAACGTGTAAAATTAAGCATTTAGAGTGAGAAGAAAAATTTTGTGATAAGAAAAGGCGATTTTGGTATAAAAGAACTGGCATTGCCAATGATTGAATCTGGCACAGTCTAGAGGAAAGGAAAGAGCCCAACCAAATCCTGGACCCGTGGTTCAGATAAGTGGAAAGATAAAACCGGAAGAAAGAAAGTGACAGGACCTTGCCAATAAAAAGACGCCGAAAGACTCGCAATTGGACCCCCAATTGCCAGAAGAAAAACATGTTGAGGTGCGCCACTGCTAATTCCAAGCATTCAGAATTTTGGAACAACGAAGCTCTGCCTGTGTTAAGAACTGTAAAATACCAAGGAGCAAAATTATGGTCCACCCCGATGGTGAAAAATGTGATTACAACAATTCAAGGATTAAGGTGTGTACGATTAAGGTGAAAACTGAAAAATATTAAATACATGGCTCTAAGCAGCCTTAACATTTCGAATGTTATTAAATGTAATTGATTTGTTTCAGATACAACTGGAGTCAATGTGATAAGCCCCTGAATTGATGGCAACACAAATAACAGCAATTTGAATAACATCTTTCATTTCTTGCTAACTTTTGTCCCTTTAATTATCCTGGTTCTTTAAATGACTATTTTAATTGTTTATATCTTCAAAAATACACGTAGCTGTCTACTCGTAACAATAGGTTGTTGGTTATAAGACTAGAATCTAAAAATAAACAGACATTAAATAAAATTAATCGTTTAAATTTAGTAAGAGTCGATGCGCCTGAATTGAAGGCAACACACATAACAGCAAAAACTCTACAGCAAAGAAATTAACTTTACTGAATTGGGCTTGTGTCCTCATTTTGTAGTGGTCGATTTTTCAATTGTTGATTGAAATTGATGTTAATAAATGTGTATTGGCGTGTCTATTTTATTAAATATCTAAATGTTGACGAAGATATAGCTATTTAAAGTTTGAATTTCGTTTTACTGACGTCACGAACTGAATAGAATATAATAAGTAGTGTTATTTATTTCAAAATCATTGGATATTTGAGGGATTCATTTTTATTTATATATTTCAATACAATCCATTTTTTATTATATATTTATAATATTTAATTTATATTTAAAATAATATTCAAGATGGCGGCTTTACTTAACTCTTTCTATGGAAAGCGCGCGTTATTTGAATATTATTTTAGTAAATACATAAATTTGTAATAAAAAGATAAGAGAGAGAGAGAGAGAGATTTTCTACTTTTCTTCAACTATTTAAGGCAATTTAATTTTAGTTTAAATTTTTTTTTATAAGCTCATTTGGGTCAAAACTTTGCAACCGGGTTTTAAATTATAACATCGTTGCAAAGTTTTGTTCCCACCGAGAAACAACTTACTAGATGAGCCGCCCAGAAGACAACGCGGTTAAGTCCATTGTTTGATATTTTCTGATTTTTGTAAATTTTAATGGAACAACTAATTTTCTTTTTAATTACCGTCCAGTTCATAAGTGAGACATCTCTTGTGCATTTATGAGTTGTCTGCTTATTGAACCAGGTGTAGTGCTCGAAATGCTTAAACTTCAATTTTTCGAAAATGTCCCACTAATGAACTGAAATTAATCTTCCAGGGTTTTAAGAAATTTAATGAATTTTAAATTGTAGGCATGTTCCCTATTATTTGTGTTCTATATTTACGCTATTTAAATAAGTTAGTAGTAGCCTTTTGGACACCCTGTACTTTTAATAATTAACAAATTAGTTTTACAAGTGGAATTTTTATTTAATAAAGATGTCGGACTAATTAAATCCTCTAATTAATTCCATTGTGTTCTCTCTCTCTCTCTCTCTTTCTGTCTCGTGGTTCCGTTCATTTCATTTCTTTTCCTCCCTGTGTCTTTTTGTTTTTGCGCGGTTTTGTTTCACGCGGATCATTTCCTTCTGATCAGCATCCGGGATGTTTTAAGTGAGTACGCGCCAAAGTTGAAATACCAGTTCATTGTCTTCACACCATGCACAGCCGAGTCATGGTAGACACCGTTCAAATGGCTGCAAGTAAAACACAACGTTAGAATAGTACCAACACAAAAACACAGGGTGAACATAAATGGATCAGGGTTACCAACTGACAACAACTGAATGTTGCCATGAACTCTGCACTGAAATATATTTTAGTCAATTCACTGAAAATCATAAATTACAAAAATCTAAATCCGCAACAAAGCGATGGGAGTTTCATTGGGTTGCTGCATATTTTTATTTCATCTAATAAAACTGCTTTCAATCACCCGGTGAACAAAAAACGTAAATTTATGTCAAACGAATATTTTTCTTAACGTAATCTGACATTACATTAACGTAAAAAAGTTAACCTAAATATAGGCCGTCTATTAGAAAGAGTAGGACAGCTATAGAAGTTAGTGTCGCGGCACAACTACCTTAATTAAAGCAAAAGTTCTAAAATATTTTACTAGTTTAAGTATAATGTCTTATTTTCAGTTTAATAAATTTGTTGAAATTTGATAAAAGTTTGAATACTTAACGGATTCATATTCTTGAACTGCCGCGGAGAAAATGTTGTAACATGGAAACGAATAATTGTGTGTTTTGTGACAGAACTCGCAGACCCGGAGTAGGAATAAGTGAACCCGTGGCCTGGAGATAATGTGTCTAGGCCCGGGCGTCCGATGAGGTGGCAACCCTACACTCTAGAGGACCGTCACATCACGCGTCACGTGACGCAGACGCAGGTGGAGATAGTTACCTGTACGAACAACGATTGTACCACCAGGCACCTTGGAAGTCCTTAGCACAGTTACCGTCCGACCACGTGTCCTGGTCCTTGTCGTACGTAGAGAATTTCATTACGTTGTGGTAGGTCATAGAGTCGCCTGAAACAATAACAAGAACACTGCGGTACAAACAAACCAACAACGGGGCACACTCAACAACAACCATCCGTTGTTAACACGTTCACGACGGGACGGGGCGACGGAGAGGGATTATTTTACAACCAATGGACAACGGGGAAACAAAACATAAAACTTCCTGTTGTTTTCAACGTCAAATAATTTAAATTTTCTATAAAAGTAAAACACAACGTGTTCCGTACTCCGTGCTCCGTCCTCAACGTGTTAACCACATTACTTAATCAATAATTTAACATTTAATAACACGTTCACGTCACAAAGTGTGTTATGTGTTAAGTTTATTTGTTATCAACTCCTAATACCCGGTGTTGCCCGGTTTGTCTAGTGATGGGAGGGGGACATAATTTTGAAACAATTGGGTTGTGAATTATTTTCTATTAGTTTCTTTAATTTTTAAATATTCTTATAAGAGTCTGTAGAACAGAAGGGAAGAGGGCATGAAACTGACGTGACGTCATTGGATTAGTGGTTTTTATATAAATTTTGATCCCTTAAATGATTAAAGGTACAAAAAGGTGAATTAAAAGACAAATGGTGCAGCTGCAACAAATGTGTGACAGCAACTAAATGCAGCTGCACAAAGTAATATTAATTGATCAAACATTGGGCTTATTGACACTAAATGAATTATGCATTTTCCAGGATTTTCAATAATTATAAAATATTTGATTTGTGGAAATCTAAGAAAAATATAGGAGAGTTCAGGAATATTGATTTTGTTTTATTAATTCTGGGATTTACGGGACTAGAAATCAAACGGGATCCCTTTATTCTATCCCGGAATCAACGCCACCGGAAACGCCTGGACAATGACCTTGAACTTCTATCAGGCGCTGGAATTTTTTGTTTTCAATTCATTTTTTGCAGAACATCGCATGGTTTTGTCATAGTGCGGTTTTTGACACTTTTATTTCGCTGATGATTTTCTAGTATCTATGCAGTGCCGGATTGAGGCATTGGATGCCCATGGTCTACTAGGCCCGTTAATAGCTCCCTTCAAGTAGAAGACTTTTGTGAATTGTTAAGGAATATCAGGGCTGCATCAGTAAATTATTATTAAGTTTTATACAATTAAGATTAGTCGCGTGGTCAGGCAGTTTTATGTTTTAATCCGGCTCTGTATCTACGATACTTTTGATAACGTGACCTTGAAAGGATCCAGGGTCGGAGTACAGAAGATCAATCCATCTGACTAAACACCCCCCGAATGTCAAACGAATTTGTAGGCCACGTGACCCACGGGAACAGGAAATCAGTACAGGAAGTCTTGCGTGTGGAACAAACATTGGACCTACCTCCGAATCCTCCGTTCTTAATGTAACCAGAGATCGTCAATTTGAATCCTGTTTCCTCAGAGTCAACTTTAAAAGTAGTATACTGGGCGTGTCCTCTGCTTGAGTTGTGGGCCTGCACCTCCACTAGGAGTTCATGGTCGCCATTTTTCGTCAACTGAAAGTAACAGTTAAACTGTGATCACATTTCCATTTCCAGTTAACAGCAGATGATTATGAGTTTAGTTCGGTGCAGTTGGTATTACTGAATGACACTTTACAAACAAACCTGGTGGATCTTCTCCAGTCCCAGCCAATGATTTCCAGATATCGGCCCAAATCCCATCGTGTAGTTAGCATAGTTCCTGTAAAAGTCAACGGACTTGTTGAAGCGCTGCTGGATGACCTGCAAAATATCTTCATTAAATTTCTAGGAAAGAAATCTTGGAGTTACCTAAAAAGGATTTCCAGTTTGTGTTTAGCGAGATGTTATTCTTTGCCAGTTTAAAGACAGTTTTTATTCCTTAAATAAACCCTTAGAACACTTGGATAAGTAGATCATAGCGGTGAAACTTTCCCCTCGACCCTGTAAGGAAGGCCCTGCATGTAAACAGGAAGTCTAAAAAGGAAATGACGTCAGATAGTTACCGTCCACTTGTCGCCATTCAAGCGGATGTCGCAATAAACTTCAAACGGCTCCATGTCGTTGTGGGGTTGGATTAGGTAGACTCCAGCGATGATACCGGTAATGTCACTGCACGCTCCGTAAACTTTGGAGTCTGGAATGCAATCTGGAAGACAAAGTTACAGGGGTTTAGATCTGAGTTCATCGCATCTGAGTATATCTTTTTAAGACCTAAAATTTGTAGCTCGAATGTACGTTAAGAGAATGATGAAGAAATTACTGAAAGAAGATGGAAAAAGTCGTAAAGGAAAACTGCAAGACAAAGGTAGTAAAGGTCAAGGATTGGCGTAAAGTATTGTAAGATTTCAAGGCTGTTCAATTGTCATTGGTACTTGACAAATTCGTCGAATAAGTTTGCCATCTCTTTTGACAATAGATTAAAAAGGTAGGTGGTAGAAAGGGTAGAGTTCAAGAGAAGAACTGAGGAAAAGGGAAGTATAAATAAAACAAGGCAACCTAATCAAAGACACAAGGGGAATTGAGAAAGGAAGACTCCAGCGTACTTAAGGATAGAGAACAAAGCAAAGTCAGGCCAAGAAAATAAGGAAAAAGGAAAGAGATATTGGGAAGACGGTGAGGAAGGTGTAGCAGCTGTGTAAGAGAGCAGAGACAAAAAGGAGAGAGAGGACTTGTTGAAAGGAGACAGGGTATGATGGAACTGGTTGGGTGAAGGGGAAAATCAGGTGCGGAATAGACAAATGCAATAGAGAGACAAACAAGTGGAGAAGATAACAAAGTAGGCGACAACCCAATTGTTGAAATGCGTATTGGAACAACCTGAAAGTGAATCTAAATAAATATTTGATTAATTCGAAAGTAAGTTAAGTCCAACCTGCACTTAAAGTGTCGTCAATCCATTGTTGGTGGTTGTATAAGTTGGTGAAGATTCCTTCAGTGTGGCGGCAATGGGAAAAGCACCGCGTGCTCATTACGGCCACTAGAACGCCATTAACGACCAATCCGGCCCCGTTGTGAATCTACAAGAAGGAAGACATTACAGATTAATAGATGGATTAAAGATTTGAATAAATTTATTATCTGTAAAATAATCAAATTCGATATAACCCGAACAGGCACGAATGCAGTAGACTCAAAACATGTCCTCGATGAGTGACAGAGACAACAATTTTATGCCAATAAGTAAAAAGTAATTTGGACACTTACAAAACAAAAGTGTGGTCCTGAGGTACAGCAGAAAAATTCCGAGTCCACCTCAGCATCATCATACTCTCTATTGTCTATGTCAAGACAATCGCAGGGCCCCTTAGATATCTGCAAGCGTCTAGAAAAGCTAAGTGTTTCTGAAACAGAAAAAAGTCTTTGCTGATGTCAGTGGTGTCAATAGTTTCATACTTCCTGTTTTACTTAGTTTTTATGGTCCTTCTAAATATCCCTAGTAATCCACTGAACCTACCGTAGCCAGATTCTCCCCATTCAGCGAAGGTAACGTTGTCCTTAGGGATTGGTCCAGAGTCCCTCTTCAGGACAATGGGGATGATAGCATCTGCAACAATCAGCACAATGAATGACGCTCAGGAGTTTGGTGAATTACAGGACCTGATGATCTTACCTGATCTCACCGGTCTGGACAATTTAATCAAAGCCACATCGTTCTTAGGATTCTTATGACGAGGAAGATACCCAGGGTGGATGAAGATGTCATCAGATTGCACAACAACCCTGTCCGGATCTTCTTCATCCAGCGGAATATTGGCCCCGAGGGTGACCTCAACAACTGATTGACTGGAAAATGAGTTACTTTAGTTACCAACCTAAAGAAATACCAAATCAGACATTTTACTTACGGGAGTGTGCAATAAGCGGAAGTGAGCACCCATTTAGGATGAATTAAACTTCCGCTGCAGTACTGGACTTTATAGGCATTTCTGCTCTTCAGAAAGGCAACGTGAGGGAATTGTCTTTTGGCTGCAGGTGTTCCGTATTTAAATCCGCCTGTAAACATAACAGTACGTTAACAACAGGGGCGCATTGGGGTCCTGTAAAATTAGTTAATCACTTACAAGTTTTCAATTCTTCAATGGGGCAATAATCATCTGATGGCTTAGGGGTAGTAGTCGACGTGGTTGTTAATTCCGTAGTCCCCGAGGTTGTCGACTGAAAGACGAAGACGGTTATTTGTGGCCAGATGTTACATTGTCTAATATGGTAACAATAATGAGCACCACCCAGCTGACATCTGCCGTGAAGGGTCGCTACTACATGAACATAAAGCTATGCCACGTCTACAACTGGAAAATTACTTAAGAAAATAAGAAATGGTGCACCAAGCAGCGCTCCTCAAGAAAAGAGAAGTCCCCAGGAAGTCCTCAGGAAGTCCACGTCGAACCTAGATAGCCGGTGCTGAGCAGGAGAGCGAATAATGTCAAAGCAGACAAATAAAAGTAAAAAACTCACCGTAGCGTTGGTGGTTGAGGCACAAGACACGAAGATGGCAAGGATAAACACCTTCATTTTTTATTATTTTGAATTTTCACAATTTGTTTTAAAAATGTAAAAAGTTTCACTGCAATTTAATCACTTTTACTTTAAAGACCCGCAGGAAAATACCGAACTTTACTCTTTGAGAAAATAATCAATAATGTTGGCCACGCAATTAGTAGAGTGCAGGCAATTTAAACAATGTAACGGGCATGTCACGGTAATCGAGAAACCGTTACACTCGAATGACATTTAATGGTTTTTAATAAGTTGTTGGATTATTTAAGTAAATTACAAAAATAAAACGAAAAGTGACTTAGACTTAATGCAATGAATATTTCAAATTAAAATTATTTATTGTTCACGGTCTTTGTGCATTTACTTTATTTAATTAAAGTAGTCGTTGACTGTTGGACACCCTGTACTGTTTAATCGCTAATAGCTATTAGTTTTCAGATGTACATCCATGCAAAAAAGCATTTTCTCAATTGTTAATATCTTCTACAATATTGTGTTTTAACGATTTAAATTTCCCGCGTTCAATGTAGGGTTTTTAAATGCGTTATAGTTGGTACAGTGTGTTACTGACGCATGCGCATCACTTCACGATGGTCTTCTCTTAGAACAGCTGTCAGCTGCGGAAGGCGGAATAAACCCGGCGTGAAGGGAAGCAATTTGAGGGTAGGGGCAAGAACGAGAGTGATTAGGTGGGAGGATAAAATGAAAAATACAGAGAGGGAGTTCTTGAGATTGGTGGGGGAACAAATCAGGAAAGGAGGGAATACGAAATGGGAGGAGGAAAGGATGTGCAGGATCTTTTAAGGGAAAGGGATGTAACTTATAATTGTTTGCGTGAAATCTAAGCGCTGGTGCGGTACTAATTGCAACTGACTTAAAACTTAGATTCGAAATGGAGCGGATGGTTTGGTGATTCTTAAAGAAGGAATTTCTACCTATTACAATGTTCGTAGTTGTCAAAATGTTCACAGTGCAGAGATATTTATCGGGAATCAAAATCCTATACGGCATCTTCTAAACGACGCCTACAAAGTTTGATATTTTGGAAAGGACAAATTTCTAAGACTTTCTGCGTTAGTAAAATTCTCCCTGAAATTCACTTTAAAAAACCGAAAAATTCCAAAAACTATTTTTGCCAATATCTCATGAACTAGAAAAGATAGAAAACTGAAAATTGGGGTGTGCATTTAGATCATAACAGCATATTTTCCAATAATTGAAAATCCAAAGTTTAAGTTCAGTAACGGCGTGAATTTCTGGGGGCAATGTTTAAGTAGAATTCGAACGTTGAAATTTGGTATGTAGGCCTCTAACTAATGAAAACAAAATTGAAAACCCTAAATTTCCAGTGGCGGCGAAAGTTGACACGGTAAAAGCTAGAAATATTTAATCCAGAAATTGTTAACTTGCGATATGTATAGAGACACTAATTTAATTCAGTAGCGGCGGGAATGTGGGGGGGCTGATGCTAAAATATAAATACAAAGTTGAAATGTAGTATGCAGGTATAGATTGATATATTAATTACGAAAATAAATTTAAAAAACTACATTTTCTTAAGTGTAACATTAGGGTAGGGGTTGATAAACTGAATATAAGAACAATATAAAGGTACAACGATGATATTTAGCATGTAGAGAGTCTGGTGGGAGGAGGGGAGTAGATGTGTCAATAATCGGATAAGGGCGCTGTGAGGTAGAGGCGATGCAGAGTAGTGCAGAAGTGCTGGAATTATGGGTGGCGGTGTAGTGGAAATTAATTGAAAGTGCAGGAACGGGAACGATAGAGAGCATGGAGCGATGATTGGGGTTTAGAGGCGGGGTACTGGACATTGTTCAATACAGTGCTGAATTGAGGTAAATGGTAGGGATTAGAACAAAATAAAGGAACACAAATTTAAAAAACATATATTTTAGCGAAAATTACTTAAAAATAACATTTTGTATTAAGTTCAATGTAACAAATAAGTTTTTAATTTAATCACAAATATTATATACACGTCACTTTGCGACGAGGCGAAGTGCTAGTATATATATAATGTTTCCTGGGTGTCCTGGAGATAATTTGCCTGGTACAGGCCGCGTTAAAACTACAAGGACTAATTTCTAGCCGCTTAATTATCCTTTGCTTTTCTTATTGTTTGATGTTGAATTCACATCCTTAATAAACTTTTTCCATTCGATAACTCCATTATCAGGTATCCGGCAATTAGCACGTTCTGCAAGTTTATTAAAAACTAATTAAACAATATAATTAAACGAATTGGATCATTTTAAATTAGAGTATATCAGTTATATAATTATTTACTTCCGATAAATTCCATTTTCCAAGGTCAACATTTGTTCCATTTATCTCCATATTATCTAAAACAAAAATTAAGCATTGAAAAATAAAGATTTCAAGATTCCAAGAGATATATATTGTAGGTGTATTATTGGATATAAAAGTGTCACAAAACTTACCATCTAAAGCTCAAATTTTAGCTTGTTCTACCGAATTGGTTTTTTGAGGTGAATCTTCCCACACTAAATATAAAACTTCAATAACTTTTCGAGCGATTTTCGCGTTATCGCTTTTCCCGGTACAATACTGATTTATTTTTCGTTTTACAACCACACAGGGGCGAATTCGTTTTTTAGTTTTTTGCCACTCATTTTTAATAATTTTACAAATACTTTTATTAACTGGTTGAATTTCTGATACATCTTCTTTACACTCTGTTGCTTAACAGAGATGGCAATATATTTGAGGGGTAAAGGGACAAAAATGACTATTTTAAATGGTACTTTCTTCTGTAATACTGCGACTTTATTTTTAAAATAATTGGACATTTGAGGTCCTGATAGCCAACTTTATAAATATATACTCGTAGTACAATTTTATAGAAAGTAAAACGTGGCTCTACCCCTTAAATATATTGCCATCTCTGTTATGTAAGAGTGTCACGTCAGCTGTCACAAAATGGCGGCCAAATAATAAATCAGTCAAATTTCAAAATGCAAATAGCAATATTTCGGTCAATTTTTAACGAAATTCCAAATCAATTTGACGATTAACAAAAAACCTTCAAAATATTCAATAAATCCGAGGCTGATCACCACCCAGCTGACATCTGCCGTGGAGGGTCGCTACTACATGAACATAAAGCTATGCCACGTCTACAACTGGAAAATTACTTAAGAAAATAAGAAATGGTGCACCAAGCAGCGCTCCTCAAGAAAAGAGAAGTCCTCAGGAAGTCCTCAGGAAGTCCACGTCGAACCTAGATAGCCGGTGCTGAACAGGAGAGCGAATAATGTCAAAGCAAACAAATAAAAATAAAAAACTCACCGTAGCGTTGGTGGTTGAGGCACAAGACACGAAGATGGCAAGGATAAACACCTTCATTTTCAATTAGTTCTAATTCGCACAATTTGTTTTGAAAATGTAAAAAGTTTCACTGCAATTTAATCACTTTCACTTGAAAGACCCGCAAGAAAATACTGAACTTTACTCTTTGAGAAAATAATCAATAATGTTGGCCACGCAATTAGTAGAGTGCAGGCAATTTAATCAATGTAACGGTCATGTCACGGTAATCGAGAAACCGTTACACCTGAATGACATTTAATGGTTTTTAATAAGTTGATGGATTATTTAAGTAAATTACAAAAATAAAACGAAAAGTGACTCAGACTTAATGCAATGAATATTTCAAATTAAAATTATTTATTGTTCACGGTCTTTGTGCATTTACTTTATTTAATTAAAGTAGTCGTTGACTGTTGGACACCCTGTACTGTTTAATCACTAATAGCTATTAGTTTGCACTGAAAAAAATTGATGTGAAAAACAAGAAAAATAATGGAAGTAAAAGATTGTATATAACTTGGACTTTTGGACGAAGTGTGGTGGTGTATGTTTGGTTGCAGATTGTTTAGGGGCAAGAATTTCAGTCGATGTATTTGTATATAAGATGTAGAGTGTAAGGCAGACTTTAAACGACTATTTTAATTGTTTATATCTTCAATAACATTGCGACTATTTAAAACAAATCACATTTGAGATCCCGATAGTTAACTTTATCAGTACATGTAATATACATTTCTAGAATTTAAGAATGTAGTGTGTCAACGGGGGTATCCCCAACCAATCTTTAACAAATTTATAGTGGACTATAGAGATTGAATGGAGTCTAAGATAAATTAGCACTGGATAGAATGGTCCGTTGCTTAGTTATATTATATTTAGTTGGTTATTTCTCCTTGTTTTATTGAGCAAGTAAAATGCATTTTATTTACTAGATTTAAATTTAGCGGGTTAAGAAATACTGTATTCCACAAACTAGTAATACTAAATACTAATATATGTAATACTAAAAACTCATTAATAATATAAATTAATTTAATTATAATTTTATAATACATCAAATCATAACATACTAGTTTATATTGTATGTCTAATCAATACAGCAACTATATTAAATAGTTTAAACTAAAGAGAAGTATTTATTTTGTTAATAATAAATGTTGTATTAATAACAATATATAATATAAACTAATAATATAAGTAATTAATTAATAAATTAATACAATTAACATTATAGAAGTTTTGAAGAGTCTGGTTGATATTGTGTCCAGGATGACTGGAGTGTTTGACAGTATTAGTTATGGATTGTTTATTATAATTTATTGTTAGTAAATAAAAATGTTTAACTTATATTTTATATTATTTATATTCTCAGTTAATTTAATAGGATTTACAATTAGTGGTAATGTAGATATAGATCCAAATGGTTATATAGCTTATTGTCCGTGTATGGGTAAGTTGTCGGTGAATTAAAAGTTAGGTTATATTAAGCTAAAAAACACGATATTTAATAAATTAAATTACAGGACGTTTCGGAAATCAAGCAGATCATTTTTTAGGGTCTCTTGGTTTCGCTTATAATTTAAACAGAACCCTAATTCTTCCACCATGGGTAGAATATCGTTTCGGCGAACTAAAGTCAACTCAAATTCCGTTTGACACGTATTTTAAAATCGAGCCCTTAAGGGAATATCATCGGGTTATAACAATGGAACAATTTATGAGCGATTTAGCCCCTAAAATTTGGCCGGACGGAAACAGGACTGCGTTTTGTTACATGTCCAGAACCGGCAAAGATTCAAACGTTGGTTGCAATGCAAAGGAAGGGAATCCTTTTGGTCCTTTCTGGGACACTTTCAACATCAATTTCAGCAGCTCTGAATTTTACAGCCCCCTGCATTATGACACTTACAACAACGACATAAAATCGAAGTGGAATTCGAAATATCCTGGTCACAAATGGCCGGTTCTAGCTTTTACACGTAAGTCAATGAGATGTTCGTGCTTCTGGAGTTGTTGTTACCTTCTAAACCTGTGTTTTGTTCTTTTAGGGGCCCCAGCAAGCTTCCCAGTGCAGCTGGAGTACCGTAATTTACACAAATACCTAAAATGGAGCGATTTTGTGCTCGAGGGGGCTCGCAGATTTATAAAAACAAATCTACCGAAAGCTTCCTTCATCGGAATTCATCTCAGGAACGGCATGGACTGGGTTCGGGCCTGCGATCACATAAAGCAGACCCCCAATCTGTTCTCAGCGCCCCAATGCCTTGGATATCGCAACGAGAGGGGCGTAGCCACCACAGAAATGTGTCTACCATCAAAAGATCTCATCATAAAGCAAATAAAACGACAAATTAAGAGCGTCAACTTGAAGAGCGTCAAGTCCATTTTTGTAGGGTCCGATAGCAACCACATGCTGCAGGAGTTGAACTCTGCGTTGAAGAGGATGCGTGTTGGAGTGTACAAGCTGGAAAGTCCTGATCCTCATGTTGAACTGGCGATTATGGGGCTCGCAAATCACTTTATTGGGAATTGTATTTCCAGTTTTACTGCTTTTGTTAAAAGGGATCGAGATTCTAGTGGTTTGCCCTCTTCGTTTTGGGGCTACCCCACCGAGAAGTCGTCGCTGGTTCACGAGGAGCTCTAATTTCACGTTGAAATTAATTAAAAGGCACGATTTTCATATTTTCTTTGAAAGGTTTCACTGAAAATACGTAAATTTTCATTGTTATTTAAATTTTAAAGGATTAAGTTAACTATCAGGATCTCAAATGTGATTTGTTTTAAATAGAACCAGGATAATTAAAGGGACAAAACTTTGCAGACACCATAGTTCATTATTAGTCTTTATAAGTAAATAAGATGATCCTGGCTTTCGTTGATTTGAAAATTACAAATTTATTATTTCTATATCTTGAATGAGTAATATGCATTACTTATTATTTGTCTAAGGATTTATCGTTGTTTAACAGTAAGGGGGCCAACTTAAAGCCAATGTTAAAGCAATAGAAGATTTAATTGAAGAAAGCACTCGAAACAATCCAGATCTTCGAGGTAACAATTTCTGTACTTAGTATAAAAATGAAAACATAACACTTTAGTAATAACATGTTTTATCATTTTTATCAGGTTCAGTTTATCAGGGCCCTCTTTAGGGTGCTCCTCATTTTATGAAGTGCCTATACTTTACCGGGCGAGGCTTTCATAAGAGTTGCTACATGGACACCTATTTGTGCAGCATTCGAAAGAGACATAAGTGGGGCTCCTACCCGAACATCATTCCCGGGTCACATTACGAAGACACATATCAAGAAGAACATCCTTTTCCCTTAATCCTAACCTGCTCCTTGATCCCTTTAATATGAATTGTAGATTTGCAGGACAACTCGTTGAAAAAAAGTGCTAAAGCCACTGGAGAATTTCTTCTGCCTAATTGTATCTAGTAAAAAGCATTCTGCTATTCCAAATATTGTTACCGCCCAAATGATTTAAGGCAAACCACTTCGCTGTTCGAATTGTTCCATCATCAACATTGTCACAGATGTGTGTTATATCTTATATTCAGTATAACCTCGTGTTAGCAAAGTTATAAATAAATTTAGTTAGTAGAACCAAGAAATATTATATTTCTATGTCAAGTTAACAAGTTAACAAATCATACAGTCCACTTTAGTCCACTTAAAATTAAGCGACCATTCCGAAAACGAAAACACTTCAATAATTGATAGCATTAAAAGGTCGCATACGCCTCATACGTCTTGTACTATGAATATTTAACTTTAATTGAAATAATTCTTGATACGAGTACACTGCTACTGATAATAATTATAAAATTTATTTCCAGGTCCTTTACTGAGATCTGCCGAAATGTGACGAAAGGATACGCAGATGTGAGTGAGTGAGCGAGTGAGATATACCAAACACCACACACGAATTGATGAATTAATCTCGTGCAAGTTGAAAATGCAAAAAGGAAATAATAATGGAGCTGGGAAAACGTTAACTACGTCATTAAACAAAATTCCATTGGAATGTGGAATTACTGCAGTAATTCAGTAATAAGGGAATCACCTGATCCACAAATCACACAAAAATAGATGCATAACTTAGAACAAAGTTCACCCCCTAATATTTGGTGGGTGAGGGGCTCCATTGGCCCCATTTACAGTCTGCACCTAGTAGGTATGCAACACACTAAGCACTATTTAATTAAAAAAAGATACTAACTAATAAATAAACTCGTCCTATATTCATTTTACAAATAATAACAATTAATTTTTTATACAAACTGATTAAGGCCCGGTTTTATGGTTTTCTATTTACTTCGGGCACTTCGGGGATTATGAAACCCAGAGTTAGTTAGTAGAGACTTAAACCATCATACTAGTAGAGACTTAAACCATCGTTCTAGTAGAGACTTAAACCATCATTCGAGTAGAGATTTAAATAATTATGAAATTCGAATATTTGTTTACATTAGTAAATGTCACATTCAGTTGAATTCAATCAGAAATATAAATTTATATAAATAAATAATTGTGTGTTAAATATAATATTTATAAATTAGTAGTAGCTATGGAGGCTACTACAAATGATTTAAATTTTGAGGTTAATCGTTTACAAAGTTTGACAGTAAGTGAAAATTGTAAAAGTGTTTTCTATGAAAATGCAGCTAAATATTGGAAAAAAGTACCGGCAACAATTGAAGGAATGTTAGGAGGTTTTGGTTTTATCTCACAAACTGATATTAAAGGTTCCAGACAATTTTTAGAAGAGTTATTTAAAATGAGTGGTGCTCCGGGTAAACAATGTGCTTTAGATTGTGGGGCCGGTATTGGGAGGATAACCAAACATTTATTATTGCCAATATTTGACCAAGTTGATCTCGTTGAACAAAATTCTGATTTTTTAAAAGCTGCTGAGTGTTTTCTTGGTTCGTCTCCTAATATTGGCAATTACTATGCAACTGGTTTACAAGATTTTGAGCCGGTTGACAAAAAGTACGATATTATTTGGTGTCAGTGGGTTTTGGGGCACCTCAAGGACTCTGACTTTATTGATTTCTTTAAAAGGTGTATGAAGGGGCTCTCGGAGAATGGAATAATCATTGTTAAAGAAAACTGCACATCTTCTGGTGAGTACCAACATTAATTTAAGGTTAAGTGAGGTTACATTTACATTTTGTGACGTTAATAAAACACTTTATTTTTATGTAATGTTA
The DNA here is from genome assembly GCA_963678705.1 of Panorpa germanica. NCBI lineage: Eukaryota > Metazoa > Arthropoda > Insecta > Mecoptera > Panorpidae > Panorpa > Panorpa germanica. The sequence continues at coordinate 22,832,657 of OY783208.1, read as the reverse complement.
CATAATTAATACATACAATACATTACATTACATACGGTAAATGATTCTAAGGTAGTTCGCCAGTAAAACCACTTACAATTTAAATTTGACGTTAATATAAGTGTCCTTAATGTTTTGACCAGTTGTCAAGCGCTATATTAATAAGGTTTAGTGAGATTTAAGGTAAAATTAGGTTTAAAGTTGATTTTTGTAGCAGTGTAAATTGTGTGCCTCTAAAAAGAACCTAAATCTTAATATTTAACTTAAGGTCAAATCAATACAAAAAACTATATTTTCGATAATGTTTTTTGACGTCACAGTTAATATATAATTATTCCTATAATTATTACATGATAAAATAACATTTAAAGAATACTTTGTGAAATTTTCATAAATAAATATCAAGAAATGAGCCATTGACAGCGAATCTCCGGTGACGTCACAAAAAAAGTAACTCATAACTCATCACTGGATTATTTGAAATCAAAGAACCAAAATGTTTTCATTAGTTGATAAGTTTCTGCAGGACACCCTGTTAAGTAACTCGACAGCGTTACCTCGGCATTTATGTAAAGAAAGAGTGTGCAAAATTTCATTGCGGATCGGTGCAGTAGATTTTGAGCTAGACTCTGAAAAAGCTAAGTGTGAGAAAAACGCGTTTAAAAGTTTCAAAGAAAGAAACGAAACCAGACCAGAGAGGTGAAGACTTAAAACTCTATATCTCCGACAGTTTTACTCCAATCGACTTCTAATTTTCACACAATAAACTTAATATGTTGTACATTCACATCAATTAGTTATTTAATTCATTTATTTAATGTATCACAATTATTACGTAAGTTTACGTTTTGTGAGGTATTATTCAACAATTTGTTCTTTTATTCCAGGGAAGGTGGAAGTCGATGACGAAGACTCGTCTGTAACTAGGGGTCTACCATTGTTGCACCAATTGTTGACGAAAGCGGGGCTCAAATGCATTAAACAACGGAAACAGAGCGACATGCCTAGAGGAATCTACCCAGTGTACACTTTAGCTTTACTTCCGGAATCCAGAATCCATGTGGAAGTTGTAAATAAGGAACCGGAAGTCAAATCGAAATCCACAACGTCCCAGAATAAGAAGAAGAAGACGCCGGCCTAAAAATGAATTGTTTGCGTTCATTTAAGAATTAATTGTGATTTTTGTTTTGAGATTTGATTTAAATTATGTGAATATTTTGTAAATATATAAAATATTGTCTGACTGCAGCTGGTGTTTTATTTTGTATTGATGTGCCCCTGAATTGATGGCAACACAAATAACAGCAATTTGAATAACATCTTTCATTTCTTGTTAACTTTTGTCCCTATAATTATCCTGGTTCTTTAAATGACTATTTTAATTGTTTATATCTTCAATAATACACGTAGCTGTCTACTCGTAACAATAGGTTGTTGGTTATAAGACTAGAATCTAAAAATAAACAGACATTAAATAAAATTAATCGTTTAAATTTAGTAAGAATCGATGCGCCTGAATTGAAGGCAACACACATAACAGCAAAAACTCTACAGCAAAGAAATTAACTTTACTGAATTGGGCTTGTGTCCTCATTTTGTAGTGGTCGATTTTTCAACTGTTGATTGAAATTGATGTTAATAAATGTGTATTGGCGTGTCTATTTTATTAAATATCTAAATATTGACGGAGATATAGCTATTTAAAGTTTGAATTTCGTTTTACTGACGTCACGAACTGAATAGAATATAATAAGTAGTGTTATTTATTTCAAAATCATTGGATATTTGAGGGATTCATTTTTATTTATATATTTCAATACAATCCATTTTTTATTATATATTTATAATATTTAATTTATATTTAAAATAATATTCAAGATGGCGGCTTTATTTAATTCTTTCTATGGAAAGCGCGCGTTATTTGAATATTATTTTAGTAAATACATAAATTTGTAATAAAATAGGGAGAGAGAGAGAGATTTTTCACCTTTCTTCAACTATTTAAGACAATTTTTAATTTTTTTTTTAATTTTAGTTTAAATTTTGTTTTATAATCTCATTTGGGTCAAAACTTTGCAACCGGGTTTTAAATTATAACATCGTTGCAAAGTTTTGTCCCCTCCGAGAAACAACTTACTAGATGAGCCGCCCAGAAGACAACGCGGTTAAGTCCATTGTTTGATATTTTCTGATTTTGTGTAAATTTTAATGGAACAACTAATTTTCTTTTTAATTACCGTCTAGTTCATTAGTGAGACATCTTTTGTGCATTTATGAGTTGTCTGCCTATTGAGCCAGGTGTAGTGTTCAAAATGTCCCACTAATGAACTGAACATAATCTTCCCGGGTTTTAAGAAATTTAATGAATTTTAAATTGTAGGCATGTTCCCTATTATTTGTGTTCTATATTTACGGTATTTAAATAATTTAGTAGTCGCCTTTTGGATACCCTGTACTTTTAATAATTAACAAATTAGTTTTACAAGTGGAATTTTTATTTAATGAAGATGTCAGACTAATTAAATCCTCTAATTAATTCCACTGTGTTCTCTCTCTCTCTCTCTCTCTTTCTGTCTCGTGGTTCTGTTCATTTCATTTCCGTTCCTCCCTGTGTGTTTTTGTTTTGCGCGGTTTTGTTTCACGCTGATCATTTCCTTCTGATCAGCATCCGCGCTGTTTTAAGTGCGTACCCGCTAAAGTTCCAATGCCAGTACATTGTCTTATAATCATCACTCACAGCCGTGTCATGGTACAGGCCGTTCAAATTGCTGCAAGTGAAACACAACGTTAGAATAGTACCAACACAAAAACACAGGGTGAACATAAATGGATCAGGGTTACCAACTGGCAACAACTGAATGTTGCCATGAACTCTGCACTGAAATATATTTTAGTCAATTCACTGAAAATCATAAATTACAAAAATCGAAATCCGCAACAAAGCGATGGGAGTTTCATTGGGTTGCTGCATATTTTTATTTCATCTAATAAAACTGCTTTTAATCACTCAGTGAACAAAAAAACCTAAATTTATGTCAAACGAATATTTTTCCTAATGTAATCTGACATAACATTAACGTAAAAAAGTTAACCTAAATATAGGCCGTGTATTAGAAAGAGTAGGACAGCTATAGAAGTTAGTGTCGCGGCACAACTACCTTAATTAAAGCAAAAGTTCTAAAATATTTTACTAGTTTAAGTATAATGTGTTATTTTCAGTTTAATAAATTTGTTGAAATTTGATAAAAGTTTGAATATTTAACGGATTCATATTCCTGAACTGCCGCGGAGAAAATGTTGTAACATGGAAACGAATAATTGTGTGTTTTGTGACAGAACTCGCAGACCCGGAGTAGGAATAAGTAAACCCGTGGCCTGGAGATAATGTGTCTAGGCCCGGGCGTCCGATGAGGTGGCAACCCTACACTCTAGAGGACCGTCACATCACGCGTCACGTGACGCAAACGCAGGTGGAGATAGTTACCTGTAGCCACAACTGCTGTACCACCAGGCACCTTGTCGCAACTCAGCACAGTTACCCGACGCCTTGTCCTGGTCCTTGTCGTACGTAGAGAATTTCATTCCGTTATTGGTGTCGCCGGGTTTGTACATGGAGTCGCCTGAAACAATAACAAGAACACTGCGGTACAAACAAACCAACAACTGGGCACACACAACAACAACCATCCGTTGTTAACATGTTCATGACGGGACGGGGCGACGGGGGGGGGGGGGGATTATTTTACAACCAATGGACAACGGGGAAACAAAACATAAAATTTCCTGTTGTTTTCAACGTCAAATAATTTAAATTTTCTACAAAAGTAAAACACAATGTGTTTCGTACTCCGTGCTCCGTCCTCAACGTGTTAACCACATTACTTAATCAATAATTTAACATTTAATAACACGTTCACGTCACAAAGTGTGTTATGTGTTAAGTTTATTTGTTATCAACTCCTAATACCCGGTGTTGCCCGGTTTGTCTAGTGATGGGAGGGGGACATAATTTTAAAACAATTGAGTTGTGAATTATTTTCTATTAGTTTCTTTAATTTTTAAATATTCTTATAGAAGTCTGTAGAATAAAAGGGAAGAGGGCATGAAACTGACGTGACGTCATTGGATTTGTGGTTTTATATAAATGTTGATCCCTTAAACGATTAAAGGGACAAAAAGGACTATTTTATTTGTTAATTTCTCCTGGAATATTGCGACTTATTAAGGCATGTCTCACAACGTGGCCCTTTAAACTTATCACCAGATATCTCAGTCCGTTGGAATCTCGTAATTTGCGCTCTTCATGGCCCGTACGGCTGGAGTCGGCTACAATTAGGGAATACAATCCCGAAACATATTCACGATCCCGGGATTTCTGGATTTCGGGATTTGAAAGAGTCAATCCCGGGATTAGTTATATAGCATTTCAGCAGTTAAGTTTAATGTTTTTTTGCGTTACTCCATATAACAATTACATCCATAGAAGATCATATTTTCAAGAGCATAAAACTATATGATGTCAAAAATAATATTTTAAAAACAATTTATTATCAAATAACAAATCGGTCAATTATTTAGCAAATCAATAGAAATGTGAAAGAAGAAACAATGGCCTTTGCATTTAACTTTCATTTCCTAGCCGTTGTTATTTGTTTTCCATATAAGCGCCCTCCAAGAAAGCCCGACCTGATTCAACTCTGGTACTTGGGACGTTAGCCTGTGCACAAAAACACAAACCAAAGTAAGGACAAATGATGCAGCTGCAACAAATGTGTGACAGCAACTAAATGCAGCTGCACAAAGTAATATTAATTGATCAAACATTGGGCTTATTGACACAAAATGAATTATGCATTTTCCAGGATTTTTGCAATAGTTATAAAATATTTGATTTGTGGAAATATAAGGATAATATAGGAGAGTTCAAGGATATTGATTTTGTTTTATTAAGGAATCCCGGGATTTACGGGATTAGAAATCAAGCGGGATTCCGTTATTCTATCCCGGAATCAACGCCACCGGAAACGCCTGGACAATGACCTTGAACTTCTACCAGGCGCTGGAATTTTTTGTCTTCAATTCATTTTTTGCAGAACATCGCATGGTTTTGTCGTAGTGCAGTTTTTGACACTTTCATTTCGCTGATGAATTCCTAGTTTCTATGCAGTGCCGGATTGAGATATTGGATGCCCATGGTCTACTGGGCCCCTTTCATTTTAACATATTTATTACTCTGATCTATTGTATAGGATTATCTGGGCCGCATCAGTAAATTATTATACAATTAAGTTTAGTCTCGTGGTCAGGCAGTTCCATGCTATAATCCGGCACTGTATCTACGATACATCTGATAACGTGACCTTGAAAGGGTCCAGGGTCGGAGTACAGAAGATCAATCCATCTGACTAAACACCCCCCGAATGTCAAACGAATTTGTAGGCCACGTGACCCACGGGAACAGGAAATCAGTACAGGAAGTCTTGCGTGTGGAACAAACATTGGACCTACCTCCGAATCCTCCGTTCTTAATGTAACCAGAGATCGTCAATTTGAATCCTGTTTCCTCAGAGTCAACTTTAAAAGTAGTGTACTGGGCGTGTCCTCTGCTTGAGTTGTGGGCCTGCACCTCCACTAGGAGTTCATGGTCGCCATTTTTCGTCAACTGATAGTAACAGTTAAACTGTGATCACATTTCCAGTTAACAGCAGATGATTATGAGTTTAGTTCGGTGCAGTTGGTATTACTGAATGACACTTTACAAACAAAGTCATGACATAAGGATAAGAACATATCGTGACCCTACCTGGTGGATCTTCTCCAGTCCCAGCCAATGATTTCCAGATATCGGCCCAAATCCCATCGTGTAGTTAGCATAGTTCCTGTAAAAGTCAACGGACTTGTTGAAGCGCTGCTGGATGACCTGCAAAATATCTTCATTACATTTCTAGGAAAGAAATCTTGGAGTTACCTAAAAAGGATTTCCAGTTTGTGTTTAGCGAGATGTTATTCTTTGCCAGTTTAAAGACAGTTTTTATTCCTTAAATAAACCCTTAGAACACTTGGATAAGTAGATCCTAGCGGTGAAACTTTCCCCTCGACCCTGTAAGGAAGGCCCTGCATGTAAACAGGAAGTCTAAAAAGGAAATGACGTCAGATAGTTACCGTCCACTTGTCGCCATTCAAGCGGATGTCGCAATAAACTTCAAACGGCTCCATGTCGTTGTGGGGTTGGATTAGGTAGACTCCAGGGAGGATACCGGTAATGTCACTACACGCTCCGTAAACTTTGGAGTCTGGAATGCAATCTGGAAGACAAAGTTACAGGGGTTTAGATCTGAGTTCATCGCATCTGAGTATATCTTTTTAAGACCTAAAATTTGTAGCTCGAATGTACGTTAAGAGAATGATGAAGAAATTACTGAAAGAAGATGGAAAAAGTCGTAAAGGAAAACTGCAAGACAAAGGTAGTAAAGGTCAAGGATTGGCGTAAAGTATTGTAAGATTTCAAGGCTGTTCAATTGTCATTGGTACTTGACAAATTCGTCGAATAAGTTTGCCATCTCTTTTGACAATAGATTAAAAAGGTAGGTGGTAGAAAGGGTAGAGTTCAAGAGAAGAACTGAGGAAAAGGGATGTATAAATAAAACAAGGCAACCCAATCAAAGACACAAGGGGAATTGAGAAAGGAAGACTCCAGCGTACTTAAGGATAGAGAACAAAGCAAAGTCAGGACAAGAAAATAAGGAAAAAGGAAAGAGATATTGGGAAGACGGTGAGGAAGGTGTAGCAGCTGTGTAAGAGAGCAGAGACAAAAAGGAGAGAGAGGACTTGTTGAAAGGAGGCAGGGTATGATGGAACTGGTTGAGTGAAGGGGAAAATCAGGTGCGGAATAGACAAATGCAATAGAGATGCAAACAAGTGGAGAAGATAAGAAAGTAGGCGACAACCCAATTGTTGAAATGCGTATTGGAACAACCTGAAAGTGAATCTAAATAAATATTTGATTAATTCAAAAGTAAGTCCAACCTGCACTCAAAGTGTCGTCAATCCATTGTTGGTGGTTGTAGATGTTGGTGAAGATTCCTTCACGGTCACGACAATGGGTAAAGCACCGCGTGCTTAATACGGCCACTAGAACGCCATTAATGACCAATCCGGCCCCGTTGTGAAGCTAGAAGAAGGAAAATATTACAGAATAACATACGGATGGAAATTTATTATCTGTAACAGAACCAAATCCGAAGTAACCCGAACAGACACGAATGTAGTCGACTCAAAACACGACCCGATGTATGGGAGAGACAACAATCTCATGTATATCGTTTTGTTTGTAGAAATGTAATTATAAGTAATTCCAAACATTGAATTAGTCTCGTCTGTTAATTAACAATTTATAAAACTGATCAGACTAACTAGAAGTAAGTAAAAAGTAATTCACAGACTTACAAAACAAAAATGTTCTCCTGAGGTACAGCACAAAAATTCAGAGTCCGTTGCTGCAGCATCATATTCTACTTTGATGTCATTGTCACGACACCTGCAAGGTCCTTCTGATATCATGATTTCGTGAGTGAAGGTCAATGTTTCTGAAATAAAGATTTTCAAACTTCCTGCGTTACCTAGTTTTAATGGTCCTTCTAAATATCCCTAGTAAACCACTGAACCTACCGTAGCCAGATTCTCCCCATCCTGCGAAGGTGACGTTATCCTTAGGGAGTGGTCCAGAGTCCCTTTTCAGGACAATGGGGATGATAGCATCTGCAACAATCAGCACAATGAATGACGCTCAGGAGTTTGGTGAATTACAGGATCTGATGATCTTACCTGATTTCACCGATCTGGACAATTTAATCAAAGCCACATCGTTCTTAGGATTCTTATAACGAGGAATATACCCAGGGTGGATGAAGATGTCATCAGATTGCACAACGACCCTGTCCGGATCTTCTTCATCGAGCGGAACGAGGGCCCCGAGGGTGACCTCAACCTTTGACTCACTGGAAAATGAGTTACTTTAGTAGTGAGTTGTTACCAACCTAAAGAAATACCAAATCAGACATTTTACTTACGGAAGCGTGCAATAAGCGGAAGTGAGCACCCATTTAGGATGAATTAGACTTCCGCTGCAGTACTGGACTTTATAGGCATTTCTGCTCTTCAGAAAGGCAACGTGAGGGAATTGTTTTTTGGCTGCAGGAACTCCGTATTTATACCCGCCTGTAAAAATAATAGTACGTTAACAACAGGGGCGCATTGGGGGTTCTGTAAAACCAGTTAATCACTTACAAGTTTTTAACTCTTCAATGGGGCAATAATCATCTGATGGCTTAGGGGTAGTAGTCGACGTGGTTGTTAATTCCGTAGTCCCCGACGTCGTAGATTCTGTGGTTGTGGACTCGGTGGTTGTCGACTGAAAGACCAAGACGGTTATTTGTGGCCAGATGTTACATTGTCTAATATGGTAACAATAATGATCACCACCCAGCTGACATCTGCCGTGGAGGGTCGCTACTACATGAACATAAAGCTATGCCACGTCTACAACTGGAAAATTACTTAAGAAAATAAGAAATGGTGCACCAAGCAGCGCTCCTCAAAAAAAGAGAAGTCCTCAGAAAGTTCACGTCGAACCTAGATAGCCGGTGCTGAACAGGAGAGCGAGTAATGTCAAAGCAAACAAATAAAAGTAAAAAACTCACCGTAGCGTTGGTGGTTGAGGAACAAGACACGATGAAGATGGCAAGGATAAATACCTTCATTTTAAAATCTTTAGAATTCTTGTAATTTGTTTAAAATATAAAAAGTTTCACTGCAATTTAATCACTTTGAGAACTTCACTGTATGAGAGAATACTCAATAATGTTGAGCTGTCAGCCGAACAATGCACTAGACGATTGGAGGAGCGCAGAAAAAAACACGCAATTAGTAGAGTGCAGGCAATTTAATCAATGTAACGGACATGTCACGGTAATCGAGAAACCGTTACACTCGAATGACATTTAATGGTTTTTAATAAGTTGATGGATTATTTAAGTAAATTACAAAAATAAAACGAAAAGTGACTCAGACTTAATGCAATGAATATTTCAAATTAAAATTATTTATTGTTCACGGTCTTTGTGCATTTACTTTATTTAATTAAAGTAGTCGTTGACTGTTGGACACCCTGTACTGTTTAATCGCTAATAGCTATTAGTTTGCACTGAAAAAAATTGATGTGAAAAACAACAAAAATAATGGGAGTAAAAGATTGTATATAACTTGGACATTTGGACGAAGTGTGGTGGTGTATGTTTGGTTGCAGATTGTTTAGGGGCAAGAATTTCAGTCGATGTATTTGTATATAAGATGTAGAGTGTAAGGCAGACTTTAAACGACTATTTTAATTGTTTATATCTTCAATAACATTGCGACTATTTAAAACAAATCACATTTGAGATCCTGATAGTTAACTTTATCAGTACATGTAATATACATTTCTAGAATTTAAGATATTGTTCACAACACAAATTAAAGTGAAAAATGGGCAATTGTACGGGGCCCACAGCAACGGGGGGACCCCAAATCAATCGTTAACAAATTTATAGTGGACTAAAGCAGATTTGCACTGAACTGAATGGATAAATTTAATAAATATCCAAAAATTGACGGAGATATAGCTATTTAAAGTATGAATTTCGTTTTACTGACGTCACGAACTGAATAGAATATAATAAGTAGTGTTATTTATTTCAAAATCATTGGATATTTGAGGGATTCATTTTTATTTATATATTTCAATACAATCCATTTTTTATTATATATTTATAATATTTAATTTATATTTAAAATAATATTCAAGATGGCGGCTTTACTTAACTCTTTCTATGGAAAGCGCGCGTTATTTGAATATTATTTTAGTAAATACATAAATTAGTAATAAAAAGATAAGAGAGAGAAAGAGAGAGAGATTTTCCACTTTTCTTCAACGATTTAAGACAATTATACCTTCTTTTTTGATTTCAGTTTAAATTTTATTTTATAAGCTCATTTGGGTCAAAACTTTGCAACCGGGTTTTAAATTATAACATCGTTGCAAAGTTTTGTCCCCACCGAGAAACAACTTACTAGATGAGCCGCCCAGAAGACAACGCGGTTAAGTCCATTGTTTGATATTGTCTGATTTTTGTAAATTTTAATGGAACAAATAAAATTCTTTTTAATTTCCAAACGGATTCTCTTCCCGTGGATTAGAAAACTTTCATTCTGTGCTCTATTTTCTGGACTTAGCTGCGTTGGCTTCTGGGCGACTCGTATGTTGACCGTCTAGTTTATTAGTGCGACATCTACGAATATTCGAGTTCCTAGCATTCCAATTGCATTTATGAGTTATCTGAGTATTAAACCAGATGTACGGGTCGAACTTCGGTACATAATCTTCCAGAGTTTTAAGTAAAATAATGAATTTTACAATTACGCTATTTAAATAATTTAGTAGTCGTCTTTTGGACACCCTGTACTATTCATCAAAGACAAACTCATTAATTAATTAGTTTCAAAAAGTTGATTTTTTATTTAATGAAGATGTCGGACTAATTAAATCCTCTAATTAATTCCACTGTGTTCTCTCTCTCTCTCTCTCTCTTTCTGTCTCGTGGTTCTGTTCATTTCATTTCCTTCCCTCCCTGTGTGTTTTTGTTTTGCGATTTTGTTTCACGCTGATCATTTCCTTCTGATCAGCATCCGCGATGTTTTGAGGGCGTACGGGCCCAAGTTGAGTTGCCAGTGCATTGTCTTCCAACCATACTCAGCCGAGTCGTAATAGGGCCCGTTCAAATTGCTGCAAGTAAAACACAACGTTAGAATAGTACCAACACAAAAAAACAGGGTGAACATAAATGGATCAGGGTTACCAACTGACAACAACTGAATGTTGCCATGAACTCTGCACTGAAATATATTTTAGTCAATTCACTGAAAATCATAACTAAATCCGCAACAAAGCGATGGGAGTTTCATTGGGTTGCTGCATATTTTTATTTCATCTAATAAAACTGCTTTTAATCACCCGGTGAACAAAAAACGTAAATTTATGTCAAACGAATATTTTTCTTAATGTAATCTGACATAACATTAACGTAAAAAAGTTAACCTATACACAGCTATAGAAGTTAGTGTCGCGGCACAACTACCTTAATTAAAGCAAAAGTTCTAAAATATTTTACTAGTTTAAGTATAATGTCTTATTTTCAGTTTAATAAATTTGTTGAAATTTGATAAAAGTTTGAATATTTAACGGATTCATATTCCTGAACTGCCGCGGAGAAAATGTTGTAACATGGAAACGAATAATTGTGTGTTTTGTGACAGAAGTCGCAGACCCGGAGTAGGAATAAGTACACCCGTGGCCTGGAGTTAATGTGTCTAGGCCCGGGTGTCCGATGAGGTGGCAACCCTACACTCTAGAGGACCGTCACATCACGCGTCACGTGACGCAGACGCAGGTGGAGATAGTTACCTGCGCCCACAAGCCCTGTACCACCAGGCTCCTTTGTAGTGCTCAGCACAGTTACCCGAGTCCATGTCCTGGTCCTTGTCGTACGTAGAGAATTTCATTCCGTTCAGTTCACAGTTCAGTTCGCTCCAGCTCTCGCCGGCTTTGTACATGGAGTCGCCTGAAACAATAACAAGAACACTGCGGTACAAACAAACCAACAACTGGGCACACACAACAACAACCATCCGTTGTTAACACGTTCATGACGGGACGGGGCGACGGGGGGGAGGGGGATTATTTTACAACCAATGGACAACGGGGAAACAAAACATAAAATTTCCTGTTGTTTTCAACGTCAAATAATTTAAATTTTCTACAAAAGTAAAACACAATGTGTTTCGTACTCCGTGCTCCGTCCTCAACGTGTTAACCACATTACTTAATCAATAATTTAACATTTAATAACACGTTCGCGTCACAAAGTGTGTTATGTGTTAAGTTTATTTGTTATCAACTCCTAATACCCGGTGTTGCCCGGTTTGTCTAGTGATGGGAGGGGGACATAATTTTAAAACAATTGGGTTGTGAATTATTTTCTATTAGTTTCTTTAATTTTTAAATATTCTTATAAGAGTCTGTAGAATAGAAGGGAAGAGGGCATGAAACTGACGTGACGTCATTGGATTTGTGGTTTTTTATAAATGTTGATCCCTTAAACGAATAAAAGGACAAAAAGGACTATTTTAATTGTTAATTTCTCCTGGAATATTGCGGCTTATTAAGGCATGTCTCACAACGTGGCCCTTTAAACTTATCACCAGATATCTCAGACCGTTGGAATCTCGTAATTTGCGCTCTTCATGGCCCGTACGGCTGGAGTCGGCTACAATTAGGGAATACAATCCCGAAACATATTCACGATCCCGGGATTTCGGGATTTCTGGATTTGAAAGAGTCAATCCCGGGATTAGTTATATAGCATTTCAGCAGTTAAGTTTAATGTTTTTTTGCGTTACTCCATATAACAATTACATCCATAGAAGATCATATTTTCAAGAGCATAAAACTATATGATGTCAAAAATAATATTTTAAAAACAATTTATTATCAAATAACAAATCGGTCAATTATTTAGCAAATCAATAGAAATGTGAAAGAAGAAACAATGGCCTTTGCATTTAATTTTCATTTCCTAGCCGTTGTTATTTGTTTTCCATATAAGCGCCCTCCAAGAAAGCCCGACCTGATTCAACTCTGGTACTTGGGACGTTAGCCTGTGCACAAAAACACAAACCAAAGTAAGTATTCCAGGCTGTCTAATATTTGTGAAAACATAGTAGGAGACCAGTCACGTTATTTATGCTGTAGGACAAAAGTAACATTAGCTTACCGGCAGTTCCGCTGTAACCGCCAATTGTCAGCTGGAATCCAGTACTGGAATTGCCGACGATAAAGGTCTCGTAACGGGCGTACGCCTTGGTCCCGTCATGCGTCTCCAGATCAACGTACAGCTCATGGTGTCCTCCTTTTGTGATCTGCAACGAATACAAGTCATTATGAATTCCATTTCTTCTGAGTGTTGTCAGCAACAGACTGCTAACTTCCAAGCTAATTGATGACGTTGAAATGCAAACTGATCTACCTCATGGATGTGCTCCAGTCCAAGCCAGTGATTACCCATTTTGGGACCAAATCCGGCACTGTATTCAGTGTAACTCCTATTGAAGTCTACGTCTCCGTTAAATCTCTGTTGTATCACCTGAAATAATTTAACAAATAGTTTTTACCTGTATATTCATTTAATCCTTGAGAAGGTTTTCTTTAGATTTTAGCGATATTATACTTACTGTCCATTTTTGTCCGGCTAATGTCAGGTCGCAGTAGACGTCAAATGGTTCAGTGTTATTGGTTGGGTGGATGACATAAACACCGGAAGTGTCGCCCAAAACATCTCCACAGTCTGAAGGCGGAGCTGGAATGAAGTCAACTTGGTTATTGATTAACTTAATTAACATCCGGAAGCAGTGGCGTGAAATTCATGGAAATTCTTTATTTAATAATTTAACGTTGATGCAGATAATGCAGATGTCCTGACTTACCAACCAAACAGACGAACTGCGATCAGTAAGTTTAAGTAAAAACCTTTTCAACTCACCAAGGCATTCCACGACACCCGGCAGCCATTTTCCACCAGAGCAGACGATGACCTGGTCTGTGGGGCCTCTGTACTTTGTTACACAGTTGTAGCGCAAGGCTTCTTTTTCTGCAATTGCAGCACCAGGTACTGGAGCTTCCATTGACCCAACAATCGAGTAGCTGCCCGTTACAGGAAGATCCGGCAAGATGCAGTTCGTACTTCCTGTCAAAAGCATACAAAGTTTTTAAAGTCAGGTGAAATTACTTAATCCAACATTAACTAAACGTAATTAGCATGAAGATCAGTAAGTTAACTGATGGTTACTTTGGAGAGAACTTACTTTGGCACTGAGGAGGCTCAGATGACCATGAACCATCGTAGCAGGAAATGTTGGCTGTTCCAATGAGCTCAAACGTTGCCTCGCAGGAATATTTAACATTAGATAAGCTGAGAACTTGAATTCCCGGAAGTGAATGATCCACATCCTGAACAGCGGTGATTCCAGCGTTCATTGGAATTGCAGGCAAAGTGCAGGATGCTGAAAAAGGAAAGGGAAATGTCCGTAAATTTACAATAAAGCTACGTTGTTAACATTTTAACTGTGAACTGCTGGTCACAAACAAATTATTCCGAATTCAAAGTTGTCTTTCACTCACCGAAGCACCTGGGAATCTCTGGCAGCCAATTCCTATTTTGGCAGTAGATGACGAGTCCTCCTTGTAGCATATTTGGTGCAGGACAGTCGTACTTCAATATTTGGAATTCCTGTACAGTTAATCCTGCAACTGGGGCGTCCTGGGAGTCAGGGAAGAAGTAGCTGCCCTTTGCTGGTGCATCCGGAACAACGCAGGCGGTAGTTTCTGTCAAAAACATTAAGTGTTATTAACAGTGTAAAGAATTGGGTAATTGCCTGCACTAGGTAGTTAGATGAGATTTGCATGTTGGAAAGTTTAACACAAGGCCAGAACAGATTCTCTGCAGGTGGTGGCCCTCGGGAGTTACTTACTTTGGCACTGAGGAGGCTCTGTGGTCCATAATCCGTTATAACAGAGAGCTGTTCTATTTCCTACGATCTCAAAAGTTGCGTCGCAGGAATAAATGGCTGTGGACCAATTAGGAACTTCTGTGCCCTGTACGAAAAGGCCTCCCAAATCTGAGAGCTCATAGCTTCCATGCGCTGGATTTGTCGGCAAGGGACATGTTACCTTTCCTGGAAAATACAGAAATAAATTAGATTTAGTCCCAAAAAATTTGTTATTTTCCTTTTAGGACATTATCTTACTCTGGCATTTTGTAAATTGCGTGTCCCATGTGCCATCAATGCAAACAGCCGTGGAATGTGAATATAGTACGTAGCCGACGTCACAGTTGTACTGAATTACTGTTGAATTGGGTACAAGTGCTCCAGGATGTGTGTCAGTGGGGGCCCCCAGAACTGTGTAACGTCCGTTCCCTGGGAATTCTGGCAAAGTACAGCTACTGCAAGTTAAATGAATTTTTCTGGATTAAAGTTAGTTGCACTGCAGCAAGAAGTTTAATTTGTTTCGATTCTCGATGCTTGTCTGGAGCAAATTATTAATTTGGAAGCACAAAATACTACTGGAACAAGTTGTTAATGAAATAATAAATAGAGTGAGAGTTTTATCTCACTTCATGGTACTTACGAATAAGACTGAGGAAGAGAGCTGGAGTCATGTCGGTCGTTGCAAGAAACTGAAAAAGAAAATGCAACTTGTACACACAGAAGAAGAGTACAACGACCAGGGACAGGGCAATAAGATTTCTTTGTGTAAGAACAGAATATTTCACATTTTAAAACTAATAAACTAAAATAAATAAAATTGAAATCTAATAAACGTAATCATCAATGTAATTGTGACATTTAATTAATTTTAAACAGAAAACAATTATGAAGTTAAACAATTAAAAGTTTAGCTTTCCAAACAATTAGAAAGTTAACGTTTAAGCACATTTAGCATTGACCCTTCTAAATTGAACTTTGGTTAGAATCAGTCCCTTTTGAATAAAGAAACAATTAGTAATGTTATGTTAAGTTTTTAAGGTTATGTATGTTACAATCCACATGTTAAGAACCTTTATCATGATATAGCTTAGTCAGCACATAGATTAGAGATATACTTAGAATTACAATATAATACCCCGCACCTCTCCTGTAATGAATAAAACCATTGTACACCGATTAAGCCATGTTCTTAACTCCCTCAGTGCTAGCGAATATAGTTCCTGATAGTTAGGCCATTACTGAATATCGAATTCGGTTAAAAACAAACAACAACGAAGAATTACAAAGAACAAGCAAACTAGTATTACGGACTTAGAATTAATAATTATTAATAATAATTAACCAGCATGAAAGTAACTCCATTTAAACTAACAACTAAAAAGCGTAATTTTGAATTAAGCTAAATAAACGCTCTTTTAATAAATTTATATTTTTTTTATTAACTCGACCGACGCAGAAGTTAACTGGCAGTCTTGTGGATTCCAAAAATCTTTTTTTCGAAATTTTTGAGTTTTCCAACTCTTAATTTGGAAAAAGAACTAACGTGAAAAAAAAATGAACATAATTCAAGAAAGAAAAAGAAGTCTTCTATGCAGCCAAGCAAAGCCAGCCAGCGAAACTACTAGACTATGCAGAGATTTTTCCAACTGTAAGTCATTTGATTTTGTTTACTCTGACACCACCCATCACGAAAATTTAAAATCCATCTTTATAAATCTTTCCATCTAAAATAATTACCAAAATGTCAACATCCCAGTCCAATTCACCAACGAAGTGTACGAAATAATCTTTATTAACCAAAAGCTACAGTAATTAATCAAAATGGAGCCACTAGATATTTGTCTAAATCAAACGAAGGTGACGGAAAAAATGCTCTGACGAATTTTATAGATGATTGTGAAATAATCATAGACAAGTTTGCCATATTTCCCGGCGAAGATGAAGATCCAGCAGAAGCTATTACCAATAACGTTCTATTGCTCTCAGCTATAAAAACCAAGATTGTTTGAGACGCAGCAACTTTAATAAACAATATTTATACATGGGATAAAGTTAAAACTATTTTAATGAAGAGTTATTTTAAAATCCACATCAATGTCTCGAACACGCTTCACAATTTCACATCTATTAATTCGAGATCACTTGATAATCATCACGACAACGTGTTAGTAGAAACGATCACAGACGAGCTAGACTATCCACTAGATATAAATTGAGATGCCAAAACCCTTACTCAATGGATGATCTCCTAGAATTATTAATCCAACATGAGAACTCCTCTAAATCAACCAATTAACACATGGCAACAGCCTATGGAAACTAACTGTAAGACGGAAACTGATTATGAATATGAAGAACCCGAAAACAATTGCATGACAAACTATGAAATGGTTAACTATGCACAGGATGATTACCCTGACCTACTAAAACCACCAATGGACGAGTTCAGCTTAAATAGAGACGCTATCCAATTAAAGCAGAAAAACAATGAAACCAAGAGTTTTATGAGAGATGGCAATATCATAAATCTCTACTTTACAACCCCTGCAAAACGCACGATGAACAACTACTCCATTCTGAAATACCAAATCAACAAAATGTTAAGGAACAATCAAAAAATCCAAACTTTCAAGATTTTAAAGTAGAAAATCAACAAAATATCGAACAACTAGCAGAAAAACAAAATGTGCAAGAACTTGAAATAATGAAACAACAAAACATCAACCAAGAAGAACCAGAAAAAGAGGCTCAATTCAAGGACAGAAGATTAGAAATTCGGCACAACTAAAGCAACTACATGGAACCAAACGAAATAAAAATAATAACTGGATAGATGAATATATGACAAAATATCATAACGAATAAAAATAACAAAACACAAATGAACTTAACTTTGAAGAACTTCCTGTTAACATTAACCAGACAAGAAATGAAAACTTTCAAAAATACTCCCCGAAAAAAAATAAAACCCTAAAATGGACAACCACCTTAATGAAGAAAATTGTACGAACTATTAAAAAAATTATACAGAACAAACATTTAAATAAATTACTACAAATATTACAATACCCAATACATTTACAAAGCACTGTCTGTTGTGAACAAAAGGAAAAAATGATGAAACGAATTGAGAATCAGAAACAACCACCTTAATACAGTAAAACCATAAAAACATACAAATTAAGCGACATCAAATAATAACTATTTCGGTACAAACACCAACGCAGTTAAAATTATTAAAATTAATGAAAAAGAACTAATTATTTAAATTGAAATAAAGAAACACGACCTATTAATATCTCCGTTAACAAAACTACATTTAAAAACAAAACTCATTAAACCCATTGTAATGATAACACTAATTAAATGTACAATAATTTAAAAGATAAACACCATCGGCAAATATAAAAATGAGCATAAAATAAAAAATGATGTACCACAAGTATCAGCCATCAAGAAACGAACGCAACGCTCAAGTTAATTTACGAAAGACATACTCGTGTAATCTAAGAAATACGTGACACATGTAAGCAGTGCAAATACCAAGATTAAGGCCGCTAAATAACACGAAAACAACTGTGAGATCTTAACATAAACATGACCTTGACCTTGACCTTGCCAAGTCATGAAATGTGTCATTATAAGATGTAATGAAAGCCCATACTCCAGTACAAAAGATAACGCTACATTACAAACTAAGTCAGCATTTCTTAATGGGCTAGTGTCCTATGTCTTAATTTCTATAAAAGTGTACCACATATTGATAAAGTGGGCTACTAGGAGATATTAACAATTAAAAAAGTCATTTTGTCTCTTTAATTATTAAAGGGATTCAACGTTGTACACATTCCAAATGCATGTGACATCACAACCGCTGCCAACCTTACAGCTCATAAATCTCTGCTATATGTATTTATACATCAAAATATCAAATATTATTTACAGCTATTTCAAGGAACAATCAAATTTCAATATTATGTCTGCCTTAGCAGGGTTAAATAAAATAAATACTTATTATTCTTTGACTTGACTTGATTATTTGACTACCAACAGCTACAAAACATTACCACAGCATTGACGTTAAAATGCATTTCACGTCATACAAATATGGGCCACCATTTCTAGCGCTAAAACTACAATTCAAACTTTTAATTGCTATATCTCCATCAACATTTAGATATTTAATAAAATAGACACGCCAATACACATTTATTAACATCAATTGAAAAATCGGCTACTAAGAAATGAGGACACAAGCCCATTCAACATTGAAAAACACAATAATGTTATGTGCATAAAGTTGAAGTAATAAATGCAGACAGTGCAAGTAATTGTCATTATTAAAGCTACTGTTGAAAATCTAAAGCAGAACAAGAAGACATATACTATGAATACTAAAGAAAAACAAGGCAATAGCGAAATAAAAACATAGGACCCTTATTAAGTAACAGAAGTATCAAAGTAATGATCAGATTCAGCAAGTAACGAAGTATCAGACACCCGTATAACAAAAATAAAAAGTACAAAAATTAAGAAAGTAAAACCAATTACATGTAAATAAGTTAGTAAGAACTAAAATTAAAAAACAAGTATTCAACTGAAAACGAATTTGACAAAAAGAAATAATGAATGTTGTTTTCGAACGCACCGCATTATTAGTACTAAACTAACACCATATGAAGTTCTAACAGGACACCTGGAACACAGGAATATTACAAGCAAATTATTCCCTCACTATGCAAGAAATGATGCACAACAACGAGCAAATCCTTAACACTTTGTGTAAAAATAAGGAAAAGATTATTGAAAAACGAAATGAAACAAGGAAACCAATACAATATAAAATTAATGAATTAGTATATATTAAAAAACAGCAAAAATTATTAAACATAATAAATATTCATTTGAAAATGTAAAAACTAAGAAAACTACAATCGCTCACATAAATGAATTAACATCTGCAAAAACATCTGTTACAGATGCTGCTGTGTCATCCTTAGAGTAACACAAGGATTAAACATCGACAAATGTACCATCCAACCTAATCCTCTAAACAGAATCCTGGGGCGCTATTCCTGAGTTCAATCGAATCGTAAACTCTTCTTCTTTCCGTAAAAATCACTCGATTTACTCAAAAGTGCTATTCCTGAAAATTTTACCTAAAATTGTTCTATTACTTTTTATTGCGCTTTATATTAATTTAATAAAAATGACATCTCTAAGAAGTATGGCTTTAAATAATTTAGCTATGCTTGAAGAAACGGAGTTAAATTATATGGAAAATGAAAAACAGTTAAGAAAATACAACCATTAGAATCAGAAACTAGACGTAGCCAAAACACCTAATTAACAGATCTTATTTATAATAGAATATACTGTTTATTTATTAATAAAATTAGAAACAGTATATTGTGTTTATTTCTAAATATACTTATTAAAATAAGTGCTGTTTTTTTAATCTATCGTAATTTAACAAATATAATGTATTCTAATATTCTATTAATGCAAATACTTTTTAAAATTCAATTGTTAAATGATTAAAAGTTCTATAAAATTAATAAATAGGAGAATATATAAATTATTATGCAAACTCTGTATTCAATATTAAATTTGTACTCTACTAAGATAATAGTAAGAAATAATAGTTTAACCAGATAATGATATCCAACTTACAAAAAATATTTAAATTAATTTAAATTTCCCGCGTTTTGCTAGTCTACAAAACGTTCTACACAATATATTCGATCGAATGGAGAATGTTAGTTTCGATCGTATTCAGGAATAGGGCCCCTGGCATGTACCCTATGAGATGTAACAATTGAATTGAATCAGTTCTATATCGAGATAGAGATCTTTATCAAAATCATGAACTAGGATAACTCCTGGATACTACACTTGACGAAATACTCCGCAAAATGGACCACATAATTCTACCACAAAACATCTCAACTAAGTCTAAGAAGTCACCAACTTTGTTGCAAGTATATTTAAAGCACTAACAGGAAATCTAGATGCAGAAGACGGTCAAAGATTTGAAGAAGCCATTAAATCGTTACAGGACAATCAAAACAATACTGCTGTAATTTCAGAAAAGAAAATAAACTTAATTACACAAAATTTAGATGAATTAACTAATGAAAACACTTTCCACCAGGTAACAAAGGTACACAACGTGTATCCACAATTAATAGACTTTGCAAATATTCTTCTACATCTTATTAACAATTTAGAAAACGCATCAATAATCCAAATAGACCAACTTCAACACGAAGTAAAACAAATAGAGGACGTAATAACGAAAAACCCACAAACCCTTTATAACTATGAAAAAATTATTTCTGTATCTGCTTACTAAAATCAGTGTTATATAAAACATCCCTCTGACAAACCCTAAAACTTTTACCTATTATCATTTATACGCCCTGCCTGTACCCAGTCAGATAAACTTTCAAATGATTTTACCTCACGAACCACTAATTCTAATCAATGAAAATCAATATATACTACATGAACAACCATGTGGTGAAGTTTTTGAAGAAAACTACCCGAGAACCCCTATTATTATTGGAATACAACCCTGCGAAACTCAGAAACGAAGTGAAAAATTGTGAACCAGTATGCACTACCCTGACAGAACCCAAAATACAACCTATAAAAGATACCCCTATAAAACAACAGGACAACTCCAATGTGAAGAGGAAACCCTGCAAACAACCCTGGAAGGAACACACACCATAACTCTAAAATCCAATAATATCACCCCTATTATGACATATATTAATTATAATAATTAACCAGCATGAAAGTAACTCCATTTAAACTAACAACTAAAAAGCGTAATTTTGAATTAAACTAAATAAACGCATGTATAATGTTCAGTTAACTTGATTATTGCTACACGAATGATGAAACATTTATTGGTGGATTATTGAAATCATGAAATGACGAATATTACCAAGTTTCGTTTAAGTAAAATGTTACCTAAATTTAAGCTAATATAGACATTTTGTGTTTGCGGGAATTAATTCAATAACTTTTATTTCTAAATTGTGTACTAGGGGTTATTCTTCTTCTTCTTTTTGACTATTTATTAAACTTTAAATTGCGCTGAAGAAATACAATTCATAGATTTACTGGTGTTTAAGAATATCGATTGTAAAAATAAAAACAAAAATCAGAACTTACCTGACTGCAGCCCTGTCTGGCACCACACTAATATTATAAAAATTTTCAACATTTTGGTTTTTCTGTGTTAGATTATTTTGTGTTTCACTTTATCGCGTTCACTTGTAATTGTCGTTAGGCCCGTTGGTCCAGGCATCTTATAGTCGAATTGACGGATGATAAACTGGTTCAAACTGCCAAAAATTCGCGTAAACAAGGTGAGAGGTCATGGATGACGTCATAGTGATAAGAACGGGATGTTTGTTAGCATAGAATTAGGGAAATTAAGAAATAAATGATTAGGGAATTGATACGAGTTAACAGAATTGAGATCATCGCCGAATCACGTGATCAGTGGATTATCCCGTTTTTTGTTTCCTTGGTTTTACCATTTCGCAAGTGGACTGTCCCGTTTGTTGTCAACGACGCACCAGTTTCTCTGAAGGGTGCCATGTCGTCACACGCAGCATTCAACAATAATATGCTTTACTGTTACTCAGCCCAAAATTAATATTTCCCAATTTTATTCTCTGAAATATATCAGCTTTATTTTGTAATCCGTAGAACCACTTGAATTGTTAATATCTCACTTCACAGTTAACCCTGCGTGTGTTCACTGGGTCTTTTAAGGAACAGTTGAAATTTCAAACTCCTATTTCTCTGTCATGAGTACAGAGGGCGCTTCACCTGTGCCCCCTAAAAAATCTAGGTAGTGGTAGGGACTTGAGGTTCCAGTGGCGTCCGGGTCTGGCAATTTACCGGCAAAGGCGAGCCAGTGAAACTTCCCTTTGTCCAGACCTAAAAGGGTCAGTGTACAAACTACGTTAGTATTTTCCAATGTTAGTAAATGCACTTTTCTTTGCTTTCCTCGTTGTTTTACAGTTTTTTCATGGTTAAAATAAATGTTTTATGTAATTTAATGTATTCTTTCTTAGATTATATATATAGATTCTTTTAATTAGTTCTTCTTCTTACTACAATCAGTTTTTGAAGATGGGTGACCGTTCAACGGGTGAACTAGAAAAGCGAAAACGATGTTCTCTTTGATTATAAAATAAATTCTCTTTTTGACACTAATTATTATTAACTAATATTAATTATTATTTCATAACTTTTGTATTTTCAACAATAAAAACTTATTTTGTGCCGAATAATCACCGTTCCGTTTATTACGAAATGCCTGAATCCGTAAAATATTCCCCACTTTCAGGTGCACAAATAATTCAACTTTTTGGAGCCCACGCCAAAGACACTACTTTCTTTCGAAAGCTTATAGTCTAAGGTAATGACTTCAATAACATTGCGACTATTTAAAACAAATCACATTTGAGATCCTGATAGTTAACTTTATCAGTACATGTAATATACATTTCTAGAATTTAAGAATGTAGTGTGTCAACGGGGGTATCCCCAACCAATCTTTAACAAATTTATAGTGGACTATAGCAGATTGAATGGAGTCTAAGATAAATTCGCACTGGATAGAATGGTCTGTTGCTTAGTTATATTATATTTAGTTGGTTATTTCCCCTTGTTCTATTGAGCAAGTAAAATGCATTTTATTTACTAGATTTAAATTTAGCGGGTTAAGTAATACTGTATTCCACAAACTAGTAATACTAAATACTAATATATGTAATACTAAAAACTCATTAATAATATAAATTTAATTACAATTTTAAAATACATCAAATCATAACATACTAGTTTATATTGTATGTCTAATCAATACAGCAACTATATTAAATTGTTTAAACTAAAGAGAAGTATTTATTTTATTAATAATAAATGTTGTATTAATAACAATATATAATATAGACTAATAATATAAGTAATTAATTAATAAATTAATACAATTAACATTATAGAAGTTTTGAAGAGTCTGGTTGATATTGTGTCCAGGATGACTGAACTGTTTGACAGTATTACTTATGGATTGTTTATTATAATTTATTGTTAGTAAATAAAAATGTTTAACTTATATTTTATATTATTTATATTCTCAGTTATTTTAATAGGATTTACAATTAGTGGTAATGTAGATATAGATCAAAATGGTTATATAGCTTATTGTCCGTGTATGGGTAAGTTGTCGGTGAATTAAAAGTTAGGTTAAGCTAAAAAACACGATATTTAATAAATTAACTTACAGGACGTTTCGGAAATCAAGCAGATCATTTTTTAGGGTCTCTTGGTTTCGCTTATAATTTAAACAGAACCCTAATCCTTCCACCATGGGTAGAATATCGTTTCGGCGAACTAAAGTCAACTCAAATTCCGTTTGACACGTATTTTAAAATCGAGCCCTTAAGGGAATATCATCGGGTTATAACAATGGAACAATTTATGAGCGATTTAGCCCCTAAAATTTGGCCGGACGGAAACAGGACTGCGTTTTGTTACATGTCCAGAACCGGCAAAGATTTAAACGTTGGTTGCAATGCAAAGGAAGGGAATCCTTTTGGTCCTTTCTGGGACACTTTCAACATCAATTTCAGCAGCTCTGAATTTTACAGCCCCCTGCATTATGACACTTACAACAACGACATAAAATCGAAGTGGAATTCGAAATATCCTGGTCACAAATGGCCGGTTCTAGCTTTTACAGGTAAGTCAATGAGATGTTCGTGCTTCTGGAGTTGTTGTTACCTTCTAAACCTGTGTTTTGTTCTTTTAGGGGCCCCAGCAAGCTTCCCAGTGCAGCTGGAGTACCGTAATTTACACAAATACCTAAAATGTAGCGATTTTGTGCTCGAGAAGGCTCGCAGATTTATAAAAACAAATCTACCGAAAGCTTCCTTCATCGGAATTCATCTCAGGAACGGCATGGACTGGGTTCGGGCCTGCGATCACATAAAGCAGACCCCCAATCTGTTCTCAGCGCCCCAATGCCTTGGATATCGCAACGAGAGGGGCGTAGCCACCACATAAGAGATCTCATCATAAAGCAAATAAAACCACAAATTAAGAGCGTCAAGTCCATTTTTGTAGGGTCCGATAGCAACCACATGCTGCAGGAGTTGAACTCTGCGTGGAAGAGAGCTGGAAAGTCCTGATCCTCATGTCGTACTGGCGAATGGGGCGATTATGGGGCTCGCAAATCATTTTATTGGGAATTGTTAAAAGGGATCGAGATTCTCTTCGTTTTGGGACCACCCCACCGAGAAGTCCAAAGAACCAAACTGAAGTTGTGACACGAGTTTTAGAAGTCTGATCTTAGAGACCCGGCGTTGCCCGTGTGTGTTCAATTTAGGTAATAAGGGTCGTAACAATTACCGTTATCTACAAATTACTGATAAGGAGGCGCAATGAAATAACTTTAACTTTAAATTGAAATAATAAATAAACTCGTCCTAAAGTCCTGTACAGAGTTAAAGATTTCATTAAGTTATCGGCTGAGGGTGGCTCTAAATTGACCAGGTACTGTACAGGTGTAATTTAACTCATGCTCTCAATGCATTTATTCTCCATATGATATTTCTATGCATGTAATTATAATTTAAGGTCCGATGCCAAACACCCAAGAGTGTCCTGTGGCAATAGATGAGGTAGCATCAGTGGCGTAGCTAGGTATCAAGCTCAGGGGGCCCTCCGATCCTGACCAGCAAACCTAGCTAGAAATTCACCCACCTTTGGAATGTAAATGAAATAGGGTGCAACACGATTTTAAGGTAGTACTGTCGGTCAGAGAGTTACCGTTCAATATTTTCTAAAATTTGGTTTATTAGTAGATTATAATAAGATAACGATCTCGTTGAATTTTACAAAAACTGCAGAGAACCTGTGAAAAGATATTGAACTACGGCACTGGGTAGCACATGTTATAGAACTGATGCAAGAAGAGCATACTGAAGGTAAAGTAAAAATATGATGTGGTTTTGAAAATGTTTACTTAAAATTATGAAGATGAATAATTAATTATTATAATTCATTGTAGAGCCTGTACAGCAACATAGCTGGGATGATTGTACAGCAGCTATGTTGTCCATGAAGGCGCAACGAAAATAATGCGCTGAGTCAAACTCCAATAAACACAGAAGCGTCAACGTGTAACAATTAGTTTTACAACAATAACAAATATGTGAATTATAGTAAAAGTGATCATCGGAGATGCTGCAACACCGACGAAGGCTGTTCAACTAAAAAGAAGACTTCCTGGTTTGCCCATGAAGACAATTAAGCAGTCAAAGAAGAAGCAAAATATGTCTTCATGGATAGAGTTACATGAGTTACAAAAAAAAAAAAAAATAGAAATAGACCCGGTTGCTGGTTTGATAGTTAGTGACGTCACAACGATAAACTGTGTGTTAAGTCTAACTAAACGAATTCTGTCCTACCTATAACTATCGAATCGTCTAGTTAAGTCAGCCATATATTTCTTAGTATTCATCTGACGAGGAAATTATATAGTTCAAGAAAAAGTATCCATGCGCAAAAATGTAATTGTGAATAGAAATAATGCAATGGAAATTCAATCTGCAGCTGTAGAATTTATTGAAAAGTTTAGTTTTCCCGAGTAATAGAATGTAAGATTGTACCAATATCAAAATACAAGGGTGAACTATATACATAGATCCAATGTCCACTCATGATGCAACTATATTTGACGCATCTATACTGAAACTAAATCCAGAAGGTGACAATTTTGGACAGAACTATTTATTGGGAGATTCTGGATACCTTTTAAGAAAGTATTTATTAACTCCAACATTAACAACGCAAACAGAAGCACAGGAAAAATACAACGAAGCTAATTAGAACAAGAAATTAAATTGAACGCACTTTTGTAATTTAGAAGAGAAGATTACCATGCCTTTCAATGGGACTTAGATGCCAACTGAAAACATCAATGAGTATTATTGTGTAATCCCCTGTGCTGCACAATGTTGCAATTGATGAAGATGAGGAGTTTGTTTATTCAAATCTTCAAAACGAAATACAAAACGTAGAAGATTACCATCAGATAATGATGTAATTATTGCTTGTTACAAATAAAACATATGTATTAATATAATATAAACATTGATATTTATTTTAGGTAGACGTATACTTAATTCAAATAGGTGAAAACTCAAAAATAAATCAAAGAAAAATTATGTACATTTGTGTAGTTCCTTTAACATTATTTTAAATTCTACTTCTTTAATTTGTTTCTTCAACTTGTTTATGGTTTTGCTGCAAATTACTCTTTTAATTAATATTTCGCTCTGCTCCAGTTTTTTAAGTTTATGCTCTTTTTCGGAGTTAAGTATTATTATTTTCTTATTTAATTGGGCTTGTGTCCTCATTTTTTAGTGGCCGATTTTTCAATTGTTGATTGAAATTGATGTTAATAAATGTGTATTGGTGTGTCTCTTTTATTAAATATCTAAATATTGACGGAGATATAGCAATTAAAAGTTTGAATTGTAGTTTTAGCACTAGGTCAGTTATTTGTTCAGTCGGTCAGTGCTGTGGTAATGTTTTGTAGCTGTTGGTAGTCAAATACAAAAGAATAATAAGTTTTTATTTTATTTAACCCTGCTAAGGCAGACATGATATTGAAATTTTATTGTTCCTTAAAACAGCAGTAAATAATATTTGATATTTTGATATATAAATACATATAGCAGAGATTTATGAGCTGTAAGGTTGTGATGTCACATGCATTTGGAATGTGTACAACGTTGAATCCCTTTAATAAGTAAAGAAACACAATGACTTTTAATTGTTAATATCTCCTAACATATAAGGAGTTCTAGTATCAATATGTGGTACACTTTTATAGAAATTAAGACATAGGACACAAGCCCATTGAAGATCGTCTTCATTATTTCCATTTTCTATGAATAAAGGCATCGTTTATTTCATTTAAATGTTTTTTGTAGATAATTATTTAATAAAAACAGTTAAAAATATTTTACACAAAATACAACAATTTTTTTATACTTACAATCAAATAAAATATTTTGACAATGACGTAACAACAGTTAGGTACCTATCTATACGTTGAATAGTTAGATGAGCAACCGAACCTCTAAAACTTAACATAGTGTTTATCGTTGTGACGTCACTAACTATGAAACCAGCAACCGGGTAATATATCTCGGACAGTTTTACTCCAATCGACTTCAAATTTTCACACAATAAACTTAATATGTTGTACATTCATATAAATAAATAAAAGAAAATTGAAACTTAGCTTTCCACTAATAAGAGGGAGAGAGAGAGAGAGAGGTATGATCAGGTTGATTTAAAATATTATTCAATAATAATAACATAAAATTACTTTAATTAGAAACATATACAAGAATATAGTTCCTGATATATATGCTATAATTCTTACATACATAAATGGTTTATGTCTTAGCTAAATATATATTTTGTTAAACAAAAAAAATAATTGGATATATATCAGAAGAAAGCAGTAAAAGAGAAAGAGAGAGAGTAGATCTTTCGCGGTTTTAAGTAAATTCAAAACTGTTAAATTTTTATAATTAATTTATAATATTTAAAACTTAAAAAGAAATAATTAAAAGAGTCGTCGTCTTTCGCTTCGTTTTTCGCTGATCATTTTCTTCTGACCAACAATCGAGCAGTTTTAAGGGCGTAGTCGCCAAACTTGTCAAACCAGCGCATTGTATCATAACCAAACACAGCCGTATCGTGGTACAGACCGTTCAAATTGCTGCAAGTAAAACACAACGTTAGAATAGTACCAACACAAAAACAGAGGGTGAACATAAATGGATCAAAGTTATCAACTGAATGTTGCCATGAACTCCGCAAATAATAAATTACAAAAATCTAAATCCGCAACAAAGCGATGGGAGTTCACCAGGTGAATAAAAAAACATAAATTTATATATTATTTAACGTAATATTTTTTACCTAACGTTACGTTTTATTATTTACCGAAGTTTAGGTTTACACTGTCATTAAATAAATGTAAACGCGTCACGTGACGCAGACGCAGGTGGAGATAGTTACCTTAACGAACAACCATTGAACCACCAGCCTCCAGTCCGCTCCTTAGCACAGTGTACCGTTGGCTTACCGTCCTGGTCCTTATCGAACGTAGAGAACTTCATTCCGTTCAGCTTCCAGTGGCTGGAGCCGGTATCGTACATTGAGTCGCCTAAAACAATAACAAGAACACTGCGGTACAAACAAACCAACAACAGGACACACAACAACATCCATCCGTTGTTAACACATTCACGATGGAACAAGGCGACCCCAATGTGTTAACCACATTACTTAATCAATAATTTAACATTTAATAAGACGATCACGTCACAAAGTGTGTTATGTGTTCAGTTTAAGGTTTCCAGGGTTAAGGTTTCCAGGGCAATCCCGCATCCAGGGATTGCATTCCCTAGTTACAAATTTACAACGCATAGTGCAGTCTCAGTTTGTTCCAGACTTTCTACAAAACTGCACAAGTATCAATAACTTACCGGCATTTCCGCTGTAACCGCTAATTGTCAGCTGGAATCCAGTACTGGAAGAGCCGACGATGAAAGTGTTGTAACGGGCGTACGCCTTGGTTCCATTATGAGCCTGTACCTCAACGTACAACTCATGGTGTCCTTCTTTTGTGATCTGCAACGAATACAAGTCATTATGCATTTATCTGAGTGTTGTCAGCAACAGACTGCTAACTTCCACCTTAATTGATGACGAAGAAATGTTGTTAACAAATGCAAACTGATCTACCTCATGGATGTGCTCGAGTCCAAGCCAATGGTTGCCTGTTTTGCTGCCGAACCCTACACTGTATTCTTTGTAAGTTTTATTAAAGTTGACATCCTTGCTAAACCTCTTTTGTATCACCTGAAATAATGAAATAAATAGTTTTTACCTGATATATTTTGTTTATATTGTGCGGATTGTTTAATATATAACTTACTGTCCATTTCTGTCCGGCTAGTGTCAGATCGCAGTAGACCTCAAACGGTTCGCTAGTTTTGGATGGTTGGATGAGATACACACCGGATGTGCTGCCTAAGACATCTGCACAGCTTGAAGGCGGAACTGTAATGAAGTCAACTTGGTTATTGGTCTCGTTCTTGTGTCGATTTTTCAATTGTTGATTGAAATTGATGTTAATAAATGTGTATTGGCGTGTCTATTTTATTAAATATCTAAATGTTGATAAAGATATAGCAATTAAAAATTTCAATTGTAGTTTTAGCGCTAGAAATGATCGGCCATATTTATGCCGCAAAAAGTAGGTCAGTGCTGTAGTAATGGTTTGTAGCTGTTGCTAGTCCTGTGTATCTAGTAGCAAAGAATAATAAGTTTTTATTTTATTTAACTCTTTTACGGCAGACATAATATTGAAATTTGATTGTTCCTTGAAATAGCTGTAAATAATATTTGATATTTTGATATATAAATATACATATAGCAGAGATTTATGTTGTAAGGTTGGTAACCTGTAAACTTGTCAGAGTTCTGTCATGAATATGCTATCCTTTTATACTCTGTTGTATAAAAGAGATAGCAACTTAGCGCACATGATTTCACATGTCTTGGAATGTTCTGCAACGTTGAATCCCTTTCATAATCAAAGAGACAAAATGACTTCTTTAATTGTTAATATCTCTTAACATATAAGGAGTTTATAACAAATAATTGAACATGTGAGGTCTTGGTACCAAACTTTATCAATATGGAGTACACTTTTATAGAAATTAAGACATAGGACCCAAGCCCATTGCTCTGACGAACCAACCAAACAGACGAACTGCGATCAGTAAGTTTAAGTAAAAGCCTGTCCAACTCACCGCATTCCACGACACCCGGCAGCCAATTTCCATCAGAGCAGACGATGACCTGGTCTGTGGGGCCTCCGTTTTTTGGTGTACAGTTGTAGCGCAATGCTTCTTTTTCTGCAATGGCTACACCGGGTTTTGGAGCTTTTGTGCAACCAACTATCGAGTAGCTGCCTATTTTAGGAAGATCCGGCAAAATACAGTTCTTACTTTCTGAAAAATAGAATATAAAGTTACTAAAACCAGGATTAATTTTTTAATCCAACATTATCTAAATGTGTATAACATGACGTTCATTAAGTTAACTACTGGTTAGTTTTTTAGGGAACCTACTTTGGCACTGAGGAGGCCCTGTGGTCCATAATCCGTTCTGACAGACTGCTGCTCTATTCCCTACGATGTCGTAAGTTGCGTCACAGGAATAAATTACTGCAGTCCAATTAGGAACTTCTCCGTCCTGTACCAATGGGCAACCTGAACCTGAGAGTACAAAGCTCCCATGCGCTGGATTTGTCGGCAAGGGACATGTTACCTTTCCTGGAATATATAGAAATAATGTAGGTTTAGTCCCAACAAATTTGTAATTTTTCTTTTAGGGCATTATCTTACTCTGGCATTTTGTAAATTGCGTGTCCCATGTGCCATCAATGCAAACAGCCGTGGAATGTGAATATGGTACGTAGCCGACGTCACAGTTGTACTGAATTATTGTTGAATTGGGTACAACTGCTCCGGGATGTGTGTCAGCGGGGGCCCCCAGAACTGTGTAACGTCCGTTCCTTGGGAATTCCGGCAAAGTACACCTTCTGCAAGTTAAATGAATTTTTCAAAATCATTTAATTAATTTTTTTCGAATAAGCAATCAAAATCTCGTGCAAATAATCAATTTGGAAGCACAAAATACCACTGGAACAAGTTGTTAATGAAATAATAAATTGAGTGAAAGTTTTATCTCACTTCATGGTACTTACGAATCACACTGAAGAAGAAAGCCGGAGTCATGTTGGTCGTTGCAAGAAACTGAAAAAGAAAATGCAACTTGTACACACAGAAGTAGAATACAACGACCAGGGACAGGGCTATAAGATTTCTTTGTGTAAGAACAGAATATTTAACATTTTAAAACTAATAAACTAAAATAAATAAAATTGATATCTAATAAACGTAATCATCAATGTAATTGTGACATTTAATGTTCAATTAACTTGTTTATTGCTACACGAATGATGAAACATTTATTGGTGGATTATTAAAATCATGAAATGACGTTTTGTGCCTTTACAATTATAAAAGTAAAATGTTACCTAAATTTAAGCTAATATAGACATTTTGTGTTTAGCGGAATTGATTAAATAACTTTTATTTCTAAATTGTGTACTACAGGTTATTCTTCTTCTTCTTTTTGGTTATTTATTTACTTTAAATTGCCCTGATGAAATATAATTCATAGAATTACTGGTGTTTAAGAATATCGATTGTAAAAATAAAAACAAAAATTAGAACTTACCTGACAGCAGCCCTAATTGGCACAACACTAACATTATAAAAGTTTTCAACATTTTGGTTTTTCTGTATTAGATTATTTTGTGTTTCACTTTATCGCGTTCACTTGTAATTGTCGTTAGGCCCGTTGGTCCAGGCATCTTATAGTTGAATTGACGAATGATTAACTGGTTCAAACTGCCAATATTCGCGTAAACAAGATTAACCAAGAGTGGCACTTGACGTTCCAGTGATAACAGCAGGATGCATCGTATCATGATAATTAATAAGTTGGAGAAAAACTTTAAAAAATTGGGCACGACTTATGTGATATCTTTTAATCAGTGAACTTTCGCATTTATCTTTCCCTGGTTTTCCTGTTTCACATGAAGTGGACGGTCAATTTGTTGTCAAGGTGATGTCTAACAGAACTTTTAGTTGACAAAGTGTGGTTATTTTTCAACGAGACTGATGCTACTCTAAGGGAAGTTCAGACCTATCCTAACCCTAAAACGGATCTATACTCCTCTTTTCATACTAAATAAACTAAAGTAAACCTCTGCTCATCATAAACATTATTATATGACCCTGCCTTAGTCATAAACAAAATTATGATCCGATCGTTTTATGTAATTCAAACTTTGTAAACCTTTTCAAACTTAAGATGGTCAAAAGGAATTTCTTAATACTTGTTATGGGGGTAAGAAATAGATTCTCCTGTTAAGGAATATGACAGATAGGTGCAATAATGAGTTAGATAGAGATAGATAGTGTTTCACGAATAATTCCTGTTCCGATAAATAGTCTGTTCATATAATAGTTGATATTACTTGACTCTGTGTTTTACATATATGAAATGTGTTACGTGTTACACGTGGCCAGTTACACTGTGACATTCACAAAGGAGTATGGGAAGACCATACTGTTCGATTCGATATTGTGCGAACTGTTTGAAATTACCGCAATTAAATCAACGACGCTAGTCAGAACTAGGACTGTTGATTCATGACTTGACTTGCACAATTTGACCAACGTAGTCAATACGTTTGTCCCTGCACATGCAAAATACACATGACGTCACAGCTGAATACAGTCAGAATATTATCTTTGACAACAGCTGCTACAACACAAGACTCCATTATGTTTAATTACAATGGGCTTGTGTCCTATGTCTTAATTTCTATAAAACTGTACTACATATTGATAAAGTACGTTACTAGAACCTCAAATGTTCAATTATTTTTTAATAACTCCTTATATGTTAGGAGATATTAACAATTAAAAAAGTCATTTTGTCTCTTTAATTATTAAAGGGATTCAACGTTGTAGACATTTCAAGTGCATGTGACATCACAATCCTTGTGTAAGGTTACCAACTTTACAGCTTTTAAATCTCTGCTATATGTATTTGTATATCAAAATATCAAATATTATTTACAGCTATTTTAAGGAACAATCAAATTTCAATATTATGTCTGCCTTAGCAGGGTTAAATAAAATAAAAACTTATTATTCTTTTGACTTGACTTGATTATTTCGACTACCAACAGCTACAGAACATTACCACAGCACTGACCTACTCAACAAATAACTGACGTTAAAATGCATTTCACGTCATACAAATATGACCGACCATTTCTAGCGCTAAAACTACAATTCAAACTTTTAATTGCTGTATCTCCGTCAATATTTAGATATTTAATAAAATAGACACGCCAATACACATTTATTAACATCAATTTCAATCAACAATTGAAAAATCGACCACTAAAAAATGAGGACACAAGCCCATTGAAATAATGACTGTAATAAGGCAGACAAAATATACTGACAAGACTAATAGCTTTAAATGAAATAATGTAAAAATTAATGTGAATTTGATGATTTTAGTGGTGATGATTAGTTAATATGAAATAATGTAATGTAAGTGCTTCCACTAGCTGAAAATCTTAATGTGGCACTTAATCTTTCATTAGGATTTATTCCCTCCTTGATGGTAGTGTCCTTTTTTGTATTGGAGGAGTCACACGTCTTAATAATTCCAGATACAGCTCCTCATTTATTCTTAAAAAAGTTTTGAGTGTAGAACAAACACCAATAAGCATATAAAAAAGCAGAACTTTCAAGACAAAAAGTTAACCTAAAAATTATTTTAAGAAATTTAGTCAGTCGCACGGTTTTAATCTAATTTCTTTCATTAAATTCACATGTGATAAAGATTCTCTTAAGATACCATGATTTCATCCATTTACTTCTTGACTTATTTAGCATCAAAGCTAAACCTAGCGCAATTAGAGAGTCGTCATCCATATTTAAACACTGCACATGGGCCGACTGATTGCAAATCTTAGCCCCGAATCTACCAAACCAGTTTAGGTTTGTTCGCCCCGTGTGTTTTATCTCACTCGTATACACGTTCGTTCTCTCACTAACAACACAGTTGCATTCTCATTTGGTTAGGGCAGATTCGGGGCTCAGGTTCGCAATCGAACTATTGAATTGAATTATACGTGATGCAAACTTGCTAAACGATTGACACATTCATTTAATAAAATAAAAGTGAGGTTATGACATTGACTTGTTCACTATAACACAAATACTTGACAAAAATTGTTAATGATGGGTAACAAACGTTCTGATACGTTCACACTGAGCATTGTAGGTTATGTTTTAATGTCCGAACATGCCCGAAGCATCTTCGGACGCTTTGATGTGTTTTATTTTATCTCTTTACTTTTGACAGATGTTTTAGGGATTTTGTTTCAGCGTCACAAGCTGTTTGTGCTGTTAAGGGCGTGTCTTTCATTATCAAGATAATTCATTTGTTGGCAGAC
This sequence comes from Panorpa germanica, assembly GCA_963678705.1. Classification (NCBI taxonomy): domain Eukaryota; kingdom Metazoa; phylum Arthropoda; class Insecta; order Mecoptera; family Panorpidae; genus Panorpa; species Panorpa germanica. Next base: position 22,797,802 of record OY783208.1, on the reverse strand, counting down.
CAAGGTTACTAACAAACTTCTAATATTATGAATGTTGCGAACAAAGGTTTGTACAAGTTTTCAGCTTATCTTAATATATATAAATTACGTGTCACATGTTTGTCCGAGTTTGTCCGCGATGGACTCCTAAACTACTTAACCGATTTTAATCAAATTTGTACACCGTGTGCAGTTTGATCCAACTTGAAAGATAGGATAGCTTACATCTCAATTTATGATTGCAAAATTATCTTATTGTCTATTAATTATCTGTATATGACATATGACATCTGGCGACGATGATGGCGACATCTGTTGACTAGATTGAGTAAATATTCTGTTGACTAGATTGAGTAAATATTCAATAGATGGCGCTATGTAATGTAATATGACAAAAACGTTAGTCACAGCAACGCGTGGCCGGGACAGCTAGTTACTTCTATTTCTATTACTGCTACTTCTATTAAAGTAGAAATAAGTGCATTAAAATAATCACGCAGCTAACAAGTAACACGTGCTAGTGTTTTAAATAAATAGACAAGTACTTAACAGTGTACCTCAGAATTAGAACTTGATAAATAAAACACATGTTTCTATTGAAATACTAACAACCCTATAAACCCCTAATAATAAAAGAATGACAAGCTAGCAAAACGTTTTTAAAAAATTTAACCCAAATCAAATCAAGTAAATTTATGTTTTAGCGACTTTTGCAATTCCCTTAAAGTAAATAATATAATCGCCATGAATCGGGTACACGAGTTAGACATGGCGCCGCTCAAAAAACGCTCCTGTACCGTTGACAACAAATTGACCGTCCACTGATCACGTGATTCGGCGATGATCTGAACTCTGTTAACACGTGCTGAATTCTATAATCATTTATTTCTTAATTTGGGATTTCTATGCTAACAAACATCCCGTTCTTATCACTCTGACGTCATCCGCGTGACCTCTCACCTTGTTTACGCTAATATTTGGCGGTTAACACGTTGAGGACGGAGCACGGAGTACGGAACACGTTGTGCTTTACTTTTGTAGAAAATTTAAATTATTTGACGTTGAAAACAACAGGAAATTTTATGTTTTGTTTCCCCGTTGTCCATTGGTTGTAAAATAATCCTCCTCCGTCGCCCCGTCCCGTCGTGAACGTGTTAACAACGGATGGTAGTTGTTGTGTGTGCCCAGTTGATGGTTTGTTTGTACCGCAGTGTTCTTGTTATTGTTTTAGGCGACTCAATGCACATAACCAGCGACAGCTACTGGAACCTGAACGGAATAAAATTCTCTACGTACGACAAGGGCCAGGACATGTACTCGGGTAACTGTGCTGAGACGCACCAAGGAGCCTGGTGGTACAAAGCTTGTTCGGCCCGGTAACTATCTCCACCTGCGTCTGCGTCACGTGACGCGTGATGAGACGGTCCTCTAAAGTGTAGGGTTGCCACCTCATCGGACGCCCGGGCCTAGACACATTATCTCCAGGCCACGGGTTTACTTATTCCTACTCCGGGTCTGCGACTTCTGTCACAAAACACACAATTATTTGTTTCCATGTTACAACATTTTCTCCGCGGCAGTTCAGGAATATAAATCCGTTAAATATTCAAACTTTTATCAAATTTCAACAAATTTATTAAACTGAAAATAACACATATACATTATACTTAAACTAGTAAAATATTTTAGAACTTTTGCTTTAATTAAGGTAGTTGTGCAGCGACACTAACTTCTATAGCTGTCCTACTCTTTCTAATACACGTCCTATATTTAGGTTAACTTTTTTACGTTAATGTTATGTCAGATTACATTAAGAAAAATATTCGATTGACATAAATTTACGTTTTTTGTTCACCGAGTGATTAAAAGCAGTTTTATTAGATGAAATAAAAATATGCAGCAACCCAATGAAACTCCCATCGCTTTGTTGCGGATTTAGATTTTTGTAATTTATGGTTTTCAGTGAATTGACTAAAATATATTTCAGTGCAGAGTTGATGGCAACATTCAGTTGTTGTCAGTTGGTAACCCTGATCCATTTATGTTCACCCTCTGTTTTTGTGTTGGTACTATTCTAACGTTGTGTTTTACTTGCAGCCATTTGAACGGTGTGTACCACGACACGGCTGTGTGGGGTGATTTGAACACAATGTACTGGGCTTACAACTTTGACTGGTACTCCCTAAAAACAGCGCGGATGCTGATCAGAAGGAAATGATCAGCGTAAAATGAAGCCGCACAAAACAAAAACACACAGGGAAGAAAAGAAATAAAATGAACGGAACCACTTGACAGAAAGAGAGAGAGAGAACACGACATCAAAGTCACATTCCAAGTGCATGTGACATCAAAATCCTTGTGTAAGGTTACCAACCTTACAGCTCATAAATCTCTGCTATATGTATTTATATATCAAAATATCAATTATTACTTACAGCTATTTCAAAAAACAATAAAATTTCAATATTATGTCTGCCTTAGCAGGGTTAAATAAAATAAAAACTCATTATTCTTTGATTTGACTTGATTATTTGACTACCAACAGCTACAGAACGTTACCACAGCACTGACCTACTCAACAAATAAATGACGTTAAAATGCATTTGACGTCATACAAATATGGCCGACCATTTCTAGCGCTAAAACTACAATTCAAACTTTTAATTGCTATATCTCCGTCAACATTTAGATATTTAATCAAATAGACACGCCAATACACATTTATTAACATCAATTTCAATCAACAATTAAAAAATCGATTACTAAAAAATGGGACACAAACCCATTCTTGTAGACACATCCATTTTAGTTTGTGTCTATGGTTTCTATAGTTATGGAGCTATTCTATGTCTTATATAATTTCACTTTTATTATACAAACGTGTACAATAAATATTCTCAATTATTGTAATGGCACAAAAATTACGGTATATTAACACCTATAAATATACTTAATTTAATTTTTAATAGCGCTATCAAAATCTATTTATTTTTTATGTGATAAAAGTGTTTCCTTTATTATTTTGTTTCATATTTAGTTTATATGAAAACGACACCGAAGGTGAAACAGTTCTAACCTGTAATGTATATTTCTTTAAATTAATTTGGAATCCTAATTATAGATATGTAAATAATTGATTTTTTTATAATTTATTTCGTAACAAGTAAATATTTGTTTTATTGTCACGTGGAAGTTCTATATTTGCAATTATTGATTCATCGCCATCTTACAATATTGTATCACGTATTATTCTCGTATGCTAAAAATTCCAATTTAATTTTTAATTTATAAGGTTATAGTTAGTTATATATATATAACTAAACTAAATATATATATATAACTAATAATATAAATATATATTATTAATATATATATATATATAAATAATATAAAAATTACTATATATTAAAGAACTTTTCAATATGTAAAAGTATATAATATTTGTTAGTGGTGTATTCAATTTGTGCAAATAATTGTGATAACAGTGGTATGATTAATTTGCATGTTAAAGTTGCTTTAGTAAAGTTAAATGTAAGGTCTGTTTATTTCTGTATTATCTAAAAAGCTATGTGCGTTTAATTAAAAGAAAACTATTTTTAATATCATCGTAAAATCTGTTAAACATAAATGTGGTGTTCTAACCTCAATTATGAAATTTCATCTATAACCTTAAATATCTTCTATTTGTTAATAAAAAGTGGTAAAATGAATATTATGTAGTGATTAGTACATATTTTGTACTAATAGTACAAAGTATTATAAATTATACACAAGCGATTATTATATTGAGTATTATAAATTATACAAGCATTATAAAACATATGAAAATGCTATAATTTTTTTTTTACAAATTAAAAAACAAAAGGTGTAGGCACATCGAATAATTACCAATAATGTTTGGGTAATAGAAGATTAATTAGTCGATAGATTTGTTATTTAAAATATAAAGCAAAACCCTCGTTATTGTAGTAATTTATACATATCTAGCAGATATTAATACATATTGTTTAGCAGATATTAATAATTGGCTTACAAAACGTATATCATTTTAAAAATTGCTTTCTGTCAATAGTAGCAAATTTTTGTTAGGTTACATTTTATATTTCCATTAATTTAATTAAAATAAAAAAGAAGTATATATAAATATAAAGCGTTCTTTCGGTGTTATCAATTTTTGGTACATCTAGTACTATTAACAATTTGCTAATTACTATTTGACATATTTGTACGAAAATAGGAGCTCTATCTTATAATTTTCCAATAAGAATTATTTATTTAACAATTATGCAGTTGTTTTATATATTATCATTAAATACATTTAAAATCAAAGCCTTTTTCCTGCGATGTTTTGTTTTTATTTAAATATCACAGGAAAAAGGTTTTTCTTTTGTTTGTAAATCATCTGCAATTAAAAATGTAAGTTTTATACATATATTTTATGTTTTGTTTACATTTTTTTTTTAATATCTAACCATTTTATCTACAGAAAACAAAAGACTTTGTAATTGTATTGTAAGAATGTAAATTTATACGCAGAATTATTATTACTGGTTTGGAGTTGCAAAAAGCATGTCACTACAGAAAGAAGACGAAATATTTATGTAAGATATATTATTGTTACTTTTAACTAATGTTTTCGTAAAATTTACTGAATTAATATGTAAATAATATTACAGGTATTCATTTTTAGTGGTTCTTGAGAAATTAGGAAAATCAAATCGACGATAAAACATTTTCTTCATCACATTTTCGCAAAGCGATTGAAGACGAAGTGAGTATTAAGATATTTACTTTACTTTTTGAGGTCTATTTAATGTGCTTGTGTCCTATGTCTTAATTTCTATAAAAGTGTACTATATATTGATAAAGTGGGTTACTAGAACCTCAAATGTTTAATTATTGTTTAATAACTCCTTATATTTTAGGATATTATTAAAATTTAATTATTAAATGGATTCAACACTGTGTGTACAACACACATTCCAAATGCATGTGACATCACAATCGCTGCCAACCTTACAGCTCATAAAATATATTTCGAGTGAGGTTCTTTTTCATGCGACGTTTTTTATTATTCAAATGTCACATGAAAAAGGATCTTGTTCTGAATATGTTGTACTCTAATTTGGTTAATCTTGATTGATTAGAATCGATATGATTCAAATCTCACTGGACTTAAGGTTCTTATTTTATTATTTTTTCTCTGACGTCATGAATGAAGTTATGAAACATGTCTTAATTTCTATAAATTGATAAAGTGGGTTACTAGAACCTCAAATGTTCAATTAATTTTTAATAACTCCTTATATGTTAAGCGATATTAACAATTAAGAAAGTCATTTAGTCTCCTTAATTATTAAAGGGATTCAACGTTGTACACATTCCAAATGCATGTGACATCACAATCGCTGCCAACCTTACAGCTCATAAAATATATTTCGAATGAGGTTCTTTTTCATGCGACGTTTTTTATTATTCAAATATCACATGACAAAGGATCTTGTTCTGAATATGTTGTACTCCAATTTGGCTAATCTCGATTGGTTAGAATCGATATGATTCAAATCTCACTGGACTTAAGGTTCTTATTTTATTATTTTTTCTCTGGCGTCATGAATGAAGTTGTGAAACATGTCTTAATTTCTATAAATTGATAAAGTGGGTTACTAGAACCTCAAATGTTCAATTATTTGTTAATAACTCCTTACATGTTAAGAGATATTAACAATTGAAAAGTCATTTTGTCCCTTTAATTATTAAAGGGATTCAACGTTGTAGAACATTCCAAGACATGTTATGCCACAAATATAGCCGACCATTTCTAGTGCTAAAACTACAATTCAAACTTTTAATTGCTATATCTCCGTCAACATTTAGATATTTAATAAAATAGACACGCCAATACACATTTATTAACATCAATTTCAATCAGCAATTGAAAAATGAGTTCACAAGCTCAGTGGGTTTCAAAAGCTAAAAAAGGCATATCTTCTCTAATTTTTTTCTAATATAACAAATGAAATATTAAATTCAAACTTTTCAACATATCAAAGATAAACTTTTGACAAACATTTTGTGAAATTTTCATTTCAAAATATTGAAAACTCAGCCATTGAGACCTCATTTTCTGTGACCCCTCAGAATTGGCGTTGATTTATCTGATATTGAAAACCAAATTATTTCTGTTAGTGGATATATATATATCTCGTATGTATCTAAAATATTTAAAATAATTTTGAAAAACTGATTTTATATTTTAGAAATATTACCATTATGATATCAAAGAAAAGGAAGAAGCTATCAAATTTTGGAAGATATTCTTTATTTTGGTACTGGCCCATAAAAGAAGACACATTGCTTTCAAAGCTTGTGATATATTTCGAACAAGGGCCTTTCTCCTGTGACGTTTTGTTAATATCCAAATGTCACAGGAGAAAGGTCTTCGTTTTAAACATGCTACTGCTTCAGGACTATAACAGAAAATATTTATGGTAATGTAGCAAGTAGGTTAAATAATCATATTTTCGATAATGTTTTTTGAGGACACAAATAATAGATAATTATTTCTATAATAACTACATGATAAAATAACATTTAAAGGATACTTTGTGAAATTTTCATAAATAAATATCAAGAAATGAGCCATTGACAGCGAATCTCCGGTGACGTCACAAAAAAAGTTTCATAACTCATCACTGGATTATTTGAAATCAAAAAACCAAAATGATTTCATTAGTTGATAAGTTTCTGCAGGTCACCCTGTCGGGTTTTTTTCTTTAATTGATTTTTCCATTTTTTTACAGCACTTAATATCACAAATCAAAATACCAAAGAAAATTAAATTAAAAAGAAAAAGAACTCGACATTGTTACCTCGGCATTTATGTAAAGAAAGAGTGTGCAAAATTTCATTGCGGATCGGTGCAGTAGATTTTGAGCTGACTCTGAAAAAGCTAAGTGTGAGAAAACGCGTTTAAAAGTTTCAAAGTAAGACGAAACCAGACCAGAGAGGTGAAGACTTAAAACTCTATATCTCTGACAGTTTTACTCCAATCGACTTCAAATTTTCACACAATAAACTTAATATGTTGTACATTCATATAAATAAATAAAAAGTTGAAGTTGAATTGCAGAAGATCAAACTATGTCATTAAACATTTCCTGAATATCAAAAGAATGGGCTAGTGTCCTATGTCTTAATTTCTATAAAAGTGTACTACATATTGATAAAGTGGGTTACTAGAACTCCTTATATGTTAGGGGATATTAACAATTAAAAAGTCATTTGTGTATAATAATCCCTGTACTTAATAAACAGGTATTTTTTTCTTTTTAATACATTCCAACAAATCGAATTAATATGGGTTTTTGTTAAATGGTTTTATAATTTAAACCAACAATTAAAAATGTATTTAATTACAGTACTACAGAAGAAAATATTCAGGAAACTTATTAAATATATTCCAAATGAAAGCCTTTTTCTTGTGATGTTTTATACTTATCCAAATATCACATGAAAACGGCTTTTGTTTTGGATGGAAGCCTGTGCTAATTTCGTACAGTGGAATACAGGGCATTAAAATCGGGACTGGATGATAACAAGCGATACAGGTATATCATTTTTATTCATTGAATTTGTTAACAATTTGCGTGTAAAGGTTTTTATATTTCAAATTAACAACATTTAAAAACAAATCATCGAAATCTGAGTTAAGAGTTGCCTTGAACGATCTTTGTTCAAGTATAAGAATAACTGAACGAGTTAAACCAACTCTATTTGTAATATATTTAAGTATATTAATATATGTATTTCAATATTTACTACGAGAATTTACAAGCTATCAACCTAATGATATATAAAAATTAATACAGAAATCATAATTAGGAAAAAAAGAATGGATTAAAATATATTTATTTTAATAAAGTAATTAATTTTCTTTTTCTTGATGGTTTTTCATTATCATAAATTATTTTACGTTATATTGGTTGATATCCACACTATCATTTTATGGTGCATATATTATAATAACTATGGCAGCAATCTAATTTGTCTTCCCAGAGCAATTCTCTTATTTCCAATACTTTTATTGATTGATTTACTTGTCTATTGGTATTTTTTGTTTACACTGACCACATTTAAGTAGCAACTTTTCCTCTTGCTATTTCTGCATCAGTAACATTAATTATTTGATGTTTAATTGGTGAATCAGCGATTATTCTTGAACACCTGTAGTTTCTAAATTGTCTGAATATTCTAATTTTTGCAAAGGAACCATGATGGAATAGAATTTTCGTTCCAGTTATAAAGTTGTTTGCAGACATAATTGTTTTTCACATTAAAGTAATTGCCGCATTGAAATATTATACTAAGCTCCAGCAAACTGTCTGTATTTTTCAAACCTGTCTTCAAGGGCTGTCATCAGTTTGAAACTTTCATTGCAAGATATATTTAAATTTTAATTCATTGACACCGGTGCAGAATCTGCTGTTATACTATACATAGAGTGTAGATGTATTTTGGTAATCCTGCCAATAACCTGGAAGACCATTATGCTTTATACATTTTAAAATATCTTCCAAATTCTTTATTTCTCTTGCACTGGTGTAAGTATTAGCTCTTTGAATACTTTGAATTATAGCTGCATTTAAGTTTGGGTTTCTTAAGTTTCTGTTTCTAATGGACCTGTGTCCTCATTTTTTAGTGGTCGATTTTTCAATTGGTGTTAATAAATGTGTATTGGTGTGTCTATTTTATTAAATATCTAAATGTTGACGGAGATATAGCAATTAAAAGTTTGAATTGCAGTTTTAGCGCTAGAAATATCGGCCATTTGTATGACGTAAAATGCATTTTAACGTCAGTTATTTGTTGAGTAGGTCAGTGCTGTAGTAATGTTTTGTAGCTGTTGGTAGTCAAATAATCAAGTCAAATCAAAGAATAATAAGTTTTATTTTATTTAACCCTGTTACGGCAGACATAATATTGAATTTTTTTTGTTCCTTGAAATAGCTGTAAATAATATTTGATATCAAAATATATAAATACATATAGCAGAGATTTATGAGCTATAAGGTTGGTAACAAGTATTTTGATGTCACATGCATTTGGAATGCTGTACAACGTGAATCCCTTTAATAATTAAAGAGACAAAATGACTTTTTTAATTGTTAATATCTCTTAACATAAAGGAGTCATTAACAAATAATTGGATATTTGAGGTTCTAGTAACCCACTTTATCGATATATAGTACACTTTTATAAAAATTAAGACTTAGGACACAAGCCCATTGAGATGGGACACTATCAAACAAAGGAAACTTCTAAAGAAAAGGTTTGTTTCTAGACTTAGTGATAGTAATACAAGACAAATGTCAAAACTATGTTATTAATATAAATATTTACATTTAATATGATAATTAATATAAAAGAATACAACATATTAAAGTATGTTACGTGTTTTATAATATGCCAACAAAATCACGAAGGTGTGTATCCCTTTTATAATTAATTATTTAATGTAACCTACATAACCTAAAATAATTTGTTTATACTTATTTGTTATTAATTAATATAACTTTATATAAATATACTAATTGGTTTTGTTACTCTGCAGTTCTAAGAATGCGGAATGGGAAAGGGACCGTAGAAATAATTTAAAATTAAGTTTTGATGATCTCGAATCTCTTTTACCAGAATATAATCCGTCAGCTCCTCTTAGTAAAGTCACTATTATTAAAAAAGCGGCTATTTTTATAAGAGATTTATTAAAAAAGGATAACAAAGCTCAAAATAAAGACACGGAACCATGTAAGTTTGTGATTGTCGTTTGATTTATGAACGTGTTGTTAATTTGGTTGGTAATTTTTAGGTAATGAAACAGATCTGCAAATAAAAATCACAACATTATTAACTAGATGTAAAAAGCTGCAAGAACTATTAGTGGAGTCAGGGATTCAAATTCCTAATAATTTAACTGAGGAAATTGTAATAAAATTGAAAAGTGTATCAGAAGAAAAAGTATTAAATAAAGAAAATAATAATGTCACAAATAAGAATAACGAAAATGTTGACGCTACCAAAGAAAGTGGTATTCAAAAAGAAAACTTGCAAGAGAAAAAACCTACTGATGCAAATGTTGAAGAACAGAGAGTGCCACAAAAACAAACAGGTATACACCTACTAAGCACTATAACTGAATTTATAAAAAACTGCACTGTATATTGCTAAAGTTACCTATCAAAACCTCAAATATACAATGGGCTTGTGTCCTCATTTTTTAGTGGTCGATTTTTCAATTGTTGATTGAAATTGATGTTAATAAATGTGTATTGGCGTGTCTATTTTATTAAATATCTAAATATTGACGGATATATAGCAATTAAAAGTTTGAATTGTAGTTTTAGCGCTAGAAATGGTCGGCCATATTTGTATGACGTGAAATGAATTTTAACGTCAGTTATTTGTTGAGTAGGTCAGTCCTGTGGTAATGTTCTGTAGCTGTTGGTAGTCGAAATAATCAAGTCAAGTCAAAGAATAATAAGTTTTTATTCTATTTAACTAGGACAGACATAATATTGTAATTTGATTGTTCCTTGAAATAGCTGTAAACAATATTTGATATTTTGATATATAAATACATATAGCACAGATTTAAGAGCTGTAAAGTTGGTAACCTTACACAAGGATTGTGATGTCACATGCATTTGGAATGTGTACAACGTTGAATCCCTTTAATAATTAAAGAGACAAAATGACTTTTTTAATTGTTAATATCTCTTAACATATAAGGAGTTATTAACAAATAATTGAACATTTGAGATTCTAGTAACCCACTTTATCAATATATAGTAAGACATAGGACACAAGCCCGTTGTTCTTATTGAATTCGCAATATTATAAAGTTATTAACATTTTAAATAGTCATTTGTTTCCTTTTAATAATTGAATTCAGTTCACGACGTCATTCTTTCCACAACTTCTTCCTCACTACCATTTGCTTACTTTTACCATCACTGTTAAACAAGAGAAGTGCAAAGGAGATGCAGAATGAAACGTCAAAGCTATAACAGCTGTTGCGTCGACTTATAATGTTTCAATATAATGTCGTGGTATAAAACGAAAAATAGATGAAATTATTTCAGGGACATTACGCTGTAAAACAAAATTCAAACTTTAAATAGATATATCTCCGTTAATTTTAGAATATTTAATAAAATAAAATAAAAACGTGAATATACGTTTAATAACTAATATTTCATTAAAAAATGAGTTCATAACTCAAATATTTTTTCAACTTCCAATAGTTTCAACTTTTCTTAAATTTATTTATATGAATGTACAACATATTAGGTTTATTGTGTGAAAATTTGAAGTCGATTGGAGTAAAACTGTCGGAGATATAGAGTTTTAAGTCTTCACCTCTCTGGTGTGGTTTCGTCTTTCTTTGAAACTTTTAAACGCGTTTTTCTCACACTTAACGTGATGAGTTATGAGTAACTTTTTTTGTGACGTCACCGGAGATTCGCTGTCAATGGCCCATTTCTTGATATTTATTTATGAAAATTTCACAAAGTATTCTTTAAATGTTATTTTATCATGTAGTAATTATAGAAATAATTATATATTAACTGTGTCGTCAGAAAACATTATCGAAAATATTTATTGTAGATGAACAAGATGTTAGACTTGCCCCGCAGAACGCAACAACTGCTAAAACAAAAAGCAGCTCCCACACATCAGTCAAGAAAACTGCTGAAAAAACTAAAGACAACAAAATATTAAAGACTCAAGAATTAAATCTAAGAGGTACGTAATATATTTTTTTTATTTTACACAAGTATTTAATTAATTTATTTTCTTTTTCTAATATTTAGAAGTTTCAACTGCAACAATTTCATCACCTGTAATACAAAGTGCGTTGTGTCCAACGTATATCCTGTCTAATGGTAAACTACTTCCGGTTGTACCTCAAACAACAACACTAGCTACACAAATCATAGTGAACGGAAATAACAATATGAACGGCTTAGTCATTATGCGGAGGCCTCAGACTTCAACAACAGGGAAAATGAGAGCAAAAAGTAAATTAAAAGGAGCAGGAAATGTTTCCAAACCGGTGCTACAAAAAATAGCTTCAAAAGGATTTAAAATAGATTTGACAAAAACAAATAAAGTCCCAATTCCTGCGCTAATATCGCAGCAATCACAAAAAATGAAAAGTTTAGGATTAAAAAGGAAACCCAAGCCTGTAGATAGAGTAACGTACAGGGTTTTAAAAAAATTTAGACAAAATAAATTGAAAGAAATGAAGAAACAAATAAATATAAGAAAGGATAAAGTAGATGATAATAATAAGTTGATAAGTTGTCAAATCGATAAAAAAGTAGAACCCGAAAAAATTGATGAAACAAAACTAGAAAGTAAAAAAAGTGAAGAAGATAATAAAAAAGTGAAGATAAATAATTACACAATTGATAAATTATGTCAAGATAAAAATAGTGAAAATAAAGAAGAATTAAAAAGTGCTGATAAAAGTAAACTAGGAAGTGATGGTCCTGAGAATCATTCGGAATTATCCAACGATTTATTTGCTTCGTTGCATGTAGCTCCTGGAGGTCATCACCCTGAATCAACATCTCCAACAGCTGCATTCCTAATGGCTTTTCCTTTAGTTTCAACAGGCGGAAAAATGACGGAAGTTCTAATCGAGGATAATTCAGTGAACAACAGCGACGCCCCAACGCTGCTACAAATTGGTAACCTTGAATCCACCAACCAGAAACATCATTTAGATTTACAAACACCAAATTTATTATCATTGGACAACTTTTCATCATTTTTTTCAAGCAAAGATATGTACAGTAACATTTGTCATTTGGAATCATCCGAAAAAAGTGATTGTTTAAAAGTGAAACGTTCGGAAAGTGGCATCATCGAAAAAGTGGTCAAAAACGATAAAACAAATCCAAAAGCAAGTAAATCCACGACATCGTCCGCGTGTGTCTTTTCGAATACGACTGCTGACTTGGTCACTTCGAAAAATAACGATATATTTAATTATGGGGTCGCTGCTGTTAGTAAACCGGAAGTAAATAAGTTTAGTCACACTTATGGGCTACCACAAACAACAACGAAATCTTTCGCGGCACCAATCGTTGCAAACAATGATAATAGAAGTGATTTTAAGTACACTTTCGCTAAAATTCCTGCAGCTAGTCAAAGTGTGGCTTCCAAATCAACAGGTAGTGATTTACCTCCCCCTAAATACAGCCATTCCTGCAACACTTTCAATCCGTTCAATATAGAACCCTACAACAACCTGCAAATGCAAAACGAACAAAATTTTCCACATTTATATGGCCAATCAGATATTTGCAGCAAAGCGTACGAAACGAACAAAAATTATATGAAAACTAACACAATATTTGATAATCCGCAAAAAACAAATTTATTTTATACAGAAAATGAATTTAAACATCCTAAAAATAAAATTAATACAGATATCTATAAATATAATTTAGATGATAAATGTGTTAAAATACAAAATTCAAATAAACCGCCTGTAAATTGGATGACATCTCCGGATATTCGACAAAATAATGATTATGTATTACCTAATATTGATTACCAAAATCCAATCATTCAAAGTAATAGCTTTCCAACATCTAACCAATTATATAATAAAACGGATTCTTTTTATGTTGTTCCACCTTCAACAACACATCAAGCTCAAGAAGATAATCAATTCACTTGGTCGCCTACAAAAATGCCATCTTTAGAATCGTCACATTCAAATTTGGCGCTACAAACAACACTACCAACATTAGTGGGTGATTTAGCTTTAGGTACGCCATCTACTCCTCTGTTACATAACCAAGAAAGTAATAAATATTACACCGAGAAAAAGAAATTAAATAACACAGATTCTAAAGAAATAGCTAAAAAATCAGATATGTATTTATCAAACCAAAATACAAACTTTTTATCAGTTAGCCAACTTGTAGATCATTCGAAATCAGATACAAATACACCTCGCAGAAATGTAAGGTTAAAAACGAATGTAAATCCGAAACAACAACGAAAATGTAAAGATACAACTGGAATAGATATTAAAAAGATATCTCAAAATAAAAATATATATTTACCAGAGAATATTGACTATTATAATAACGAATTAGATAATAAAAGTATTAAAAACAATTATAAAAACTATTCGGCCGAAAGTTTAATTAATAGTCATGATAGCTTAGGTAACAATAATCGGTATAACCAACAAACATTTTCACATTTTGGTTCTGATAATATAGTACCGCCATTTTTTCCTGTCGATCTAGGAGGTATGGCTCAAGAGAATCAATATAGTTCGAATAATTTTGCGTTGTCTGCGGCAACCACTGCAAATAATAGCAGCACCTTATACCATTCGAATTACAGCAGCATTAGTACCAACTATATAACACCAAGCACAGGTTTAATAAATGATATTAGCAACGAATATAACAGCAGTTACGACATCTTTAACAAAAACACAACACAACAAAACGTACGAAAACAAAATATAAGTTATACCAACACAAAAACAAACGCTGAAAAACGTCCTCATCAAAATTCAAATTATCCGTTAACAAAAACAAGTCGAATTAATAAAAAAACAAAACTACAAGATAATAATTTTATAGATATGAATTATTTACCAATACCTGGTGGTTTAAGCTCACCTATTTTAAATGATGACGCATTTCATAATCATTTGTTTAATTCAAATACACCAGGTCATGTTTACCAACCTCAAAATAGTGGAATATATCCAAATGTTTTTACTAAAGCTCAAAATAGTTTGTCATTGCCTATGAATATAAGTTCGTCAAGTGTTACCAACAAAAATACAGGCTCAAATCATCAAGCTCCTTTGCCTAGTCCAAATGCTGTTAACAGTGGTACCACCTTGACGAATTTTAATTTGAGAACTATTTTTCCGGAATATAATGACAAAGTTAGGCCAGGATGGTAATTTTGATTATATAAAATCCATAATATGAAATAAGACTTTGACTTAATTATAATTATAAATTTTTGAAAACACTGCATTTGTATTTTTATTAATCGTTTCTATAAACCTACATCTTTCATCCTATTCCTACTAGTTAAATAATGGGTTTGTGTCCTATGTCTTAATTTCTATAAAAGTGTACTATATATTGATAAAGTGGGTTACTAGAACCTCAAATGTTCAATTATTTTTTAATAACTCCTTATATGTTAAGAGATATTAACAATTAAAAAAGTCATTTTGTCTCTTTAATTATTAAAGGGATTCAACGTTGTACAGCATTCCAAATGCATGTGACATCACAATCCTTGCTACCAACCTTACAACTCATAAATCTCTGCTATATGTATTTATATATCAAAATATCAAATATTACTTACAGCTATTTCATGAAACAATCAAATTCCAATATTACGTCTGCCTTAGCAGGGTTAAATAAAATAAAAAATTATTATTATTTGATTTGACTTGATTATTTGACTACCAACAGCTACAAAACATTACCACAGCACTGACCTTCTCAACAAGTAACTGACGTTAAAATGCATATCACGTCATACAAATATGGCCGACCATTTTTAGCGCTAAAACTACAATTCACACTTTGCTATATCTCCGTTAATATTTAGATATTTAATAAAATAGACACGTCAATACACATTTATTAACATCAATTTCAATCAACAATTGAAAAATGAGGGCACAAGCCCATTCTTCTTGCGATTACGCACAGTTCGTTTTATTTTAAGTAGGCCTAGTTCCGATGTTGAATCCTTGCACAGACGACCTTTTATTATGTTGATAGACTACTATGATCAATGGAAATTATACATGATCTCCTCTATTGTTTTAAAATTTTTTATTAATGAATAAGTACCATGTATAAAATATATTTAAATATACCGTTTTCACTATCTAACTATTTTCACATAAAGAAGAATTATTATGGTTTCAAACCTTTTTCTATTCTGTTTCATTTGGTTTGAATCCTAATAAGTTTGTATTCTTTAGAAAGAACGGCCATTACGTTATACACTTGGTTTGATAGTTTTAACGGTTTTAACAGTATATTTCATACGTTTGGCTTTTAATATAAACTGATAAAAATTCGAAATTTATATCAAAGACAGATATTGATAGTACATTTGTTGATAAAGATAATTCAATTTCTATTGAAGTGATTTTCTAACGGTAACATTTAATCTTTGTATGTGTACTCATAATATATTATTGGTTTTCTTTTGTGGACTTAAACATCAATTTATTTAACTTGATTTTAGATATAACGGAGTAGTTAATAATTTCCTGGTGTTTCTAAAGTAAAAGAATTATATTTGTCACTTTGAAATAGTTATATCTCGTGAAAATGTAAGTTGCAATTTCTATTTCGTACTCTACTTGTAATTCAATATAATTATAAATGTATCTTGTATACTAAAGCAATCGACTTCATATTATTTGCAAAATTTAAAGTTATATTAATTCATATTTAACAGAGAATTCCTTCGGCTATCTGCCTTGCAGGGGCCAACTGAACAGGACGACTCCAGTTGATTAAGGTATGTTAAAATTTGTACACATAACCTCAAATATATAATTTAATTTCTAATCTTATAGAACAAAGTGTTTTGTAATCATTTTTGTTTTATTAAATTCACAGTTCTGTTATGAATTACTGATTATTTTTCACATCCCTATTCTTGCCTTTATGTTATATTTTATTTTCACTATTCATTTCAAACAACAACAAATGCAACAACCTACCAATTAAAATAGTAGAACGTATACAGTAGTAGTATAAAATAGTAGATTTAATATGCCTTCCTGTAACGCGAACTAATTCTATGCAAATTCATATAACAATAATTTTAGAGAATATACATATTTGACGACACTAACATTTATTTTATATTTATTATTTAGATGAGGGATGTAATTCCACCCTCGTTGTACAACGGATTTTGTCTTTTTCTTCAAATTGAATTAATTTAATTTTCGTTTCTAGGAGAATTCGGTCCGTGAAAATACCTTACTTCTTTATAATCTTCTTAATCTATCGCCATGTCATTCTTTGCGAATCTTAACATTCACTGTATCGAGCACCTGTTAACATTCTTATCAAAACCAGAGATTGTGATATTTGGTGAAGCTTTCCTGGATCTCCAGGATGTCGTAGATAGGTATTGGAAGAATCTACGTGTGCTAAATTTTAATAACATGACGCCTAGTGACATGGACGCCATAATGAAAAATATAAATTTGTGTACAAGTGTAAATGAATTAATATGTACGGAAGAAAGAAACTGGCTGATGACTGGAGCTGACTTATTCATGGAGAGTATTGTTCGAACGGTGACGACCTTAAAATCTTTGAAAATTATCTCTGATTATGTTCATATAGGCATATGCAAAAAAGGCATAATTGATTATGACGAATATATGCTGAGTGAATTATTTAAAAAAAACCCAGAACTGGAGGAAGTTACGCTAGGAGAACTTAGAACGAATGGAGAATGTCTAAAAAGTTTACCAATGGGTATAAAACGTTTGGATATTAAAGAATGTTCTAAAATAAATAGTGGTACAATAATACGATGTCTTAGAAGTTGGAATCTTGAATCTCTGGAAATGAATTTGTTAAAGGTAAAATGTGTTAACTTCCTGGAGGACTTAGTAGCAGCTGCACCAACGTTAAAACACCTGGCTTTGGTTTGTCGTTATGATATGGATTTACGTGCGCTGGAAGGACTTAAACATTTAAAAACTCTGAGGTTGTACGAATGCAGAGAACAAAAGGATTACAGCTATGAACGTATTGATGGCGCACTAAAATTGCCCTATGGCAAAATCTATAGGGTTAATTCTACTCCTTTGAGGTTGTGTAATGAACGAGTTTACTCGCAATTCACTCCTTCGTTTGTAGCGGCTGTTGCCAATTTCAATTAGCGAAACGCCTTCTCCATTTCGAATGGGACTGAACACATTTTTTAGAGGTAGCTTTTAAATTTTTATTGAAATAAATGTAAATTTATTTTTTTAAATATCCAAATGTTATGTTAATTTCAGTTTTGCCGCTGGTTTTACATGAAATAATTAGTAATAAGTAATTAAGAATATTTTTCCTTGTTGGCAATCTTCGTTTTATAATACTTCATGAGATATACAACTCAGGTGTTAGTAGTAAATTTCCTATTTCGTATGAATTTCCTGGAAGACCGTAATAAAAAAAAAAAATACTACTTACAAATCATAGAAAAGCTGAGAAAGAGTATTTATATTTCTCCTTAAATATACGATGTTAAAAAAGGAAAGAGTTCAGTTCTGAATAAATTCTTACAGCCCCTGAAGGTTATGTGACAACTCTAACGCTATACCTTGTTAAATCGATCTATTTTAATTAATTATTATTTTAATATTTACTTTACAGGAAATGTCGAAAGTAACAATACATCTTCTTCTGAAACTGAATATTATTCATTAATATAAATTTGTTTTTACAAATCAATATTATAATTATTTTTACTAAAGTTTACTATATAATAAAGTTTTACTTTTATAAAATTTCTTTTTGGTTTCAATTCTATGTTCATTATATATGCAGTAGACTCCTTACAACGCGAATTACGCGTAGAATAAAATCGCGCTAGAGCGAATTGTTTTAAATATTTCAAAATACAATTTCACGTTATACTTTTACTAACTGTAGGAAATGAAACATGTGATAATACTTATTATTATTTAATTAATAACACAAATGGTTTCTCTACTTAAGGTTAACAATGATTCGAAAGAACAAATAAAACATAATCCTAAACAAATAAATATAATTTATTCCTAACACATGATATTGGTAACATGGCCATTATACCTGTCATAATATTAAAGAAATCGGTTTTATAATTAAGTATCTCTATGACAAGTTTGATAATTCTTCTTCAGTTCGTTTTCTTTTAAGTAGGCCTAGTTCCGATGTTGAATCCTTGCACAGACGACTTTTTCTTTTGTTGATAGACTACTATGATCGATGTAAATTATACATGCTCTCCTCTACTGTCAGTGAAAATTTTATTAATGAATAAGTTCCAAGTATAAAATATATTTAAATATACCGCCAATAACTAAATCCTAAAGAAGTACATTATAGTTTCAAACCTTTTTATATTCTGTTTCATTTGGTTAGAATCCTAATAAGTTTGTATTCTGTAGAAGAACGCCCATTACGTTATACACTTGGTTTGACAGTTTGACAGATATTTCATACACTTGGCTTTTAATATAAACAAGGAATTTATATCAAAGGCAGATATTAATAGTACATTTGTGGATAAAGATAATTCAATTTCGATTGAAGTGATTTTGTAACGGTAAAAAGACTAACATTTAATCTTTGTATGTGTACTCATAATATATTATTGGTTTTCTTTTGTGGACTTAAACATCATTTTCTTTAACTTGATTTTAGATAGAACGAAGTAGTTAATAATTTCTTGGTGTTTCCAAAGTAAAAGAATTATATTTGTCACTTTGAAATAGTTATATCTCGTGAAAATGTAAGTTGCAATTTCTGTTTCGTACTCTACTTGTAATTCAATATAATTATAAATGTATCTTGTATACTACAGCAATCGACTTCATATTATTTGCAAAATTTAAAGTTATATTAATTAATATTTAACAGAGAATTCCTTCGGCTATCTGCCTTGCAGGGGCCAACTGAACAGGACGATTCCAGCTGATTAAGGTATGTCAAACTTTGTACACATAACCTCAAATATATAATTTAATTTATAATCTTATTGTACAAAGTGTTTTGTAATCATTTTTGTTTTATTAAATTCACAGTTCTGTTTTGAATTACTGATTATTTTTCAAATCCATATTCTTGCCTTTATGTTATATTTTAATTTCACTATTCATTTCAAACAACAACAAATGCAACAACTTATTAATTAAAATAGTAGTAGTATAAAATAGTAGATTTAGTATGCCTTCCTGTAACGCGAACTAATTCTATGCGAATTCATATAACGCGGTTAAAATATTACCTGTTCATTTTCAATATTTTTAGAGAATATACATATTTGACTACACTAACATTTATTTTATATTTATTATTTAGATGACGGATGTAATTCCACCCTCGTTGTAGAACGGATATTGTCTTTTTCTTCAAATTGAATTTATTTAATTTTCGTTTCTAGGAGAATCCGGTCCGTGGAAATAGCTTGCTTACTTCTTTATAATCTTCTCAATCTCTCACCATGTCATTCTTTAAAAATCCTAACATTCACTGTGTCGAGCACCTATTAACATTCTTATCAAAATCAGAGATTGTGATATTTGGTGAAGCTTTCCCGAATCTCCAGGATGTCGTAGATAGGTATTGGAAGAATCTACGTGTGCTAAATTTTAATAACATGACGCCTAGTGACATAGACGCTATAATGAAAAATATAAATTTGTGTACAAATTTAAAAGAATTAAAATACACGAACATGACGCCTCGTGACATAGACGCTATAATGAAAAATATAAATCTGTGTACAAATGTAAAAGAATTGTATTACACGGAAGAAACAAACTCAGAGATGAGGCGAATGATCTTAAGTGTTGTGGAACGTATTTCTCCAGTTTTGGAAATCCTGGATATGTCTGGAATAGAACTGAGAGGAGAATTAGCAAGCATATTGGAATCCTGCGATAATTTAAAGTCGTTGAGTGTTAAAGTTATAACGCTCATTGAAGGATTTGCTTCACGTGGCTTATTTTCTGATAAAACCCATCTTGAACATTTGAGCGTTGTAATACGTCGTGTAGACGGACACGTACGTTGTGAATGCCAGGAATATGCAGCTGACTTATTCCTGCAGAGTATTATTCGAACGGTGACGACCTTAAAATCTTTGAAAATTATCCCTGAATATATAATAAATGTAGACATGTGGGGAAACGGCATCATTGATTATGACGAATATATGCTGGGTCAATTATTTGGAAAAAACCCAGAACTGGAGGAAGTTACGCTAGGACAA
This sequence comes from Panorpa germanica, assembly GCA_963678705.1. Taxonomy (NCBI): domain Eukaryota; kingdom Metazoa; phylum Arthropoda; class Insecta; order Mecoptera; family Panorpidae; genus Panorpa; species Panorpa germanica. The sequence goes on along the minus strand of OY783208.1, from coordinate 22,776,742 downwards.
CATAGAATGAATGGAGAATGTCTAAAAAGTTTACCAATGGGTATAAAACGTTTGGATATTAAAGAATGTTCTAAAATAAATAGTGATACAATAATACGATGTCTTAGAAGTTGGAATCTTGAATCTCTGGAAATGGATTTGCCAAAGGTAAACTGTGTTAACTTCCTGGAGGACTTAGTAGCAGCTGCACCAACATTAAAACACCTGGCATTGGTGTCTGGTTCTTATAATAGTTTACGATCGTTGGAAGGACTTAAACATTTGAAAAGTCTGAGGTTGTACGAATGCAGAGAACCAAACTTCTTGGCAACAATGGATATCCCATTGAGCCCCTACAGGAGCCTCTTTACCCTTAGTGAAACAAGATATCCGGACGGTATGTTTAAAGAAAAGTTCGCTCCTTTAAAGTTATATGATAAACGAGTTTTCTTGCAATTCACTCCTTCGTTTCGAGCGGCTGTAACCAGAGAACCACCAGGTAAATGAAATGAATGTCAAAAGTCAAGAGCCGTCGTTGGTAATCTTGCTCCTTTGGCGTTGGATTGTAACCGTAGTGAACAATTGCCAATAGCGATACAACCTCTCCATTTCGATTGGGACTGAACACATTTTTTAGAGGTAGCTTTTTAATTTTTGATTGAAATAAATGTAAATTAATTTTTTTAAATATCCAAATGTTATGTTAATTACAGTTTTGCCGCTTGTTTTTACATTAAATAATTAGTAATAAGTAATTAAGAATATTTTTCCTTGTTGGCAATCTTCGTTTTATAATACTTCATGAGATATACAACTCAGGTGTTAGTAATTTAAAAAGAAAACTACTAAATACAAATCATAGAAAAGCTGAGAAACAGTGTTTATATTTCTCCTTAAATATACGATGTTAAAAAAAGAAAGATTTCAGTTCTGAATAAATTCTTACAGCCCCTGTAGGTTATGTGACAAATCTAACGCTATACCTTGTTAAATCGATCTATTTTAATTAATTATTATTTTAATATTTACTTTACAGGAAATGTCGAAAGTAACAATACATCCTCTTCTGAAACTGAATATTATTCGTTGATAATAAATTTGTTTTTACAAATCAATATTGTAATTATTTTTACTAAAGTTTACTATATAATAAAGTTTTACTTTTATAAAATTTCTTTTTGGTTTCAATTCTATGTTCATTAAATATGCAGTAGACTCCTTACAACGCGAATTACGCGTAGAATAAAATCGCGCTAGAGCGAATTGCTTTAAATATTTAAAAATACAATTTCACGTTATACTTTTACTAACTGTAGGAAATGAAACATGATAATCCTTATTATTATTTAGTTAATAACACTAATGGTTTCTCTACTTAAGGTTAACAATGATTCGACAAAACTAATATAATAATATTAAAGAAATCGATTTCTTAATTAATTATCTCTATGACAAGTTTGATAATTCTTCTTGAGTTCGTTTTATTTTAAGTAGGCCTAGTTCCGATGTTGAATCCTTGCACAGACGACTTTTTCTTTTGTTGATAGACTACTATGATCGATGTAAATTATACATGCTCTCCTCTACTGTCAGTGAAAATTTTATTAATGAATAAGTTCCAAGTATAAAATATATTTAAATATACCGCCAATAACTAAATCCTAAAGAAGTACATTATAGTTTCAAACCTTTTTCTATTCTGTTTCATTTGGTTAAAATCCTAATAAGTTTGTATTCTGCAGCAGAGAACGTCCATTACGTTATACACTTGGTTTGACAGTTTTGACAGATATTTCATACGCTTGACTTTTAATATAATCGAGAAATTTATATCAAAGACAGATATTGATAGTACATTTGTTGATAAAGATAATTCAATTTCGATTGAAGTGATTTTTTAACTGTAAAAAGACTAACATTTCATCTTTGTATGTGTACTCATAATATATTATTGGTTTTCTTTTGTGGACTTAAACATCATTTTCTTTAACTTGTTTTTAGATATAACTGGATATAACGGAGTAGCTAATAATTTCTTGGTGTTTCCAAAGTAAAAGAATTATATTTGTCACTTTGAAATAGTTATATCTCGTGAAAATGTAAGTTGCAATTTCTATTTCGTACTCTACTTGTAATTCAATATAATTATAAATGTATCTTGTATACTAAAGCAATCGACTTCATATTATTTGCAAAATTTAAAGTTATATTAATTAATATTTAACAGACAATTCCTTCGGCTATCTGCCTTGCAGGGGCCAACTGAACAGGACGACTCCAGCTGATTAAGGTATGTCAAACTTTGTACACATAACCTCAAATATATAATTTAATTTTTAATCTTATAGTACAAAGTGTTTTGTAATCATTTTTGTTTTATTAAATTCACAGTTCTGTTATAAATTACTGATTATTTTTCACATTCCTATTCTTGCCTTTATGTTATATTTTATTTTCACTATTCATTTCAAACAACAACAAATGCAACAACCTACCAATTGAAATAGTAGAAGGTATATAGTAGTAGTATATAATAGTATATTTAATATGCCTTCCTGTAACGCGAACTAATTATATGCGATTTAATATAACGCGGTTAAAATATTACCTGTTCATTTACAATATTTTTAGAGAATATACATATTTGACGACACTAACATTTATTTTATATTTATTGTCTACATGAGGGATGTAATTCCACCCTCGTTGTAGAACGGATATTGTCTTTTTCTTCAAATTGAATTAATTTAATTTTCGTTTCTAGGAGAATTCGGTCCGTGAAAATAACTTACTTCTTTATAATCTTCTTAATCTATCGCCATGTCATTCTTTGCGAATCTTAACATTCACTGTTTCGAGCACCTGTTAACATTCTTATCAAAACCAGAGATTGTGATATTTGGTGAAGCTTTCCCGGATCTCCAGGAGGTCATAGATAGGTATTGGAAGAATCTACGTGTGCTAAATTTTAATAACATGACGCCTAGTGACATAGACGCCATAATGAAAAATATAAATCTGTGTACAAATGTAAAAGAATTAAAATGCACGGAAGAAATAAACTCAGAGATGAGGCAACTGATCTTAAGTGTTGTGGAACGTATTTCTCCAGTTTTGGAAATCCTGGATATGTCTGGAATAGATCTGAGAGGAGAATTAGCAAGCATATTGAAATCCTGCGATAATTTAAAGTCGTTGAGTGTTAAAGTTATAACGCTCATTGAAGAATTTGGTTCACGTGACTTATTTTCTTATAAAACCCATCTTGAACATTTGAGCATTGTAACACGTCGTGCAGACGAACACGTACGTGGTGAATACCATGAATTTGCAACTGACTTATTCCTGCAGAGTATTGTTCGAACGGTGACGACCTTAAAATCTTTGAAAATTATCCCTGAATATATAATAAATGTAGACATGTGGGGAAACGGCATCATTGATTATGACGAATATATGCTGGGTCAATTATTTGGAAAAAACCCAGAACTGGAGGAAGTTACGCTAGGACAACATAGAATGTTGGGAGAATGTCTAAAAAGTTTACCAATGGGTATAAAACGTTTGGATATTAAAGAATGTTCTAAAATAAATACTGATACAATAATACGATGTCTTAGAAGTTGGAATCTTGAATCTCTGGAAATGGATTTGCCAAAGGTAAACTGTGTTAACTTCCTGGAGGACTTAGTAGCAGCTGCACCAACGTTAAAACACCTGGCATTGGTGTCTGGTTCTTATAATAGTTTACGATCGTTGGAAGGACTTAAACATTTGAAAAGTCTGAGGTTGTACGAATGCAGAGAACCAAACTTCTTGGCAACAATGGGATATAACAGGAGCCTCTTTACCCTTAGTGAAACAAGATATCCGGACCTTATATTTAAAGAAAAGTTCGCTCCTTTAAAGTTATATGATAAACGAGTTTTCTTGCAATTCACTCCTTCGTTTCGAGCGGCTGTAACCAGAGAACCACCAGGTAAATGAAATGAATGTCAAAAGTCAAGAGCCGTCGTTGGTAATCTTGCTCCTTTGGCGTTGGATTGTAACCGTAGTGAACAATTGCCAATAGCGACAACCTCTCCATTTCGATTGGGACTGAACACATTTTTTAGAGGTAGCTTTTTAATTTTTGATTGAAATAAATGTAAATTAATTTTTTTAAATATCCAAATGTTATGTTAATTACAGTTTTGCCGCTTGTTTTTACATGAAATAATTAGTAATAAGTAATTAAGAATATTTTTCCTTGTTGGCAATCTTCGTTTTATAATACTTCATGAGATATACAACTCAGGTGTTAGTAATTTAAAAAGAAAACTACTAAATACAAATCATAGAAAAGCTGAGAAACAGTATTTATATTTCTCCTTAAATATACGATGTTAAAAAAAGAAAGATTTCAGTTCTGAATAAATTCTTACAGCCCCTGAAGGTTATGTGACAAATCTAACGCTATACCTTGTTAAATCGATCTATTTTAATTAATTATTATTTTAATATTTACTTTACAGGAAATGTCGAAAGTAACAATACATCCTCTTCTGAAACTGAATATTATTCATTAATAATAAATTTGTTTTTACAAATCAATATTGTAATTATTTTTACTAAAGTTTACTATATAATAAAGTTTTACTTTTATAAAATTTCGTTTTGTTTCAATTCTATGTTCATTAAATATGCAGTAGACTCCTTACAACGCGAATTACGCGTAGAATAAAATCACGCTAGAGCGAATTGCTTTAAATATTTAAAAATACAATTTCACGTTATACTTTTACTAACTGTAGGAAATGAAACATGATAATACTTATTATTATTTAGTTAATAACACTAATGGTTTCTCTACTTAAGGTTAACAATGATTCGACAAAACTAATATAATAATAGTAAAGAAATCGATTTCTTAATTAATTATCTCTATGACAAGTTTAATAATTCTTCTTGAGTTCGTTTTATTTTAAGTAGGCCTAGTTCCGATGTTGAATCCTTGCACAGACGACTTTTTCTTTTGTTGATAGACTACTATGATCGATGTAAATTATACATGCTCTCCTCTACTGTCAGTGAAAATTTTATTAATGAATAAGTTCCAAGTATAAAATATATTTAAATATACCGCCAATAACTAAATCCTAAAGAAGTACATTATAGTTTCAAACCTTTTTATATTCTGTTTCATTTGGTTAGAACCCTAATAAGTTTGTATTCTGTAGAAGAACGTCCATTACGTTATACACTTGGTTTGACAGTTTGACAGATATTTCATACACTTGGCTTTTAATATAAACAAGGAATTTATATCAAAGGCAGATATTAATAGTACATTTGTGGATAAAGATAATTCAATTTCGATTGAAGTGATTTTGTAACGGTAAAAAGACTAACATTTAATCTTTGTATGTGTACTCATAATATATTATTGGTTTTCTTTTGTGGACTTAAACATCATTTTCTTTAACTTGATTTTAGATAGAACGAAGTAGTTAATAATTTCTTGGTGTTTCCAAAGTAAAAGAATTATATTTGTCACTTTGAAATAGTTATATCTCGTGAAAATGTAAGTTGCAATTTCTGTTTCGTACTCTACTTGTAATTCGATATAATTATAAATGTATCTTGTATACTACAGCAATCGACTTCATATTATTTGCAAAATTTAAAGTTATATTAATTAATATTTAACAGAGAATTCCTTCGGCTATCTGCCTTGCAGGGGCCAACTGAACAGGACGATTCCAGCTGATTAAGGTATGTCAAACTTTGTACACATAACCTCAAATATATAATTTAATTTATAATCTTATTGTACAAAGTGTTTTGTAATCATTTTTGTTTTATTAAATTCACAGTTCTGTTTTGAATTACTGATTATTTTTCAAATCCATATTCTTGCCTTTATGTTATATTTTAATTTCACTATTCATTTCAAACAACAACAAATGCAACAACCTATTAATTAAAATAGTAGTAGTATAAAATAGTAGATTTAGTATGCCTTCCTGTAACGCGAACTAATTCTATGCGAATTCATATAACGCGGTTAAAATATTACCTGTTCATTTTCAATATTTTTAGAGAATATACATATTTGACTACACTAACATTTATTTTATATTTATTGTCTACATGACGGATGTAATTCCACCCTCGTTGTAGAACGGATATTGTCTTTTTCTTCAAATTGAATTAATTTAATTTTCGTTTCTAGGAGAATCCGGTCCGTGGAAATAGCTTGCTTACTTCTTTATAATCTTCTCAATCTCTCGCCATGTCATTCTTTAAAAATCCTAACATTCACTGTGTCGAGCACCTATTAACATTCTTATCAAAATCAGAGATTGTGATATTTGGTGAAGCTTTCCCGAATCTCCAGGATGTCGTAGATAGGTATTGGAAGAATCTACGTGTGCTAAATTTTAATAACATGACGCCTAGTGACATAGACGCTATAATGAAAAATATAAATTTGTGTACAAATTTAAAAGAATTAAAATACACGAACATGACGCCTCGTGACATAGACGCTATAATGAAAAATATAAATCTGTGTGCAAATGTAAAAGAATTGTATTACACGGAAGAAACAAACTCAGAGATGAGGCGAATGATCTTAAGTGTTGTGGAACGTATTTCTCCAGTTTTGGAAATCCTGGATATGTCTGGAATAGAACTGAGAGGAGAATTAGCAAGCATATTGATATCCTGCGATAATTTAAAGTCGTTGAGTGTTAAAGTTATAACGCTCATTGAAGGATTTGCTTCACGTGGCTTATTTTCTGATAAAACCCATCTTGAACATTTGAGCGTTGTAATACGTCGTGTAGACGTACACGTACGTTGTGAATGCCAGGAATTTGCAGCTGACTTATTCCTGCAGAGTATTGTTCGAACGGTGACGACCTTAAAATCTTTGAAAATTATCCCTGAATATATAATAAATGTAGACATGTGGGGAAACGGCATCATTGATTATGACGAATATATGCTGGGTCAATTATTTGGAAAAAACCCAGAACTGGAGGAAGTTACGCTAGGACAACATAGAATGAATGGAGAATGTCTAAAAAGTTTACCAATGGGTATAAAACGTTTGGATATTAAAGAATGTTCTAAAATAAATAGTGATACAATAATACGATGTCTTAGAAGTTGGAATCTTGAATCTCTGGAAATGGATTTGCCAAAGGTAAACTGTGTTAACTTCCTGGAGGACTTAGTAGCAGCTGCACCAACGTTAAAACACCTGGCATTGGTGTCTGGTTCTTATAATAGTTTACGATCGTTGGAAGGACTTAAACATTTGAAAAGTCTGAGGTTGTACGAATGCAGAGAACCAAACTTCTTGGCAACAATGGATATCCCATTGAGCCCCTACAGGAGCCTCTTTACCCTTAGTGAAACAAGATATCCGGACGGTATATTTAAAGTAAAGTTCGCTCCTTTAAAGTTATATGATAAACGAGTTTTCTTGCAATTCACTCCTTCGTTTCGAGCGGCTGTAACCAGAGAACCACCAGGTAAATGAAATGAATGTCAAAAGTCAAGAGCCGTCGTTGGTAATCTTGCTCCTTTGGCGTTGGATTGTAACCGTAGTGAACAATTGCCAATAGCGATACAACCTCTCCATTTCGAATGGGACTGAACACATTTTTTAGAGGTAGCTTTTTAATTTTTGATTGAAATAAATGTAAATTTATTTTTTTAAATATCCAAATGTTATGTTAATTACAGTTTTGCCGCTTGTTTTTACATGAAATAATTAGTAATAAGTAATTAAGAATATTTTTCCTTGTTGGCAATCTTCGTTTTATAATACTTCATGAGATATACAACTCAGGTGTTAGTAATTTAAAAAGAAAACTACTAAATACAAATCATAGAAAAGCTGAGAAACAGTATTTATATTTCTCCTTAAATATACGATGTTAAAAAAAGAAAGATTTTAGTTCTGAATAAATTCTTACAGCCCCTGAAGGTTATGTGACAATTCTAACGCTATACCTTGTTAAATCGATCTATTTTAATTAATTATTATTTTAATATTTACTTTACAGGAAATGTCGAAAGTAACAATACATCCTCTTCTGAAACTGAATATTATTCATTAATAATAAATTTGTTTTTACAAATCAATATTGTAATTATTTTTACTAAAGTTTACTATATAATAAAGTTTTACTTTTATAAAATTTCTTTTTTGTTTCAATTCTATGTTCATTATATATGCAGTAGACTTCTTACAACGCGAATTACGCGTAGAATAAAATCGCGCTAGAGCGAATTGCTTTAAATATTTAAAAATACAATTTCACGCTATACTTTTACTAATTGTAGGAAATGAAACATGATAATACTTATTATTATTTAGTTAATAACACTAATGGTTTATCTACTTAAGGTTAACAATGATTCGAAAGAACAAATAAATCATAATCCTAAACAAATAAATGTAGTTTATTCCTAACACACGATATTGGTAACACCACGATGGCCATTATACCTATAATAATATTAAAGAAATCGATTTCTTAATTAAGTATCTCTATGACAAGTTTGATAATTCTTCTTCAGTTCGTTTTATTTTAAGTAGGCCTAGTTCCGATGTTGAAACCTTGCGCAGACGACCTTTTATTATGTTGATAGACTACTATGATCGATGTAAATTATACATGCTCTCCTCTACTGTGTTTTCGAAATTTTTATGAATGAATAAGTACCAAGTACAAAATATATTTAAATATACCGCCAATAACTAAATCCTAAAGAAGAATCATTATGGTTTCAAACCTTTTTATATTCTGTTTCATTTGGTTAGAATCCTAATAAGTTTGTATTCTGTAGAAGAACGCCCATTACGTTATACACTTGGTTTGACAGTTTGACAGATATTTCATACGCTTGACTTTTAATATAATCGAGAAATTTATATCAAAGACAGATATTGATAGTACATTTGTTGATAAAGATAATTCTATTTCGATTGAAGTGATTTTGTAACGGTAAAAAGACTAACATTTCATCTTTGTATGTGTACTCATAATATATTATTGGTTTTCTTTTGTGGACTTAAACATCAATTTATTTAACTTGTTTTTAGATATAACGGAGTAGTTAATAATTTCTTGGTGTTTCCAAAGTAAAAGAATTATATTTGTCACTTTGAAATAGTTATATCTCGTGAAAATGTAAGTTGCAATTTCTATTTCGTACTCTACTTGTAATTCAATATAATTATAAATGTATCTTGTATACTAAAGCAATCGACTTCATATTATTTGCAAAATTTAAAGTTATATTAATTAATATTTAACAGAGAATTCCTTCGGCTATCTGCCTTGCAGGGGCCAACTGAACAGGACGACTCCAGTTGATTAGGGTATGTCAAACTTTGTACACATAACCTCAAATATATAATTTAATTTCTAATCTTATAGAACAAAGTGTTTTGTAATCATTTTTGTTTTATTAAATTCATAGTTCTGTTTTGAATTACTGATTATTTTTCACATTCCTATTCTTGCCTTTATGTTATATTTTATTTTCACTATTCATTTCAAACAACAACAAATGCAACAACCTACCAATTAAAATAGTAGAAGGTATACAGTAGTAGTATAAAATAGTAGATTTAATATGCCTTTCTGTAACGCGAACTAATTCTATGCGAATTAATATAACGCGGTTAAAATATTATCTGTTCATTTACAATAATTTTAGAGAATATACATATTTAACGACACAAACATTTATTTTATATTTATTGTTTAGATGGGGGATGTAATTCCACCCTCGTTGTAGAACGGATATTGTCTTTTTCTTCAAATTGAATTAATTTAATTTTCGTTTCTAGGAGAATCCGGTCCGTGGAAATAGCTTGCTTACTTCTTTATAATCTTCTCAATCTCTCGCCATGTCATTCTTTAAAAATCCTAACATTCACTGTGTCGAGCACCTATTAACATTCTTATCAAAATCAGAGATTGTGATATTTGGTGAAGCTTTCCCGAATCTCCAGGATGTCGTAGATAGGTATTGGAAGAATCTACGTGTGCTAAATTTTAATAACATGACGCCTAGTGACATAGACGCTATAATGAAAAATATAAATTTGTGTACAAATTTAAAAGAATTAAAATACACGAACATGACGCCTCGTGACATAGACGCTATAATGAAAAATATAAATCTGTGTGCAAATGTAAAAGAATTGTATTACACGGAAGAAACAAACTCAGAGATGAGGCGAATGATCTTAAGTGTTGTGGAACGTATTTCTCCAGTTTTGGAAATCCTGGATATGTCTGGAATAGAACTGAGAGGAGAATTAGCAAGCATATTGGAATCCTGCGATAATTTAAAGTCGTTGAGTGTTAAAGTTATAACGCTCATTGAAGGATTTGCTTCACGTGGCTTATTTTCTGATAAAACCCATCTTGAACATTTGAGCGTTGTAATACGTCGTGTAGACGGACACGTACGTTGTGAATGCCAGGAATATGCAGCTGACTTATTCCTGCAGAGTATTATTCGAACGGTGACGACCTTAAAATCTTTGAAAATTATCCCTGAATATATAATAAATGTAGACATGTGGGGAAACGGCATCATTGATTATGACGAATATATGCTGGGTCAATTATTTGGAAAAAACCCAGAACTGGAGGAAGTTACGCTAGGACAACATAGAATGAATGGAGAATGTCTAAAAAGTTTACCAATGGGTATAAAACGTTTGGATATTAAAGAATGTTCTAAAATAAATAGTGATACAATAATACGATGTCTTAGAAGTTGGAATCTTGAATCTCTGGAAATGGATTTGCCAAAGGTAAACTGTGTTAACTTCCTGGAGGACTTAGTAGCAGCTGCACCAACATTAAAACACCTGGCATTGGTGTCTGGTTCTTATAATAGTTTACGATCGTTGGAAGGACTTAAACATTTGAAAAGTCTGAGGTTGTACGAATGCAGAGAACCAAACTTCTTGGCAACAATGGATATCCCATTGAGCCCCTACAGGAGCCTCTTTACCCTTAGTGAAACAAGATATCCGGACGGTATGTTTAAAGAAAAGTTCGCTCCTTTAAAGTTATATGATAAACGAGTTTTCTTGCAATTCACTCCTTCGTTTCGAGCGGCTGTAACCAGAGAACCACCAGGTAAATGAAATGAATGTCAAAAGTCAAGAGCCGTCGTTGGTAATCTTGCTCCTTTGGCGTTGGATTGTAACCGTAGTGAACAATTGCCAATAGCGATACAACCTCTCCATTTCGATTGGGACTGAACACATTTTTTAGAGGTAGCTTTTTAATTTTTGATTGAAATAAATGTAAATTTATTTTTTTAAATATCCAAATGTTATGTTAATTACAGTTTTGCCGCTTGTTTTTACATGAAATAATTAGTAATAAGTAATTAAGAATATTTTTCCTTGTTGGCAATCTTCGTTTTATAATACTTCATGAGATATACAACTCAGGTGTTAGTAATTTAAAAAGAAAACTACTAAATACAAATCATAGAAAAGCTGAGAAACAGTATTTATATTTCTCCTTAAATATACGATGTTAAAAAAAGAAAGATTTTAGTTCTGAATAAATTCTTACAGCCCCTGAAGGTTATGTGACAATTCTAACGCTATACCTTGTTAAATCGATCTATTTTAATTAATTATTATTTTAATATTTACTTTACAGGAAATGTCGAAAGTAACAATACATCCTCTTCTGAAACTGAATATTATTCATTAATAATAAATTTGTTTTTACAAATCAATATTGTAATTATTTTTACTAAAGTTTACTATATAATAAAGTTTTACTTTTATAAAATTTCTTTTTTGTTTCAATTCTATGTTCATTATATATGCAGTAGACTTCTTACAACGCGAATTACGCGTAGAATAAAATCGCGCTAGAGCGAATTGCTTTAAATATTTAAAAATACAATTTCACGCTATACTTTTACTAATTGTAGGAAATGAAACATGATAATACTTATTATTATTTAGTTAATAACACTAATGGTTTATCTACTTAAGGTTAACAATGATTCGAAAGAACAAATAAATCATAATCCTAAACAAATAAATGTAGTTTATTCCTAACACACGATATTGGTAACACCACGATGGCCATTATACCTATAATAATATTAAAGAAATCGATTTCTTAATTAAGTATCTCTATGACAAGTTTGATAATTCTTCTTCAGTTCGTTTTATTTTAAGTAGGCCTAGTTCCGATGTTGAAACCTTGCGCAGACGACCTTTTATTATGTTGATAGACTACTATGATCGATGTAAATTATACATGCTCTCCTCTACTGTGTTTTCGAAATTTTTATGAATGAATAAGTACCAAGTACAAAATATATTTAAATATACCGCCAATAACTAAATCCTAAAGAAGAATCATTATGGTTTCAAACCTTTTTATATTCTGTTTCATTTGGTTAGAATCCTAATAAGTTTGTATTCTGTAGAAGAACGCCCATTACGTTATACACTTGGTTTGACAGTTTGACAGATATTTCATACGCTTGACTTTTAATATAATCGAGAAATTTATATCAAAGACAGATATTGATAGTACATTTGTTGATAAAGATAATTCTATTTCGATTGAAGTGATTTTGTAACGGTAAAAAGACTAACATTTCATCTTTGTATGTGTACTCATAATATATTATTGGTTTTCTTTTGTGGACTTAAACATCAATTTATTTAACTTGTTTTTAGATATAACGGAGTAGTTAATAATTTCTTGGTGTTTCCAAAGTAAAAGAATTATATTTGTCACTTTGAAATAGTTATATCTCGTGAAAATGTAAGTTGCAATTTCTATTTCGTACTCTACTTGTAATTCAATATAATTATAAATGTATCTTGTATACTAAAGCAATCGACTTCATATTATTTGCAAAATTTAAAGTTATATTAATTAATATTTAACAGAGAATTCCTTCGGCTATCTGCCTTGCAGGGGCCAACTGAACAGGACGACTCCAGTTGATTAGGGTATGTCAAACTTTGTACACATAACCTCAAATATATAATTTAATTTCTAATCTTATAGAACAAAGTGTTTTGTAATCATTTTTGTTTTATTAAATTCATAGTTCTGTTTTGAATTACTGATTATTTTTCACATTCCTATTCTTGCCTTTATGTTATATTTTATTTTCACTATTCATTTCAAACAACAACAAATGCAACAACCTACCAATTAAAATAGTAGAAGGTATACAGTAGTAGTATAAAATAGTAGATTTAATATGCCTTTCTGTAACGCGAACTAATTCTATGCGAATTAATATAACGCGGTTAAAATATTATCTGTTCATTTACAATAATTTTAGAGAATATACATATTTAACGACACAAACATTTATTTTATATTTATTGTTTAGATGGGGGATGTAATTCCACCCTCGTTGTAGAACGGATATTGTCTTTTCCTTCGAATTGAATTAATTTAATTTTCGTTTCTAGGAGAATCCGGTCTGTGGAAATAGCTTGCTTACTTCTTTATAATCTTCTCAATCTCTCGCCATGTCATTCTTTAAAAATCCTAACATTCACTGTGTCGAGCACCTATTCACATTCTTATCAAAACCAGAGATTGTGATATTTGGTGAAGCTTTCCCGAATCTCCAGGATGTCGTAGATAGGTATTGGAAGAATCTACGTGTGCTAAATTTTAATAACATGACGCCTAGTGACATAGACGCTGTAATGAAAAATATAAATCTGTGTACAAATGTAAAAGAATTAAAATACGCGAAAGAACATGTATGGCCCAAGGCGATGCCGCGATTGTTTTTAAGATTTTTTGAACGTATTTCTCCAGTGTTGGAAATCTTGGATATTTCTGGAATAGAACTGGAAGCAGAATTAGCAAACATATTGAAATCCTGCGATAATTTAAAGTCGTTGAGTGTTAAAGTTTTAACGGACATTAAAGAATTTGACTCATGTGGCTTATTTTCTGATAAAACCCATCTTGAACATTTGAGCGTTGTAACATCATCACACGTACGTGATGAATTATTATGGGAATTATGTGGAGGTAAATTATTCCTGGAGAGTATTGTTCGCACGGTGACAACCTTAAAATCTTTCCAATTTATCCCTGAATATGATCCTAAAAGCAGCATATGGAAAAACGGCATCATTGATTATAACGAATATATGCTGAGTGAATTATTTGGAAAAAACCCAGAACTGGAGGAAGTTACGCTAGGAGAACTTAGAACGAATGTCTAAAAAGTTTACCAATGGGTATAAAACGTTTGGATATGAAAGAATATTCTAAAATAAATAGTGATACAATAATAGGATGTCTTAGAAGTTTGAATCTTGAATCTCTGGAAATGAATTTGTCAAATGTAAAATGTGTTAACTTCGTGGAGGACTTAGTAGCAGCTGCACCAACGTTAAAACACCTGGCATTGGTTTCTGGTTATGATATGAATTTACGTGCGCTGGAAGGACTTAAACATTTGAAAAGTCTGAGATTGTACGAATGCAGAGAACCAAAAGATTACAGCTATGAACGTATTGAAGGCGTACGAAAATTTTCCTATGACCCATTCCCTAAGAGTAATCTTGCTCCTTTGAGGTTGTGTAATACAAAAATTTTGTACCGATACACTTCTGGCGTACAAAAATTGTCCTATAACCCAATCATTAGGGTTAATCTTGCTCCTTTCAGGTTATGTAATGAACGAGTTTACTCGCAATTCACTCCTTCGTTTGTAGCGGCCATTTGCAAATTGCCAAACGATCAGGACTGCGGTGTCAGTAACAAGACATTAGACTCGGATGTCACCTCCGACTCCCACTACTCCTCCTAATGTTACCTCTTCTTCGGATCCAACTAAATTTAATATAAGACGTGTGTAATATAAAAAGGAAATACATCCGTTACACGGTATTGTTAGTAAAGATTAATCCAACTCAAAAAATGTTGTTGGTTTATGAAAACTACTTTACCTAATATGTAATGTTTTGTGACCTATTTTTACTGCTTTTTGAGAAGTAAATCTCAAAAAGGAGATCACGTAAACAATTTTACGTTCTTTACAATGCTCTCTGACGTATTTATTCGTATTTTATTTATTAAAATTATTTATTCGTATTATAAATACTTAAAATAAGACTAATTTTAGATTATATATTACTAGGTTGTGCTTAAGAATAGATGTTATATAAATGTAATGTTTTAAATTCATATTTTATGTTTTGTGGGTTGAGTTGAAATGAAATTGAAATGAACCTAATTTGACCTTTACTAAAAACCATTATATATTAAGATTCCATTTTATCCTGTGCTAATTTGTAAATTTTATTTATCTTAGATTTCATTCTCTCCAGTCTAAATTTATCTCAGGTTCCAGTAGAGTTTAATTATTCATTTCTCGTGGTGTATAAGTTAATTAGTGTTGTGAACAATATCTTAAATTCTAGAAATGTATATTACATGTACTAATAAAGTTAACTATCAGGATCTCAAATGTGATTTGTTTTAAATAGTCGCAATGTTATTGAAGATATAAACAATTAAAATAGTCGTTTAAAGAACCAGGATTAATAATTTTTGTTTTTCATTAATTATGATATATAAAATATATTTAAATATACCGCCAATAACTAATTTATCATAAAGAAGAATTATTATAGTTTCAAACCTTTCTCTATTCTGTTTCATTTGGTTAGAATCCTAATAAGTTTATATTCTGTAGAAAGAACGCCCATTGTGTTATACACTTGGTTTGACAGTTTTGACAGATATTCTATACACTTGGCTTTTAATATAAACAAGGAATTTATATCAAAGACAGATATTGATAGTACTTTTGTTGATAAAGATTATTCAATTTCGATTGAAGTGGTTTTTAAACTGTAAAAAGACTAACATTTCATCTTTGCAAAGGTAATTGTATGTATACGCAGAATATATTATTGATTTTCTTTTGTGGACTTAAACATCATTTTCTTTAACTTGATTTTAGATAGAACGAAGTAGTTAATAATTTCCTGGTGTTTCTAAAGTAAAAGAATTATATTTGTCACTTTGAAATAGTTATGTACAGTGAAAATGTAAGTTGCTATTTCTGTTTCGTACTCTACTTGTAACTCAATATAATTATAAATGTATCTTGTATTCTAAAGCAATCGGCTTCATATTTACAAAATTTAAAGTTATATTAATTAATATTTTAACAGACAATTCTTTCGGCTCTCTGCTTTGCAGGGGCCAACTGAATACGACGACTCCAGCTGATTAAGGTATGTCAAACTTTGTACACATAACCTCAAATATATAATTTAATTTCTAATCTTATAGAACAAAGTGTTTTGTAATCATATTTGCTTTATTAAATTCACAGTTCTCTTATAAATTACTGATTATTTTTCACATCCCTTTTCTTGCCTTTTTGTTATATTTTAAGTTTACTATTCATTTCAAACAGCAACAAATACAACAAGCTACCTGAACCTACCAATTAAGATAGTAGTGAGTTATGTACCCTCCTGTAACGCGAATTAATTTAATGCGAATTCATATAACGCAGCTAAAATATTACCTGTTCATTTACAATGTTTTTAGAGTGTATACATATTTGACGACACTAACATTTATTTTATATTTATTATTTAGATGAGGAATGTAATTCCACCCTCGTTGTAGAACGGATTTTGTCTTTTTCTTCAAATTGAATTAATTTAATTTTCGTTTCTAGGAGAATCCGGTCCGTCGAAATAGCTTGCTTACTTCTTTATAATCTTCTTAATCTATCGCCATGTCATTCTTTAAAAATCTTAACATTCATTGTGTCGAGCACCTATTAACATTCTTACCAAAACGGGACATTGTGATATTTGGTGAGGCTTTCCCGGATCTCCAGGATGTCGTAGATAGGTATTGGAAGAATCTACGTGTGCTAAATTTTAATAACATGACGCCTCGTGACATAGACGCTATAATGAAAAATATAAATTTGTGTACAAATGTAAATGAATTAAAATACACGGAAGAAATAAACTCAGAGATGACGCAACTGATCTTTATGGTTGTTGAACGTTTTTGTCCAGTGTTGGAAATCCTGGATATTTCTGGAATAGAACTGGAAGCAAAATTAGCAACCTTATTGAAATACTGCGATAATTTAAAGTCATTGAGTGTTAAAGTTATGATGAACTTTTACATATATAACCGAAATGGGTTATTTTCTGATAAAACCCATCTTGAACATTTGAGCGTTATAGCATGTTACGAAGAAGGTAGCACGAAGATTGAACACGAGTTCAATGTTAACAAAAATTCAGGCAAAACATTCCTGCAAAGTATCCTTCTTACGGTGACGACTTTAAAATCTTTGCAAATTATCTTCAATTATAGGGTAATCAAAGAGTGTTATGGCCTAAATAAGGACAGAATGAGCAGTCTTGACCAATATTTATTGAGTAGACTATTTAAAAAAAATTCAGAACTGGAGGAAGTTACGCTAGGAGAACATAAAATGAAGGGAAAATGTCTAAAAAGTTTACCAATGGGTATAAAACGTTTGGATATTAAAGAATGTTCTAAAATAAATAGTGATACAATAATACGATGTCTTAGAAGTTTGAATCTTGAATCTCTGGAAATGAAATTGTCAAAGGTAAAATGTGTTAATTTCCTGGAAGAGTTAGTAGCAGCTGCACCAACGTTAAAACACCTGGCTTTGGTTTGTCGTTATGATATGGATTTACGTGCGCTCGAAAAACTTAAACATTTGAAAAGTCTGAGGTTGTACGAATGCAGAAAACCAAAAGATTACAGCGTGACAAGAGTGGAAGATACCGTGTGGATAAAAGTGTTTGGTCGCAGCTCGAGATCAAAACAACCTGGCCTCTATAGTCATAGAGGTATTTTAGTAGAAAGGTATCCGGATTATATGTTTAAAGAAAAGTCTGCTCCTTTGAGGTTGTGTCATAAACGAGTTTACTCGCAATTCACTCCTTCGTTTGTAACTGCTGTAGCCGATTGCAAATTGCGAAAGGACGACGATTGCAAAGTCAGTAACAAAGACTTTCGACGCGGATGTCAACTCGGACTTCCGCAAGTGCTACTATTCTTTCCTGTACTCTTTATTATCCTACTTCTGGTCCTGTTCCAACAATATTTAATATTAACACGTTTTGAGGGGTTGTAATATAAAAAGGAAATACATCCGTTACACGGTCTTGTTATTAAATATTAATCCAACTCAAAAAATGTTGTTGGTTTATGAAAACTACTTTACCTAATATGTAATGTTTTGTGACCTATTTTTACTGCTTTTTGAGAAGGAAATCTATCCTTTTGCGCATTACCATACCCACAAAACTTCTTAAGGAGATCACGTAAACAATTTTACGTTCTTTACAATGCTCTCTGACGTATTTATTCGTATTTTAATTATTAAAATTATTTAATCGTATTATAAATACTTAAAATAAGACTAATGTTAGATTAAATGTTACTAGGTTGTGCTTAAGAATAGATGTTATATAAATGTAATGTAACATTCATATTTTATGTTTAGTGGGTTGAGTTGAAAATAAAATTGAAATGAATCTAAATTTGACCTTTACTAAAAACCATTATATATTAAGATTCCATTTTATCCTGTGCTAATTTGTAAATTTTATTTATCTTAGATTTCATTCTCTCCAGTCTAAATTTATCTCAGGTTCCATTAGAGTTTAATTATTCATTTCTCGTGATGTATACGTTAATTAGTGTTGTGAACAATATCTTAAATTCTAGAAATGTATATTACATGTACTAATAAAGTTACCTATCAGGATCTTAAATGTGATTTGTTTTAAATAGTTGCAATGTTATTGAAGATATAAACAATTAAAATAGTCGTTTAAAGAACCAGGATTAATAATTTTTGTTTTTCATCAACTATGATATATAAAATATATTTAAATATACCGCCAATAACTAAATCCTAAAGAAGAATCATTCTGGTTTCAAACCTTTTTCTATTCTGTTTCATTTGGTTAGAATCCTAATAAGTTTGTATTCTGCAGTAGTATAGCTGTGTTCTGCAGCAGAGAACGCCCATTACGTTATACACTTGGTTTGACAGTTTTGACAGATATACATTTGGCTTTTAATATAAACGAGAAATTTATATCAAAGACAGATATTGATAGTACATTTGTTGATATAGATAATTCAATTTCGATTGAAGTGATTTTTTAACGGTAAAAAGACCTAACATTTCATCTTTGTATGTGTACTCATAATATATTATTGGTTTTCTTTTGTGGACTTAAACATCAATTTATTTAACTTGTTTTTAGATATAACGGAGTAGTTAATAATTTCTTGGTGTTTCCAAAGTAAAAGAATTATATTTGTCACTTTGAAATAGTTATATCTCGTGAAAATGTAAGTTGCAATTTCTATTTCGTACTCTACTTGTAATTCAATATAATTATAAATGTATCTTGTATACTAAAGCAATCGACTTCATATTAATTGCAAAATTTAAAGTTATATTAATTAATATTTAACAGAGAATTCCTTCGGCTATCTGCCTTGCAGGGGCCAACTGAACAGGACGACTCCAGCTGATTAAGGTATGTCAAACTTTGTACACATAACCTCAAATATATAATTTAATTTTTAATTTTATAGTACAAAGTGTTTTGTAATCATTTTTATTTTATTAAATTCACAGTACTCTTATGAATTACTGATTATTTTTCACATTCCTATTCTTGCCTTTATGTTATATTTTATTTTCACTATTCATTTCAAACAACAACAAATGCAACAACCTACCAATTGAAATAGTAGAAGGTATACAGTAGTAGTATAAAATAGTAGATTTAGTATGCCTTCCTGTAACGCGAACTAATTCTATGCGAATTAATATAACGCGGTTAAAATATTACCTGTTCATTTACAATATTTTTAGAGTATATACATATTTGACGACACTAACATTTATTTTATATTTATTGTCTAGATGAGGGATGTAATTCCACCCTCGTTGTAGAACGGATTTTGTCTTTTCCTTCGAATTGAATTAATTTAATTTTCGTTTCTAGGAGAATCCGGTCCATCGAAATAGCTTGCTTACTTCTTTATAATCTTCTTAATCTGTCGCCATGTCATTCTTTAAAAATCCTAACATTCACTGTATCGAGCACCTGTTAACATTCTTACCAAAACGAGATATTGTGATATTTGGTGAGGCTTTCCCGGATCTCCAGGAGGTCGTAGATAGTTATTGGAAGAATCTACGTGTGCTAAATTTTAATAACATGACGCCTCGTGACATAGACGCCATAATGAAAAATTTAAATCTGTGTACAAATGTAAAAGAATCATATTACACGGAAGAAAGAAACTTAGAGATGACGCTACTGATCTGTATGGTTGTTGAACATTTT
The DNA here is from genome assembly GCA_963678705.1 of Panorpa germanica. NCBI lineage: Eukaryota > Metazoa > Arthropoda > Insecta > Mecoptera > Panorpidae > Panorpa > Panorpa germanica. The sequence continues at coordinate 22,756,314 of OY783208.1, read as the reverse complement.
TGTCCAGTGTTGGAAATCCTGGATATTTCTGGAATAGAACTGGAAGCAAAATTAGCAAGCGTTTTGGAATACTGTGATAATTTAAAGTCATTGAGTGTTAAAGTTATGATGAACTTTTACGTATTTAACCGAAATGGCTTATTTTCTGATAAAACCCATCTTGAACATTTGAGCGTTATAGCATGTTACGAAGAAGGTTGCATCGCTTTCAATGTTAACCAAGATTCAGGCAACACATTCCTGCAGAGTATCCTTCTTACGGTGACGACTTTAAAATCTTTGCAAATTATCTTTGATTATAGAGTAATCAAAGAGTGTTATGGCCTAAATAAGGACAGAATGAGCAGTCTTGACCAATATTTATTGAGTAGACTATTTGAAAAAAACCCAGAACTGGAGGAAGTTAAGCTAGGAGAACATAAAATGAATGGAGAATGTCTAAAAAGTTTACCAATGGGTATAAAACGTTTGGATATTAAAGAATGTTCTAAAATAAATAGTGATACAATAATAGGATGTCTTAGAAGTTGGAATCTTGAATCTCTGGAAATGGATTTGTCAAATGTAAAATGTGTTAACTTCCTGGAGGACTTAGTAGCAGCTGCACCAACGTTAAAACACGTGGCATTGGTTTCTGGTTATGATATGAATTTAAGTGCGCTGGAAGGACTTAAACATTTGAAAAGTCTGAGGTTGTACAAATGCAGAAAAGTAAAAGATTACAGCGCTACAAGAGTGGGAGATGGCGTGTGGATAAGCATGTTTGAACCCAGCTCGAGATTAAAACAAGCTGGCCTCTATACTCATAGTGATATTTTAGTAGAAAGGTATCCGGACCATATGTTTAAAGAAAAGTCTGCTCCTTTGAGGTTGTGTCATAAACGAGTTTATTCGCAATTCACTCCTTCGTTTGTAGCGGCTGTTGCCATTTGCAAATTGCGAAAGGACAAAGACTGCAAAGTCAGTAAAAAAGACTTTCGACGCGGAAGTGAACTCCCAATCCCGCTTCTGCTACTATTCTCACCTCTACTCTTTCTCCTATTCCTGCTCCTATTCCAACCAAGTTTAATACTAAAACTTTTTGCGGGGTGTGTAATAATAATAGGAAATACATCCGTTACACGGTATTGTTAGTAAATATTTATCCAATACAAAAAATGTTGTTGGTTTATGAACACGATTTTACCTAATATGTAATGTTTTGTGACCTATTTTTACTGCTTTTGAGAAGTAAATCTATCCTTTTGCGCATTACCATACTAACAAAACTTCTTAAGGAGATCACGTAAACAATTTTACGTTCTTGACAATGCTCTCTGACGTATTTATTCGTATTTTAATTATTAAAATTATTTAATCGTATTATAAATACTTAACATAAGACTAATGTTAGATTAAATGTTACTAGGTTGTGCTTAAGAATAGATGTTATATAAATGTAATGTAACATTCATATTTTATGTTTAGTGGGTTGAGTTGAAATGAATCTAAATTTTACCTTGTGTCTGCGAATGGGTTTGTGTCCTCATTTTTTAGTGGTCGATTTTTCAATTGTTGATTGAAATTGATGTTAATAAATGTGTATTGGCGTGTCTATTTTATTAAATATCTAAATGTTGATGGAGATATAGCAATTAAAAGTTTGAATTGTAGTTTTAGCGCTAGAAATGGTCGGCCATATTTATAACGTAACATGTAGTGGGATAAGTCAATTATATGTTGAGTAGGTCAGTGCTATGGTAATGTTTTGTAGCTGTTGGTAGTCGAAATAATCAAGTCAATTCAAAGAATAATAAGTTTTTATTTTATTTAACCCTGCTAAGGCAGACATAATATTGAAATTTTATTGTTCCTTGAAATAGCTGTAAATAATATTTGATATTTTGATATATAAATACATATAGCAGAGATGTATGAGCTGTAAGGTTGGTAACCTGTATACTTGTCAGAGTGCTGTCAAGAATATATCTCTTTTATGCTCGGTTGTATAAAAGAGATAGCAACTAGCGGTTGTGATGTCACATGCATTTGGAATGTGTATAACGTTGAATCCCTTTAATAATAGGCTTGTGTCGTATGTCCTAATTTCTATAAAAGTGTACTATATATTAATAAAGTGGGTTACAAGAACTTCAATTGTTCAATTATTTTAATATATGTTAACATATATTAACAATTAAAAAAGTCATTTTATCTTTTTTGTCATCCATGGTTCACAACCCAATTACTTCTTCTTTCATTAATGATGCAAACGAACACCGTGTGGCAGTGGCGTTAATGTCACTGAGCAAAATAACAAATATTAATATTAACGCTTGTCAGTTGGAAAAAAGTCAAAACCGGTATAAATCAAGTAAATGTTTTTGTTGTTTTAATAAATCCTCTTTATATATTTATTGCTAAGAAATATAATCAGTATCTTAAAAAATGTAGATATTTCTCTTAAGATTAATTAGGTATTTTTAATATTACCTCAACAAGTGATAATAGTACATAACCTTTAATTTAATACAAACCATGGCAACCTGTCAAGAAGACGGACTTAAGAAAAGGGAATTAGATCCTTGTTCACCCGCATATTCATGTAATTATATACTTATGTTTTTATGTTAATTATTATTCGATACATCTACATTTTTTGTTTTGAAACTTGTAAAGAAACTACTGCATTTTCGTATGCTTTATGGCAATTTTATTATAGTGAAAATATGTACAAATTACTATGTAATAGTCATTATATCACTTTTAATTGAGAACTAGTCAATATTTATGGTCAAAGTTGATCAATAAATATGCCATTTATGAAACATTGTCATTTCTAACCTCAAATTTGAAATTTCAACTTTAACCGTTATTATTATGTATTTCTAAATTGAAAGTTGTATAGTGAATATTACGTAAAGATTTATACATGTTTTGACTATATTAAAAGCGTCATAAAACGTATAAAAATACTGTAGACAAGTTTAAAGACTAAAATATCTAAATATTATTAATTAGTCTTAAGAAAACAAGAGGCATTAAATTGTTTAAAAAGAGGGCAACAAAGAGAAGCTGCATTTAATTTTAGTGAGGCTCTAGCTGCATCTTTTCGAACGAATGCTACGTTAAGATATGACACCGTGGTTAAAAATGAAGGTATTTTTTTTGTTAATCAATAAGCAATTTTTGACAATACATAATTTATTATATATTTCATTAACAGAACAAAATTTATTCGAAAAAATGTTTATGCAGCTCGATTTGGATGACATTGTTTGGTAATTTTACATTTATATATATCTAATTATTAATTTAATTATATTATATTTTTAATATAACATTTTTCTTTATACGATTTAGCAACAATGATATTGATACGATGTTTTTAAAGTTTGCTAAGGATGAACAAAAAATTCTTCGGGAAAAATCATTAGCAAGTAATGAATCTGTTCCTTTGAATAAAAAGCATATAAAGCATAACTGCACCGATGAAGAAGGTATTCAAATCATGATGAACCAAATAAGGAAGTTGCCAAAAGGTAAATATAACCGAATTTTTAAAAGCCTATATTTTCTAAACAATGGGCTTGTGTCCTCATTTTTTAGTGGTCGATTTTTCAATTGTTGATTGAAATTGATGTTAATAAATGTGTATTGGCGTGTCAATTTTATTAAATATCTAAATATTGACGGAGATATAGCAATTAAAATTTTAAATTGTAGTTTTAGCGTTAGAAATGGTCGGCCATATTTGTATGACGTGAAATGCATTTTAACGTCAGTTATTTGTTGAGTAGGTCAGTGCTGTGCTAACGTTTTGTAGCTGTTGGTAGTCAAATAATCAAGTCAAGTCAAAGAATAATAAGTTTACATTTTATTTAATCCTGCTAAGGCAGACATACTATTGAAATTTGTTTGTTCCTTGAAATAGCTGTAAATAATATTTAATATTTTGATATATAAATACATATAGCAGAGATTTATGAGCTGTAAGGTTGGTAACCTTACACAAGGATTGTGATGTCACATGCACTTGGAATGTGTACAACGTTGAATCCCTTTAATAATTAAAGAGACAAAATGACTTTCTTAATCGTTAATATCAAAAATTGTTAGACAAAAAATAATTGGACATTTGAGGTTCTAGTATCCAACTTTATCAATATGTAGTACGCTTTTGTAGAAATTAGGACATAGGAGACAAGCCCATTAAAAATGTAATTTTGTTTATTTAATTATTAAAGGGATTCAACATTATAGAAAATTCCAAGACATGTCCGCTAAGTTGCCATTTCTTTAATACAACAAAGTGTAAAAGAGATAGCATACTTAACAGCTATCTCTTAATAGTACAGACATATTACGTCATAAATATGGCCGACCATTTCTAGCGCTAAAACTACAATTTAAATTTTTAATTGTTATATCTCCGTCAACATTTAGATATTTAATAAAATAGAAACGATACAAAAAAAGCATATTTTCGATAATGTTTTCTGACTACACAGTTGATATATAATTATTTCTATAATTACTACATGATAAAATAACATTTAAAGAATACTTTGTGAAATTTTCATAAATAAATATCAAGAAATGAGCCATTGACAGCGAATCTCCGGTGACGTCACAAAAAAAAGTTTCATTGCGGTGTCCCTCATAACTCATCACTGGATTATTTGAAATCAAAAAACCAAAATGATTTCATTAGTTGATAAGTTTCTGCAGGTCACCCTGTCCAGTTTGTTTCCTTTTTTTGATTTTTCAATTTCTTACAGCACTTAGAAGTCAAAATACCGATTTTTCATGAAACTTTGTTATTTTAAAATACGTTAAAATTAAAAAATAAAAAAAAACTCGACAGCGCTACCTCGGCAAGGGTCAAGGTGTTGTATATTGTACATATTATTTTTGTAACCCGGACAAAATAAACATTTCAATTAGCTATATTTCGCATAGAGCTGAAAGTTGGTACAGACCTTTGGAACATTATTACAAATAAAATACTTGAAGTCCTCACCGATCGCACATCTGCAAAAAAAGTTATTCAAGATTAAAGGTAAACAAAAATGGTTTTTCCAATTTTTCCGGTAAACGGTAAGTTTTATCATAAAAATACATCAGACCTAATTTGTAGATCACGAAATTATCTACAAAAATTGTTCTTATACGTTTTTTTCTAAGAATCACCATTCCTGGGATATTGCGAGTCTAAAAGTTGAAGAAGTCGTGTTCCACATAATATGCACACATTTCCGCACCACCTGTGAGGTGGTGTTTCGTTCTAGTGTTTTTGAATCTAATTTGTGGTAGTGTCAATAAAATGCGATAAAAATTGACTATTACTGAATCAAGATAACACTATTGTGATGTTATCCTAGAGATCCTTGAGCACGTGAAAGTAAAAGGATTTCATAATTCTTGTATTATGTGAATATCTTAACTTGTGTTAAGTTTATTGGTGCTTTACATAAAATATTTTAACTTGTACTTTAAATAGTCAATTCAAATCACATTGCACAACTGTGTAATTTCGGAACACTCTGTATATTCTCACAATCGTATAATTTGTATTTACAAGTTACACAAACCAATATTTTTACTCATATTAAACATCCGATGGCGTGTACACCATTAAGGCGGTTCAGCGAACATATTACTATTTTCTGTGAATTAGAATCGCAATATCTCAGGAATGGTGATTCTTAGAAGAAAAGTATAAGAACAATTATTGTAGATAATTTCATGATCTACAACTTTCGTCTGATGTATTTTTATGATAAAACTTACCGTTTACCGGAAAAATTGGTAAAACCATTTTTGTTGACTTTTGACCTTGAATAACTTTTTATGCAGATGTGCGATCGGTGAGGACTTTTAGTATTTTATTGTTTATTTTGATCGGATTATTGATTGAAAATAGAATTTGTTTGTTTTAGAATGGAATGTAATCCAGATTACAAAAGGAGAATATAATGAAAATAAATTTACAAATACAGTGGAAAATGCATTTAAAGAAATGTCGACTTTGTATATAACAGTGTACAATTGCGAAACAATGAGAAATCTAAATATTGAAGACCCTGTAACTGTCACTGTAACACCAACTGATGAAGAGGCTGGTAAGTAAAGATACTATCACACGGGACAATGTACATCGACGTCCTGATTTGCGTCGTTAATAGGGGCCAACGCAAATCGAATTAATGTTTTTCTATACCGAACAACACATTTTATTTGTTTTATTAATTGCTACCCGACTAAAATGATTTAATTTTTATAAAACTGCACAATATATTGATAAAGGTGGCTACCAGGACCTCAAATGTCCAATTATTTGTTGATAACTCCTTATATGTTAGAAGAGATTTTCAATGGGTTTGTGTCCTCATTTTTTAGTGGTCGATTTTTCAATTGTTGATTGAAATTGATTTTAATAAATGTGTATTGGCGTGTCTATTTTATTAAATATCTAAATATTGACGGAAATATAGCAATTCAAAATTTGAATTGTAGTTTTAGCGCTAGATATGGTCGGCCATATTTGTATGACGTGAAATGCATTTTAACGTCAGTTATTTGTTGAGTAGGTCAGTGCTGTGGTAATGTTTTGTAGCTGTTGGTAGTCTAAATAATCAAGTCAAATCAAAGAATAATAAGTTTTTATTTTATTTAACCCTGCTAAGGCAGACATAATATTGAAATTGTATTGTTCCTTGAAATAGCTGTAAGTAATATTTAATATTTTGATATATAAATACATATAGCAGAGATTTATGAGCTGTAAGGTTGGCAGTGGTTGTGATGTCACATGCATTTGGAATGTGTACAATGTTGAATCCTTTTAATAATTAAAGAGACAAAATGACTTTTTTAATTGTTAATATCTCCTAACATATAAGGAGTTATTAAAAAATAATTGAACATTTGAGGTTCTAGTAACCGACTTTATTAATATATAATACACTTTTGTAGAAATTCTGCTATGGTTCACAACCGTTGACAACTAATAACCAATCTGATGATTTGTGGAACATATCACACAATTGGTCTCAAATGTTCAATTATTTGTTAATAACTCCTTATATGTTAGCAGATATTAACAATTAAAAAAGTCATTTTGTCTCTTTAATTAATAAAGGGCAGGCAACTAACCTATCTCTTAATAGTGCGACATGTTACGTCATAAATATGGCCGACCATTTCTAGCGCTAAAACTACAATTCAAACTTTTATTGCTATATCTCCGTCAACATTTAGATATGTAATAAAATAGACACGCCAATACACATTTATTTACATCATGCCCATTGACTTGATTGATTGTTTTTAATTCTAGGTGCTTTGTTATTTCAACAATACCACACATTCCTAAGTAGTTTTAAAGAGAGTTACAACTCAGGACTTGCGCATGATACGGGACCACGCAGATTGGAATATTGGAAAAAAATGGAAGAAGATAATAGCGACCTAAAGGTATAGCTTTGTATCTTTTACAAAGGAATAATAAATATAAGTGAAAGTCCAAACGATAAAAAGAAAGCATATTTTCGATAATGTTTTTTGACGACACAATTAATATATAATTATTTCTATAATTACTACATGATAAAATAACATTTAAAGAATACTTTGTAAAATTTTCATAAATAAATATCAAGAAATGAGCCATTGACAGCTAATCTTCGATGACGTCACAAAAAAAAGTTTCATTGCAGTGTCCCTCATAACTCATCACTGGATTATTTGAAATCAAAGAACCAAAATGATTTCATTAGTTGTAAGTTTCTGCAGGACACCCTGTTAAGTAACTCGACAGCGTTACCTCGGCATTTATGTAAAGAAAGGGTGTACAAAATTTCATTGCGGATCGGTACAATAGATTTTGAGCTAGAGAGGACACCGACTCTGAAAAAGCTAAGTGTGAGAAAAACGCGTTTAAAAGTTTCAAAGAAAGACGAAACCAGACCAGAGAGGTGAAGACTTAAAACTCTATATCTCCGACAGTTTTACTCCAATCGACTTCTAATTTTCACACAATAAACTTAATATGTTGTACATTCATATAAATAAATAGAACATTATAATATAGGATAATAAAAAATGAAAAAAACAAGTTGAAACTTTACCTCCTTATTATTGTTTCAGAAATATGTGGATGAGCTGGAATCTTTGGTCGGTGGTTGGAAAGCATTGCTTCAAGGAAATCTTTTGAAAAAACAAAATATTGTGCAGGAATACCAAAAAGAAATCGATAATATAATTGAATCACACAAATTAATGTAAGTAAGCGCGATTGATTTCTCACAATTATCATTTGACAGTATTTTTTTTGAAAGGAAACCAAAAAAGACTGGGAGCCTCTTTATTACCATAACTTAAAGGCCACTTAAAGAAATATATCATAAGCTTTGTGACGTCACAAGTAATCTAAAAAATTAAAACTACTAAAAAGTGTCACAATGAAATTATAACATTACCAGAGTTTATTCCCGATTTTTTTTTGTATATAAATTGAATGGGCTTCCCAGTAAACAATTTGGTGAAGTGTCCTATTTGGTGAAGTTCGAGTCACTCGTACAATTCTATTCTAACGCTTTACAAGTTCTCTACCTGTCACAGATTTTGTGTTAGTTTTTCATAATAATATTCTTTCTTTTTCCAACATCATTCATTAAGTATTTCTGTTTCTTTCCCACATGGGTATATTTTTATTATCCGGTCATAAATCATAAACCTACTCCGCTTTTAATTCAGCAGTGAACCGTCGTTGCAATGTCTGTAGCTCATAAAAAGGACCTTTCCTTTGAACGACTGAATAGAAAACGAACACGTTCCAGACAAAAAATTCATGATATGTAATAGAAATTAAGTCGAATTTACTCCAAAATGTTTACTGGGTTGTTTCCTATGTCTTAATTTCTATAAAAGTGTACTACATATTGATAAAGTGGGTTACTAGAACCTCAAATGTTCAATTATTTTTTAATAACTCCTTATATGTTAAGAGATATTAACAATTAAAAAAGTCATTTTGTCTCTTTAATTATTAAAGGGATTCAACGTACATATTCCAAGTGCATGTGACATCACAATCCTTGTGTAAGGTTACCAACCTTATAGCTCATAAATCTCTGCTATATGTATTTATATATCAAAATATCAAATATTATTTGCAGCTATTTCAAGGAACAATCAAATTTCAATATTATGTCTGCCGTAACAGGGTTAAATAAAATAAAAACTTATTATTCTTTGACTTGATTTGATTATTTGACTACCAACAGCTGCAAAACATTACCACAGCACTGACCTACTCAACAAATAACTGACGTTAAAATGCATTTCACTTCATACAAATATGGGTGACCATTTCTAGCGCTAAAACTACAATTCAAACTTTTAATTGCTATATCTCCGTCAACAATTAGATATTTAATAAAATAGACACGCCAATACACATTTATTAACATCAATTTCAATCAACAATTGAAAAATCGACCACTAAAAAATGAGGACACAAGCCTATTTCATTTCAAATTTTAATTCCATTTTTAAATTGAATAATTAAACTCGTTCCATATTTATTTTACATATAAGAACAAATAATTTTTCATATAAACTAACTAAAAAAAAATATTTTTTTCAACAAAATATAAAATTATTTCAATTTATTCGTTATTTGACCAACTTTTTTTCAAAATTTGTGATTTTTATTTCGATTCGTAAATTAGGTACCAAAGTTAGCCACCATAAAAAAATTCAACTTTCTAGCAGAATTTTTACTCTCGCTAAAAACCGCCCCCGTGTCTCCAAATAAAATTCTTGAATTTTGATTTTTTCTTTCCGTAATTTGATATTTCTCAAAAGTTTCCAACAGGGCCCCACCCTAATTTTCGCAGGGCTTCTTTTATAAAATTTTGAATTTCTAAATTTTGGAATATGTTCATATTTAAGAGCGTAATACATATGCAAAATTTTACTTCTTTCTTTTACGAATACAAAATTATATAGCAAAAAGTATTTATTTTTTTTGCAGTTTTTCCAAAATCACGGGTTTCCAGAAATTTCAGCGAAAAATCCGGTTATGCCAAAAGTCTTAGAATTTTTTTCTCAACAAAATAGGAATTTTTCAAAAACTTCCCTAGAGCCGTTTTTGAGCCACCATACAAAACATATAGGATCATAAATATACACCTGGAACATTACGATAATGAAAAACGATATTTTAACTTTTTAGGCTTATTATTACACTTATTCTACATACAAAAATATCTTTTTTAAAATTTGAAAATATTGTTAACTATTTTAAAAATGGCGGTGAAGTAGACCCTGTCAAAAAATTGGACCTGGACGGTGTTGCCGATTTTGGCTCTTCTATTTATCTGAATAATGAAAAGCAAGAAAATTATTAATTAGTATGGGTACAATTACAGTACAAGTTAAAAAACTGGGTTTTTTTACCAATTATTAAATGAAAAAACACGAAATTATTGAAATAAAAAAATGATTCTAGTTCCAACGATAGCTATTGATGTTGTGAATAACATATTAAAATTTCTGATGATTCGGTTGAATAGTTTTTGAGATAAATGATGCTGAAATGATGCTGTTAATGAGTTTGTTTCATTATTATTATTTATTGTTCGCCTTTCGGCTTTACAATCTACATTCTCAATACATACTTCAAATTACAATTAAATTTACATTATTCTCCACCAGCTTATTTATTCTCGCGTTCTTCCTTTCCTTCTTACTATTTCCGCCATCCACCTCTTTTCTTCACTGCCTCCCTTTAATAGCTGGCCAATATTCCTTTCGCTCGCTACTTTTTCCTTACACTCAAACTTAATGTGCTCCAGTGTTTCGTCCTCCGCTCCACACATTCTACACTTTCTTTCCTCACTCTTTTCCCAGTATCTGTTTCCTTTTTCCTCATTTCCCAATCTAAACCTTGCTGTTCTTCTTATGTGTTTTATGTCTTTTTCTATAAGGTACTGAGGCACATTATTTTCCCATAACCTCTTATATCTTTTATTGTAGTTACTTTTTTCTATTTTTCCCATTCTCTCCTGCTGTTGTATCTCCTTATCCCTTCTCCTTAGCTTCTCTTCCACACTTGCGTATCCTTCTCTTCTCCTCTCTGCCTCCTCGATCGCCATTCCATTCCTTTCAAAGTACTCCTTTCTCTTTTTTGGACCTCCTCCCCCCCCATTCTTTATGCTATCCTCTCTTATTTTCTTTAAAATTTTGCTTTCCGCTCTGTTCAATTTCTCCTCGTATTTTACTGCTCTTTCCCCTGTTTTAATTCGTATCTTATCCCTTTTTAGCTCCTCCATCACCATGTATCCTGGCGTGCACCTGTCCAGCCCTAGTACCCTTTTCATATATCTCACCTGTATTCTTTCCAACTTTTCTTGTTCCTTCCACCCCCAAACCTCTGCTCCATGAGTTTGTATCACTAATAATTTTGATATTTTTTAGCCCACCTGGTAAAATTACAAACCATCATAAATTTCTTTTATATCGACTATCAGAAATATGCGGTTCTCTTTCACTGGTTGATATTAAGCATGTCTTGAAGCACATACTGCCAGGAGAGTCATTAAGGCTGCTAAGAAACTCTATGAGTAAAGCCATGAAATATAGCGATGTATTTAAGAAAGGAGATATTAAAAATTGTGAAAGAGGCCCTGTTATTTTAATTATAGATGAGGTAAATATACATACGAGGCATGTTTTTTAAGTAAGTACCGTTTTGCGTTTCTGCCTTTGCAGCGCTACGGTCGGTTCCGCGCATGCGCGCTGGTTAGGTACATCTCTTGTCTACGCCATTACAGTCTGATTCTTCATTGTATACGTTGTTTACTGAGTGTTTAAGATGCCTCCGACAATCGTGAGTCCCGCCGATTGTGAAGTACGGGCTGTTATACGATTTCTTAGTGCTAAAGGCGTAAAACCGATCGATATTCATCGTGAGATCTGTGAAGTTTACGGACAAAACATTATGAGTGATGGAATGGTAAGGAAATGGGTAAGAGCATTTAAAGATGGCCGCACAAATGTGCATGATGAAGAACGGAGTGGTACAGTGTGATACAGTGGTTAACAAGTCAGGCGGCAGAATTTTATGAGGAGGAAATTCAAAAACTGGTGCCACGTTATGACAAGTGCCTCAATATTCACGGAAATTATGTAGAAAAGTAGATTAAGGTACAGGCTTTCATGTAAAAATAAAATTATTGCGATATCTTTGCACGTCTTTTTTTAATTCCAAAACGGTACTTACTTAAAAAGCACGCCTCGTACATATAAAGTAAAGCAGTGAATTGAGCAATTTTAATTTAATTTTTAAAGTTATTTGATTTGAATTTCAGATGCTGGATCGATTTCCTTGGGAAATGATGAGTATCTTCCAAGCACGAGCTGTGAGTAGAGGCGTTTCTTTGAATGTTATTTACGCGCTTTACGAAAAGCATTATAAAAATATTAAAGATGGCTACTTTATTGTTAAAAACACTAATGGCCGCTATATATTAAATCCAGGTAACATTCGTTATTAAGTTTTAGCAATGGGCTTGTGTCCTATGTCCTAATTTCTATAAAAGTGTACTATATATTGATAAAGTGGGTTACTAGAACCTCAAATGTTCAATTATTTTTTAACTCCTTATATATTAAGAGATATTAACAATTAAAAAAGACTTTTTTCTTTAAGAAGAGGGTAAGGTCAAAACAATAAAGAAAAGCATATTTTCGATAATGTTTTTTGACGACACAGTTAATATATAATTATTTCTATAATTACTACATGATAAAATAACATTTAAAGAATACTTTGTGAAATTTTCATAAATAAATATCAAGAAATGAGCCATTGACAGCGAATCTCCGGTGACGTCACAAAAAAAAGTTTCATAACTCATCACTGGATTATTTGAAATCAAAAAACCAAAATGATTTCATTAGTTGATAAGTTTCTGCAGGACACCCTGTCGAATTTTCTTTATTTTTATTGATTTTTCAATTTTTTACAGCACTTAGAAGTCAAAATACCGATCAGAAACTTTGTTATTTTAAAATACGTTAAAATTAAAAACTAAATCAAAAAACTCGACAGCGTTACCTCGGCATTTATGTAAAGAAAGAGTGTGCAAAATTTCATTGCGGATCGGTGCAGTACATTTTGAGCTAGAGAGGACACCGACTCTGAAAAAGATAAGTGTGAAAAAAACGCGTTTAAAAGTTTCAAAGAAAGACGAAACCAGACCAGAGAGGTGAAGACTTAAAACTCTATATCTCCGACAGTTTTACTCCAATCGACTTCACATTTTCACACAATAAACCTATTATTATCAATAAATAAAAAAAAAGTTGAAACTGATTGAAATTGATTGAAATTGATGTTAATAAATGTGTATTGGCGTGTCTATTTTATTAAATATCTAAATGTTGACGGAGATATAGTAATTAAAAGTTTGAATTGTAGTTTTAGCGCTAGAAATGGTAGGCCATATTTGTATGACGTGAAATGCATTTTAACGTCAGTTATTTGTTGAGTAGGTCAGTGTTGTGGTAATGTTTTGTAGCTGTTGGTAGTCAAACAATCCAGTCAAGTCAAAGAATAATAAGTTTTTATTTTATTTAACCCTGCTAAGGCAGACGTAATATTGGAATTTGATTGTTTCTTGAAATAGCTGTAAATAATATTTGATATTTTGATATATAAATACATATAGCAGAGATTTATGAGCTGTAAGGTTAGTAACCTTACACAAGGATTGTGATGTCACATGCACTTGGAATGTGTACAACGTTGAATCCTTTAATAGTTAAAGAGACAAAATTATTTTTTTAATTGTTAATATCTCTTAACAAATAAGGAGTTATTAAAAAATAATTGAACATTTGAGGTTCTAGTAACCCACTTTATCAATATATAGTACACTTTTATAGAAATTAAGACATAGGGCACAAGCCCATTAACAATGCAATTCAAATTCAAATTTTATAAATTTGTCATAATTACAATTTGACAGATGATAATCTTGATAAAATGGAGAAGCGAATGCTGTCGTTTTTAAAATATTGGCTACCACATTGGACAGGAGTAGTTGGATTAGAAGCGAATCAAAATAATTTTCAAAAACTTCTTGAAGAAGCTTCTATTTTTCTGTGAGTATTATAAATATGATAGTTCAAGATTCAAACCAAATTAAAAATATGGTTTGAAGTTATGATTATTAAAAACATATATTATATTGGCATTCTTACATATTTTTTATTGTAGAATTTTTCAATTTTTATTAGGATAAATGCCATTGCCTTTTCTACTTTCCTAAATATATAAAGTTTAAGTAAATAAAGCTATTTAAAATTTGAATTCCGTTTTACCCCTTAACAATAAAGTCTTTAGAATATCATGACATTATATTGAAACATTATGGGTCGACGCAACAGCTTTGACGTTTAGTTCTGCATCTCTTTTGCACTTCTCTTGTTTAACAGTGATTGTAAAGATTGGCAAATGGTAGTGGGGAAGAAGGTGAGGAAGCAATGTCTATTTGAATCGTTAATAACTTCTAAAATATTGCGAATTGAATAAAAATGATTAGATATTTGAGGTTTTGATAGCCAACTTTATCAACATACAGTGCAATATCGGTTGAAATATTTTTATTTAATTTAATTATTTTATTTATTTATTTATCCAGGTATTGCGGTCATGGGAATGGTTGCCAACATATAGACACATCAAAAATCGAAAAACTAAGTTTGAAGAGTGTTGTCTTCTTGTCAGGATGTTCTTCTGTGGCCACTGCTAAACCTGGCAGAAAAATCGAGGGTACTGGAATTCATATGAACTATCACATTGCATGCAGGTTCGCTTACAAACAATTAGTAGACCCTTATTTGAATTGAAACACTTTAATTTAGGTCAAAACGATAAAAAAAAACATATTTCCGATAATGTTTTTTGACGACACAATTAATATATAATTATTTCTATAATAACTACATGATAAAATAACATTTAAAGAATACTTTGTGAAATTTTCACAAATAAATATCAAGAAATGAGCCATTGACAGAGCCGGTGACGTCACAAAAAAAGTTACTCATAACTCATCACTGGATTATTTGAAATCAAAAAACCAAAATGATTTCATTAGTTGATAAGTTTCTGTAGGACACCCTGTCGAGTTCTGTCGAAAAATCAGAAACTTTGTTATTTTAAAATACGACGAAATTAAAAAAAAAACTCGACAGCGTTACCTCGGCATTTATGTAAAGAAAGAGTGTGCAAAATTTCAAAAGGATCGGTGCAGTACATTTTGAGCTAGAGAGGACACCGACTCTGAAAAAGATAAGTGTGAGAAAAACGCGTTTAAAAGTTTCAAAGAAAGACGAAACCACACCAGAGAGGTGAAGACTTAAAACTCTATATCTCCGACAGTTTTACTCCAATCGACTTCAAATTTTCACACAGTAAACTTAATATGTTGTACATTAATATAAATAAATTTAAAAAAAAGTTGAAACATTAAATTTAATCAAAACTATCAGACTTTAAGTTATTTTGAGAATAGTTTTTTTATAATAAAAATTATGAAAAACGATATTTTAACTTTTTAGGCTTATTATTACACTTATTCTACATATAGAAAAATCGTTTTTGAAATTTAAAAATATTGTTAACTATTTTAAAAATGGCGCTGAAGTAGACCCTGTCAAAAAATTGGACCTGGACGGTGTTGCCGATTTTGGCTCTTCTATTTATCTGATAAATAAAAACCAAGAAAATTATTAATTAGTATGAGTACAGTTATGGTCGGAACTAGAGAAAAATAAAAATAATTGAATATTGACAAAATGGCGCGCTTTTGAAATTGAAATTCTGAAAACTGGTTTTTTTGATCAGTTATTTAATAAAAAAAATACGAAATTATTGAAATAAAAAAATGATTCTAGTTCCAACGATAGTTATTGATGTTGTGAATAACATATTAAAATTTCAGACGATTCGGTTGAATAGTAGTTTTGAAATAAATGAGATTAAAGTTTTAACTATGCTAAAACGGCTTTAGAAACGAAACTATCGCCAATATCCTTACAAAAATTTAACAGTATCTTCTTAAAAGACTATACTTTCGAAATATCAAAAAGAACACTTAACTAAAGATCAAACTAATCTCCATATCTTGGAGCAGGTTTAAGTAGTAAATTTAGAGAATATAGTCTTCGAAAAATCTTTCTTAAAATATTTTATATGTTTTTATATGTTGAATTGATTAAATTTTTTTATTTTTCAGCCCCTGTGTCATAGGAAATTTATGGATAGTAACGGACAAGGACTCGGACAGATTGATGACAAAAATTTTGAGCACTTGGCTTCCGTCATTTGACCCAACTTTAAAACATTTCAAAGATATTAATCTTGAAAAATGGCAATCCCATTTTGTTATAGGTACGAAGAACCAAAACTATATCATTTACGTTGTTTTCATTAAATAATCCGAATTTCTTGTAACCTTGAGTTGTTCGGTCTATCAAACACATTATATAAAATTCCTTCGGCTTTTTACGTGAAAGAAACAATGGGCTTGTGTCCTATTGATAAAGTGGGTTACTAGAACTCCTTATATGTTAAGAGATATTAACAATTAAAAAAGTCATTTTGTCTCTTTAATTATTAAAGGGATTCAACGTTGTACACATTCCAAGTGCATGTGACATCACAATCGCTGCCAACCTTACAGCTCATAAAATATATTTCGAATGAGGTTCTTTTTCATGCGACGTTTTTTATTATTCAAATATCACATGACAAAGGATCTTGTTCTGAATATGTTGTACTCCAATTTGGCTAATCTCGATTGATTAGAATCGATATGATTCAAATCTCACTGGACTTAAGGTTCTTATTTTATTATTTTTTCTCTGGCGTCATGAATGAAGTTGTGAAACATGTCTTAATTTCTATAAATTGATAAAGTGGGTTGCTAGAACTCCTTATTATGTTAAGAGATATTAACAAATAAAAAAGTCATTTTGTCCCTTTAATTATCAAAGGGATTCAACGTTGTACACATTCCAAATGCATGTGACATCACAATCGCTGCCAACCTTACAGCTCATAAAATATATTTCGAATGAGGTTCTTTTTCATGCGACGTTTTTTATTATTCAAATGTCACATGAAAATGGACCTTGTTCTGAATATGTTGTACTCTAATTTGGCTAATCTCGATTGATTAGAATCGATATGATTCAAATCTCACTGGACTTAAGGTTCTTATTTTATTATTTATTCTCTGGCGTCATGAATGAAGTTGTGAAACATGTCTTAATTTCTATAAATTGATAAAGTTGGTTACTAGAACCTCAAATGTTCAATTATTTGTTAATAACTCCTTATATGTTAAAAGATATTAACAATTAAAAAAGTCATTTTGTCTCTTTAATTATTAAAGGGATTCAACGTTGTACACATTCCAAGTGCATGTGACATCACAATCCTTGTGTAAGGTTACCAACCTTACATCTCATAAATCTCTGCTATATGTATTTATATATCAAAATATCAAATATTATTTACAGCTATTTCAAGGAACAATAAAATTACAATATTATGTTTGCCTTAGCAGGGTTAAATAAAATAAAAACTTATTATTCTTTGACTTGACTTGATTATTTGACTACCAACACCTACAAAACATTACCACAGCACTGACCTACTCAACAAATAACTGACATTAAAATGCATTCACGTCATACAAATATGGCCGACCATTTCTAGCGCTAAAACTACAACTCAAACTTTTAATTGCTATATCTCCGTCAATATTTAGATATTTAATAAAATAGACACACCAATACATATTTATTAACATCAATTTCAATCAACAATTGAAAAATCGACGACTAAAAAATGAGGACACAAGCCCAAGTCATTTTGTCTCTTTAATTATTAACGGTATTCAACGTTATAGATAATTCTGCATGTTACGTATTATGCATAGCTAAAACCTTAATCCCACTCACTGTTTTGATATTTAATTTACATTTTTCTTTAATATTTTAATCTAGTTTTTAGGATAAGCATTTGTGTTTTAATTTGAGGTTAGTTAATTCAGTTGGTGCGCATGCGTCGTTAGTAATATAAATTTTGACAGTTCGATTGAATGTGGAATAATTAAAATTGCTGTTTTTAATAACAATTAGTAATAGAAATTGTTTTTACTTGATATTGAACTTCTTTTAAAAATAAATCTTTCTTAAAAAACATAAAATACATAAATTAAATACAAAATTAAAACAGTGAGTGGGAATGATATTTAACTTTTGGAATTTCACGGTATTTTCATCCTTCTTAAGATATCTAAATGCAAATTGTACAAAATGTGTTCATTTTTAATGTAGATACAAAAACGAAAGGGAAGAAGTTGAAAGGAACCAAATATCTCAGCGGTTATAATGATCTGGCGCATGAACCTGACCTTCTGAAAGCTATATCCTGTTCCAGGGGGGCTGTCATTAACTACAAAAACGCCTGCGCAATGGTTGCACGTGGGATTCCAGTAAAATACATGAAATAATATTATTTTGTGATATTTAAATAATACAAAAAAAAAACGGTACAAATATTAAAATAAAAATATTTTTGATAAATTTGTTTATAATAAAAAATATTCTTTGAAATTATTTTATTTATTATTATGAGATCTTTAAAAGAAATTATTTTAATTTCTTGTGAGCCACTACTTCTTCTATTGATTAAGGAGGGGTGAGAGGGGGAAAAGGTAAGGTACTAAATTCAAATCTTAAATGTCCAATTATTTTTTAATAATTCCTTATATGTTAGGAGATATTAACAATTAAAAAAGTTATTTTGTCTCTTTAATTATTAAAGGGATTCAACGTTGTACACATTCCAAATGCATGTGACATCACAACCGCTGCCAACCTTACAGCTCATAAATCTCTGCAATATGTATTTATATATCAAAATATCAAATGTGTATGTGAAAAAAGATTTTCCCGCATTTCTGTTGAAATTTTTCCTGAATTCCTGAATTTTCTTTGCTATAAACCTCACGGAGCCCGAGACCTTTCCAACGAATGCAAAACCGTGGAAATCGGTTCGTGCGTTCTGGAGTTATAACGTCAGGAAGGAAAACCCGACTTATTTTTATATAGTAGATATCAAATATTTTTTACAGCTATTTCAAGGAACAATCAAATTCCAATATTATGTCTGCCTTAGCAGGGTTAAATAAAATAAAAACTTATTATTCTTTGACTTGACTTGATTATTCGACTACCAACAGCTACAAAACATTACCACAGCACTGACTTACACAACAAATAACTGACGTTAAAATTCATTTCACGTCACACAAACATGACCGACCATTTCTAGCGCTAAAACTACAATTCAAACTTTTAATTGCTATATCTCCGTCAACATTTAGATATTTAATAAAATAGACACGCCAATACACATTTATTAACATCAATTTCAATCAACAATTGAAAAACGACCACTAAAAAATGAGGACAAGCATTCGGCGAACCCTCTTTTGTATACACTTTTGACAAATTCATTTAAATAAAATAAAAGTGAGGTTATGTCATTGACTTGTTTAATGATGGGAAATAAACGTTCTGATACGTTCACACTGAGCATTGTAGGTTATGTTTTAGTGTCATAGTCGTCAACGCATGTGTGTACGGTACTAAATATTCACAGAAACTAAACCGACATGCATATTTGTACACAAAACGCCGAATATATGTGAACCCGAACACGCAAACCCTCATTACAAAATCATTTTTACGCTTGACGTCATTTTCGTACGCACATAATATTATAAACAAGGTATAGAACATGTATACCACGTTATATATAAATTCTGTATGAGGTAAATAAATATATTTTAGGCTCTCCGACTATATATTTCAATAACAGTACAAATACAAAATTATCGTGTTCTGAAATTAAAACTTAATTGCGGTGTTGCCATATTTACAATTGGTTTGTAAGTATAAAACATGGCTGTCAGTGCATTGTTGCCAAATTTATATGAACGTTTAACAAGTTTATAATAAAAATAGTTTTCAAAGGTCAATGACTCATACATGTTTGTATATCATTTAGCAGCTGCGTGTAATTAAAATAAATATTAATGAATATATATAATAATATTTTTCAACTGAATATCTTTGAGGAAATATACTAAGTTAATCTTTTGAATCCAATATAGCTCCATTACAATTTAGAAATCAACTCCTTAGTGATAAATTTTATGTTAAATGTGAATCATTATCGAAATTCCAAATTATTGATAAAATTAAGTTATTATCTACATATATTGAAAACTCTTTTTACTGGAACAAAAAGAATAAACCTATTTTAATAAATAGTAACATGAAATTAAAGGATCTAAATATACAAAGAAATTCCAAATCTCCTATATACACTATTCCTTTTGAATCATTAATTAAACATATGGATATATATGAACACACAATTATTATCAAAAACATTTAATAATGCGATAAATAATGAAATGTTTTTAAATCTAATGCATCAATTTAAGATGCATCCATTGATTTAGAAAGAAATAAAGCAGGATTTGCTATATATGAACAAATACATTTAAGATATTATAAATTTAAATGAAATAACAAAGTTAGCTCTTATACTGGAGAACAATTAGCAATATTAAAAGCATTGGAAATTAATGAAAATATCAACAATAATAAAATTATAATAATAACGAATTCTTTAAGTGTTTTAAAAAATTTAAATTCTAATGATAACAAATCAAATAATGATATTTTGACACGCAAAATTAAGGAGCTGTATTTCAATATAATAAATAAGAATAATACCATAAAATTTATGTGGATACCAGGACATTGTGGAATAAGAGGAAACGAAATTGCGGATAAATTGGCAAAGGAATCAATAAATTTAGAAATTGAGATGAAAGTGAAATTACCTTCATATGAAATTTTTAATATAATCAAAAAATTAAACTTCAATTTGAGAAACCAAGATTTCATTAACAAAAGTCAGTTAAAAGGAAGAGATTATTATATGTTACATCCAAATTTAAGTAAGAAGAGATGGTTTAGAAATGAGCCCCGCAAAATTATATCAACTATAATCAGAATCAAAAGTAATCATTGCAAAACTCACCTGTCCAGCTCACCTGTAGAAAATTAATATTAAATCCGACGATAGATGTCAATGTGGTGAAGAAGGAACTTTGGATCATATTATATTTGAATGCATAAATTATAGTTTAGAAAGATCTAAATTCAATTAGATGTGATTAAAACTTTTCCTGTTAATACTAAATTTTTGTTAAGTGATTCAAAATTAATTAGTGAATTATTTAAATATCTAGAAATTTGTAAAATAGAATTATAAAATTTGAAATATGTAAAAAAATTGTTTGATGGTGGCTATGACGAAAGAAAATCAAGACAAATAAATAAATAAATATAAAAAAAAAAATCTGTTGAATATTTAATCAATACAGTAGCTGATTCACCGGAATTATTTACTTAATTTTAAATAAGTCTGTAATCTTAAATTGTTTTTTAAAGAAAACAACCGCAAAACATAAGTATTTATATTTGTAATCTATTTTACTTAAGAAACATTCCTTGTGCAATAAAATTTATGCTTCACTTGTAAATTTATATTATCTCACATACAGAGATGCGCTATTCTTCTTTCTAATAATTATGAGAATTTACATAAAATATATTTGTTATTTATGCCATGGATTTTAATGCCACTATTTGTTCAAACAATTTATCTTTCATTTTTCGTCGATGAGGTCTCATTATCATTGAAACAGGTGTTGCATTTTAAAAATATTTTCTTTATGTATGGATAATTAATTAAAGAATCTAAGTTAGTATTATTGTCTTTTAAATACTGCAATGTTTCTATGCAGTTCTATGGTTGTGTTACCATGGTCACTGGCTCGAAGGTCGAAGAGTCCAAGTCATCCACAAACATATAATAAGATTCGTTGTTTTCCTTTTTCATATTAGTTGTATCACATACAGTTTTCATATTTTCCTGTTTTATTTTCCGTACTTCAGAGACTAACAATTCTTTTACGTATTCCTTGTTTGGCTGCGGCACCCATTTAAGTTTAAAAAATTGATAATGGATAACTTAAGTATAGGCAGGTAGTTTAAACAGGAATTATTTTTATTTTGTAGAAGGATAAAATATTTATATGTAGTTGGGGTAGTTTAGGGATTAAAGCGGACAAGTGTTAAGGGTAGTAGGTAAAGTAATATATATTTATGTGTATATATTTCAGTAAGGAATGTAGTGGAGTGATTGTCTTGTAGTAAAACAAATAATGAACGAGAAAATATGATAAACAAATTTAGGTAAACGAAAATCAGATGTCTTATGGTGGGGGTAACAGGAAGGATAATAAAATAACAGGCACATCTATCATTTTAATTAGAATTATTCAGATAATGGGCTTGTGTCCTATGTCTTAATTTCTATAAAAGTGTACTATATATTGATAAAGTGGGTTACTAGAACCTCAAATGTTCAATTAATTTTTAATAACTCCTTATATGTTAAGAGATATGAACAATTAAAAAAAGAAATTTAGTCTCTTTCATTATTAAAGGGATTCAACGTTGTACACATTCCAAGTGCATGTGACATCACAATCCTTGTGTAAAGTTACCAACCTTACAGCTCATAAATCTCTGCTATATGTATTTATATATCAAAATATCAAATATTATTTACAGCTATTTCAAGGAACAATAAAATTTCGATATTATGTCTGCCTTAGCAGGGTTAAATAAAATAAAAACTTATTATTCTTTGACTTGACTTGATTAATTGACTACCAACAGCTACAAAACATTACCACAGCACTGACCTACTCAACAAATAACTGACGTTAAAATGCATTTCACGTCATACAATTCAAACTTTTAATTGCTATATCTCCGTCAACATTTAGATATTTAATAAAATAGACACGCCAATATACATTTAATAACATCAATTTAATTCATCAATTGAAAAATCAACCACTAAAAAATGAGACAGAGGGAAGGGGGTGACAATAACAGTCCATTAATTATTTTCATTATAGTTATACTAATATATAGTTATGCTATACTAGTATGCATTCTACCCGCACATTTAAATTTTGAATTTAATTCTAAATTTGAATTTGGCGCCTATATGTCTATAGTAGAATATAGTAAAAATAATGTGCATCTGTCTTCCATGCCCCTTTTCTCTATCGTCAAGCAAGTTTCAACTTGCAAACGAATCAAATATTTTTTTAAACTCAAATGAGTATATAGTTAGTTAGTTATTTTGTTAGATTTATCTAGAAACTATATCCATCTCTTTTCTTCAACTGGTTATCATTACGCAGTCGTACGGAATGTCTCAGCTCGTCTTTATCTGTAACACATCCATCGACATAACCCTAATATTAAATTCAATTATTTACTTTATAAATATTTCTATATAATATTGCTATCATATTCTTTTACATAGAAAAATCTTTATTAAAAGTATGCACTGCTCTAACACATTATAATAATTTTTCTCTAAAAAGAAACATTGCAAAATAATGAATGGAACTTGCAGGTGGTCAGACATAAACAACAAACCGTTGCATTGTTGCCATAGTTACATAAGTAAAAT
Source organism: Panorpa germanica (assembly GCA_963678705.1). NCBI lineage: Eukaryota > Metazoa > Arthropoda > Insecta > Mecoptera > Panorpidae > Panorpa > Panorpa germanica. The sequence goes on along the minus strand of OY783208.1, from coordinate 22,732,604 downwards.
TAAAGTAATGTTTTAATAAATATTTAAAGACAAATAATTGTAATAAATTTAGGTTAGGTCAAATCGATACAAAAAAGTATATTTTCGATAATGTTTTTTGACGACACAGTTATTATATTATTATTTCTATAATTACTACATGATAAAATAACATTTAAAGAATACTTTGTGAAATTTTCATAAATAAATATGAACAAATGAGCCATTGACAGCGAATCTACGCTGACGTCACAAAAAAAAGTTTCATTGCGGTGCCACTCATAACTCATCACTGGATTACTTGAAATCAAAAAACCAAAATGATTTCATTAATTGATAAGTTTCTACAGGTAACCATGTCGGATTTTTTTTCCTTTGTTGATTTTTCAATTTTTTACAGCACTTAGAAGTCAAAATACCGATCAGAAACTTTCCCAGTAAACAATTTGGTGAAGTGCCCTATTTAGTGACGTTTCTATCACTATTTCACTTCAATTATAGTTCGCATCAACTTTATCTTCATTTGTATTCCGACAGGTGGCGTAATTTCGCCATTTGTAGCCGATAAAGTAGACATTTTATATGAAAAAATGTGAGAAACTGAACTATAAATGAACTCTTTTATGACAAAAAAATCATGACGCATCTTCAATATGATGTCAAAGTGACTCCAAAATGTTTACTGGGTTATTATTTTAAAATACGTTAACATTAAAAACTAAAAAAAAACTCGACAGCGTTACCTCGGCATTTATCTAAAGAAAGAGTGTGCAAAATTATAAAAGGATCGGTGCAGTAGATTTTGTGCTAGATAGGACACCGACTCTGAAAAAGCTAAGTGTGAGAAAAACGCGTTTAAAAGTTTCAAAGAAAGACGAAACCAGACCAGAGAGGTAAAGACTTAAAACTCTATATCTTCGATAGTTTTACACCAATTGACTTCAAATTTTCACACAATAAACTTAATATGTGGTACATTAATACAAAAAAATGAAAAAAAAATTTGAAACCTATCCCAGTAAACATTTTGGAGTCACAAATGGCGAAATTACGCCACCTGTCGGAATACAAATGAAGATAAAGTTGATGCGAACTATAATTGAAGTGAAATAGTCACTAAATAGGGCACTTCACCAAATTGTTTACTGGGTACCCAGTAAACAATTTGGTGAAGTGTCCTATTTGGTGAAGTTCGAGTCACTCGTACAATTCTATTCTAACGCTTTACAAGTTCTCTACCTGTCACAGATTTTGTGTTAGTTTTTCATAATAATATTATTTCTTTTTCCAACATCATTCATTAAGTATTTCTGTTTCTTTCCCACATGGGTATATTTTTATTATCCGGTCATAAATCATAAACCTACTCCGCTTTTAATTCAGCAGTGAACCGTCGTTGCAATGTCTGTAGCTCATAAAAAGGACCTTTCCTTTGAACGACTGAATAGAAAACGAACACGTTCCAGACAAAAAAATTATGATACGTAATAGAAATTAAGTAGAATTTACTCCAAAATGTTTACTGGGTATACCTGTTAGGTATAGATATCTATAAGACAGATAGTATAGATAGCTATAATTAAACAATTTGTGGATCAAAAAACTATAATTTATCAATAACTAGCTGTCCCGGCCACGCGTTGCTGTGTCTAACGTTTTTGTCATATTACATTACATAGCGCCATCTATTGAATATTTACTCAATCTAGTCAACAGAATATTTACTCAATCTAGTCAACAGATGTCGCCATCATCGTCGCCAGATGTCATCGTTTGGAGCTAACAGATAATTAATAGACAAATAATTTGCAATAAGATAATATTGCAATCATAAATTGAGATGTAAGCTATCCTATCTTTCAAGTTGGATCAAACTGCACACGGTGTACAAATTTGATTAAAATCGGTTAAGTAGTTTAGGAGTCCATCGCGGACAAACAACGTGACACGTAATTTATATATATTAAGAAGATTATTGAATTAATATCATTAAATATTATTTTACAATACAAATGACTTATATGGTAATGGCGGAACGGGCTAAAATGCATTTTTTATTACATTCCCTTATAGAAACCATTCAACGTAATTCTAAATAGACGTCATTTTCCACATAATAATTATATTTATGCTATATTTTATTTATATTAAAAAGTATTCATTTAAAAACAAACAAATTACGTAATCAGTTAGTCGAGTTCAGTCCTTAGACTTTGATATTGATTTTAATAATATATGTTGCATATATTTGGCAACCTCGCAAACCCATGGTTTTCTACATGTAACCAACGCGTGCATCTGGCAACAGCGCAGCTAAACATATTTTCAAAGCATCATATTCTGGTATTTACAACAAGTACAGTCAAGCAATGAAATACATATTTGTAAAATCGTTAAACCAGTTCTATTACAATAACTAACAGTAACAAACCTTTAAAATATGCATTCCTTTTTAATTTTGTACACTGTTATTTGTTAGACAACAATAGGCTTGTGAAATCAATTTCTTAAATTTTAGATTGAAATAAAGGTTAATATATGTGTATTGACGTTCCTGTAGATCATGTCCTAATTTTTTTATAAAACTGCATAATATATTGATAAAGTTGGCTACCAAGGCCTCAAATGTCCAATTATTTTTTAATAACTCCTATATTTTAGGAGATATTAACAATAGACTTGTGTCCTCATTTCTTAGTGGTCGATTTTTCAATTGTTGATTTAAATTGATATTAATAAATGTATAATAGCGTTTCGATTTTATTAAATATCTAAATGTTGACGAAGATATAGCAATTAAAAATTAGAATGGGCTTGTGTCCTATGTCTTAATTTCTATAAAAGTGTACTATATATTGATAAAGTGGGTTACTAGAACCTCAAATGTTTAATTATTTTTTAATAACTCCTTATATGTTAGGAGATATCAACAATTAAAAAAGTCATTTTGTCTCTTTAGTTATTAAAGGGATTCAACGTTGTACACATTCCAGATGCATGTGACATCACAACCACTGCCAACCTTACAGCTCATAAATCTCTGCTATATGTATTTATATATCAAATATTATTTACAGCTATTTCAAGGAACAATCAAATTTCAATATTATGTCTGCCTTAGCAGGGTTAAGTAAAATAAAAACTTATTATTCTTTGATTTGACTCGATTATTTGACTACCAACAGCTACAAAACATTACTACAGCACTGACCTACTCAACAAATAACTGACGTTAAAATGCATTTCATCATTTCTAACGCTAAAACTACAATTCAAACTTTTAATTGCTATATCTCCGTCAACATTTACATATTTAATAAAATAGACACGCCAATATATCACTGCTAGTGCAGTGGGAACGCTTATATCTTTTTTTGACACGCCAATACACATTTATTAACATCAATTTCAATTAATAATTGAAAAATTGACCACTAAAAAATGAGGACACAAGCCCATTAGAAAAAAAGAACCAAAAATAAAAACAATTTTTTCTGAATTTCATAAACATGTTTTATTTATTAAGAATATGATACAATTTGAAAGTATACATAATAAACATTTGCTTTATTAGTAGCCTTCTTTTAATCATCTAACACAATGTGACATTCATTTTTATGTAAATTTAAACTTCCTAAAGTTGAGAAAGAATTACTACAAACATCACACGAAAATAACTCAACATAAAGATGAGTATTCCGGTGTAAAATAAGTTGATTTTTAGTTGAAAATATTTGATTACATTGTTCACAAATATGATCGACACTTTGTTCGATCATATGTACACTTTTATGATTTTGTAACATCCGAAAACTTTTAAATTGTTCTTCACAATCTTCGCAAGAAAATGTATTAAATTTAGAATGTGTTTTTCTATGAATTTCCATTCTATCTAATGTTTTATACGTTTTATTACAAACATTACATGCATACGATTTATGAAGTTTATTTTTATGGGCGTTTAAGTTGGCAATACTGGTGAACGTTTCGTGACATTTTAAACAAGAATATAATTTATCATTTACGTGAATTCGTTTGTGTAAATGGAGCCTCCCTAAAGTTGAAAAGGATCGAGAACAAACGTCACAACTTGTATATGGAATTTTACTGTGATCATAATCATGATGTAAGTGGTCATGTTTCAAATGCTTGACTTTAGTTAACTTAACTGGTTCAGTTACAACAACATTATGTGTGTTTTTGTGCAAGTTTAAACTACCTAATGTTGAAAACGTTTTACTACATTTATCACATGAGAAAAGATTGTCATAAATATGCGTACTTTTGTGCACTTTTAAACTGTTTATACTATTAAAAGGTCTTCCACAAATTTCACAACAATAAATACGTTCTTCAGCTTTATGGTCATTTTCTTTATGCGTTAATAAATCGGCACAACGTGAAAATGTTTTATCACAAAGTGTACATGAAAATGTTTTTGATTTATTATGATATTGAATATGTAAATTTAAATTACGTAAACTAATAAATGATTTATTACACTCGGAGCACGGAAATTGGTTTAATTGAGTACGTATTTGATTTGTCACAGAGTTATTAAGTAAACTATTATTTGAATGAATCACTAAATGTTGTTTTAAATGATCTGCAAACTGGAATGTTTTATTACACACTTCACAAACAAATTCTGTTATTGAAGTATCTTCATTTTTTATAGATGAAGATGGTAATTCTTCTAACCAATTATTATCAGGAGAATCTATAGTTACTTCATATTCAATACATTCAAAAGAATCCTCTTCTGATTCGTCTTTAATTTCTCTCTTGATTATGTCATTGTTTAAAATGATATTGTCAGTAATTTCTACTTTTAAATTATCAATTACACCATCGAAATTTAAGGTAGAATCTTCATTACTTACAAAATCCATTTTACGGCCAAAATACCTAAAAATTATTTAATTAAAATAAAAAATTCAACCGGTGAATAGAATAAAAATATTTACCTTTATTTAATCTACGTGTATACATTAATCAACTATTAATTAGAATTAACTGTCAAAGAACGAACGCCTCTGCACGTAAAAGTCAATTGATGGTTCAACTGTTGTTTCTGACATATGCTGTTGTTATATGCAAAGTAGGGTTTTTATAAATCAACTTACGTACTGCCAACATTAGACTAAAGGCCCTCTACACACTTGACTATCGGGTTCGAACCGAGCATGCTCGCTGATGTGGGCAACATCAGTATGACAACAGTAAATGTCGCCAAGCTCACATTTTAATTGAAATAAGGTTAAGAAAATATTATAACCTTTAATGAGCTTGTGTCCTCATTTTTTAGGTGTAGATTTTTCAATTGTTGATTAAAATTGATGTATATTGGCGTGTCTATTTTATTAAATATCTAATTATTGACGAAGATATAGTAATTAAAAACTTGACTTGTAGTTTTAGCGCTAGAGATGTCGACCATTTGTATGACGTGATATGCGTCAGTCATTTGTTGATTAGGTCAGTGCTGTGGTAATGTTTTGTAGCTGTTGGTAGTCGAAATAATCAAGTCAAGTCAAAAATAATAAGTTTTTATTTTATATAACCCTGTTACAGCAGATATAATATTGAAATTTTATTGTTCCTTGAAATAGTTGTAAATAACATTTGATATTTTGATATATAATAGTTGAGATTTATGAGCTGTAAGGTTGGTAACCTGTAAACTTGTCAGAGTTTTGTCAGGAATAATATCTCTTTTACGCTCTGTTGTATAAAAAGATAGCAACTACCGATTGTGAGGTCACATGCAGTTGGAATGTTGTACAACGTTTAATCCTTTTAATAATTAAAGAAACAAAATTGCTTTTTTAATTGTTAATATCTCTTAACATATAAGGAGTTATTAAAAAATAATTGGACATTTGAGGTTCTAGTAACCCACTTTATCAATATATAGTACACTTTTATAGAAATTAAGACATAGGACACAATCCCATTATACAGAAGCTACAAGTGATTATTTTTCTTCTTATAGTACAGTCTACATCACTTACCAAACAACTACGCAGCATCTGTCAGTGATTTATTTCATCAATAATTTACAATGTTTCTCATTCCATTAAGGGTGGTTTTGTGAGCAACATTTACATGATCTTTATAATACTGAAAATTAATTTTTTAATTGTACGAAATTTCCCGTGCATGCACAAAATATTACGCCGTGTGTAGTAGTCGGCGGAAATTTTAATAGGTGTGAAACCTGACTTAAGCAGTGTTCGCAACCTTATTAAAAAGGTAATGTCTATCTTTTATTTGAATCTTTACTAACCTATTTTATAGTTTCTTTTTGTTAATTATATATAAATATTTTAAAATCCAATCATGCGGGAATTAAATACTTTTATAATTATTTATTTATCATATAAAATACAATACATGCTATTTGTATTTAAATCATCCATTTCTTAAAGGCCCAGCACACACTTGTTGTCAATATTCTAGGTTAGGTCGTTATCTGATGCATGCGATTAACAAAATGGGCTTGTGAAATATGACTTCATTTCTATAAATCTTTAAAAAAAACGACCTCAAAACACATTGGTATGTAGTGGTAATTTATAGACCCCTATTTTGTACCCCTTCTGACAATTTTTCGAGCTCGCTTCAAAGTATGGTGTTTGTTTTGCTCTATATTTAAGTTCGGCTGATAATGGGCTTGTGTCCTCATTTTTTAGTGGTCGATTTTTCAATCGTTGTTTGAACTTGATGTTAATAAATGTGTATTGGCGTGTCTATTTTATTAAATATCTAAATGTTGACGGAGATATAGTAATTAAAAGTTTGAATTATAGTTTTAGCACTAGAAATGGTCGGCCATATTTGTATGACGTGAAATGCATTTTAACGTCAGTTATTTGTTGAGTAGGTCAGTGCTGTAGTAATGTTCTGCAGCTGTTGGTAGTCAAAATAATCAAGTCAAGTCAAAAAATAATAAGTTTTTATTTTATTTAACCCTGCTAAGGCAGACATAATATTGAAATTTGATTGTTCCTCGAAATAGCTGTAAATAATATTTGATATTTTGATATATAAATACATATAGCATAGATTTATGAGCTATAAGGTTGGTAACCTTACACAAGGATTGTGATGTCACATGCACTTGGAATGTGTACAACGTTGAATCCCTTTAATAATTAAAGAGACAAAATGACTTTTTTAATTGTTAATATCTCTTAACATATAAGGAGTTATTAAAAAATAATTGAACATTTGAGGTTCTAGTAACCCACTTTATCAATATATAGTACACTTTTATAGAAATTAAGACATAGGACACAAGCCCAGGAACACCTTTTGTTTTGAAATTTGTAAAAAAAACTACTTAATTTTTGTATGTTTATGCGGCTTTAATATAGTCAAGAGACTAATATCACTACTTAATATGCTTATAGCTCTTCTTATTAAGAAATAAACAATAATAATGGTTATAGCTACTATAGCTAAAATTTTAGATATTAAAAAACACTTTCAAAACATGTAGGTCACTGGAATTTGATAATCAGTATTTAAATGTTGATGTAAACGCGTTTTATTGACCCCACCAACAATGGAATGAGAAAGACTGTGAATTATTGATAAAATAAATTAGCTGTGATTCTGCGTAGATGTATAAAAGATGAGTGACTGTACTACAAATGCTAAAATGATAACTTGTAGCTTACCTTCCCGGGTTTCATAATGAAATGTCATAAAATATACCTGTACATTTTATTTAATAAATTATATTATATGTAAAAATGTATTCAAGTTTTAATGTCAAATCTTGACAAGTTAACATGACATTCTTTTGGTGTAAGTATCAACTAATTCATTCTAACCTCATTTAAATATTTCTTATCAATCCATAATCGTGCAATCTTTATAATTTTGATGGTTTATTTCATTTATTTGGAAGTATAATAAATGTCTTTTGTGTTTTACAATGCTATATTCTATGTTATTATGCAATTTGATTGTTAACATATGTTATTGTGAATTATCAACTGTACGAATAGCAATATTTATTTATTTGAATGTGTCCAATACAAATATTACACTATAAATAAATTATTTCGGCATATCTAAGTACAAAAGAAAGAACAATCTGACAATTTTACACAAGACATTTTAGATCCTTTATTATTGTTTTTTTTTCATGTAGATTGTAAACAATTGCAATTATATTTTGCGGAGTACTGTTCCAGTTAATGAATGCAAGAAAAGAAAAGATCTGTGCAATCCTTTTAGCCATTCGTATTACATTTCTTTATGATCTTTTGATATATAACAAAGATAGAAGACGATAAAATTTAAGAAAAATGCTATTTACAATACAAAAGTGACAGCTATATTCCCTTTCAATAGTTTATATTGAATAGATATATTCAATAGATATTTGTTTATGTAAAATTTATATAATATATTGATTAAAGCTGAATTTGTGTGTAAAATATAAATCTGAAGTTATAGTTTAAGATTGTTTTGATAATATTGGTTTTACTTTAATACATTTGAGATACTGTCATAAAATATCTTGAATAATGTTGTATATGCGTTGTTATAAACGAAAATGAAACATATAATAGATTACATCTTATTTATAGTTAAACTTCAATTTTGGTAATTATTCAATATAGCTACACCTTTGATTTGAATCTTATAAAAAAACTACTGCATTTTTGTATGTTTTATGGCATTTGTTGTATACTAGAAACATGCACAAATGTTACGTAATATACATTATACCATTTTTATATTTAGAAAATGACAATATTAATGGTTAAAGTTAAAATAATATGACATTGTTCCATATATAAATCAAAATGGCTTCATATTTCACATTTATTGGTCAAATTTAAGCATAAATTCTGTCTATTTTTTAATAAAAAATTATATAAGGTATATAACGTGTGATTTGTACATGTTTTTACTATAATGAAAGCACCAGAAAATATACGAAAGTGCAATAGTTTTCTTTATAAGGTTCAAAACAAAAGGTGTACCTATATCGAATAATTACCGTTTTTGCTTCGAATCTCTCTAATATTTGCTGGTGATTTCCCAAAATGGGCTTGTGTCCTTTGTCTTAATTTCTGTAAGAGTGTACTATATAATTTATAAAGTTGGTTACTAGAACCTCAAATGTTCAATTATTTTTTAATAACTCCTTATATGTTAAGAGATATTAACAATTAAAAAAGTCATTTTGTCTCTTTAATTATTAAAGGGATTCAACGTTGTACACATTCCAAGTGCATGTGACATCACAATCCTTGTGTAAGGTTACCAACCTTACAGCACAAAAATCTCTGCTCTATGTATTTATATATCAAAATATCAAATATTATTTACAGCTATTTCAAGGAACAATAAAATTCCTAATAAAAATTAAATAATATAAAAACTTGTTATTCTTTGATTTGACTTGATTATTTCGACTACCAACAGCTACAAAACATTATCACATCACTGACCTACTCAAAAAATAACTCACGTTAAAATGCATTTCACGTCAAACAAATGGCCGACCATTTCTAGCGCTAAAACTACAATTCAAACTTTTAATTGCTATATCTCCGTCAATATTTAGATATTTAATAAAATAGACACGCCAATGCACATTTATTAACATCAATTTCAATCAAAAATTGAAAAATCGAGCACTAAAAAATGAGGACACAAGCTCATTGTTGTTTAACGATTCGAATCTTGTTCCATCGAAATATTTTTCAGGGTTTGGTTGTAGTTTACTTTGATTGTATCAATAAGCAAAGATTTAGAGTGTATATCACAGGCGTAGTATGAGAAATATGCTAATGCTAATTATCTAATCTTCAACTTTTTATTATTTCAGTTTAGTTTCGTAAAAGAAACGACAACAAACCGCAATGGATATTGATGTTATTTTTGATAGCGAACTGTTGGATAGCCGGGAAAATATAAACACAAAAATAAAACTGGAAGTTGAAGACTTACATAATGGTGAACAACTAATTAAATCAGAAATAAAAGAAGAACCTATCGAAAATATTCCATCTTCTAGTTCACAGCCTTTATATAACTTAGATGAAATTAAAGAAGAAGTTTTGCAATGGGTTTGCTGTGAAGTTTGCTCTGAAGTTTTTAGCAATGTCGAAGATTTAATGAAGCACGTGGAAGAAACTAGTGAATGTAAAGGCCGTGGAAATGATAAATTTGATCTTGATCTTCCAAAGAAGTCTAAAAAGAGTAAGAAACGTAAGAAATCTAAAAAGAAGAAGAAGCCTGAAAATGAACGTTTTGAATGTTATACATGTACCAGGTCGTTTCCTCAGAAAATTCGTTTGGAAATACATATGAGAATACATTTTAAAGAAAAACCTTTTTCCTGCAAAATATGCTATCAATCCTTCGCTCAAAAGAAAAGTTTACTTGCACATCAACAGAAACATACTGGAATTAAGAAATTTTCTTGTAGTGAGTGTAAAAGTACATTTACTGAAAGAAGCAGTTTGCGAGCACATCAGCGCTTACATTCAGGCATAAAACCTTTTTCGTGTGACGCCTGCGGAAAATCATTTACGGAAAATAGTTACCTGATAAGACATTACAGGGTGCATACAGGAGAAACACCATATGCTTGCTCTGTCTGTGACAAAGCTTTCACTTTTCGAAGTAATTATGTTAAACACAAACGAACACATACTGGGGAGAAACCACATCGTTGCAAACTATGTAGCAAATCATTTAATGATGCAAATGTTTTAACTTCGCATATTCGAAGTCACACAGGAGAAAAGCCATATTCTTGCGAAATATGTCAGAAAACTTTCGGTCATAGTAATAGTTTACGAGATCATGTTCGTCGACATAATGGAGAAAAGCCATTTACTTGTAACCTTTGTCAGAAATCATTTTTAATGAAAAGATCCTTTCAGGTTCATATGCGCCGACATACAGGCGAAAGACCTTTTTATTGTCGTGTTTGTAATAAGTCTTTCGTTTCGAAGGGTTGTTTAAGAATGCATGAGAAAACGCATACTGCAGATAAACCTTTTAAATGTGAAGTTTGTAACAAAGCATTCTTTACTAGAAGTAGTTTAGATGTACATTCTAGAATCCATACAGGAGTTAAACCGTACTCTTGTGATATGTGTGATAAAACATTTTCCCAGAATAATTCTTTAGTTATACATAGGCGAAGACATACTGGAGAGAAACCTCATTTTTGTGAATTATGTAACGAATCGTTTAGTCGAAAGGATGCGTTGAAAACGCATGTTATGAAACATTTAAAAAATAAACCAATTAAACCAAAAAAATAGATGTTATGCGTAAAGTGATTTTATCACGTTTAGGTCTATTCATTCACGTTTAGCGAATGTAAAATTTTATTAAATGTATTTTCCCATATTTGTCAAATACAATTTGACACAATTATGATGGAATAATTGTTAAGAATTAATGTTAACTAGATGTTAATTGTTATTAATGTATAGAAGTCCTCATCAAGATTCAAACTTTAAATATTGTCTCTTAAAATGTATTTTAAGGGACAAGTAAAACTGAAATTTTATTCTATTCTATGTAAAGTTTCTATTATAATTGATTTTTTTAGTTTTTCAAAAACTTAAATTTCTTTATGTTGATATCGTTGTGTTATTTGCTAATTATTTGGAATGAACTAATGTTGTTATATTTATAAAATTGTTTTAAGTATTTTATGCAATTTTGTAAGTGTCAGTTTATTAAAAAATGTTTGTCTATAACAATATTGTTTTATTGTATTTTATATTAATTTTTTATTACATTAATTGTGTGCCTTTCAGCTTTACAATCTATAGTATTACTAGAGTTTACCCCGTCGCAATGCGACGTCTTTTTAGTGTGTATGATTTGAATCCAATAAAACCTTTGACTATCATAGTCATCCAAATCTTCCCCTTAATAACTGCACAATCTTCTTTTCACTTTTTACTCTTTTCTCACATGAATACTTAATGTGATCCAGCGTTTCTATCTCTTTCCCGCACATCCTTTGCTCTCTATTTTCCTAGTATATGCTGCCTTCTCTTCGTTTCCCAATCTAAATCTTACGATTAAATCTTATGTTCCTTGTGCATTTCTCTCGTAACTCTCTCTCCAAAATCCTTTTGCATCTTTCATTATATTTGCTGTTATTAATTCTTTTAACATTTGAAATTGAACGAAAGTTTAAATTTGGTACACATATGTTTAATAAAGTAAAAAAGTAGTTTGCAAGATTAAAAGTATATTTTATTGAACAATATATTCAATTATTTAAATTTAAAATTAGAAATAAAATATGTAATTGAAATTACGAATTATTTTATTAATATAATATTATTTTATAATTAACGTTATTAATGCGACAAGGAAACTACAATTTGTTTAAATTATCGATTTAATAAATAAAATATAAAACTTATAATTCGAGTATAATTCGTTAAATAGTTTTCATAATATTTATTAAAGAATTTGTACATGTTGTTATGTGAGCGGCACATCTAAGCACTTAAATCTAAATGAGTTTTTATATGTTGCTTTAAATATTCAGCTTGTGTAAAACATTCATCACATAAAGCGCAAGAAAACGGTTTTAAACCTAAATGTGTGTTTTTATGTCGTTTTAAATTTGAGGATTGACTAAACGTCTTATCGCATTCATCGCAAGAAAATGGTTTTACATCTAAATGTGTGTTCTTATGTTGTTTAAAATTTGAGGAATGACTAAACGTTTTATCGCATTCATCGCAAGAAAATGGTTTTACAATTAAATGTGTGTTCTTATGTTGTTTTAAACTTGAAGAATGGCTAAACGCTTTATTACATTCATCACAAGAAAATAGTTTTAAACCTAAATGAGTGTTTTTATGTCGATTTAAATCAGATGAACAGCTAAACGTTTTACTACATTCATTACAAGAAAATGGTTTTAAACCTAAATGTGTGTTTTTATGTCGTTTTAAATGCGATAAATGAATAAAAACTTTATCACATTCATCGCAAGAAAATGGTTTTAAACCTAAATGTATGTTTTTATGTCGATTTAAATGTGACGAATAAGCAAATATTTTACTACATGTATTACAAGAATGTAGTTTCTTTGCGGAATGTACACGCAAATGTTTTATGATTTCTGCCTTAGTGTCAAACAATTTGTGACATACATCACAGATATAAGGCTTCAGGTTCGTATTCATTTCACTTTGCAGTTGATCACTGTTTTGTGGATCGGCGAGATTTTCAGCTGGAACTTCGAATTTAATGAAGTAGTCATCTCGCGGTAAAAGTGCAGCTTCTTCTGAACCATCGTCTGGTTCTTCTTTAAATTCTGTTTTTATTTCATCACATAGCGCTGCTTCTTTGACAACTGGTTCCTCTATTTCTATTTTAATATTTTCAAAAACATTTCCTGTTGGTTCATTTAAACGCACATTAATTTCTCGGTTTATTTCTTGAAATTTTCTATTCTCCATTATAGTAAAACAGTTTTTCAGTTTACTAAAAACAAAAAGAAATACATTTTCACTATTAAAAAATATGAGCAATCCGTTAAAACAAATAAATCTAAAGTACTTGAAAAATGAAAGTAACCATTTGAAATATTGAAGGTGAATAAGTGAGGTTAAGTTGAATATAGATAAAAACTTAATTGTAATAAATTAGTACTCTATAAAACGTAAATTAAGTTCATGTGAAAATCAAGAGCAATTAATCATTTTGATCTTTAGGTTTATTACTTCCGAAATAATAAATTAACAAACTTTTTCATTTAAAAATTAAAAGTTAAAATACCCTTATATATTAATTTATAATTTTCTCAAATATCAGTTGTTGTATTATATCTGGTGTTGATAGTTTTATGTTTCTAGAATATTAACTTAATAAGAACCAAATACTAATAATATTTATTTGATTTAGCTGTAAAAAGTTAACTTTAATCTAAGAGGTATGTCAAGTTAAGGTCAGAGATAAACTGTCAATGGCTTAAATGCGTTTTTTGATCATGAAGGGTGTTTCCCATTGCCGGTTTTCAATTGCTTTTAGCGGGTTTTATGAATTTCAATTTTTACTAAAGCTGATTTAAATTTGTTTTGTAGTAATGTAGTATTATTTCTCAAACGATTTGTTAATTTATGTGTAAACCTTTCAATTAAATGGAGGTTCAAACACTCATTTTAAAAAGTAATGTTTTGTATGTTCTATATAGTCAATGAAATAAATAATTAATGCTTATATAGTATGCATGAATGGGCTAGTGTCCTATGTCTTAATTTCTATAAAAATATACTAAATATTGATAAAGTGGGATACATTTAACACCAGTTATTTGTTGAGTAGGTCAGTGCTGTGTTAATGTTTTGTAGCTGTTGGTAGTCGAATAATCAAGTAAAATCAAAGGAGAGTAAGTTTTTATTTTATTTAACCCTGTTACGGCTGACATAATATTAAAATTTGATTGTTCCATGAAATAGCTGTAAATAATATTTGATATTTTGATATACAATTTGCTATATTTTTACATATAGCAGAGATTTATGAGCTGTAAGTTTGGCAGCGGTTGTGATATCACATGCACTTGGAATGTGTACAACATTGAATCTCTTTAATAATTAAAGAGACAAAATGACTTTTTTAATTGTTAATATCGCCTAACATATAAGGAGTATAAGGACATAATTGAACATTTAAGGTTCTAGTAACCCACTTTATCAATATATAGTACACTTTTATAGAACTTTATAGATTAAACACTTTTTCAAAAACATTTCCTGTTGGTTCATTTAACCGCACATCAATTTCTCGCTTTATTTCTTGAAATTTTCTATTCTCCATTATAGTAAAATAGTTTTTGAGTTTACTAAAAACAAAAAGAAATACATTTTCACTATTAAAAAATATGAGCAATCCGTTAAAACAAATAAATCTAAAGTGCTTGGAAAATGAAAGTAACCATTTGAAATATTGAAGGTGAATAAGTGAGGTTAAGTTGAATACAGGTAAAAACTTAATTGTAATAAATTAGTACTCTATAAAACATAAATTAAGTTTATGTGAAAATCAAGAGCAATTAATCATTTTGATCTTTAGGTTTATTACTTCCGAAATAATAAATTAACAAAGTTTTTCATTTAAAAATTAAAAGTTGAAATACCTTTATATATTAATTTATAATTTTCTCAAATATCAGTTGTTGTATTATATCTGGTGTTGATAGTTTTATGTTTCTAGAATTTTAACTTAATAAGAACCAAATACTAATAATATTTATTAGATTTAGCTGTAAAAAGTTAACTTTAATCTAAGAGGTATGTCAAGTTAAGGTCAGAGATAAACTGTCGATGGCTTAAATGCGTTTTTTGATCATGAAGGGTGTTTCCCATTGCCGGTTTTCAATTGTTTTTGGCGGGTTTTATGAATTTCAATTTTTACTAAAGACTGATTTAAATTTGTTTTGTAGTAATGTAGTATTATTTCTCAAACGATTTGTTAATTTATGTGTAAACCTTTCATTTAAATGGAGGTTCAAACACTCATTTTAAAAAGTAATGTTTTGTATGTTCTATAGAGTCAATGAAATAAATAATTAATGCTTATATAGTATGCTATAAACATATGCTAAATATTGATAAAGTGGGATACATTTAACACCAGTTATTTGTTGAGTAGGTCAGTGCTGTGGTAATGTTTTGTAGCTGTTGGTAGTCGAATAATCAAGTAAAATCAAAGAAGAGTAAGTTTTTATTTTATTTAACCCTGTTACGGCTGACATAATATTTAAATTTGATTGTTCCATGAAATAGCTGTAAATAATATTTGATATTTTGATATATAAATACATATAGCAGAGATTTATGAGCTGTAAGTTTGGCAGCGGTTGTGATATCACACGCACTTGGAATGTGTACAACGTTGAATCCCTTTAATAATTCAAGAGACAAAATGACTTTTTTAATTGTTAATATCTCTTAACATATAAGGAGTTCTAGTAACCCACTTTATCAATATAAAGTACACATTTATTGAAATTAAGACATAGGACACAAGCCCATTGTGTCCAGCTGTAATCTGGTTGATGAAAGAGGTCTCTGGTGGCGCAAATATAAATGAATTTGTCATAAAACAATAAATAATTTGTAATTTGACAAAAATGTTAAAATAAATAATGAATTTAGCAACATTTTGCTGCTTAAAGGAGCAAAATGCGTGTTCCAAAATTAACCAAATATTCTGGAAAGATTTTCTTTCAAAATAGAAACAGAAAGTTGAATTGTGAAAAAGGTAGAAAGTTCAAAATTGGAATATGTATGGTTGTTTAATGAAATAAAAAAGTAAATGACAGGGAAACCACTAATACATAATACTATTGATTTAATAAAATAGATTAAAATAAAATAATAAAGGGTCTATATTTAAATATAAAACTTACAGTATAATTCGTTAAATAGTTTTTATAATATTTATTAAAGAATTTGTACATATTGTTATGTGAGGGGCACATCTAAGCACTTGAATCTAAATGAGTTTTTTGATGTTGCTTTAAATATTCAGCTCGCGTAAAGCACTTGTCACATAAAGCGCAAGAAAACGGTATTAAACCTAAATGTGCATTTCGATGCAATTTTAAATGCGATGATTGACTAAACGTTTTATCGCATTCATCACAAGAAAATGGTTTCAAACCGGAATGTGTGTTTTTATGTCGTTTTAAATGTGTTGACCGACTAAATGTTTTACTACATTCGTCGCAAGAAAATGGTTTTAAACCTAAATGTGTGTTTTTATGTAGTTTTAAATTCCAAGATTGACTAAACGTTTTACTACATTCATCACAAGAAAATAGTTTCAAACCGGAATGTGTGTTTTTATGTCGTTTTAAATGTCCTGATTGACTAAACGTTTTATCACACTGATCGCAAGAAAATGGTTTAAAACCTAAATGTGTACTTGCATGTTGTTTTAAATGCGATGATTGACTAAACGTTTTGCTACATTCGCCGCAAGAAAAGCGTTTTAAACCTGAACCTTTGTTTTTTTTGTAATTTTAAATTTGATATATTTTTTTCTGAATGTACCCGCAAATGCTTGATAATTTCTGTTTCATTACCAAACAATTTGTTACATACTTCACAGATATAAGGCTTCAAGTTTGAATTAATTTCATTTGATAGCGGTTCAGCGATATTTTCAACTTGAACTTCGAACTCAATAATGTGCTCAGTGTGCCGCGGTAAAATTTCAGCTTCCTCTACATTTTCGAATGGCTCATCTTTAATTTCTGTTTTTATTTCATCGCAGGATTCTATTTCTTTGACGAAATGCTCCTCTTTTATTTCGCTCTTGATATCTTCGTTTATTTTTGATATTTCCATTTGTTCACTATAAACAAAAATTAGTTTATCACTATAAAAAAATATGAGCTTGTGACATAAAGAAGTAAGGTTAAGATGAACAAAACTTCTTTGCCATAGATTAGTAGGTTACGAAATATGGTAATTATTAAATACAGCTATACACTTTTGTTTTTCACTTTGTAAAAAAACTACTGCATTTTTATATGTTTTATTATGCTTATTGTATTCTCAAAACATGTCAAATTCACTACGTAATAATTATTTTACCACTTTTAATTAATAAATAGGAGATATTGAGGGGTTAAAGTTGACCAAAAAATGTGACTAGCTGACTAGTGAAAAAAGTGTATAGCTGTATTTAATAATTACCCGAAATATAAAGAAAATAAATAAAGATAATATAAAAAGCATGATTCAAGTTATTAAGGCTACTTTATCATTTTTATTCATGTACTCCCAAAATATGACGTAGTACGACAGGTTTGTTCCATAAAAATTTATTTAAAAATAAAATGTTAATATACATTTACATATTAGATAACACTACTCTCAAATACGTGGTGCTATTAAACATTAACTAAAAAAATGCAAATACAATTATTTATATATAAATTTGTCTCAATCTTTTATATGAGTTGGAAGTATTGGGTCGTATGTTGATAAGACACTTTTAGCAAATATCAGCTCTTTCCTATTACTCTGTCGATAACAATGGTCGCCGGTTCTGTTGGTTGATTACTTTACTAAGAGATGGGCTTGTGTCTATGGCTTAATTTCTATAAAACTGTACTATATATTTTTAATTAGTTACTAGAACCTCAAATGTTCAATTATTTTTTAATAACTCCTTATATGTTAGGAGATATTAACAATTAAAAAAGTCATTTTGTCTCTTTAATTATTAAAGGGATTCAACGTTAGAGAACATTCCAAGACATGTGACCTCACGTTCGCTATGTTGCAATCTTTTTAATACAACAGAGCGTAAAAGAGATAGCATATTCATGACAGAACTATGACAAGTTTACAGGTTACCAACCTTACAGCTTATAAATCTCTGCTATATGTATTTATATATCAAAATATCAAATAATATTTATAGCTGTTTCAAGGAATAATTAAGTTTCAATATTATGTCTGCCGTAACAGGGTTAAATAATATACAAACTTAGTATTCTTTGACTTGACTTGATTATTTGACTACCAACAGCTGCAGAACATTACCACAGCACTGACCTACTTAAAAAAAACTGACGTTAAAATGCATTTTACGTCATAAATATGGCCGACCATTTCTAGCGCTGAATCTACAATTCAAACTTTTAATTGCTATATCTCCGTCAACATTTAGATATTTAATAAAGTAGACACGCCAATACACATTTATTAACATCAATTTAAATCAACAATTGAAAAATCGACCACTAAAAATGAGGACACAAGCCCATGTCGAAACTACTTGGCACGTTGTTCAAATATTTTGGAAAAGAGAAAAATCTAGTAATGCACAAATGTTGCAGCTAGGGATTGTCAGACAATAGCCAAATTAAGGGATCTTAAGAAACTAGGTCCTTTAACAGTCAGTTCTATTCCAGAAATGTCCAGGATTTGCAACGTTGCACAATGAGGTGCGATGGCAAATACGATTAACTCCGTCATGGATTTGCCGACATTTGTTAGATTCGTTAGTTTCAATTCTTTTAAGTCCGTACATTGAATTATATTTTCTAATGAGACGTCTATGACATAAATCGTAAAGTTCCAATGTGAATTTACGAAACGAAACGAAAATTACATTTAAGTACGAGGCGTGTTTTTTAAGTAAGTACCGTTTTGGAATTAAAAAAAGACGTGCAAAGATATCGCAATAATTTTATTTTTACATGAAAGCCTGTACCTTAATCTACTTTTCTACATAATTTCCGTGAATATTGAGGCACTTGTCATAACGTGGCACCAGTTTTTGAATACCCTCCTCATAAAATACTGCCGCCTGACTTGTTAACCACTGTATCACAACTGTTTTGACTTCGTATGGAGTTACGTCGTCGTGCGGCCATCTTTAAATGCTCTTACCCATTTCCTTACCATTCCATCACTCATAATATTTTGTCCGTAAACTTCACAGATCTCACGATGAATATCGATCGGTTTTACGCCTTTAGCACTAAGAAATCGTATAACAGCCCGTACTTCACAATCGGCGGGACGCAAGATTGTCGGAGGCATCTTAAACACTCAGTAAACAACGTATACAATGAAGAAGCAGACTGTAATGGCGTCAGTGCGTAGATAAGAGATGTAGGTAACCAGCGCGTATGCGCGGAACGCCGACCGTAGCGCTGCAAAGGCGGAATCGCAAAACGGTACTTACTTAAAAACCATGCCTCGTATCATTCCCACTCACTGTTTTAATTCTAAATTGTATAGCATATAAGCCTTGTTCTTAGAACCTTACAAGGACCATTATTCATTAATTATATACTAAATTATTACATAGTGCAAAATTTGAACTTTTTCCAAAGTTGTCTACCGGACCCCCCACTTTTCTTGATGCATCTTTATGAATTTTTTAATTTTGTAATATGTTCAATAGCGTAATACACTATTTCCACTTTTTCCAAAATTATGGAACTCCATTTTCAAGAAAATGCGCGGAGCCGTTTTCGAAAAGCCATACAAAATTCGTACCAAATATATAAATAAATAAGAATATAAACATACACTTGGAACATTATAAAATAGGATTTTATATTTAAAGATAACGTTTATTTTTATAGTCGTGTTTTTTTTTTATAATTTATTTATTTATACTCGTATACTTAAACACAATATATTTTTTATTCATATATTTATAATATTTATTTTACGGAGAGAGAGAGTTTGTGAAAGATTTTCATTTTCTTCTGATCAGCATTCGCGCTGTTTTAAGGGCGTACCACTCAAAGTTGTAATACCAGGACATTGTGCTCCAATCATTAACAGCCGTATCATGGTACACACTGTTCAAATTGCTGCAAGTAAAACACAACGTTAGAATAGTACCAACACAAAAACAGAGGGTGAACATAAATGGATCAGGGTTACCAAATGACAACAACTGAATGTTGCCATGAACTCTGCACTGAAATATATTTTAGTCAATTCACTGAAAATCATAAATTACAAAAATCTAAATCCGTAACAAAGCGATGGCAGTTTCATTGGGTTGCTGCATATTTTTTTAATTTCATCTAACAAAACTAATTTTAATTTGGCACCCCTACACTCTAGAGGACCGTCACATCACGCGTCACGTGACGCAGATGCAGATGGAGATAGTTACCTGTAACCACAACCATTGTACCACCAGGCTCCTTGCCGCTGCTCAGCACAGTTACTCGACCACTTGTCCTGGTCCTTGTCGTACGTAGAGAACTTCATTCCGTTCACGTAGCCGTTGAGTTCGGTCATTGAGTTGCCTGAAACAATAACAAGAACACTGCGGTACAAACGAATCAACAATTAGGCACACACAACACAACCATCCGTTGTTAACACGTTCACGACGGGACGGGGTGAGTAATATTAATTGATCAAACATTGGGCTTTGTGGTCTAATTGAGAACCACTATATTTTATAGTCCGGCAGAATTGATTTCACATCTAAATAATGGACTGTAGAACTGTATCTAGTGTGAAAGGAAGGTATTGATATCTACTGTTAGAAACTGCTAGAAATATTCAAAATGGCGTCAAAGTTGTCACTAATATGCTCATGCATTTGTTAATTGTTAACAAGAAGAATCTTTATTTCGCGTAAAATTCAGGGCAGGACTGGTGTTAGAGTAGAACACAAAACTAACTGCACTTCACAGGAAGTTTAGAAAGGACACAAGTAACAAAACTTACCGGCAGTTCCGCTGTAACCGCTAAATGTCAGCTGGAATCCAGTACTGGAATTGCCGACCATGAAAGTGTCGTAACGGGCGTACGCTTTGGTCCCGTTATGCGCCTCCAGCTCAATGTACAGCTCATGGTGTCCTCCTTTTGTGATCTGCAACGAATACAAGTCATTATGAATTCCATTTTTCTGAGTGTTCACAGCAACAGACTAACTTCCACGATAATGGGTTTGTGTCCTATGTATTAATTTTTATAACCTCAAATGTTCAATTATTTTTTAATAACTCCTTATATGTTAAGAGATATTAACAATTAAAAAAGTCATTTTTTTCTTTTTAATTAATAAAGGGATTCAACGTTGTACACATTCCAAATTCATGTGACATCACAATCCTTGTGTAAGGTTAACAACCTTACAGCTCATAAATCTCTGCTATATGTATTTATATATCAAAATATCAAATATTATTTACAGCTATTTCAAGGAACAATCAAATTCCAATATTATGTCTGCCTTAGCAGGGTTAAATAAAATAAAAACTTATTATTCTTTGATTTGACTTGATTATTTGACTACCAACAGCTACAGAAGATTATCACAGCACTGACCTACTCAACAAATAACTGACGTTAAAATGCATTTCACGTCATATAAATATGGCCGACCATTTCTAGCGCTAAAACTACAATTCAAATTTTTAATTGCTATATCTCCGTCAACATTTAGATATTTAATAAAATAGACACGCCAATACACATTTATTAACATCAATTTCAATCAACAATTGAAAAATCGACCACTAAAAAATGAGGACACGCCCATTGATGACGTTGAAATGTTGTTAACAAATACAAACTGATCTACCTCATGGATGTGTTCGAGCCCGAGCCAATGACTGTCAGTTTTGCCGCCGAATCCGTCACTGTATTCGGTATAATTTCTATAGAAGTCTACTTCTCCATTCAGTCTCTGTTGTATCACCTGAAATAAGGACATAAATTGTTTTTACCTAAAGTATTTCTAAAGATACTATAAATGCATTTAATCCTTGAAAGGATTTTCTTAAGGCTGTAAATGTCCAAGGCGATTTGTAATTCTATTAAAAAAGATTATTCCATGATTACAAAAGCAATAAATTGAGTCAGAGAATGCAATACATTAAGTAATTTATTTTAATTTTAAATAAATCTTAAATATATGTTTCAACTGTGTTAAAAACAACTTACTGTCCATTTCTGTCCGGTCAACGTCAGATCACAAAAGACCTCAAACGGTTCGCTCTGCATTGTGGGTTGTATTGTATAAATACCGGATGTACTGCTTAGGATATCTCCACAATCTGCAGGCGTATCTGTAA
This sequence comes from Panorpa germanica, assembly GCA_963678705.1. NCBI lineage: Eukaryota > Metazoa > Arthropoda > Insecta > Mecoptera > Panorpidae > Panorpa > Panorpa germanica. Next base: position 22,710,022 of record OY783208.1, on the reverse strand, counting down.
ATAAGTCATCTTGGTTATTCTAGGCATATGGGTGGATTCATATGACTAAATATATTTAAATTTGCCATCACTGCAGTGGTGCAGTATCCTTTAAATTCAAGGAAATTCCTGGTAATTCTTTATTTGATAAATTAACGTTGATGCAGATAATGCAGATGTCCTGAATAACCAACCAAACAGAAGAACTGCGATCAGTAAGTTTACTGTTTCACTCACAAAAACATTCCACGGGACCTGGCAGCCACTTTCCATCAGAGCAGACGATGACCTGGTCTGTGTGGCTTTTGTACTTTGTTGTGCAGTTGTAGCGCAAGGCTTTGTTTTCTGAAATGGCTGCACCAGGTACTGGAACTTCCACTGATCCAACAATCGAGTAGCTGCCCGTTACAGGAAGATCCGGCAAGATACAGTACGCACTTTCTGAAAAAATATTTAATCCAACATTAACTAAACGTGATTAACATGAAGTTCAGCAAGTTTACTGACGATTAATTTTCAAAGAAGACGTACTTTGGCATTGAGGAGGTTCAGATGACCATGAACCATTGAGGCAGGTGATTTTGTCATTTCCTGTTAGTTTAAAGAATTCGTCGCACGAATACTCAATGCTAGACAAAATGGGAACTTGAATTCCCGGAAGTAAGTGATCCACATCATCCACAGGACTGATTATTCCACCGTTGGCTGGAACTACAGGCAAAGTGCAGGGTTTGTTGCCTGAAAAATTAAGAGGAATTTCCATTAACTTCAATTCAATGGGTTGCTGAACTCTAATATTTGTTTTACTTGACAACGCCTGGAACAGAAATATGTTACCCTTCGTTAAATAATAAAACGTCACGTTTGGTAAATGGAGTTACACTTGACTTGCACACACATTACCTGGTTTTTTATGTTTTGCGTTTGGCAGGTAATGCCTATTTCTGAAATATTCTGGAATTTATTTTAAGAACATATTAGAATTCACAAGTGTTCCTTTAGACCTTCACCTGGAATGTTGTTTTCATGTTCTAAATAAGATGCCAAAACAAACCGAGCTAATTATTGCACGTATAACATTTTACAGGGCAGAACTGGTTGATGTTATGACCAAGATGGGTAACAAAATTTTCTAAGAATAAAAGCATTTTTCTAATTTTTCATCCTATTTGGAAAACCAAAAGGAAACAAAGCACCAAATTTGATATTAAAAGCAATACGGCAGATCTCATTTTGGGTGGATAGTACATGCAATGAAAAAGTATTTTAATTCCGTTATCTTGAACATTTTTATTTCACAATAACAATTAGAAATTTCTCTATTAATTTAATTTGTAAATTTGTTCCAATCACAGAGTAACTTTAAAAAGGCGGCAGATTTAAAATTATATATTTCAAGGCACTGTCTTCTCAACTGTATAACAAACTAGTGGTTTAAATAATTGACGATTGTTTAGTTATGAAATAAATGAATTAAATTGGAACAGCTGATCGTCTGGGACAAATAATTACGAATGCCAAGGTGTCTTAGACTCACCCACGCAGCTGGAAATCTCCGGCTGCCAATTTCCATTCTTGCAGTAGATGAGGAGTGCTCCTTGCAGGATATTTGGTGCAGGACAATCATAAAGCAAAACTTGATTTTCCTTAACCGTTGATCCTGCAACTGGAGCATCCTGAGAGCCAAGGATCGAGTAGCTGCCCTTTGCGGGTACATCCGGAACAACACAGGCGGTAGTTTCTGTTAAAAACAATCGTCTTTATTAAAAGTGTAAAGAATTGGATAATTGCCTGCACTAGGTAATTAGATGAGATTTGCATGTTGGAAAGTTTAACACGAGGTCAGAACAGATTCTCTGCGGGTGGTGGTCCTCGGGAGTTACTTACTTTGGCACTGAGGAGGCTCTGTGGTCCATAATCCGTTATAACAGAGAGCTGTTCTATTTCCTACGATCTCAAAAGTTGCGTCGCAAGAATAAATGGCTGTGGTCCAATTAGGAACTTCTGTGCCATGTACCAAAATGCCACCTAAATCTGAGAGCTCATAGCTTCCATGCGCTGGATTTGTCGGCAAGGGACATGTTACCTTTCCTGGAATATATAGAAATATACTATGTTTAGTCCCTTGAAATTTGTAATTTTCCTTTTAGGGCATTATCTTACTCTGGCATTTTGTAAATTGCGTGTCCCATATGCCATCAATGCAAACAGCCGTGGAATGTGAATATGGTACGTAGCCGACGTCACAGTTGTACTGAATTACTGTTGAATTGGGTACAATTACTCCAGGATGTGTGTCAGCCAGAATTGTGTAACGTCCGTTCTCTGGGAATTCTGGCAAAGTACAGCTTCTGCAAGTTATATGAATTTTTCTGGATTAAAGTTAGTTGCAGTGCAGCAAGAAGTTTAATTTATTTCGATTCTCGATGCTTGTCTGGAGCAAATAATCAATTTGGAAGCACAAAATACTACTGGAACAAGTTGTTAATGAAATATTAAATTGAGTGAGAGTTTTATCTCACTTCATGGTACTTACGAATCACATAGAAGAAGAAATCCGGAGTCATGTTGGTCGTTGCAAGAAACTGAAAAAGAAAATGCAACTTGAACGCACAGAAGTAGAATACAACGACCAGGGACAGGGCTATAAGATTTCTTTGTGTAAGAACAGAATATTTTTCATTTTAAAACTAATAAACTAAAATAAATAAAATTGATATTTAATAAAGTATTAATTGTGACATTTAATTAATATTAAACAAAAAATAATTATGAATTTAAACAATTTTAAGTTTAGTTTTCCAAACAATTAGAAAATGAACGTTTAAGCACATTTAGCATTGACCCTTCTAAATTGAACTTTGGTTGGGAAAATCAGTCCCTTTTGAATAAAAAATTTAGTAATTCATTTAAATTATTTGCACATATTTTGAGGTAAAAATGACCCGTCAATCACAGTTATTGTATGTAAGGTTTATGTAACATAAAAATTACGTTTTATGTAGAAAATGTTATTCAAATATAATGTTCAATAACCTTGATTATTGCTAGACGATGTTAGAAAAACAAATTTAAATATTACCAAATTTCGTTTAAGTAAAGTGTTACCTAAATTTAAGCTAATATAGACATTTTGTGTTTGCGGGAATTAATTAAATAACTTTTATTTCTAAATTGTGTACTATGGCTTATTTTCTTTTTTCTTTTTGGCTATTTATTTTACTTTAAAATGTGCTGAAGAAATATAATTCATAGAATTACTGGTGTTTAAGAATATCGATTGTAAAAATAAAACAAAAATTAGAACTTACCTGACAGCAGCCCTAATTGGCACAACACTAACATTATAAAAGTTTTCAACATTTTGGTTTTTCTGTATTAGATTATTTTGTGTTTCACTTTATCGCGTTCACTTGTAATTGTCGTTAGGCCCGTTGGTCCAGGCATCTTATAGTTGAATTGACGAATGATAAAATGACCAAAGTGCCAAAGGTCACGGTGATAACAACAGGAAAGTGTGTTAGCTTGGTAATTCCAAATTTAGAGGAAAGTATTATATATGAAATAGAGTGATACATTGTAATCAGTGGACTTTCCCATTTAATATTTCCTTGGGTTTTTCTGTTTCACATGATGTGGACGGTCAATTTGTTGCCAAAGCCACGGCAGCGTTATTTGGGCGGCACGTGTAATACAACAATTAGTATATTATAATATTCACTTAAAAATCTTCTTAAAAATTACAAAAGTTCCTAAACTTTTCAGCCCGTTGTTACCCTGTTCTAAATCTTCACGGGCTAAATATGTATTCAAACAGCATCTAACAAAAGCAAAGTATCCTATTACGTAAAAATGTTACCTAAATTATAACGTTTTGTTCAAGCATATTATTCTTCAATGCTCCAAGACTCATCGCACAGACAAAACTGTAATGTGCCTGAAGACTATAAGCAGATATTTGAAATCAGAGAAAAACCTTATTGATTTTATCAATGGATCTAATTTAATCTCTTTATTTTAAGTATCCATACTCGTGTTTATATGTTATAAATGATGTATTGTAAATGTTTATATATTGTTTTAGGTGCTAATAACTATTGAAAATTGATGCACTCAAATATATATTAAAGAAGTATCAGCCGAAAGAATAGGACCTCAAGTTCTTTGTTAACTTTGTTCATTTTAGAATTAGCGGAATTGTATTATTGTATCTAAACAAAATTTTAATTCAGATTGACTTGTTGAATACCACTGAAATACAGGCAACTCGAATATTTGTAACCCTCAATATCTCCTATTTATTAATTAAAAGTGGTAAAATAATTATTACGTAGAGATTTTGACATGTTTTGAGAATACAATAAGCAAAATAAAACATATAAAAATGCAGTAGTTTTTTTTACAAAGTGAAAAACAAAAGTGTATAGTCGCATCCAATAATTACCAATTCTGCAAAACGTTACTGCCTTAAATACTCAATATGATAAGACGTCGAAAGTTTTGGAAAAAGACAGTTTTAAAAAACATTGGTAGAGCAGTTTCCGAGCCACCATTCAAAATTCAATAGTGGGCATTTAAGAAAACAACTATTTTAATTACATGGATCATACATTATGATGGTATGAGTTACGACAGTACCGAGTTAAACATTGTCATATAAATGAGTTTTTTGATGTTGTTTTAAATTAGCAGCTCGTGCAAAGCATTTATTACACAAATCGCAAGAAAATGGTTTTAAACCTAAATGTTGTGTGTTTTTATGTTCTTTTAAATATGACGACCGCTTAAATGTTTTATTACATTGATCACAAGACATAATGGAGAAAAGCCATTTACTTGTAACCTTTGTCAGAAATCATTTTTAATGAAAAGATCCTTTCAGGTTCATATGCGTCGACATGCAGGGGAAAGGCCTTTTTATTGTCGCGTTTGTAATAAGTCTTTCGTTTCGAAGGGTTGTTTAAGGGTGCATGAGAAAACGCATACTGCAGATAAACCTTTTAAATGTGAAGTTTGTAACAAAGCATTCTTTACTAGAAGTAGTTTAGATGTACATTCTAGAATCCATACAGGAGTTAAACCGTACTCTTGTGATATGTGTGATAAAACATTTTCCCAGAATAATTCTTTAGTTATACATAGGCGAAGGCATACAGGAGAGAAACCTCATTTTTGTGAATTATGTAACGCATCGTTTAGTCGAAAAGATGCGTTGAAAACGCATGTTATGAAACATTTAAAAAATAAACCAATTAAACCAAAAAAATAGATGTTATGCGTAAAGTGATTTTATCACGTTTAGGTCTATTCATTCACGTTAAGTGTATGTAAAATATTATTAAATGTATTTTCCCATATTTGTCAAATACAATTTGACACAATTATGATGGAGTCATTGTTAAAAATTAATGTTAACTAGATGTTAATTGTTATTGAAATATAGAAGTCCTCATCAAGATTCAAACTTCAAATATTGTCTCTTAAAATGTATTTTAAGATACAAGTAAAACTGAAATTTTGTTCTATTCTATATAAAGTTTCTATTATAATTGATTTTTTTAGTTTTTCAAAAACTTAAATTTCTTTATGTTGATATCGTTGTGTTATTTGCTAATTATTTGGAATGAACTAATGTTGTTATATTTATAAAATTGTTTTAAGTATTTTATGCAATTTTGTAAGTGTCAGTTTATTAAAAAATGTTTGTCTATAACAATATTGTTTTATTGTATTTTATATTAATTTTTTATTACATTAATTGTGTGCCTTTCAGCTTTACATCTATAGCATTAGTAGAGTTTACCCCCGTCGCAATGCGACGTCTTTTTAGTGTGTATGATTTGAATCCAATAAAACCTTTGACTATCATTGTCATCCAAATCTTCCCCTTAATAACTTCACAATGTTTTCACTTTTTACTCTTTTCTCACATGAATACTTAATGTGATCCAGCGTTTCTATCTCTTTCCCGCACATCCTTTTCTCTCTATTTTCCTAGTATATGCTGCCTTCTCTTCGTTTCCCAATCTAAATCTTATGTTCCTTGTGCCTTTCTCTCGTAACTCTCTCTCCAAAATCCTCTTGCATCTTTCATTATATTTGCTGTTATTAATTTTTTTAACATTTGAAATTGAACGAAAGTTTAAATTTGGTAAACATATGTTTAATAAAGTAAAAAAGTAGTTTGCAAGATTAAAACTATATTTTATTGAACAATATATTCAATTATTTGAATTTAAAATTAGAAATAAAATATGTAATTGAAATTACGAATTATTTTATTAATATAATATTATTTTATAATTAACGTTATTAATGCGACAAGGAAACTACAATTTGTTTAAATTATCGATTTAATAAATAAAATATAAAACTTATAATTCGAGTATAATTCGTTAAATAGTTTTCATAATATTTATTAAAGAATTTGTACATGTTGTTATGTGAGCGGCACATCTAAGCACTTAAATCTAAATGAGTTTTTATATGTTGCTTTAAATATTCAGCTTGTGTAAAACATTTATCGCATAAAGCGCAAGAAAACGGTTTTAAACCTAAATGTGTGTTTTTATGTCGTTTTAAATTTGAGGATTGACTAAACGTCTTATCGCATTCATCGCAAGAAAATGGTTTTACATCTAAATGTGTGTTCTTATGTTGTTTAAAATTTGAGGAATGACTAAACGTTTTATCGCATTCATCGCAAGAAAATGGTTTTACAATTAAATGTGTGCTCTTATGTTGTTTTAAACTTGAAGAATGGCTAAACGCTTTATTACATTCATCACAAGAAAATGGTTTTAAAATTAAATGTGTGCTCTTATGTTGTTTTAAACTTGAAGAATGGCTAAACGCTTTATTACATTCATCACAAGAAAATAGTTTTAAACCTAAATGAGTGTTTTTATGTCGATTTAAATCAGATGAACAGCTAAACGTTTTACTACATTCATTACAAGAAAATGGTTTTAAACCTAAATGTGTGTTTTTATGTCGTTTTAAATGCGATAAATGAATAAAAACTTTATCACATTCATCGCAAGAAAATGGTTTTAAACCTAAATGTGTGTTTTTATGTCGTTTTAAATACGATAAATGAATAAAAACTTTATCACATTCATCGCAAGAAAATGGTTTTAAACCTAAATGTATGTTTTTATGTCGTTTTAAAGATGCTGCTTGACTAAACGTCTTATTACAAACGTCGCAAGAAAATGGTTTCAAACCTAAATGTATGTTTTTATGTCGATTTAAATGTGACGAATAAGCAAATATTTTACTACATGTATTACAAGAATGTAGTTTCTTTGCGGAATGTACACGCAAATGTTTTATGATTTCTGCCTTAGTGTCAAACAATTTGTGACATACATCACAGATATAAGGCTTCAGGTTCGTATTCATTTCACTTTGCAGTTGATCACTGTTTTGTGGATCGGCGAGATTTTCAGCTGGAACTTCGAATTTAATGAAGTAGTCATCTCGCGGTAAAAGTGCAGCTTCTTCTGAACCATCGTCTGGTTCTTCTTTAAATTCTGTTTTTATTTCATCACATAGCGCTGCTTCTTTGACAACTGGTTCCTCTATTTCTATTTTAATATTTTCAAAAACATTTCCTGTTGGTTCATTTAAACGCACATTAATTTCTCGGTTTATTTCTTGAAATTTTCTATTCTCCATTATAGTAAAACAGTTTTTCAGTTTACTAAAAACAAAAAGAAATACATTTTCACTATTAAAAAATATGAGCAATCCGTTAAAACAAATAAATCTAAAGTACTTGAAAAATGAAAGTAACCATTTGAAATATTGAAGGTGAATAAGTGAGGTTAAGTTGAATATAGATAAAAACTAAATTGTAATAAATTAGTACTCTATAAAACGTAAATTAAGTTCATGTGAAAATCAAGAGTGTTAAGAAGTAGTATCTGGCCTAGAAGGACCAAATGTTACTAAGCAGATCGTGCGTATTTTCAGCACTACGCTTGGTTGACAATTCTTGAGGGGCAAGCACAGGAAATTAAAGATCTTCACTTAAATTTTATATAACGATTCACTTGTTTATTGGATCTAATTTAAATCACAAGTTTTGAATAACAATAAATAATAATTAACACTTAAAATATAACTAATAATAAATATAACTAAATATAGATAATGACAAAGTAACATGTAGTAAGAGACGTAATAGTAAAAAGCCGAGCGTAAATAGCGACTAATAAAATGTAAAGAGCAGCACTGATAACAGTGCAGTCACTTATATAGGCCAGCAAAAGAAGAAGGGATTGTGACCAGCTGTGATCTGGTTGATAAAAGAGATCTCTGGTGGCGCAAATATAAATGAATTTGTCACAAAACAATAAATAATTTGAAATTTGACAAATACGTTAGAAAAAATAAATTTGGCAACATTTTGCTGCTTAAAGGAGCAAAATGTGTGTTCTAAAATTAACCATGCTCCCGGCGGTGACGAAATTTATTTATATAAACGAATTGAGGCAACATGTATTGAATAAAGAATTCATTAAAATAAAATTACAAGTAAACATTTTACATACAAAACTTATAACTATATAATAAATTCTAATAGAGTGAGCTTCTCCACTTCCACTTATGTGAGTGGAAGATCTGGTGTTCTGTCTCCAAGTCTTCATATTATCAGTAATGTTGAAGTTGCATGGTGATGACAAACTTGCTGATGAAGTAACTGCTAGATCCATATTTCCGTAGACTGTAGTAAGCGAAGTGACTGCTTTTTGGTAAAAGGTCTCGAAAAGAAGGGATGTAGAGTGTATAGGGGTGAGGATATACGAGGGTGTAGAGAGGGAACAATGTACATTGCAGAGGTCAACTTAAGAAACATCTTCACAAGTAAATACAAAGAATTACAAGGAATTTTTAGCTGATGGCTTTTAGTGACTCGAACGTAAGATTCCCAAGTTGCTAAGAAAGCGGGATGTTTTGAAGCAGACGGCTTTGAAAACATAAAGTAAAACGACAGAATGAAAGAGACGAGTATTGACCTTGACTTCCTAATGACTTTGATGAGAGATTGTATCACGATGCTAGGCGTTTCCATAGAATAAATAATTTTCTCTTTCGTCTCCGAAAAAACAATTTTATTTAAGTAAAAATTTCCTTGATACGTCACTTCTTTCATGAATGGCAAAGTAAAGGGTATGTCCAAACGGCACTCATGTATGGGTGAATACATTTTTCGTTCATTTGTCTTATCCGTATTTGTGTAATTGGATGTGGAAATCAATGCAGAATCTAAAACGTTTTGTTTGGATTTGTGATCATTTATGTCATGCTTTACAGAAGTATGATGTGGGTCTAAATTATTACTGTCTGTTTCCTTAGGTAGGATTACAGATGGTAGTAATTCCGAATCAGATACAGCTTGAGCATTGCAAGTGTTTATACTTTGTGTGGTTGACTTAGGTTTATCAAATTCTGATAGCAGTGAGGTCCATAAAGATGAGTAACATTCCAAACCGTGATTTGCATTCTTAAGTGTAGTCTGAGCTATGTCTGTTAGATAGATCTCTAACAAACGTAGTTTATCAAGTTCATCAAATATATCTTGACAGTGCACAAGATTTTCAAACTGAGTTTTAAATAAAGGCCATGCTTGCATGTCTCCATTAAAATCTGGTATAATGAAATTTGATAAATCGATATCAGACGTTTGTGGTGTGTATGTCAAATCAAATGTCGAATTAGGTGATGAAAGTACGATATCAATAATCGACATAGTTGTTAAATATTTCAGTCTAAATGCTTTGATCTCTTTGCAAATTTGCGAAATACGTTGTGGATCATTGCATAATAGAGTTTTCATGTGGTTACAGGTCTCAATAAAAGACTCAAGTAGAGGGTCAGAATGCCTCTTGCATACTATGAGTTCTGATATGCTGAGAGATGTAAGATTGTTAGCGATAATCCTATGAACACTTTTGTAATAAATGTGTAGGTTGGCTTTGTGGGAGTGAGCCTGAGCATTTAATCGCTTTAAATCCATAATGTAGATGGTGATCTAAATTAATTTTGTGATAAATATTAAAATAACAATTATTTTAACCGTTGCTTAGTGTACGTAATGGATATTGCAAGTACAATAATTTGGTATTATGTATGTGATGCAAATATTTTAACGTAAGCATGGTGTTAGAATTTCAAATTTAGGAAACTATATTTCGGTGGAAATATTCAATCTATTGTTACTTGAAGTAAGCTAGGAACGCTTGATTTATTTTAACAATCGAGTTTCAATTGGAAACTAAACCTGTATGACGGGTAAACGATTGGTTAAAATATTAACTTTTTCAGTTAATTTTGATCATGATAACAAACGATTTGAGTAATATTTATAAATTATTTAATTGCGGTATTCAAAATAACATTTGTACAAACACAAAAGGTTAAGTTATTTGAAAATGTAACAATTAAATATTATAAAAATGTTTCTAACTAATGAAAGTAAACTGAATGTTGAATAGTAGAACGAAGATAATCAATTGTTTAGAAAACAAGTTCAATTGATTTGTTGATGAATTAATAAAGTAAAATCCAAAATATAAATTACCAAAATGTTATTACAATCTTTACAAAATCTATTTGCTGAGTACTTGAACAAATTATAATTAGTTTAACTGATAAAAATAAAATAATTTTGAAACAAATAAATCAAAATTGAATAATCGTTAAGATTAGCAGTATAAAAGAACTATTATTTTCAAATTAGAACCAAGGTTACCGAGTGTTTACAATGATTTAGTTAATTTTGAAAAGAATTCTTATAGCTATTGTACAAATAATGATTTTGTAAAATGTTTGTAGATGTGGGCTTTGTTTACATAAATTCTATTGGTGAATAGATTAGCGAAGTTACAATTATGAATAAATTAGGACAATTAAAATAACGTAATTAATTTAATATTAAAAATCTAAAACTTAATAATTGTATATGCTATTTTATGTAATGCAAATGGTGCTCGTATTTATGCTCATAAGTAAATCATATGGAGATATGACACTTGACAGTAGGTTGTCTTACTTACAGCTAAAATGTGTATGTGTAAAGTGAGTATGGATTAGTGATTTTAATTCACGTGATGAATGTCTTGACATAAAATAAATGGTATTTTTATGCTTGTAGCTAGACGTGTTCTAACTATTGTGGGTGATAACGTAATTATCGTAGCTTGAATGCTCTTTGTAGCAAATACCGATGTGTATTTGTACATTTGTATGCGACAAATAATGTGTATATTTGAACAATTATTACAATCTATTGGAGATGCAATAATTTATGTGTGGATGTTCGCGCATAGATTACAATCTACATGTGCAGATATAATACTTAAGCGGGTGAATTACTGGTACTATGAATATTTTACAGCGGTAAAAGATATTTAAGTTACAGTAATATAATGTGATGTGGATTGATGACGTAATCATCGGAGCTGGTCGTATGAATATTTTACTTACAGGGGTGACTGGTTCGTAGAAATATTTAACTTCAGCGGTGAAAAACTGATCGCATTAAAAATGACGTACAGTGTTAAGGTAGTATGCATCCAAAAATAGTAAAATCTAAACGATCTGTCGCCGGTGGACATAAGATGCAGTATTAGAAGATCTATATTTTGAGAAATGCTTACTTGTGGATTGTGAATGATTTAGAATTAGACGCAAAGAGGCCATTAATCATTCTAAGGAGTGCCATTCACAAAATACGAATACAATCACAGATTGTATCGGGCTACAATACAAAGTTACAAAAAATAGTCAAAATCAATAGTCTATGTGAAGAAATAATTAAGTGCGCGAGATTAAAGTGAATACTGTGAAAATGCTTCTTATTTGATGCAGATGCAACAATAATAGGAAAGGATTTAGAAAAAAGGAAAGAACTATTTACCAAAGAAGTCAAATTGCAGCGTGGATGTGTTCAGGGGTGATCTGAATCTAGCGTCGTTGCTGATGAAGACTTAGTGTTGCTCCTTGAGTGATGAGGTGGACATCTGGGTGAAGATCTTCTGTGCAGGATTGACGAGAATTTCGTGGATCAGTTTCGGCAAGAACAGGTGCGATGCGGCTCTGATGAAGTGATCTTCAGACATCCGCTTTTAAGCTCGAAGGACCTGATGTAGATGCTTGTCCTGAAGATATCGTGTTGGATAATGCGCTGGTCTTCGATCAATTGTAAGATGATTTAAAATCCAGCATCCGACTCGACCAGGACTAAATGTAGATGGATGTTCTGCTGAAACCTTATCTACTGATGCGCTGGTTTAGGATGAATTATTTTCATTATCCGGTATCCGGCTCGAAGGACCAAATGTTAAGAAGAATCCGGCTCGAAGGACCAAATGTTAAGAAGTAGTATCTGGCCTAGAAGGACCAAATGTTACTAAGCAGATCGTGCGTATTTTCAGCACTACGCTTGGTTGACAATTCTTGAGGGGCAAGCACAGGAAATTAAAGATCTTCACTTAAATTTTATATAACGATTCACTTGTTTATTGGATCTAATTTAAATCACAAGTTTTGAATAACAATAAATAATAATTAACACTTAAAATATAACTAATAATAAATATAACTAAATATAGATAATGACAAAGTAACATGTAGTAAGAGACGTAATAGTAAAAAGCCGAGCGTAAATAGCGACTAATAAAATGTAAAGAGCAGCACTGATAACAGTGCAGTCACTTATATAGGCCAGCAAAAGAAGAAGGGATTGTGACCAGCTGTGATCTGGTTGATAAAAGAGATCTCTGGTGGCGCAAATATAAATGAATTTGTCACAAAACAATAAATAATTTGAAATTTGACAAATACGTTAGAAAAAATAAATTTGGCAACATTTTGCTGCTTAAAGGAGCAAAATGTGTGTTCTAAAATTAACCAAAGAGCAATTAATCATTTTGATCTTTAGGTTTATTACTTCCGAAATAATAAACTAACAAAGTTTTTCATTTAGAAATTAAAAGTTGAAATACCCTTATATATTAATTTATAATTTTCTCAAATATCAGACTGTTGTATTATATCTGGTGTTGATAGTTTTATGTTTCTAGAATATTAACTTAATAAGAACCAAATACTAATAATATTTATTTGATTTAGCTGTAAAAAGTTAACTTTAATCTAAGAGGTATGTCAAGTTAAGGTCAGAGATAAACTGTCAATGGCTTAAATGCGTTTTTTGATCATGAAGGGTGTTTCCCATTGCCGGTTTTCAATTGCTTTTAGCGGGTTTTATGAATTTCAATTTTTACTAAAGCTGATTTAAATTTGTTTTGTAGTAATGTAGTATTATTTCTCAAACGATTTGTTAATTTATGTGTAAACCTTTCAATTAAATGGAGGTTCAAACACTCATTTTAAAAAGTAATGTTTTGTATGTTCTATATAGTCAATGAAATAAATAATTAATGCTTATATAGTATGCATGAATGGGCTAGTGTCCTATGTCTTAATTTCTATAAAAATATACTAAATATTGATAAAGTGGGATACATTTAACACCAGTTATTTGTTGAGTAGGTCAGTGCTGTGTTAATGTTTTGTAGCTGTTGGTAGTCGAATAATCAAGTAAAATCAAAGAAGAGTAAGTTTTTATTTTATTTAACCCTGTTACGGCTGACATAATATTAAAATTTGATTGTTCCATGAAATAGCTGTAAATAATATTTGATATTTTGATATACAATTTGCTATATTTTTACATATAGCAGAGATTTATGAGCTGTAAGTTTGGCAGCGGTTGTGATATCACATGCACTTGGAATGTGTACAACATTGAATCTCTTTAATAATTAAAGAGACAAAATGACTTTTTTAATTGTTAATATCGCCTAACATATAAGGAGTATAAGGACATAATTGAACATTTAAGGTTCTAGTAACCCACTTTATCAATATATAGTACACTTTTATAGAACTTTATAGATTAAACACTTTTTCAAAAACATTTCCTGTTGGTTCATTTAACCGCACATCAATTTCTCGCTTTATTTCTTGAAATTTTCTATTCTCCATTATAGTAAAATAGTTTTTGAGTTTACTAAAAACAAAAAGAAATACATTTTCACTATTAAAAAATATGAGCAATCCGTTAAAACAAATAAATCTAAAGTGCTTGGAAAATGAAAGTAACCATTTGAAATATTGAAGGTGAATAAGTGAGGTTAAGTTGAATACAGGTAAAAACTTAATTGTAATAAATTAGTACTCTATAAAACATAAATTAAGTTTATGTGAAAATCAAGAGCAATTAATCATTTTGATCTTTAGGTTTATTACTTCCGAAATAATAAATTAACAAAGTTTTTCATTTAAAAATTAAAAGTTGAAATACCTTTATATATTAATTTATAATTTTCTCAAATATCAGTTGTTGTATTATATCTGGTGTTGATAGTTTTATGTTTCTAGAATTTTAACTTAATAAGAACCAAATACTAATAATATTTATTAGATTTAGCTGTAAAAAGTTAACTTTAATCTAAGAGGTGTGTCAAGTTAAGGTCAGAGATAAACTGTCGATGGCTTAAATGCGTTTTTTGATCATGAAGGGTGTTTCCCATTGCCGGTTTTCAATTGTTTTTGGCGGGTTTTATGAATTTCAATTTTTACTAAAGACTGATTTAAATTTGTTTTGTAGTAATGTAGTATTATTTCTCAAACGATTTGTTAATTTATGTGTAAACCTTTCAATTAAATGGAGGTTCAAACACTCATTTTAAAAAGTAATGTTTTGTATGTTCTATAGAGTCAATGAAATAAATAATTAATGCTTATATAGTATGCTATAAACATATGCTAAATATTGATAAAGTGGGATACATTTAACACCAGTTATTTGTTGAGTAGGTCAGTGCTGTGGTAATGTTTTGTAGCTGTTGGTAGTCGAATAATCAAGTAAAATCAAAGAAGAGTAAGTTTTTATTTTATTTAACCCTGTTACGGCTGACATAATATTTAAATTTGATTGTTCCATGAAATAGCTGTAAATAATATTTGATATTTTGATATATAAATACATATAGCAGAGATTTATGAGCTGTAAGTTTGGCAGCGGTTGTGATATCACACGCACTTGGAATGTGTACAACGTTGAATCCCTTTAATAATTCAAGAGACAAAATGACTTTTTTAATTGTTAATATCTCTTAACATATAAGGAGTTCTAGTAACCCACTTTATCAATATAAAGTACACATTTATTGAAATTAAGACATAGGACACAAGCCCATTGTGTCCAGCTGTAATCTGGTTGATGAAAGAGGTCTCTGGTGGCGCAAATATAAATGAATTTGTCATAAAACAATAAATAATTTGTAATTTGACAAAAATGTTAAAATAAATAATGAATTTAGCAACATTTTGCTGCTTAAAGGAGCAAAATGCGTGTTCCAAAATTAACCAAATATTCTGGAAAGATTTTCTTTCAAAATAGAAACAGAAAGTTGAATTGTGAAAAAGGTAGAAAGTTCAAAATTGGAATATGTATGGTTGTTTAATGAAATAAAAAAGTAAATGACAGGGAAACCACTAATACATAATACTATTGATTTAATAAAATAGATTAAAATAAAATAATAAAGGGTCTATATTTAAATATAAAACTTACAGTATAATTCGTTAAATAGTTTTTATAATATTTATTAAAGAATTTGTACATATTGTTATGTGAGGGGCACATCTAAGCACTTGAATCTAAATGAGTTTTTTGATGTTGCTTTAAATATTCAGCTCGCGTAAAGCACTTGTCACATAAAGCGCAAGAAAACGGTATTAAACCTAAATGTGCATTTCGATACAATTTTAAATGCGATGATTGACTAAACGTTTTATCGCATTCATCACAAGAAAATGGTTTCAAACCGGAATGTGTGTTTTTATGTCGTTTTAAATGTGTTGACCGACTAAATGTTTTACTACATTCGTCGCAAGAAAATGGTTTTAAACCTAAATGTGTGTTTTTATGTAGTTTTAAATTCCAAGATTGACTAAACGTCTTACTACATTCATCACAAGAAAATAGTTTCAAACCGGAATGTGTGTTTTTATGTCGTTTTAAATGTCCTGATTGACTAAACGTTTTATCACACTGATCGCAAGAAAATGGTTTAAAACCTAAATGTGTACTTGCATGTTGTTTTAAATGCGATGATTGACTAAACGTTTTGCTACATTCGCCGCAAGAAAAGCGTTTTAAACCTGAACCTTTGTTTTTTTTGTAATTTTAAATTTGATATATTTTTTTCTGAATGTACCCGCAAATGCTTGATAATTTCTGTTTCATTACCAAACAATTTGTTACATACTTCACAGATATAAGGCTTCAAGTTTGAATTAATTTCATTTGATAGCGGTTCAGCGATATTTTCAACTTGAACTTCGAACTCAATAATGTGCTCAGTGTGCCGCGGTAAAATTTCAGCTTCCTCTACATTTTCGAATGGCTCATCTTTAATTTCTGTTTTTATTTCATCGCAGGATTCTATTTCTTTGACGAAATGCTCCTCTTTTATTTCGCTCTTGATATCTTCGTTTATTTTTGATATTTCCATTTGTTCACTATAAACAAAAATTAGTTTATCACTATAAAAAAATATGAGCTTGTGACATAAAGAAGTAAGGTTAAGATGAACAAAACTTCTTTGCCATAGATTAGTAGGTTACGAAATATGGTAATTATTAAATACAGCTATACACTTTTGTTTTTCACTTTGTAAAAAAACTACTGCATTTTTATATGTTTTATTATGCTTATTGTATTCTCAAAACATGTCAAATTCACTACGTAATAATTATTTTACCACTTTTAATTAATAAATAGGAGATATTGAGGGGTTAAAGTTGACCAAAAAATGTGACTAGCTGACTAGTGAAAAAAGTGTATAGCTGTATTTAATAATTACCCGAAATATAAAGAAAATAAATAAAGATAATATAAAAAGCATGATTCAAGTTATTAAGGCTACTTTATCATTTTTATTCATGTACTCCCAAAATATGACGTAGTACGACAGGTTTGTTCCATAAAAATTTATTTAAAAATAAAATGTTAATATACATTTACATATTAGATAACACTACTCTCAAATACGTGGTGCTATTAAACATTAACTAAAAAAATGCAAATACAATTATTTATATATAAATTTGTCTCAATCTTTTATATGAGTTGGAAGTATTGGGTCGTATGTTGATAAGACACTTTTAGCAAATATCAGCTCTTTCCTATTACTCTGTCGATAACAATGGTCGCCGGTTCTGTTGGTTGATTACTTTACTAAGAGATGGGCTTGTGTCTATGGCTTAATTTCTATAAAACTGTACTATATATTTTTAATTAGTTACTAGAACCTCAAATGTTCAATTATTTTTTAATAACTCCTTATATGTTAGGAGATATTAACAATTAAAAAAGTCATTTTGTCTCTTTAATTATTAAAGGGATTCAACGTTGGAGAACATTCCAAGACATGTGACCTCACGTTCGCTATGTTGCAATCTTTTTAATACAACAGAGCGTAAAAGAGATAGCATATTCATGACAGAACTATGACAAGTTTACAGGTTACCAACCTTACAGCTTATAAATCTCTGCTATATGTATTTATATATCAAAATATCAAATAATATTTATAGCTGTTTCAAGGAATAATTAAGTTTCAATATTATGTCTGCCGTAACAGGGTTAAATAATATACAAACTTAGTATTCTTTGACTTGACTTGATTATTTGACTACCAACAGCTGCAGAACATTACCACAGCACTGACCTACTTAAAAAAAACTGACGTTAAAATGCATTTTACGTCATAAATATGGCCGACCATTTCTAGCGCTGAATCTACAATTCAAACTTTTAATTGCTATATCTCCGTCAACATTTAGATATTTAATAAAGTAGACACGCCAATACACATTTATTAACATCAATTTAAATCAACAATTGAAAAATCGACCACTAAAAATGAGGACACAAGCCCATGTCGAAACTACTTGGCACGTTGTTCAAATATTTTGGAAAAGAGAAAAATCTAGTAATGCACAAATGTTGCAGCTAGGGATTGTCAGACAATAGCCAAATTAAGGGATCTTAAGAAACTAGGTCCTTTAACAGTCAGTTCTATTCCAGAAATGTCCAGGATTTGCAACGTTGCACAATGAGGTGTGATGGCAAATACGATTAACTTCGTCATGGATTTGCCGACATTTGTTGGATTCGTTAGTTTCATTTCTTTTAAGTCCGTACATTGAATTATATTTTCTAATGAGACGTCTATGACATAAATCGTAAAGTTCCAATGTGAATTTACGAAACAAAACGAAAATTACATTTAAGTACGAGGCGTGTTTTTTAAGTAAGTACCGTTTTGGAATTAAAAAAAGACGTGCAAAGATATCGCAATAATTTTATTTTTACATGAAAGCCTGTACCTTAATCTACTTTTCTACATAATTTCCGTAAATATTGAGGCACTTGTCATAACGTGGCACCAGTTTTTGAATACCCTCCTCATAAAATACTGCCGCCTGACTTGTTAACCACTGTATCACAACTGTTTTGACTTCGTATGGAGTTACGTCGTCGTGCGGCCATCTTTAAATGCTCTTACCCATTTCCTTACCATTCCATCACTCATAATGTTTTGTCCGTAAACTTCACAGATCTCACGATGAATATCGATCGGTTTTACGCCTTTAGCACTAAGAAATCGTATAACAGCCCGTACTTCACAATCGGCGGGGCCAAGATTGTCGGAGGCATCTTAAACACTCAGTAAACAACGTATACAATGAAGAATCAGACTGTAATGGCGTCAGTGCGTAGATAAGAGATGTAGGTAACCTGCGCGCATGCGCGGAACGGTAATCGCAATCGCAAAACGGTACTTACTTAAAAACCATGCCTCGTATCATTCCCACTCACTGTTTTAATTCTAAATTGTATAGCATATAAGCCTTGTTCTTAGAACCTTACAAGGGCCATTATTAATTAATTAGATACTAAATTATAACATAGTGCAAAATTTAAACTTTTTCCAAAGTTCTCTACCGGACCCCCCACTTTTCTTGATGCATCTTTTTTAATTTTGTAATATGTTCAATAGCGTAATACACTATTTCCAGTTTTTCTCCTGTTTTTCCAAAATTATGGAACTCCAAAAGTTTTAGAATTTTTTTCTTTACGAAATAGCCCATTTTCAAGAAAATGCGCGGAGCCGTTTTCGAAAAGCCATACAAAATTCGTACCAAATATATAAATAAATAAGAATATAAACATATACTTGGAACATTATAAAATAGGATTTCGTGTTTTTTTTTATAATTTATTTATTTATACTCGTATACTTAAACACAATATATTTTTTATTCATATATTTATAATATTTAGTTTACGGAGAGAGAGGGAGAGAGAGAGTTTGTGAAAGATTTTCATTTTCTTCTGATCAGCATCCGCGCTGTTTTAAGGGCGTTCCATTTAAAGTTGCGGTACCAGGACATTGTGCTCCAATCATCAACAGCCGTATCATGGTACACACTGTTCAAATTGCTGCAAGTAAAACACAACGTTAGAATAGTACCAACACAAAAACAGAGGGTGAACATAAATGGATCAGGGTTACCAACTGACAACAACTGAATGTTGCCATCAACTCTGCACTGAAATATATTTTAGTCAATTGACTGAAAATCATAAATTACAAAAAACTAAATCCGCAACAAAGCGATGGCAGTTTCATTGGGTTGCTGCATATTTTTTTAATTTCATCTAACAAAACTAATTTTAATTTGGCACCCCTACACTCTAGAGGACCGTCGCATCACGCGTCACGTGACGCAGATGCAGATGGAGATAGTTACCTGTAACCACAAGCCTTGTACCACCAGGCTCCTTGCCGCTGCTGAGCACAGTGACCGTTTGTCCATTCGTCCTGATCGTTATCAAACGTAGAGAACTTCATTCCGTTCAGTTTGACGTAGCTGAAGCCGGGTGGTTCGTACATGGAGTCGCCTGAAACAATAACAAGAACACTGCGGTACAAACAAACCAACAACTGGGCACACACAACAACAACCATCCGTTGTTAACACGTTCACGACGGAACGGGGCGACTTAGGAGGATTATTTTACAACCAATGGACAACGCGGAAACAAAATATTAAACTTCCTGTTATTTCCAACGTCAAATATTTAAATTTTCTACAAAAGTAAAACAACGTGTTCCGTACTCCGTGCTCCGTCCTCAACGTGTTAACCACATTACTTAATCAATAATTTAACATTTAATAACACGTTCACGTCACAAAATGTGTTATGTGTTAAGTTTATTTGTTATCAACTCGTACTACCCGGTGTTGCCCGGTAGTGATGGCAGGGGGGACATAATTTTAATACAATTGGGTTGTGAATTATTTTCTATTAGTTTCTTTAATATTTAAATATTTTTATAAAAGTCTGTAGACTAATAAGTAATCGATTCTATTTAACCATGTTTATAACATTGATAATATCATAACTTTATGCATTGCCTCAGACAACTGTAAGTTGTATCTGACGTTTAAGTGTGATATCTCAAAAGTTAATGCATTCCCGAAACATATTCACGATTCGGTCGACAGTTGAGTCTAACAATCTAGTGGTAAAGTGTCGTGCCTCAACAACTTTGGTTGTGATAACTCGCTAATAAATAATATATTTTAGGTGATGATTTTTTATTTTATTTTCAATTTGATTCTATAATAAAATCGGATTAAAAGCAAATAAATTGTACCGCCAGCTCCGTTCACATTGTCTTTATTTGTCGAGTTACTATTTCTTCATTTTCAACAAATGTGTGACAACAACTAAATGCAACCGCACAAAGTTATATTAATTGATCAAACATTGGGCTTTGTGGTCTAATTGAGAACTACTAGATTTTATAGTCCGGCAGAATTGACTTGACATCCAAATAAATGGACTGTAGAACTGTATCTAATGTGAAGGGAAGGTATTGATGTCTACTGACAGAAACTGCTAGAAATATTCAAAATGGCGTCGAAGTTGTCACTAATATGCTCATGCATTTGTTAATTGTTAACAAGAAGAATCTTTATTTCGCGTAAAACTCAGGGCAGGACTGGTGTTATAGTAGAACACAAAACTAACTGCACTTACCGGCAGTTCCTCTATAACAGCCAATTGTCAGCTGGAATCCACTACTGGAAGAGCCGACCATGAAAGTGTTGTAACGGGCGTACGCCTTGGTCCCGTTATGCGCCTCCAGCTCAACGTACAGCTCATGGTGTCCTCCTTTTGTGATCTGCAACGAATACAAGTCATTATGAATTCCATTTCTTCTGAATGTTGACAGCAACAGACTGCTAACTTCCAAGCTAATTGATGACATTGAAATGTTGTTAACAAATGCAAACTGATCTACCTCATGGATGTGCTCGAGCCCAAGCCAATGACTGTCAGTTTTGCCGCCGAATCCGTCACTGTATTCGGTATAATTTCTATAGAAGTTAACTTCTCCATTCAGTCTCTGTTGTATCACCTGAAATAAGGACATAAATTGTCTTTACCTAAAGTATTTCTAAAGATACTATAAATGCCTTTAATCCTTGAAAGGATGTTCTTAAGGCTGTAAATGTCCAAGGCGATTTGTAATTCTATTAAGAAAGATTATTTCATGATTAAAAAAGCAATAAACTGAGTCACAGAATGCAATACATTAAGTAATTTATTTTACTTTTAAATAAATCTTAAATATATGTTTTCTTGTGTCAAAAACAACTTACTGTCCATTTCTGTCCGGTCAACGTCAGATCACAAAAGACCTCAAACGGTTCACTCTCCATTGTGGGTTGTATTGTATAAATACCGGATGAACTGCCTAGGACATCTCCACAATCTCCAGGCGTATCTGTAATTAAGTCATTTTGGTTATTCTAGGCGTATGGGTGGATTCACATGACTTAAGTCATTTAAATTGCCATCACTGCAGCAGTGCGTGCAATATCTTTTAAATTCATGGAATTCCTGGTAATTCTATATTTAATTTATTACTGTCTATGCAGAGAATTATCCTGACTAATCCAGCAAGCAAACCAACAGCGATCAGTCAGTTTAAGTCACAGCTTGTTTAACTCACCAAGGCATGCGCCAGGTACTGGAGCTTCCACTGATCCAACAATCGAGTACGTTCTTTCTGAAATTATTTAATCCAACATTAACTAAACGTGATTAACATGAAGTTCAGCAAGTTTACTGACGATTAATTTTCAAAGAAGACGTACTTTGGCATTGAGGAGGTTCAGATGACCATGAACCATTGAGGCAGGTGATTTTGTCATTTCCTGTTAGTTCAAACAATTCGTCGCACGAATACTCAATGCTAGACAAACTGGGAACTTGAATTCCCGGAAGTAAGTGATCCACATCATCCACAGGACTGACTATTCTACCGTTGACTGGAACTGCAGGCAAAGTGCAGGGTTTGTTGCCTGAAAATGAAGAGAAATTTCCTTAAACCTCCAATAAAATTACACTATTGACAATTTCACTGAACTACTGGTCGCAAACGAATTATAACAAATGAAAAGTTGTTTTTAACTCACCCACGCAGCTGGAAATCTCCGGTTGCCAATTTCCATTTTTGCAGTAGATGAGGAGTGCTCCTTGCAGGATATTTGGTGCAGGACAATCATAAAGCAAAACTTGATTTTCCTTAACCGTTGATCCTGCAACTGGATCCTGCATCCTGAGAGCCAAGGATCGAGTAGCCGCCATTTGCTGGTGCATCCGGAACAACGCAGGCGGTAGTTTCTGTTAAAAACATTCGTTTTTATTAAAAGTGTAAAGAATTGGGTAATTGCCTGCACTAGGTAATTAGATGAGATTTGCATGTTGGAAAGTTTAAGACGAGGTCAGAACAGATTCTCTGCTGTTACTTACTTTGGCACTGAGGAGGCTCTGATGACCATGATCCATCGCTGCAGGTGATTTTGTCATTTCCGGTTAGTTCAAACAATTCGTCGCACGAATATTCAACACCAGTCAAACTGGGAACTTGAATTCCCTGAAGTAAATCATCCACATCACCCACACAATTGACTATTCTACCGTTGACTGGAACTGCAGGCAAAGTGCAGGGTTTGTTGCCTGAAAAATTAAGAGGAATTTCCATTAACTTCAATTCAATGGGTTGCTGAACTCTAATATTTGTTTTACTTGACAACGCCTGGAACAGAAATATGTTACCCTTCGTTAAATAATAAAACGTCACGTTTGGTAAATGGAGTTACACTTGACTTGCACACACATTACCTGGATGATTATGTTTTGCGTTTGGCAGGTAATGCCTATTTCTGAAATATTCTGAAATTTATTTTAAGAACATATTAAAGTTCACAAGTGTTCCTTTAGACCTTCACCTGGAATGTTGTTTTCATGTTCTAAATAAGATGCCAAAACATACCG
Organism: Panorpa germanica; assembly: GCA_963678705.1. NCBI lineage: Eukaryota > Metazoa > Arthropoda > Insecta > Mecoptera > Panorpidae > Panorpa > Panorpa germanica. The sequence goes on along the minus strand of OY783208.1, from coordinate 22,686,540 downwards.
AGCTAATTATTGCACGTATAACATTTTACAGGGCAAAACTGGTTGATGTTATGACCAAGATGGGTAACAAAATTTTCTAAGAATAAAAGCATTTTTCTCATTTTTCATCCTATTTGGAAAACCAAAAGGAAACAAAACACCAAATTTGATATTAAAAGCAATACTGCAGATCTCATTTTGGGTGGATGAAAATGAAATGAAAAAGTATTTTAATTCCATTGTCTTGAACATTTTTATTTCACAATAGCAATTAGAAATTTCTCTATTAATTTAATTTGTTAATTAGTTCCAATCACAGAGTAACTTTAAAAAGGCGGCAGATTTAAAATTATATATTTCAAGGCACTTCTCAACTGTATAGCAAACTAGTGGTTTAAATAATCGACGATTGTTTAGTAATGAAATAAATAAATTAAATTGGAACAGCTGATCGTCTGGGACAAATAATTATGAATGCCAAGGTGTCTTTGACTCACCCACGCAGCTGGAAATCTCCGGCAGCCAATTTCCATTTTCACAGTAGATGAGAGATGGACCTTGCGGGATATTTGGTGCAGGACAATCATAAAGCAAAACTTGATTTTCCTTAACCGTTGATCCTGCAACTGGAGCATCCTGAGAGCCAAGGATCGAGTAGCTGCCCTTTGCAGGTGCATCCGGAACAACGCAGGCGGTAGTTTCTGTTAAAAACATTTGTTATTATTAAAAGTGTAAAGAATTGGGTAATTGCCTGCACTAGGTAGTTAGATGAGATTTGCATGTTGGAAAGTTTAACACGAGGCCAAAACAGATTATCTGCTGGTGGTGGTCCTCGGGAGTTACTTACTTTGGCACTGAGGAAGCTCTGTGGTCCATAATCCGTTATAACAGAGAGCTGTTCTATTTCCTACGATCTCAAAAGTTGCGTCGCAAGAATAAATGGCTGTGGACCAATTAGGAACTTCTGTGCCATGTATCAAAATGCCACCTAAATCTGAGAGCTCATAGCTTCCATGCGCTGGATTTGTCGGCAAGGGACATGTTACCTTTCCTGGAATATATAAAAATATACTATGTTTAGTCCCTTGAAATTTGTTCTTTTCCTTTTAGGGCATTATCTTACTCTGGCATTTTGTAAATTGCGTGTCCCATATGCCATCAATGCAAACAGCCGTGGAATGTGGATATGGTACGTAGCCGACGTCACAGTTGTACTGAATTATTGTTAAATTGGGTACAACTGCTCCAGGAAGTGTATCAGCCAGAACTGTGTAACGTCCGTTCCCTGGAAATTCTGGCAAAATACAGCTTCTGCAAGTTAAATGAATTTTTCTGGATTAAAGTTAGTTGCAGTGCAGCAAGAAGTTTAATTTATTTCGATTCTCGATGCTTGTCTGGAGCAAATTATTAATTTGGAAGCACAAAATACCACTGGAACAAGTTGTTAATGAAATAATAAATTGAGAGAGAGTTTTATCTCACTTCATGGTACTTACGAATCACACTGAAGAAGAAAGCCGGAGTCATGTTGGTCGTTGCAAGAAACTGAAAAAGAAAATGCAACTTGTACACACAGAAGTAGAATACAACGACCAGGGACAGGGCTATAAGATTTCTTTGTCTAAGAACAGAATATTTAACATTTTAAAACTAATAAACTAAAATAAATAAAATTGATATCTAATAAAGCATTAATTGTGACATTTAATTAATATTAAACAAAAAATAATTATGAAATTAAACAATTTTAAGTTTAGCTTTCCAAACAACTAGAAAGTGAACGTTTAAGCACATTTAGCATTGACCCTTCTAAATTGAACTTTGGTTGGGAAAATCAGTCCCTTTTGAATAAAAAATTTAGTAATTCATTTAAATTATTTGCACATATTTTGATGTAAAAATGACCCGTCAATCACAGTTATTGTATGTAAGGTTTATGTAACATAAAAATTACGTTTTATGTAGAAAATGTTATTCAAATATAATGTTCAATTAACTTGTTTATTGCTACACGATATTATAAAAACAAATTGAAATATTACCAAGTTTCGTTTAAGTAAAATGTTACCTAAATTTAAGCTAATATAGACATTTTGTGTTTAGCGGAATTAATTAAATAACTTTTATTTCTAAATTGTGTACTACGGGTTATTTTTCTTTTTCTTTTTGGTTATTTATTATACTTTAAATTGCGTTGAAGAAATATAATTCATAGATTTACTGGTGTTTAAGAATATCGATTGTTAAAATAAAAACAAAGATTAGAACTTACCTGACAGCAGCCCTGTCTGGCACAACACTAATATTATAAAAAATTTTAACATTTTGGTTTTTCTGTATTAGATTATTTTGTGTTTCACTTTATCGCGTTCACTTGTAATTGTCGTTAGGCCCGTTGGTCCAGGCATCTTATAGTCGAATTGACGAATGATAAACTGATCAACGTGCCAAAGGTCACGGTGATAACAACAGGAAAGTGTGTTTTAGCTTGGTAATTCCAAATTTAGAGGAAAGTATTATATATGATATTGTGTGATACAGTGTAATCAGTGGACTTTCCCATTTAATATTTCCTTGGTTTTTCCTCTTTGCATGAAGCGGACGGTCAATTTGTTGTCAACGGCACGGCACCGTTATTTGGGCGGCACGTGTAATACATCAATTAGTATATTATAATGTTCACTTAAAAATCTTCTTAAAAATTACAAAAGTTCCTAAACTTTTCAGCCCGTTGTTACCCTGTTCTAAATCTTCACGGGCTAAATATGTATTCAAAGAGCATCTAACAAAAGCAAAGTTTCCTATTACGTAAAAATGTTACTTAAATTATAACGTTTTGTTCAAGCATATCATTCTTCAATGACAAAACTGTAATGTGCCTGAAGACTATAAGCAGATATTTGAAATCAGAGAAAAACCTTATTGACTTTATCAATGGATCTAATTTAATCTCTTTATTTTAAGTATCCATACTCGTGTTTATATGTTATAAATGATGTATTGTAAATGTTTATATATTGTTTTAGGTGCTAATAACTATTGAAAATTGATGCACTCAAATATATATTAAAGAAGTATCAGCCGAAAGAATAGGACCTGAACTTCTTTGTTAACTTTGTTCATTTTAGAATTAGCTCCCCCATTTACCGCTGTCATTGGAATAAATTTATCAAATTTCAAGCACAGAAGAACATTTTAGTCATATCGATCGACTTCCTTAAAATTGTATTTTGTATCTAAACAAAATTTTAATTCAGATTGACTTGTTGAATACCACTGAAATACAGGCAACTCGAATATTTGTAACCCTCAATATCTCCTATTTATTAATTAAAAGTGGTAAAATAATTATTACGTAGAGATTTTGACATGTTTTGAGAATACAATAAGCATAATAAAACATATAAAAATGCAGTAGTTTTTTTACAAAGTGAAAAACAAAAGTGTATAGTCGCATCCAATAATTACCAATTCTGCAAAACGTTACTGCCTTAAATACTCAATACGATAAGACGTCGAAAGTTTTGGAAAAAGACAGTTTTAAAAAACATTGGTAGAGCTGTTTTCGAGTAGGCACTTAAGAAAACAACTATTTTAATTCATATGGATCATTATAATGTATGATGGTATGACGGACAGTTACGACTTAAACATTGTCATATAAATGAGTTTTTTGATGTTGTTTTAAATTAGCAGCACGTGCAAAGCATTTATTACACAAATCGCAAGAAAATTGTTTTAAACCTAAATGTTGTGTATTTTTATGTTCTTTTAAATATGACGACCGCTTAAATGTTTTATTACATTGATCACAAGAAAATGGCTTCACATTTAAATGTGTGTTTTTATGTTGTTTTAAATGCGATGATTGATTGAATGTTTTGTTACATTCATCGCAAGAAAATGGTTTTAAAACTAAATGTGTGTTTTTGTGATCTTTTAAATGTGATGATTGACTAAACGTTTTACCACATTCTCCGCAAGAAAATGGTTTTACACCTAAATGTTTGTTTCTATGCAGTTTTAATTGCGTTGATTGACTAAAGGTTTTATTGCATTTGTCGCAAGAAAATGGTTTTATACCTAAATGTGTGTTTTTATGTAGTTTTAAAGTATTAGAATGGGTAAACGTTTTTTCACATTGGTCACAAGAGAATAGGTTCAAACCTAAGTGTTTGTTTTTGTGTAGTTTTAAATTCCATGATTGACTAAACGTTTTACTACATTCATCGCAAGAAAATGGTTTTATACCTAAATGTACGTTTTTATGTTGTCTTAAATGCGATGCTTGACTGAACATTTTATTACATACGTCGCAAGAAAATGGTTTTACAGGTAAATGAATGTTTTTATGTAGTGATAAATGTGATGATTGACTAAACGTTTTACTACATTCATCGCAAGAAAATGGTTTTAAACCTAAATGTGTGTTTATATGTTGCTTCAGATGTGAAGACTGACTAAACGTTTTATTGCATTTATCGCAAGAAAATGATTTTATACCTAAATGTGTGTTTTGATGTTGTTTTAAATGTAGTTTCTTTGCTGAATATGCTCGCAAATGTTTTACGATTTCTAGTTTAGTGTCAAAGAATTTGTGACATTCTTCGCATTGTAGTTGTTCACTATTCAGGGGGCCATCACAACTTTCAACTCGAACTTCGAATTTAATTATTTGCTCAGTGTCCTCTGGTAACATTGAAGCTTCCGCAGAACTATCGTCTGGTTCTGCTTTAATTTCTACTTTGATTTCATCACACAATGTTGCTTCTGTGACGATTTCCTCTTCATTTATTCCTCTCTTGATAACTGCGTTTACATTTGGTGTTCCCTTTTGTTCATTTATCTCCAAATCCATTTCTTGTTTTATTTCTTGAGTTTTGTAATCCTTCATTATTGCATAATAATTCACTAAAAGCAAATAATTTATTTACTACCTAAGAAGTATAAGTAGAAATATAAATAACTCAAGTTTATAAAAATTATTCTTAAACTGTAAAAAAGTAAAGTAAAGCCATATGTTACATAAAGTAGAAATAAGTAAAGTTAAGTAGAATTAATGGAAAAACATTTCTTTAATATATTAGTGGGTTATAAAACACAGAAAATAATAAAGTTAATGTGAAAACAAAGCCATTAGCATCATTTTAATCAATAGTTTGGGTTTATTACTTTCAAAAATACGATGAGAAATGAAAATCAACCTTTATATATTAACAATAATATACCTTTATATATTAACTTATTATGTTCCCAATTATTTGCTGCTGTTTATATTCGTAAAATATTAACTGAATTAAATGCAAATATGATAATTTCTATCTGATTTTATCTTAACCTTTACAATGAGCTGTCAAAATGAACGTCCTTGAGTTGCTGTCGAAAGATAATAGTGACAGGGACCATTTCAATTCCTCGAAGGGAAGTAAAAGAGTAGGCATTCCTTTTGACATCAAAGATTATATTATTTTTTGATAATTGCATTGATTAATATCTCCTATAATATAGCAGCTTATTAAAACATTGAATATTAGAAATCCTCATAACCAAAGTATGTCGAATTTCATTTGTATAAATATATTTATGACGCGTAATTATCAAAAAATCATATGAAGCGTAAATTGCTTTTAAACCTTTGATGACGACATTTATTTGTTTGTTAATATCGGCAAATAAATTTGACATAAAACAATAAATAATTTGTAATTTGACAAAAATGTTAAAATAAATAATGAATTTGGCAACATTTTGCTGCTTAAAGGAGCAAAATGCGTGTTCCAAAATTAACCAAATATTCTGAAAAGATTTTCTTTCAAAGAAGGAACAGAAAGTTGAATAGGGACAAAGGTAGAAAGTTCAAAATTGGAATATGTATGGTTGTTTAATGAAATAAAAAAGTAAATGACAGGGAAACCACTAATACATAATACTATTGATTTAATAAAATAGATTAAAATAAAATAATACAGTGTCTATATTTAAATATAAAACTTACAGTATAATTCATTAAATAGTTTTTATAATATTTATTAAAGAATTTGTACATGTTGTTATGTGAGGGGCACATCTAAGCACTAGAATCTAAATGAGTTTTTTGATGTTTCTTTAAATATTCAGCTCGCGTAAAGCACTTATCACATTCATCGCAAGAAAACGGTTTTAAACCTAAATGTGTGTTTTTATGTCGTTTTAAATGCGAAGAATGACTAAATGTTTTATTACATTCATCACAAGAAAATGGTTTTACATCTAAATGTGTGTTCTTATGTTGTTTTAAATGTGATGATCGACTAAACGTTTTACTACATTCATCGCAAGAAAATGGTTTTAAACCTAAATGTGTTTTTTTATGTTTTTTCAAATATGAAGAATGGTTGAACGCTTTATTACATTCATCACAAGAAAATGGTTTTAAACCTAAATGTGTGTTTTTATGTTGTTTTAAACTTGAGGATTGACTAAACGTTTTACTACATTCATTACAAGAAAATGGTTTTAAACCTAAATGTATGTTTTTATGTTGTTTTAAATTAGATAATTGACTAAACGTCTTATTACAAACGTCGCAAGAAAATGGTTTTAAACCTAAATGTATGCTTTTATGTCCTTTTAAAGATGCTGCTTGACTAAACGTCTTATTACAAACGTCGCAAGAAAATGGTTTTAAACCTAAATGTATGTTTTTATGTTGATTTAAATTTGACGAATTAGCAAATATTTTACTACATGTATTACAAGAATGTAGTTTCTTTGCGGAATGTACACGCAAATGTTTTATGATTTCTGCCTTAGAGTCAAACAATTTGTGACATACATCACAAATATAAGGCTTCAGGTTCGTATTCATATCACTTTGAAGTTGATCACTGTTTTGTGGATCAGCGAGATTTTCAGCTGGAACTTCGAATTTAATGAAGTAACCATCTCGCGGTAAAAGTGCAGCTTCTTCTGAACCATCGTCTGATTCATCTTTAATTTCTGTTTTTATTTCATCACATAGCACTGCTTCTTTGACAACTGGTTCCTCTATTTCTATTTTAATATTTTCAAAAACATTTCCTGTGTACATTGGTTCATTTAAACGCACATCAATTTCTCGCTTTATTTCTTGAAATTTTCTATTCTCCATTATAGTAAAACAGTTTTTGAGTTTACTAAAAACAAAAAGAAATACATTTTCACTATTAAAAATTAAGAGCAATCCGTTAAAACAAATAAATCTAAAGAGCTTGAAAAATGAAAGTAACCATTTGAAATATTTAAGGTGAATAAGTGAGGTTAAGTTGAATACAGGTAAAAACTTAATTGTAATAAATTAGTACTCTATAAAACATAAATTACGTTCATGTGAAAATCAAGAGCAATTAATCATTTTGATCTTTAGGTTTATTACTTCCGAAATAATAAACTAACAAAGTTTTTCATTTAAAAATTAAAAGTTGAAATACCTTCATATATTAATTTATAATTTTCTCAAATATCAGTTGTTGTATTATATCTGGTGTTGATGGTTTTATGTTTCTAGAATTTTAACTTAATAACAACCAAATACTAATAATATTTTTTAGATTTAGCTGTAAAAAGTTAACTTTAATCTAAGAGGTATGTCAAGCCAAGGTCAGAGATAAACTGTCAATGGCTTAAATGCGTTTTTTGATCATGAAGGCTGTTTCCCATTGCCGGTTTTCAATTGCTTTTAGCGAGTTTTATGAATTTCAATTTTTACTAAAGACTGATTTAAATTTGTTTTGTAGTAATGCAGTATTTTTTCTCAAACGATTTGTTAATTTATGTGTAAACCTTTCAATTAAATGGAGGTTCAAACACTCATTTTAAAAAGTAATGTTTTGTATGTTCTATAGAGTCAATGAAATAAATAATTAATGCTTATATAGTATACATGAATGGGCTAGTGTCCTATGTCTTAATTACTATAAAAATATACTAAATATTGATAAAGTGGGATACATTTAACACCAGTTATTTGTTGAGTAGGTCAGTGCTGTGGTAATGTTTTGGTAGCTGTTGGTAGTCGAATAATCAAGTAAAATCAAAGAAGAGTAAGTTTTTATTTTATTTAACCCTGTTACGGCTGACATAATATTGAAATTTGATTGTTCCATGAAATAGCTGTAAATAATATTTGATATATAAATACATATAGCAGAGATTTATGAGCTGTAAGTTTGGCAGCGGTTGTGATATCACACGCACTTGGAATGTGTACAACGTTGAATCACTTTAATAATTCAAGAGACAAAATGACTTTTTTAATTGTTAATATCTCTTAACATATAAGGAGTATAAGGACATAATTGAACATTTAAGGTTCTAGTAACCCACTTTATCAATATAAAGTACACTTTTATTGAAATTAAGACATAGGACACAAGTCCATTGTGTCCAGCAGTAATCTGGTTGATGAAAGAGGTCTCTGGTGGCGCAAATATAAATGAATTTGTCATAAAACAATAAATAATTTGTAATTTGACAAAAATGTTAAAATAAATAATGAATTTGGCAACATTTTGCTGCTTAAAGGAGCAAAATGCGTGTTCCAAAATTAACCAAATATTCTGGAAAGATTTTCTTTCAAAGAAGGAACAGAAAGTTGAATAGGGACAAAGGTAGAAAGTTCAAAATTGGAATATGTATGGTTGTTTAATGAAATAAAAAAGTAAATGACAGGGAAATCACTATACATATTATTGATTTAATAAAATAGATTAAAATAAAATAATACAGTGTCTATATTTCAATATCAAACTTACAGTATAATTCATTAAATAGTTTTTATAATATTTATTAAAAAAATTGTACATATTGTTAGGTGAAGAAGACACTTAAATCTAAATGAGTTTTTTGATGTTGCTTTAATTTTTTTAGTTTAATTTTAGATTGTTTTTAGCCAGGTCCTCTAATTTTCTCCACCACGCCCCAATTTCCAATTTATCAATTCCTAATTTCAAAAAATGTTAAAATTGGACACCGTAATACACATACCAAATTTCAACTTTCTATCTCTTACGAATTAAAAGTTATAGACCAAAAAGTAAAAATTTTTTTTTTAGTTTTTCCAAAATTACGGGTTTTCAGGAAATTTAGGGGAAAATTCGGGGACGCTAAAAGTCTTAGAAATTTTTTCTCTACGAAATAGCAAACTTTCAAAAACATTGAGGGAGCCGTTTTCATTCTACCATACGAATTTCAGCAACAAACAAACATATAAACATATAAATATACATACACTTGGAACATTATAATATAGGATATTTCCTAATACATTTCATTTTTATATGAATTCAAACTTAAGTATTCTAGACTTTTACTACTTCCAAAAGTACTTTCTGCTTCTTCTTTTCTTGACCTTATCTCACCATGTTCCCTACTCCTCCTTCATTCTCACCGTTTCCTGCTTCTTCTTCTTTCTTGAATTTACACCTGTAAAGTGGTTTTGCTTTTCTTGACGCCAGGTTTATTGCTCATCAGAGGTTTATAAACTATGTTCACAGGGGTTAACGAAAATATTGAACACAATTTATTTAAATATAAAAGGTTGTACTCTTTTGATCTTTTACATCAACAGCTGCTGCGTTATTTCTAGCACACTATTTGGTCGATTCCTTCTCTCTTCCTGTTACTCTCTCTCCTTATTCCACTGTGTAATTCCCTCTCTTTCCTCCCGCCTTCACCCTTGACTATCATTGTCATCCAAATCTTCCCTTTAATAACTGCACAGTCTTCTTTTCACTTTTTACTCTTTTCTCACATGAATACTTAATGTGTTCCAGCGTTTCTATTTCTTTCCTGCACATCCTTTGCTCTCTATTTTCCTGCTATATGCTGCCTTCTCTTCGTTTCCCAATCTAAATATTACGATTAAATCTTATGTTCCTTGGGCCTTTCTCTCGTAACTCTCTCTCCAAAATCCTCTTGCATCTTTCATTATATTTTTTAACATTTGTAATTGAACGAAAGTTCAAATTATTAGAGTAGAGTATAATTCATTAAATAGTTTTTATAATATTTATTAAAGAATTTGTACATGTTGTTATGTGAGGGGCACATCTAAGCACTAGAATCTAAATGAGTTTTTTGATGTTTCTTTAAATATTCAGCTCGCGTAAAACACTTATCACATTCATCGCAAGAAAATGGTTTCAAACCTAAATGTGTGTTTTTATGTCGTTTTAAATGCGAAGAATGACTAAATGTTTTATTACATTCACCACAAGAAAATGGTTTTACATCTAAATGTGTGTTCTTATGTTGTTTTAAATTTGAGGATTGACTAAACGTTTTACTACATTCATCGCAAGAAAATGGTTTTAAACCTAAATGTGTGTTTTTATGATGTTTTAAATTTGAGGATTGACTAAACGTTTTATCGCATTCATCGCAAGAAAATGGTTTTAAACCTAAATGTGTGTTTTTATGTAGTTTTAAATGCGAAGAATGACTAAATGTTTTATTACATTCATCACAAGAAAATAGATTTACATCTAAATGTGTGTTCTTATGTAGTTTTAAATTTGAGGATTGACTAAACGTTTTATCGCATTCATCGCAAGAAAATGGTTTTACATCTAAATGTGTGTTCTTATGTAGTTTTAAATTTGAGGATTGACTAAACGTCTTATTACAAACGTCGCAAGAAAAAGGTTTTAAACCTAAATGTGTGTTTTTATGATGTTTTAAATTTGAGGATTGACTAAACGTTTTATCGCATTCATCGCAAGAAAATGGTTTTACATCTAAATGTGTGTTCTTATGTTGTTTTAAACTTGAGGATTGACTAAACGTCTTATTACAAACGTCGCAAGAAAATGGTTTCAAACCTAAGTGTATGTTTTTATGTCGTTTTAAAGTTGACGAGTCAGCAAATATTTTACTACATGTATTACAAGAATGTAGTTTCTTTGCGGAATGTACACGCAAATGTTTTATGATTTCTGCCTTAGAGTCAAACAATTTGTGACATACATCACAAATATAAGGCTTCAGGTTCGTATTCATATCACTTTGAAGTTGATCACTGTTTTGTGGATCAGCGAGATTTTCAGCTGGAACTTCGAATTTAATGAAGTAACCATCTCGCGGTAAAAGTGCAGCTTCTTCTGAACCATCGTCTGATTCTTCTTTAATTTCTGTTTTTATTTCATCACATAGCGCTGCTTCTTTGACAACTGGTTCCTCTATTTCTATTTTAATATTTTCAAAAACATTTTCTGTGTACATTGGTTCATTTAAACGCACATCAATTTCTCGTTTTATTTCTTGAAATTTTCTATTCTCCATTATACAGTATTTGAGTTTACTAAAAACAAAAAGAAATACATTTTCACTATTAAAAAATATGAGCAATCCGTTAAAACAAATAAATCTAAAGAGCTTGAAAAATGAAAGTAACCATTTGAAATATTGAAGGTGAATAAGTGAGGTTAAGTTGAATATAGGTAAAAACTTAATTGTAATAAATTAATACTCTATAAAACATAAATTAAGTTCATGTGAAAATCAAGAGCAATTAATCATTTTGATCTCTAGGTTTATTACTTTCGAAATAATAAACTAACAAAGTTTTTCATTTAAAAATTAAAAGTTGAAATACCTTCATATATTAATTTATAATTTTCTCAAATATCAGTTGTTGTATTAAATCTGGTGTTGATAGTTTTATGTTTCTAGAATATTAACTTAATAAGAACCAAATACTAATAATATTTATTTGATTTATTCCACACCTTTGCAACGAGCTGTAAAAAGTTAACTTTAATCTAAGAGGTATGTCAAGTCAAGGTCAGAGATAAACTGTCGATGGCTTAAATGCGTTTTTTGATCATGAAGGGTGTTTCCCATTGCCGGTTTTCAATTGCTTTTAGCGGGTTTTATGGATTTCAATTTTTATTAAAGACTGATTTAAATTTGTTTTGTAGTAATGTAGTATTTTTTCTCAAACGATTTGTTATTTATGTGTAAACCTTTCAATTAAATGGAGGTTCAAACACTCATTTTAAAAAGTAATGTTTTGTATGTTCTATAGAGTCAATGAAATAAATAATTAATGCTTATATAGTATGCATGAATGGGCTTGTGTCCTATGACTTAATTTCTATAAAAATATACTAAATATTGATAAAGTGGGTTACTGAAACCTTAAATGTCCAATTAGTTTTTAATAGCTCCTTATATGTTAAGAGATATTAACAATTAAAAAAGTAATTTTATCTCTTTTATTATTAAAGGGATTGAACGTTGAACACATTCCAAATGCATGTGACATCACAATCCTTGTGTAAGGTTACCAACCTTACAGATCATAAATCTCTGCTATATGTATTTATATATAAAAATATCAAATATTATTTACAGCTATTTCTAGGAACAATAAAATTCAATATTATGTCTGCCTTAGCAGGGTAAAATAAAATAAAAACTTATTATTTTTTGACTTGATTTGATTATTTTACTACCAACAGCTACAAAACATTAACACAGCGCTGACCTACTCAACAAATAACTGACGTTAAAATGCATTTCACCATTTCTAGCGCTAAAACTACAATTCAAACTTTTAATTGCTATATCTCCGTCAATATTTAGATATTTAATAAAATAGACACGCCAATAGACAAGCCCATTTCAAAATGTGATCGTTCAAAAGAAAGTTGAAATAGATGCAAATGTTTAATAAAGTAAAAAAGTAATTTGCAATTACGAATTATTTTATTAACTTTAAATTAAATAACAGTAGCAATTCGACAAAGAAACAACAAATCTTTTAAATTATTTATTTAATACAATAGATTAAAGTAAACTAAATAAATTTCATAGAGTATAATTCGTTACATAGTTTTTAAAATATTTATTACAAATCTGTACATAGTAAAACTGCTACAAACATAAAATACAATTAGGTGAGCGACAAAACTAAGCACTTGAACTTAATGAGTTTTTTGATGTTTCTTTAAATATTCAGCAAGCGCAAAGTATTTATCACATTGATCGCAAGAAAATGGCTTTAAACCTAAATGTGTGTTTTTATGTCGTTTTAATTCTGATAAATTACCAAACGTTTTACTACATTCATTATAAGAAAATGGGTTTACATCTAAATGTGTGTTTTTATGTCGTTTTAAATTCGATGAATGAATAAAAGTTTTATCACATTCATCGCAAGAAAATGGCTTTAAACCTAAATGTATGCTTTTATGTCCTTTTAAAGATGCTGATTGACTAAACGTCTTATTACAAACGTCGCAAGAAAATGGTTTTAAACCTAAATGTATGTTTTTATGTCGTTTTAAAGTTGACGAATAAGCAAATATTTTACTACATGTATTACAAGAATGTAGTTTCTTTGCTGAATGTAGACGCAAATGTTTTATGATTTCAGCCTAAGTGTCAAACAATTTGTGACATACATCACAAATATAAGGCTTCAGGTTCGTATTCATTTCACTTTGAAGTTGATCACTGTTTTGTGGATCAGCGAGATTTTCAGCTGGAACTTCGAATTTAATGAAGTAGTTATCTCGGGGTAAATATGTAGCTTCTTCTGAACCATCGTCTGGTTCTTCTTTAATTTCTGTTTTTATTTCATCACATAGCACTGCTTCTTTGACAACTGGTTCCTCTATTTCTATTTTAATATTTTCAAAAACATTTTCTGTGTACATTGGTTCATTTAAACGCACATCAATTTCTCGTTTTATTTCTTGAAATTTTCTATTCTCCATTATAGTAAAACAGTTTTTGAGTTTACTAAAAACAAAAAGAAATACATTTTCACTATTAAAAAATATGAGCAATCCGTTAAAACAAGTAAATCTTAAATGCTTGAAAAATGAAAGTAACCATTTGAAATATTTAAGGTGAATAAGTGAGGTTAAGTTGAATATAGGTAAAACCTTAAAACCTTAATTGTAATAAATTAGTACTCTATAAAACATAAATTAAGTTCATGTAAAAATCAAGAGCAATTAATCATTTTGATCTTTAGGTTTATTACTTCCGAAATAATAAACTAACAAAGTTTTTCATTTAAAAATTAAAAGTTAAAATACCCTTATATATTAATTTATAATTTTCTCAAATATCTGTTGTTGTATTATATCTGGTGTTGATGGTTTTATGTTTCTAGAATTTTAACTTAATAAGAACCAAATACTAATAATATTTATTTGATTTAGCTGTAATAAGTTAACTTTAATCTAAGAGGTATGTCAAGTCAAGGTCAGAGATAAACTGTCAATGGCTTAAATGCGTTTTTTGATCATGAAGGGTGTTTCCCATTGCCGGTTTTCAATTGTTTTTGGCGGGTTTTATGAATTTCAATTTTTACTAAAGACTGATTTAAATTTGTTTTGTAGTAATGTAGTATTATTTCTCAAACGATTTGTTAATTTATGTGTAAACCTTTCAATTAAATGGAGGTTCAAACACTCATTTTAAAAAGTAATGTTTTGTATGTTCTATAGAGTCAATGAAATAAATAATTAATGCTTATATAGTATGCATGAATGGGCTTGTGTCCTATGTCTTAATTACTATAAAAATATACTAAATATTGATAAAGTGGGTTACTGAAACCTTAAATGTCCAATTAGTTTTTAATAGCTCCTTATATGTTAAGAGATATTAACAATTAAAAAAGTAATTTTATCTCTTTTAATATTAAAGGGATTGAACGTTGTACACATTCTAAATGCATGTGACATCACAATCCTTGTGTAAGGTTACCAACCTTACAGATCATAAATCTTTGCTATATGTATTTATATATCAAATTATCAAATATTATTTACAGCTATTTCTAGGAACAATAAAATTCAATATTATGTCTGCCCTAGCAGGGTAAAATAAAATAAAAACTTATTATTTTTTGACTTGACTTGATTATTTTACTACCAACAGCTACAAACTACATACTACAAACATTAACACAGCGCTGACCTACTCAACAAATAACTGCCGTTAAAATGCATTTCACATCATACAAATATGGTCGACCATTTCTAGCGCTAAAACTACAATTCAAATTTTAATTGCTACATCTCCGTCAATATTTAGATATTTAATAAAAGAGACACGCCAATACACATTTATTAACATCAATTTCAATCAACAATTGAAAAATCGACTACTAAAAAATGAGGACACAAGCCCGTTGTAATGACATTCGCTTCGGGTAGATTCGTGCTGTGGTAATGTTTTGTAGCTGTTGGTAGTCAAATAATCAAGTCAAGTCAAAGAATAATAACTTCTTATTTTATTTAACCCTGTTGCGGAAGTCATAATATTGGAATTTTATTATTCCTTGAAATAGCTGTAAATAATATTTGATATTTTCATATATAAATACATATAATAAAGATTTATGAGCTGTAAGGTTGGCAGCGGTTGTGATGTCACATGCACTTGGAATGTTTACAACATTGAATCTCTTTAATAATTAAAGAGACAAAATGACTTTTTTAATTGTTAATATCGCCTAACATATAAGGAGTATAAGGACATAATAGAACATTTGAGGTTCTAGTAAACCACTTTATCAATATACAGTACACTTTTATAGAAATTAAGGCAAAGGACACAAGCCCATTGTCTGGTTGATGAAAGAGGTCCCTGGTGACGCAAATATAAATGAATTTGTCACAAAACAATAAATAATTTGTAATTTGACAAAAATGTTAAAACTATTTGCTGCTTAAAAGAGCAAAATGTGTGTTCCAAAATTAACCAGTCGCCCTGGATGACTTACTGATGGGCCACAACATGAATGTGTGGTGCACGTCTTAATGATGAAAGAACATTCTGGAAAGAATTTCTTTCAAAATAGAAACAGAAAGTTGAATAGGGACAAAGGTAGAAAGTTCAAAATTGGAATATGTATGGTTGTTTAATGAAATAAAAAAGTAAATGACAGGGAAACCACTAATACATAATACTATTGATTTAATAAAATAGATTAAAATAAAATAATACAGTGTTTATATTTAAATATCAAACTTACAGTATAATTCGTTAAATAGTTTTTATAATATTTATTAAAGAATTTGTACATGTTGTTATGTGAGGGGCACATCTAAACACTTAAATCTAAATGAGTTTTTTGATGTTGCTTTAAATATTCAGCTCGCGTAAAGCACTTATCACATAAAGCGCAAGAAAACGGTTTTAAACCTAAATGTGTGTTTTTATGTCGTTTTAAATGTGTTGAGCGACTAAATGTTTTATTACATTCATCACAAGAAAATGGTTTTAAACCTAAATGTGTGTTTTTATGTCGTTTTAAAGTTGATGCTTGACTAAACGTCTTATTACATTCATCACAAGAAAATGGTTTTAAATCTAAATGTGTGCTTTTATGTCGTTTTAAATGTGTTGAGCGACTAAATGTTTTATTACATTCATCACAAGAAAATAATTTTAAACCTAAATGTGTGTTTTTATGCAATTTTAAATTCGATGATTGGCTAAACGTTTTATCGCTTTCATCGCAAGAAAATGGTTTTATACGTAAATGTATGTTTTTATGTCGTTTTAAATTTGACAGATATTCAAATGTTTTATAACATATATTGCAAGAATGTGGTTCCTTTGCGGAATGTACACGCAAATGTTTTATGATTTCTGCCTTAGAGTCAAACAATTTGTTACATACATCACAGATATAAGGCTTCAGGTTCGTATTCATTTCACTTTGAAGTTGATCACTGTTTTGTGGAACTTCGAATTTAATGAAGTA
This sequence comes from Panorpa germanica, assembly GCA_963678705.1. Lineage (NCBI taxonomy): Eukaryota > Metazoa > Arthropoda > Insecta > Mecoptera > Panorpidae > Panorpa > Panorpa germanica. The sequence continues at coordinate 22,669,811 of OY783208.1, read as the reverse complement.
ACCATCTCGCGGTAAAAGTGCACCTTCTTCTGAACCATCGTCTGGTCCTTCTTTAATTTCTGTTTTTATTTCATCACATAGCGCTGCTTCTTTGACAACTGGTTCCTCTATTTCTATTTTAATATTTTCAAAAACATTTCCTGTGTACATTGGTTCATTTAAACGCACATCAATTTCTTGAAATTTTCTATTCTCCATTATAGTAAAACAGATTTTGAGTTTACTAAAAACAAAAAGAAATACATTTTCACTATTAAAAAATATGAGCAATCCGTTAAAACAAATAAATCTAAAGTGCTTGGAAAATGAAAGTAACCATTTGAAATATTTAAGGTGAATAAGTGAGGTTAAGTTGAATACAGGTAAAAACTTAATTGTAATAAATTAGTACTCTATAAAACATAAATTACGTTCATGTAAAAATCAAGAGCAATTAATCATTTTGATCTTTAGGTTTATTACTTCCGAAATAATAAACTAACAAACTATTTCATTTAAAAATTAAAAGTTGAAATACCTTCATATATTAATTTATAATTTTCTCAAATATCAGTTGTTGTATTATATCTGGTGTTGATGGTTTTATGTTTCTAGAATTTTAACTTAATAAGAACCAAATACTAATAATATTTATTTGATTTAGCTGTAAAAAGTTAACTTTAATCTAAGAGGTATGTCAAGTTAAAGTCAGCGATAAACTGTCAATGGCTTAAATGCGTTTTTTGATCATGAAGGGTGTTTCCCATTGCCGGTTTTCAATTGTTTTTGGCGGGTTTTATGAATTTCAATTTTTACTAAAGACTGATTTAAACTTGTTTTGTAGTAATGTAGTATTATTTCTCGAACGGTTTGTTAATTTATGTGTAAACCTTTCAATTAAATGGAGGTTCAAACACTCATTTTAAAAAGTAATGTTTTGTATGTTCTATATAGTCAATGAAATAAATAATTAATGCTTATATAGTATGCATGAATGGGCTAGTGTCCTATGCCTTAATTTCTATAAAAATATACTAAATATTGATAATGTGGGTTACTAGATCCTTAAATGTCCAATTAGTTTTTAATAGCTTCTTATATGTTAGAGGATATTAACAATTAAAAAAGTCATTTTGTCTCTTTAATTATTAAAGGGACTCAACGTTGTACACATTCCAAGTGCATGTGACATCACAATCCTTGTGTAAGGTTACCAACCTTACAGCTCATAAATCTCTGCTATATGTATTTATATATCAAAATATCAAATATTATTTACAGCTATTTCGAGGAACAATCAAATTTCAATATTATGTCTGCCTTAGCAGGGTTAAATAAAATAAAAACTTATTATTCTTTGACTTGACTTGATTATTTAGACTACCAACAGTTACAAAACATTACCACAGCACTGACCTACTCAACAAATAACTGACGTTAAAATGCATTTCACGTCATACAAATATGGCCGACCATTTCTAGCGCTAAAACTACAATTCAAGCTTATAATTGCTATATCTCCGTCAATATTTAGATATTTAATAAAATAGACACGCTAATACACATTTATTAACATTAATTTCAATCAACAATTGAAAAATCGACCACTAAACAATGAGGACACAAGCCCATTTCAAAAAGTGATCGTTCAAAAGAAACTTGAAATAGATGCAAATGTTTAATAAAGAAAAAAAGTAATTTGCAATTACGAATTATTTTATTAACTTTAAATTAAATAACAGTAGCAATTCGACAAAGAAACAACAAATCTTTTAAATTATTTATTTAATACAATAGATTAAAGTAAACTAAATAAATTTCATAGAGTATAATTCGTTACATAGTTTTTAAAATATTTATTACAAATCTGTACATAGTAAAACTGCTGCAAACATAAAATACAATTAGGTGAGCGACAAAACTAAGCACTTGAACTTAATGAGTTTTTTGATGTTTCTTTAAATATTCAGCAAGCGCAAAGCATTTATTACATTGATCGCAAGAAAATGGCTTTAAACCTGTATGTGTATTTTTATGAGATTTTAAATGTGATGATCGACTAAACGTTTTACCACATTCATCGCAAGAAAATGGTTTTAAACCTAAATGTGTGTTTTTATGTCGTTTTAAATGCGGTTCTTGACTAAACGTTTTATCACATTCGTTGCAAGAAAACGGTTTTAAACCTAAATGTGTGTTTTTATGCCGTTTTAAATGCGGTTCTCGACTAAACGTTTTATTACATTGGTTGCAAGAAAACGGTTTTAAACCTAAATGTGTGTTTTTATGCCGTTTTAAATGCGGTTCTTGACTAAACGTTTTATCACATTCGTTGCAAGAAAACGGTTTTAAACCTAAATGTGTGTTTTTATGTCGTTTTAAATTTGACAGATATTCAAATGTTTTATAACATATATTGCAAGAATGTAGTTCCTTTGCGGAATGTACACGCAAATGTTTTTTGATTTCTGCCTTAGTGTCAAACAATTTGTGACATACATCACAAATATAAGGCTTCAGGTTCGTATTCATTTCACTGTTTTGTGGATCGGCGAGATTTTCAGCTGGAACTTCGAATTTAATGAAGTAACCATCTCGCGGTAAAAGTGCAGCTTCTTCTAAACCATCGTCTGGTTCTTCTTTAATTTCTGTTTTTATTTCATCACATAGCATCACAACTGGTTCCTCTATTTCTATTTTAATATTTTCAAAAACATTTCCTGTGTACATTGGTTCATTTAAACGCACATCAATTTCTTGAAATTTTCTATTCTCCATTATAGTAAAACAGTTTTTCAGTTTACTAAAAACAAAAAGAAATACATTTTCACTATTAAAAAATATGAGCAATCCGTTAAAACAAATAAATCTAAAGTGCTTGAAAAATGAAAGTAACCATTTGAAATATTTAAGGTGAATAAGTGAGGTTAAGTTGAATACAGGTAAAAACTTAATTGTAATAAATTAGTACTCTATAAAACATAAATTACGTTCATGTGAAAATCAAGAGCAATTAATCATTTTGATCTTTAGGTTTATTTCTTCCGAAATAATAAATTAACAAAGTTTTTCATTTAAAAATTAAAATACCCTTATATATTAATTTATAATTTTCTCAAATATCAGTTGTTGTATTATATCTGGTGTTGATGGTTTTATGTTTCTAAAATTTTAACTTAATAAGAACCAATAACTAATAATATTTATTTGATTTAGCTGTAAAAAGTTAACTTTAATCTAAGAGGTATGTCAAGTCAAGGTCAGAGATAAACTGTCAATGGCTTAAATGCGTTTTTTGATCATGAAGGGTGTTTCCCATTGCCGGTTTTCAATTGTTTTTAGCGGGTTTTATGGATTTCAATTTTTATTAAAGACTGATTTAAAATTGTTTTGTAGTAATGCAGTATTATTTCTCAAACGATTTGTTAATTTATGTGTAAACCTTTCAATTAAATGGAGGTTCAAACACTCATTTTAAAAAGTAATGTTTGTGTATGTTCTATAGAGTCAATGAAATAAATAATTAATGCTTATATAGTATGCATGAATGGGCTAGTGTCCTATGTCTTAATTACTATAAAAATATACTAAATATTGATAAAGTGGGATACATTTAACACCAGTTATTTGTTGAGTAGGTCAGTGCTATGGTAATGTTTTGGTAGCTGTTGGTAGTCGAATAATCAAGTAAAATCAAAGAAGAGTAAGTTTTTATTTTATTTAACCCTGTTAAGGCAGACATAATATTGAAATTTGATTGTTCCATGAAATAGCTGTAAATAATATTTGATATATAAATACATATAGCAGAGAATTATGAGCTGTAAGTTTGGCAGCGGTTGTGATATCACACGCACTTGGAATGTGTACAACGTTGAATCACTTTAATAATTCAAGAGACAAAATGACTTTTTTAATTGTTAATATCTCTTAACATATAAGGAGTATAAGGACATAATTGAACATTTGAGGTTCTAGTAACCCACTTTATCAATATAAAGTACACTTTTATAGAAATTAAGACATAGGACACAAGTCCATTGTGTCCAGCAGTAATCTGGTTGATGAAAGAGGTCTCTGTTGGCGCAAATATAAATGAATTTGTCATAAAACAATAAATAATTTGTAATTTGACAAAAATGTTAAAATAAATAATGAATTTGGCAACATTTTGCTGCTTAAAGGAGCAAAATGCGTGTTCCAAAATTAACCAAATATTCTGGAAAGATTTTCTTTCAAAATAGAAACAGAAAGTTGAATTGGGAAAAAGGTAGAAAGTTCAAAATTGGAATATGTATGGTTGTTTAATGAAATAAAAAAGTAAATGACAGGGAAATCACTATACATATTATTGATTTAATAAAATAGATTAAAATAAAATAATACAGTGTCTATATTTCAATATCAAACTTACAGTATAATTCGTTAAATAGTTTTTATAATATTTATTAAAAAAATTGTACATATTGTTAGGTGAAGAAGACACTTAAATCTAAATGAGTTTTTTGATGTTGCTTTAATTTTTTTAGTTTAATTTTAGTTTAGTTTTTAGCCAGGTCCTCTAATTTTTTCAACCACGCCCCAATTTCCAATTTATCAATTCCTAATTTCAAAACATGTTAAAATTGAACATCGTAATACACATGCCAAATTTCAACTTTCTATCTTTTACGAATTAAAAGTTATAGACCAAAAAGCAAAAATTTTTTTTTTAGTTTTTCCAAAATTACGGGTTTCCAGGAAATTTAGGGGAAAATTCGGGGACGCTAAAAGTCTTAGAAATTTTTTCTCTACGAAATAGCAAAGTTTCAAAAACATTGAGGGAGCCGTTTTCATTCTACCATACGAATTTCAGCAACAAACAAACATATAAACATATAAATATACATACACTTGGAACATTAATAATATAGGATATTTCCTAATACATTTAATTTTTATATGAATTCAAACTTAAGTATTCTAGACTTTTACTACTTCCAAAAGTACTTTCTGCTTCTTCTTTTCTTGACCTTATCTCACCATGTTCCCTACTCCTCCTTCATTCTCACCGTTTCCTGCTTCTTCTTCTTTCTTCAATTTACACCTGTAAAGTGGTTTTGCTTTTCTTGACGCCAGGTTTATTGCTCATCAGAGGTTTATAAACTATGTTCACAGGGGTTAACGAAAATATTGAACAAAATTTATTTAAATATAAAAGGTTGTACTCTTTTGATCTTTCACATCAACAGCTGCTGCGTTATTTCTAGCACACTATATGATCGACTCCTTCTCTCTTCCTGTTACTCTCTCTCCTTATTCCACTGTGTAATTCCCTCTCTTTCCTCCCGCCTTCACCCTTGACTATCATTGTCATCCAAATCTTCCCTTTAATAACTGCACAGTCTTCTTTTCACTTTTTACTCTTTTCTCACATGAATACTTAATGTGTTCCAGCGTTTCTATTTCTTTCCTGCACATCCTTTGCTCTCTATTTTCCTGCTATATGCTGCCTTCTCTTCGTTTCCCAATCTAAATATTACGATTAAATCTTATGTTCCTTGGGCCTTTCTCTCGTAACTCTCTCTCCAAAATCCTCTTGCATCTTTCATTATATTTTTTAACATTTGTAATTGAACGAAAGTTCAAATTATTAGAGTAGAGTATAATTCATTAAATAGTTTTTATAATATTTATTAAAGAATTTGTACATGTTGTTATGTGAGGGGCACATCTAAGCACTAGAATCTAAATGAGTTTTTTGATGTTTCTTTAAATATTCAGCTCGCGTAAAACACTTATCACATTCATCGCAAGAAAATGGTTTCAAACCTAAATGTGTGTTTTTATGTCGTTTTAAATGCGAAGAATGACTAAATGTTTTATTACATTCACCACAAGAAAATGGTTTTACATCTAAATGTGTGTTCTTATGTTGTTTTAAATTTGAGGATTGACTAAACGTTTTACTACATTCATCGCAAGAAAATGGTTTTAAACCTAAATGTGTGTTTTTATGATGTTTTAAATTTGAGGATTGACTAAACGTTTTATCGCATTCATCGCAAGAAAATGGTTTTAAACCTAAATGTGTGTTTTTATGTAGTTTTAAATGCGAAGAATGACTAAATGTTTTATTACATTCATCACAAGAAAATAGATTTACATCTAAATGTGTGTTCTTATGTAGTTTTAAATTTGAGGATTGACTAAACGTTTTATCGCATTCATCGCAAGAAAATGGTTTTACATCTAAATGTGTGTTCTTATGTAGTTTTAAATTTGAGGATTGACTAAACGTCTTATTACAAACGTCGCAAGAAAAAGGTTTTAAACCTAAATGTGTGTTTTTATGATGTTTTAAATTTGAGGATTGACTAAACGTTTTATCGCATTCATCGCAAGAAAATGGTTTTACATCTAAATGTGTGTTCTTATGTTGTTTTAAACTTGAGGATTGACTAAACGTCTTATTACAAACGTCGCAAGAAAATGGTTTCAAACCTAAGTGTATGTTTTTATGTCGTTTTAAAGTTGACGAGTCAGCAAATATTTTACTACATGTATTACAAGAATGTAGTTTCTTTGCGGAATGTACACGCAAATGTTTTATGATTTCTGCCTTAGAGTCAAACAATTTGTGACATACATCACAAATATAAGGCTTCAGGTTCGTATTCATATCACTTTGAAGTTGATCACTGTTTTGTGGATCAGCGAGATTTTCAGCTGGAACTTCGAATTTAATGAAGTAACCATCTCGCGGTAAAAGTGCAGCTTCTTCTGAACCATCGTCTGATTCTTCTTTAATTTCTGTTTTTATTTCATCACATAGCGCTGCTTCTTTGACAACTGGTTCCTCTATTTCTATTTTAATATTTTCAAAAACATTTTCTGTGTACATTGGTTCATTTAAACGCACATCAATTTCTCGTTTTATTTCTTGAAATTTTCTATTCTCCATTATACAGTATTTGAGTTTACTAAAAACAAAAAGAAATACATTTTCACTATTAAAAAATATGAGCAATCCGTTAAAACAAATAAATCTAAAGAGCTTGAAAAATGAAAGTAACCATTTGAAATATTGAAGGTGAATAAGTGAGGTTAAGTTGAATATAGGTAAAAACTTAATTGTAATAAATTAATACTCTATAAAACATAAATTAAGTTCATGTGAAAATCAAGAGCAATTAATCATTTTGATCTCTAGGTTTATTACTTTCGAAATAATAAACTAACAAAGTTTTTCATTTAAAAATTAAAAGTTGAAATACCTTCATATATTAATTTATAATTTTCTCAAATATCAGTTGTTGTATTAAATCTGGTGTTGATAGTTTTATGTTTCTAGAATATTAACTTAATAAGAACCAAATACTAATAATATTTATTTGATTTATTCCACACCTTTGCAACGAGCTGTAAAAAGTTAACTTTAATCTAAGAGGTATGTCAAGTCAAGGTCAGAGATAAACTGTCGATGGCTTAAATGCGTTTTTTGATCATGAAGGGTGTTTCCCATTGCCGGTTTTCAATTGCTTTTAGCGGGTTTTATGGATTTCAATTTTTATTAAAGACTGATTTAAATTTGTTTTGTAGTAATGTAGTATTTTTTCTCAAACGATTTGTTATTTATGTGTAAACCTTTCAATTAAATGGAGGTTCAAACACTCATTTTAAAAAGTAATGTTTTGTATGTTCTATAGAGTCAATGAAATAAATAATTAATGCTTATATAGTATGCATGAATGGGCTTGTGTCCTATGACTTAATTTCTATAAAAATATACTAAATATTGATAAAGTGGGTTACTGAAACCTTAAATGTCCAATTAGTTTTTAATAGCTCCTTATATGTTAAGAGATATTAACAATTAAAAAAGTAATTTTATCTCTTTTATTATTAAAGGGATTGAACGTTGAACACATTCCAAATGCATGTGACATCACAATCCTTGTGTAAGGTTACCAACCTTACAGATCATAAATCTCTGCTATATGTATTTATATATAAAAATATCAAATATTATTTACAGCTATTTCTAGGAACAATAAAATTCAATATTATGTCTGCCTTAGCAGGGTAAAATAAAATAAAAACTTATTATTTTTTGACTTGATTTGATTATTTTACTACCAACAGCTACAAAACATTAACACAGCGCTGACCTACTCAACAAATAACTGACGTTAAAATGCATTTCACCATTTCTAGCGCTAAAACTACAATTCAAACTTTTAATTGCTATATCTCCGTCAATATTTAGATATTTAATAAAATAGACACGCCAATAGACAAGCCCATTTCAAAATGTGATCGTTCAAAAGAAAGTTGAAATAGATGCAAATGTTTAATAAAGTAAAAAAGTAATTTGCAATTACGAATTATTTTATTAACTTTAAATTAAATAACAGTAGCAATTCGACAAAGAAACAACAAATCTTTTAAATTATTTATTTAATACAATAGATTAAAGTAAACTAAATAAATTTCATAGAGTATAATTCGTTACATAGTTTTTAAAATATTTATTACAAATCTGTACATAGTAAAACTGCTACAAACATAAAATACAATTAGGTGAGCGACAAAACTAAGCACTTGAACTTAATGAGTTTTTTGATGTTTCTTTAAATATTCAGCAAGCGCAAAGTATTTATCACATTGATCGCAAGAAAATGGCTTTAAACCTAAATGTGTGTTTTTATGTCGTTTTAATTCTGATAAATTACCAAACGTTTTACTACATTCATTATAAGAAAATGGGTTTACATCTAAATGTGTGTTTTTATGTCGTTTTAAATTCGATGAATGAATAAAAGTTTTATCACATTCATCGCAAGAAAATGGCTTTAAACCTAAATGTATGCTTTTATGTCCTTTTAAAGATGCTGATTGACTAAACGTCTTATTACAAACGTCGCAAGAAAATGGTTTTAAACCTAAATGTATGTTTTTATGTCGTTTTAAAGTTGACGAATAAGCAAATATTTTACTACATGTATTACAAGAATGTAGTTTCTTTGCTGAATGTAGACGCAAATGTTTTATGATTTCAGCCTAAGTGTCAAACAATTTGTGACATACATCACAAATATAAGGCTTCAGGTTCGTATTCATTTCACTTTGAAGTTGATCACTGTTTTGTGGATCAGCGAGATTTTCAGCTGGAACTTCGAATTTAATGAAGTAGTTATCTCGGGGTAAATATGTAGCTTCTTCTGAACCATCGTCTGGTTCTTCTTTAATTTCTGTTTTTATTTCATCACATAGCACTGCTTCTTTGACAACTGGTTCCTCTATTTCTATTTTAATATTTTCAAAAACATTTTCTGTGTACATTGGTTCATTTAAACGCACATCAATTTCTCGTTTTATTTCTTGAAATTTTCTATTCTCCATTATAGTAAAACAGTTTTTGAGTTTACTAAAAACAAAAAGAAATACATTTTCACTATTAAAAAATATGAGCAATCCGTTAAAACAAGTAAATCTTAAATGCTTGAAAAATGAAAGTAACCATTTGAAATATTTAAGGTGAATAAGTGAGGTTAAGTTGAATATAGGTAAAACCTTAAAACCTTAATTGTAATAAATTAGTACTCTATAAAACATAAATTAAGTTCATGTAAAAATCAAGAGCAATTAATCATTTTGATCTTTAGGTTTATTACTTCCGAAATAATAAACTAACAAAGTTTTTCATTTAAAAATTAAAAGTTAAAATACCCTTATATATTAATTTATAATTTTCTCAAATATCTGTTGTTGTATTATATCTGGTGTTGATGGTTTTATGTTTCTAGAATTTTAACTTAATAAGAACCAAATACTAATAATATTTATTTGATTTAGCTGTAATAAGTTAACTTTAATCTAAGAGGTATGTCAAGTCAAGGTCAGAGATAAACTGTCAATGGCTTAAATGCGTTTTTTGATCATGAAGGGTGTTTCCCATTGCCGGTTTTCAATTGTTTTTGGCGGGTTTTATGAATTTCAATTTTTACTAAAGACTGATTTAAATTTGTTTTGTAGTAATGTAGTATTATTTCTCAAACGATTTGTTAATTTATGTGTAAACCTTTCAATTAAATGGAGGTTCAAACACTCATTTTAAAAAGTAATGTTTTGTATGTTCTATAGAGTCAATGAAATAAATAATTAATGCTTATATAGTATGCATGAATGGGCTTGTGTCCTATGTCTTAATTACTATAAAAATATACTAAATATTGATAAAGTGGGTTACTGAAACCTTAAATGTCCAATTAGTTTTTAATAGCTCCTTATATGTTAAGAGATATTAACAATTAAAAAAGTAATTTTATCTCTTTTAATATTAAAGGGATTGAACGTTGTACACATTCTAAATGCATGTGACATCACAATCCTTGTGTAAGGTTACCAACCTTACAGATCATAAATCTTTGCTATATGTATTTATATATCAAATTATCAAATATTATTTACAGCTATTTCTAGGAACAATAAAATTCAATATTATGTCTGCCCTAGCAGGGTAAAATAAAATAAAAACTTATTATTTTTTGACTTGACTTGATTATTTTACTACCAACAGCTACAAACTACATACTACAAACATTAACACAGCGCTGACCTACTCAACAAATAACTGCCGTTAAAATGCATTTCACATCATACAAATATGGTCGACCATTTCTAGCGCTAAAACTACAATTCAAATTTTAATTGCTACATCTCCGTCAATATTTAGATATTTAATAAAAGAGACACGCCAATACACATTTATTAACATCAATTTCAATCAACAATTGAAAAATCGACTACTAAAAAATGAGGACACAAGCCCGTTGTAATGACATTCGCTTCGGGTAGATTCGTGCTGTGGTAATGTTTTGTAGCTGTTGGTAGTCAAATAATCAAGTCAAGTCAAAGAATAATAACTTCTTATTTTATTTAACCCTGTTGCGGAAGTCATAATATTGGAATTTTATTATTCCTTGAAATAGCTGTAAATAATATTTGATATTTTCATATATAAATACATATAATAAAGATTTATGAGCTGTAAGGTTGGCAGCGGTTGTGATGTCACATGCACTTGGAATGTTTACAACATTGAATCTCTTTAATAATTAAAGAGACAAAATGACTTTTTTAATTGTTAATATCGCCTAACATATAAGGAGTATAAGGACATAATAGAACATTTGAGGTTCTAGTAAACCACTTTATCAATATACAGTACACTTTTATAGAAATTAAGGCAAAGGACACAAGCCCATTGTCTGGTTGATGAAAGAGGTCCCTGGTGACGCAAATATAAATGAATTTGTCACAAAACAATAAATAATTTGTAATTTGACAAAAATGTTAAAACTATTTGCTGCTTAAAAGAGCAAAATGTGTGTTCCAAAATTAACCAGTCGCCCTGGATGACTTACTGATGGGCCACAACATGAATGTGTGGTGCACGTCTTAATGATGAAAGAACATTCTGGAAAGAATTTCTTTCAAAATAGAAACAGAAAGTTGAATAGGGACAAAGGTAGAAAGTTCAAAATTGGAATATGTATGGTTGTTTAATGAAATAAAAAAGTAAATGACAGGGAAACCACTAATACATAATACTATTGATTTAATAAAATAGATTAAAATAAAATAATACAGTGTTTATATTTAAATATCAAACTTACAGTATAATTCGTTAAATAGTTTTTATAATATTTATTAAAGAATTTGTACATGTTGTTATGTGAGGGGCACATCTAAGCACTTGAATCTAAATGAGTTTTTTGATGTTGCTTTAAATATTCAGCTCGCGTAAAGCACTTATCACATAAAGCGCAAGAAAACGGTTTTAAACCTAAATGTGTGTTTTTATGTCGTTTTAAATGTGTTGAGCGACTAAATGTTTTATTACATTCATCACAAGAAAATGGTTTTAAACCTAAATGTGTGTTTTTATGTCGTTTTAAAGTTGATGCTTGACTAAACGTCTTATTACATTCATCACAAGAAAATGGTTTTAAATCTAAATGTGTGCTTTTATGTCGTTTTAAATGTGTTGAGCGACTAAATGTTTTATTACATTCATCACAAGAAAATAATTTTAAACCTAAATGTGTGTTTTTATGCAATTTTAAATTCGATGATTGGCTAAACGTTTTATCGCTTTCATCGCAAGAAAATGGTTTTATACGTAAATGTATGTTTTTATGTCGTTTTAAATTTGACAGATATTCAAATGTTTTATAACATATATTGCAAGAATGTGGTTCCTTTGCGGAATGTACACGCAAATGTTTTATGATTTCTGCCTTAGAGTCAAACAATTTGTTACATACATCACAGATATAAGGCTTCAGGTTCGTATTCATTTCACTTTGAAGTTGATCACTGTTTTGTGGAACTTCGAATTTAATGAAGTAACCATCTCGCGGTAAAAGTGCACCTTCTTCTGAACCATCGTCTGGTCCTTCTTTAATTTCTGTTTTTATTTCATCACATAGCGCTGCTTCTTTGACAACTGGTTCCTCTATTTCTATTTTAATATTTTCAAAAACATTTCCTGTGTACATTGGTTCATTTAAACGCACATCAATTTCTTGAAATTTTCTATTCTCCATTATAGTAAAACAGATTTTGAGTTTACTAAAAACAAAAAGAAATACATTTTCACTATTAAAAAATATGAGCAATCCGTTAAAACAAATAAATCTAAAGTGCTTGGAAAATGAAAGTAACCATTTGAAATATTTAAGGTGAATAAGTGAGGTTAAGTTGAATACAGGTAAAAACTTAATTGTAATAAATTAGTACTCTATAAAACATAAATTACGTTCATGTAAAAATCAAGAGCAATTAATCATTTTGATCTTTAGGTTTATTACTTCCGAAATAATAAACTAACAAACTATTTCATTTAAAAATTAAAAGTTGAAATACCTTCATATATTAATTTATAATTTTCTCAAATATCAGTTGTTGTATTATATCTGGTGTTGATGGTTTTATGTTTCTAGAATTTTAACTTAATAAGAACCAAATACTAATAATATTTATTTGATTTAGCTGTAAAAAGTTAACTTTAATCTAAGAGGTATGTCAAGTTAAAGTCAGCGATAAACTGTCAATGGCTTAAATGCGTTTTTTGATCATGAAGGGTGTTTCCCATTGCCGGTTTTCAATTGTTTTTGGCGGGTTTTATGAATTTCAATTTTTACTAAAGACTGATTTAAACTTGTTTTGTAGTAATGTAGTATTATTTCTCGAACGGTTTGTTAATTTATGTGTAAACCTTTCAATTAAATGGAGGTTCAAACACTCATTTTAAAAAGTAATGTTTTGTATGTTCTATATAGTCAATGAAATAAATAATTAATGCTTATATAGTATGCATGAATGGGCTAGTGTCCTATGCCTTAATTTCTATAAAAATATACTAAATATTGATAATGTGGGTTACTAGATCCTTAAATGTCCAATTAGTTTTTAATAGCTTCTTATATGTTAGAGGATATTAACAATTAAAAAAGTCATTTTGTCTCTTTAATTATTAAAGGGACTCAACGTTGTACACATTCCAAGTGCATGTGACATCACAATCCTTGTGTAAGGTTACCAACCTTACAGCTCATAAATCTCTGCTATATGTATTTATATATCAAAATATCAAATATTATTTACAGCTATTTCGAGGAACAATCAAATTTCAATATTATGTCTGCCTTAGCAGGGTTAAATAAAATAAAAACTTATTATTCTTTGACTTGACTTGATTATTTAGACTACCAACAGTTACAAAACATTACCACAGCACTGACCTACTCAACAAATAACTGACGTTAAAATGCATTTCACGTCATACAAATATGGCCGACCATTTCTAGCGCTAAAACTACAATTCAAGCTTATAATTGCTATATCTCCGTCAATATTTAGATATTTAATAAAATAGACACGCTAATACACATTTATTAACATTAATTTCAATCAACAATTGAAAAATCGACCACTAAAAAATGAGGACACAAGCCCATTTCAAAAAGTGATCGTTCAAAAGAAACTTGAAATAGATGCAAATGTTTAATAAAGAAAAAAAGTAATTTGCAATTACGAATTATTTTATTAACTTTAAATTAAATAACAGTAGCAATTCGACAAAGAAACAACAAATCTTTTAAATTATTTATTTAATACAATAGATTAAAGTAAACTAAATAAATTTCATAGAGTATAATTCGTTACATAGTTTTTAAAATATTTATTACAAATCTGTACATAGTAAAACTGCTGCAAACATAAAATACAATTAGGTGAGCGACAAAACTAAGCACTTGAACTTAATGAGTTTTTTGATGTTTCTTTAAATATTCAGCAAGCGCAAAGCATTTATTACATTGATCGCAAGAAAATGGCTTTAAACCTGTATGTGTATTTTTATGAGATTTTAAATGTGATGATCGACTAAACGTTTTACCACATTCATCGCAAGAAAATGGTTTTAAACCTAAATGTGTGTTTTTATGTCGTTTTAAATGCGGTTCTTGACTAAACGTTTTATCACATTCGTTGCAAGAAAACGGTTTTAAACCTAAATGTGTGTTTTTATGCCGTTTTAAATGCGGTTCTCGACTAAACGTTTTATTACATTGGTTGCAAGAAAACGGTTTTAAACCTAAATGTGTGTTTTTATGCCGTTTTAAATGCGGTTCTTGACTAAACGTTTTATCACATTCGTTGCAAGAAAACGGTTTTAAACCTAAATGTGTGTTTTTATGTCGTTTTAAATTTGACAGATATTCAAATGTTTTATAACATATATTGCAAGAATGTAGTTCCTTTGCGGAATGTACACGCAAATGTTTTTTGATTTCTGCCTTAGTGTCAAACAATTTGTGACATACATCACAAATATAAGGCTTCAGGTTCGTATTCATTTCACTGTTTTGTGGATCGGCGAGATTTTCAGCTGGAACTTCGAATTTAATGAAGTAACCATCTCGCGGTAAAAGTGCAGCTTCTTCTAAACCATCGTCTGGTTCTTCTTTAATTTCTGTTTTTATTTCATCACATAGCATCACAACTGGTTCCTCTATTTCTATTTTAATATTTTCAAAAACATTTCCTGTGTACATTGGTTCATTTAAACGCACATCAATTTCTTGAAATTTTCTATTCTCCATTATAGTAAAACAGTTTTTCAGTTTACTAAAAACAAAAAGAAATACATTTTCACTATTAAAAAATATGAGCAATCCGTTAAAACAAATAAATCTAAAGTGCTTGAAAAATGAAAGTAACCATTTGAAATATTTAAGGTGAATAAGTGAGGTTAAGTTGAATACAGGTAAAAACTTAATTGTAATAAATTAGTACTCTATAAAACATAAATTACGTTCATGTGAAAATCAAGAGCAATTAATCATTTTGATCTTTAGGTTTATTTCTTCCGAAATAATAAATTAACAAAGTTTTTCATTTAAAAATTAAAATACCCTTATATATTAATTTATAATTTTCTCAAATATCAGTTGTTGTATTATATCTGGTGTTGATGGTTTTATGTTTCTAAAATTTTAACTTAATAAGAACCAATAACTAATAATATTTATTTGATTTAGCTGTAAAAAGTTAACTTTAATCTTAGAGGTATGTCAAGTTAAGGTCAGAGATAAACTGTCAATGGCTTAAATGCGTTTTTTGATCATGAAGGGTGTTTCCCATTGCCGGTTTTCAATTGTTTTTAGCGGGTTTTATGGATTTCAATTTTTATTAAAGACTGATTTAAAATTGTTTTGTAGTAATGCAGTATTATTTCTCAAACGATTTGTTAATTTATGTGTAAACCTTTCAATTAAATGGAGGTTCAAACACTCATTTTAAAAAGTAATGTTTGTGTATGTTCTATAGAGTCAATGAAATAAATAATTAATGCTTATATAGTATGCATGAATGGGCTAGTGTCCTATGTCTTAATTACTATAAAAATATACTAAATATTGATAAAGTGGGATACATTTAACACCAGTTATTTGTTGAGTAGGTCAGTGCTATGGTAATGTTTTGGTAGCTGTTGGTAGTCGAATAATCAAGTAAAATCAAAGAAGAGTAAGTTTTTATTTTATTTAACCCTGTTAAGGCAGACATAATATTGAAATTTGATTGTTCCATGAAATAGCTGTAAATAATATTTGATATATAAATACATATAGCAGAGAATTATGAGCTGTAAGTTTGGCAGCGGTTGTGATATCACACGCACTTGGAATGTGTACAACGTTGAATCACTTTAATAATTCAAGAGACAAAATGACTTTTTTAATTGTTAATATCTCTTAACATATAAGGAGTATAAGGACATAATTGAACATTTAAGGTTCTAGTAACCCACTTTATCAATATAAAGTACACTTTTATAGAAATTAAGACATAGAACACAAGCCCATTGTGTCCAGCAGTAATCTGGTTGATGAAAGAGGTCTCTGGTGGCGCAAATATAAATGAATTTGTCATAAAACAATAAATAATTTGTAATTTGACAAAAATGTTAAAATAAATAATGAATTTGGCAACATTTTGCTGCTTAAAGGAGCAAAATGCGTGTTCCAAAATTAACCAAATATTCTGGAAAGATTTTATTTCAAAATAGAAACAGAAAGTTGAATTGGGAAAAAGGTAGAAAGTTCAAAATTGGAATATGTATGGTTGTTTAATGAAATAAAAAAGTAAATGACAGGGAAATCACTATACATATTATTGATTTAATAAAATAGATTAAAATAAAATAATACAGTGTCTATATTTCAATATCAAACTTACAGTATAATTCGTTAAATAGTTTTTATAATATTTATTAAAAAAATTGTACATATTGTTAGGTGAAGAAGACACTTAAATCTAAATGAGTTTTTTGATGTTGCTTTAATTTTTTTAGTTTAATTTTAGTTTAGTTTTTAGCCAGGTCCTCTAATTTTCTCAACCACGCCCCCATTTCCAATTTATCAATTCCTAATTTCAAAAAATGTTAAAATTGAACACCGTAATACACATGCCAAATTTCAACTTTCTATCTCTTACGAATTAAAAGTTATAGACCAAAAAGTAAAAATTTTTTTTTTAGTTTTTCCAAAATTACGGGTTTTCAGGAAATTTAGGGGAAAATTCGGGGACGCTAAAAGTCTTAGAAATTTTTTCTCTACGAAATAGCAAACTTTCAAAAACATTGAGGGAGCCGTTTTCATTCTACCATAGGAATTTCAGCAACAAACAAACATATAAACATATAAATATACATACACTTGGAACATTATAATATAGGATATTTCCTAATACATTTCATTTTTATATGAATTCAACTTCAAGTATTCTAGACTTTTCCTACTTCCAAAAGTACTTTCTGCTTCTTCTTTTCTTGACCTTATCTCACCATGTTCCCTACTCCTCCTTCATTCTCACCGTTTCCTGCTTCTTCTTCTTTCTTGAATTTACACCTGTAAAGTGGTTTTGCTTTTCTTGACGCCAGGTTTATTGCTCATCAGAGGTTTATAAACTATGTTCACAGGGGTTAACGAAAATATTGAACACGATTTATTTAAATATAAAATGTTGTACTCCTTTAATCTTTCACATCAACAGCTGCTGCGTTATTTCTAACACATTATTTGGTCGATTCCTTCTCTCTTCCTGTTACTCTCTCTAATTTTTCTAGTCTGTAATTCCCTCGTATTCCTCACGCCTTCACCTATTTTTGTCATCCAAATGTTCCCCTTAATAACTTCACAATCTTCTTTTCACTTTTTACTCTTTTCTCACATGAATACCTAATGTGTTCCAGCGTTTCTATTTCTTTGCTGCTCATCCTTTGCTCTATATTTTCCTGCTATATGCTGCCTTCTCTTCGTTTCCCAATCTAAATCTTATGTTCCTTGTGCATTTCTCTCGTAACTCTCTCTCCAAAATCCTCTTGCATATTTCATTATATTTTTTAACATTTGTAATTGAACGAAAGTTCAAATTATTAGAGTAGAGTATAATTCGTTAAATAGTTTTTATAATATTTATTAAAGAATTTGTACATATTGTTATGTAAGGGGCACATCTAAGCACTTGAATCTAAATGAGTTTTTTGATGTTTCTTTAAATATTCAGCTCGCGTAAAGCATTTATTACATAAAGCGCAAGAAAACGGTTTTAAACCTAAATGTGTGTTCTTATGTTTTTTTAAATTTGAAGAATGGTTGAACGCTTTACAAAAGTTCGTAAACTTTTCAGCCCGTTGTTACCCTGTTCTAAATCTTCACAGGCTAAATATGTATTCAAAGATCATCTAACAAAAACAAAGAATCCTATTACGTAAAAATGTTACCTAAATTATAACGTTTTGTTCAAGCATATTATTCTTCAATGCTCCAAGACTCATTGCACAGACAAAACTGTAATGTGCCTGAAGACTATAAGCAGATATTTGAAATCAGAGAAAAACCTTATTGACTTTATCAATGGATCTAATTTAATCTCTTTATTTTAAGTATCCATACTCGTGTTTATATGTTATAAATGATGTATTGTAAATGTTTATATATTGTTTTAGGTGCTAATAACTATTGAAAATTGATGCACTCAAATATATATTAAAGAAGTATCAGCCGAAAGAATAGGACCTGAACTTCTTTGTTAACTTTGTTCATTTTAGAATTAGCTCCCCCATTTACCGCTGTCATTGGAATAAATTTATCAAATTTCAAGCACAGAAAAACATTTTAGTCATATCGATCAACTTCCTTAAAATTGAATATTGTATCTAAACAAAATTTTAATTCAGATTGACTTGTTGAATACCACTGAAATACAGGCAACTCGAATATTTGTAACCCTCAATATCTCCTATTTATTAATTAAAAGTGGTAAAATAATTATTACGTAGTGATTTTGACATGTTTTGAGAATACAATAAGCATAATAAAACATACAAAAATGCAGTAGTTTTTTTACAAAGTGAAAAACAAAAGTGTATAGTCGCATCCAATAATTACCAATTCTGCAAAACGTTACTGCCTTAAATACTCAATACGATAAGACATCGAAAGTTTTGGAAAAAGACAGTTTTAAAAAACATTGGTAGAGCTGTTTTCGAGCCACCATTCAAAATTCAATAGTAGGCATTTAAGAAAACAACTATTTTAATTACGACAGTACCGACTTAAACATTGTCATCTAAATGAGTTTTTTGATGTTGTTTTAAATTAGCAGCACGTGCAAAACATTTATTACACAAATCGCAAGAAAATGGTTTTAAACCTAAATGTTGTGTGTTTTTATGTTCTTTTAAATATGACGACCGCTTAAATGTTTTATTACATTGATCACAAGAAAATGGCTTCACATTTAAATGTGTGTTTTTATGCTGTTTTAAATGCGATGATTGATTGAATATTTTGTTACATTCATCGCAAAAAAATGGCTTTAAAACTAAATGTGTGTTTTTGTGATCTTTTAAATGCGATGACTGCCCAAACGTTTTACCACATTCTCCGCAAGAAAATGGTTTTATACCTAAATGTACGTTTTTATGTTGGCTTAAATGCGATGCTAGACTGAACATTTTATTACAGACGTCGCAAGAAACAACAAATCTTTTAAATTATTTATTTAATACAATAGATTAAAGTAAACTAAATAAATTTCATAGAGTATAATTCGTTACATAGTTTTTAAAATATTTATTACAAATCTGTACATAGTAAAACTGCTGCAAACATAAAATACAATTAGGTGAGCGACAAAACTAAGCACTTGAACTTAATGAGTTTTTTGATGTTTCTTTAAATATTCAGCAAGCGCAAAGCATTTATCACATTGATCGCAAGAAAATGGCTTTAAACCTAAATGTGTGTTTTTATGATGTTTTAAACTTGAGGATTGACTAAACGTCTTATTACAAACGTCGCAAGAAAATGGTTTTAAACCTAAGTGTGTGTTTTTATGTCGTTCTAAATTCCAAGATAAACTGAACGTTTTATCACATTCATCGCAAGAAAATGGTTTTATACCTAAATGTGTGTTCTTATGTCGTTTTAAATATGATGATTGACTAAACGTCTTATTACAAACGTCGCAAGAAAAAGAACTTAAACCTAAATGTGTGTTTTTATGAAATTTTAAATTCCAAGATAAACTGAACGTTTTATCACATTCATCGCAAGAAAATGGTTTTAAACCTAAATGTGTGTTTTTATGTCGTTTTAAATGCGATGAATGAATAAAAACTTTATCACATTCATCGCAAGAAAATGGTTTTAAACCTAAATGTATGCTTTTATGTCCTTTTAAATTTGCTGCTTGACTAAACGTCTTATTACAAACGTCGCAAGAAAATGGTTTCAAACCTAAATGTATGTTTTTATGTCGATTTAAAGTTGACGAGTCAGCAAATATTTTACTACATGTATTACAAGAATGTAGTTTCTTTGCGGAATGTACACGCAAATGTTTTCTGATTTCTGCCTTAGTGTCAAACAATTTGTGACATACATCACAAATATAAGGCTTCAGGTTCGTATTCATATCACTTTGAAGTTGATCACTGTTCTGTGGATCGGCGAGATTTTCAGCTGGAACTTCGAATTTAATGAAGTAACCATCTCGCGTTAAAAGTGCAGCTTCTTCTGAACCATCGTCTGATTCTTCTTTAATTTCTGTTTTTATTTCATGACATAGCGCTGCTTCTTTGACAACTGGTTCCTCTATTTCTATTTTAATATTTTCAAAAACATTTCCTGTGTACATTGGTTCATTTAAACGCTCATCAATTTCTCGTTTTATTTCTTGAAATTTTCTATTCTCCATTATAGTAAAACAGTTTTTCAGTTTACTAAAAACAAAAAGAAATACATTTTCACTATTAAAAAATATGAGCAATCGGTTAAAACAAATAAATCTAAAGAGCTTGAAAAATGAAAGTAACCATTTGAAATATTGAAGGTGAATAAGTGAGGTTAAGTTGAATACAGGTAAAAACTGAATTGTAATAAATTAGTACTCTATAAAACATAAATTAAGTTCATGTGAAAATCAAGAACAATTAATCATTTTGATCTTTAGGTTTGTTACTTCCGAAATAATAAACTAACAAAGTTTTTCATTTAAAAATTACAAGTTGAAATACCTTTATATATTAATTTATAATTTTCTCAAATATCAGTTGTTGTATTATATCTGGTGTTGATAGTTTTATGTTTTTAGAATATTAACTTAATAAGAACTAAATACTAATAATATTTATTTGATTTAGCTGTAAAAAGTTAACTTTAATCTAAGAGGTATGTCAAGTCAAGGTCAGAGATAAACTGTCAATGGCTTAAATGCGTTTTTTGATCATGAAGGGTGTTTCCCATTGCCGGTTTTCAATTGTTTTTGGCGGGTTTTATGAATTTCAATTTTTACTAAAGACTGATTTAAATTTGTTTTGTAGTAATGCAGTATTTTTTCTCAAACGATTTGTTAATTTAGGTGTAAACCTTTCAATTAAATGGAGGTTCAAACACTCATTTTAAAAAGGTATGTTTGTGTATGTTCTATAGAGTCAATGAAATAAATAATTAATGCTTATATAGTATGCATGAATGGGCTAGTGTCCTATGTCTTAATTTTTATAAAAATATGCTAAATATTGATAAAGTGGGTTACTAGAACCTTAAATGTCCAATTATTTTTTAATAACTACTTATATGTTAAGAGATATTAACAATTAAAAAAGTAATTCTGTCTCTTTAATTATTAAAGGGATTCAAAGTTGTACACATTCCAAGTGCATGTGACATCACAATCCTTGTGTAAGGTTACCAACCTTACAGATTATAAATCTCTGCTATATGTATTTATATATCAAAATATCAATATATTAGTAGCTGTTGGTAGTCAAATAATCAAGTCAAGTCAAAGAATAATAACTTCTTATTTTATTTAACCCTGTTGCGGAAGTCATAATATTGGAATTTTATTATTCCTTGAAATAGCTGTAAATAATATTTGATATTTTCATATATAAATACATATAATAAAGATTTATGAGCTGTAAGGTTGGCAGCGGTTGTGATATCACATGCACTTGGAATGTGTACAGCGTTGAATCACTTTAATAATTAAAAAGACAAAATGACTTTTTATAAGAATGTTATAAGAATAGGCGGTTTTGGTATAAAAAACAATTATTTTTACATATAATTTCGATATGTGCTTAGTCATTTACTCGTCACTGGAAAGCAGGTATTGATAAATATATAACTGATTATTTTAAAAATTGATATATACTATTGATGTTATACGATATTGATATAACCTATTCACTTAATGTTTAGTTTTAATAAGATTTCAATAAAACATTGACATTTTATTATAATTTAGTATTTTATAATGTTTTTGACATAAACATAACCTCCAATTTTATATTTGTTAGAAACATGAATACAAAAATATAAATGAATTTAGTAAATAATAATATTAATATAATAGTAACCTTGATTTAGTACCATTTATGGTAATACACAATTGCAGGATATTTTTAAACTATGCACAATACTGTATCAATTATTTTATCAATTGTATTTGACATCGATCAGCTTCTGAAGGCAGCACTACATGAAGTGATTCCATGACATGGGGTTGCCATCCCACTTTTTAAAAAGAGATCGTGAAGTTGTAAAGAATGGAGAACTTGCTGAAACTTTATAAATTTGTTCTACGATAGTCAATAATTCAAAAAAAAATTAAATAAGGGTAGTTTTCCGAAACTTTAAAGGAAAGAATTAGTTTAAAAACTAATTTCAATAACTTGTGCATTTGATTGAAAATTTCATGTAAGTATCTAATGGAGAAAATTATTATTTCAATTGAATATGGTTCAGAAAACATCAAGCTTTCATTCAAGTAATACAAATAGTATGTGGAACGAAGAAATCACTAAAATAATTGACATTGACATAAAAAATATCATCCGTCACTTGCGCTGTTCAAAACACGATGTAAGATTTGGCAACGTCGCTTGTGCAGTTAGTCGCCGCATGAGTAACCGCGAATATTTGAAAGGCATTACGTCATAAATGTAATAAGTAATATAATATTGTTACGAAAATTATTTACACTCCACGGTGGTACTAGGGCCTCCTTAATTATGACTTAATATATGTATGTATACTGTTCAAATTTGAATTTATGTTTTCCCGCCAAATTCCTGGCCATATTTTGACATTGTATTACGAATCCAAAACATGGCGTTGGATTTTTATTATTTATTTATTATCAATTGCTTCAGTCTAATCTGTATTTATTGTTGCTTTTTATTTTCGATGCCCTGATGACTTCCTATTATGTTGTCAGTTTTTATAGTGTCGAAAACTGCACGATTACATTGTGCACAGAATCCTGAGAAAATAAAACAGTCGCGCTTCATTTCTTTTATCATTTATTTACTTATTTATTAAAGCACAATTCATTTTTTTATTATTACATTTATAATATTTATTTTATATTTAAAATAATATTCAAGATGGCGGCTTTACTAAACTCTTTCTATGGAAAGCGCGCGTTATTTGAATATTATTTGATTAAATATATAAATTTATAATAAAATAGGGAGAGAGAAGGAGAGAAATACAAATAGAGAGAGAGAGAGAGAGAGAGAGAGAGAGAGAGAGAGAGATTTTTCTATTTTATTCCACTATTTAAAACAACTTCCAGAATAATTATTTTCCTAATTGTAATTTAAGTTTAAATTATTTTTTTTTTGCTCACTGGGGTCAAAACTTTGCAACCGGGTTTTAAATTATAACATCATTGCAAAGTTTTGTCCCCACCGTGAAACAACTTACTAGATGAGCCGCCCAGAACACAACGCGGTTAAGTCCATTGTTTGATATTTTCTGATTTTTGTAATTTTTAATGGAACAACTAAAATTCTTTTTAATTACCAAAAGTTTCTCTTCTTCTTTTTGTAGTTTTTGCGTATGGCTATGTTCCTTTATGTATTAGATGACATTCATTCTTTAGAGTCTTTTTTTGGACTTAACTGCTTCTCATATTCAGTTCATTAGTAAGACAACTGCGAATATTCGAGTTTCAAGCATTCCAGTTACATTTATGAGTTGTCTGAGTATTGAACCAGCTATAAGGTAGGGTTTTACATACAACTGCATACTCAACCTGAATCTGGATTTTTCGAAGATGTTCGACTAATGAACTGTACATGATCTTTCAAGGTTTTAAGCAAATTAATGAATTTTATGAATTTCCCCATTGTTTGGGTTTTCCATTTCCGCAATTTAAATAATTTAGTATTCGCCTTTTGGACACCCTGTACTGTTTATCACAGACAAAGTCATTAACGAATTAGTTTTACAAGTGGAATTTTTATTTAATGAAGATGTTGGGCTAATTAACTCCTCTAATTAATCCCATTGTGTTCTCTCTCTCTATCTCTCTCTTTCTGTCTCGTGGTTCCGTTCATTTTATTTCCTTCCCTCCCTGTGTGTTTTTGTTTTGCGTCTTGCTTTTATGCTGATCATTTCCTTCTGATCAGCATCCGCGCTGTTTTCAGCGAATACCAGCCAAAGTTGTAACGCCAGCACATTGTATCACCACTCCACACAGCCGAGTCGTGGTACACACTGTTCAAATCGCTGCAAGTAAAACACAACGTTAGAATAGTACCAACACAAAAACACTAAAGGTGAACATAAGTGGATCAGGGTTACCAACTGACAACAACTGAATGTTGCCATCAACTCTGCACTGAAATATATTTTAGTCAATTCACTGAAAATCATAAATTACAAAAATCTAAATCCGCAACAAAGCGATGGGAGTTTCATTGGGTTGCTGCATATTTTTATTTCATCTAATAAAACTGCTTTCAATCACCCGGTGAACAAAAAACGTAAATTTATGTCAATCGAATATTTTTCTTAATGTAATCTGACATAACATTAACGTAAAAAGTTAACCTAAATATAGGACGTGTATTAGAAAGAGTAGGACAGGTATAGAAGTTAGTGTCGCGGCACAACTACCTTAATTAAAGCAAAAGTTCTAAAATATTTTACTAGTTTAAGTATAATGCCTTATTTTCAGTTTAATAAATTTGTTGAAATTTGATAAAAGTTTGAATATTTAACGGATTCATATTCCTGAACTGCCGCGGAGAAAATGTTGTAACATGGAAACGAATAATTGTGTGTTTTGTGACAGAACTCGCAGACCCGGAGTAGGAATAAGTAAACCCGTGGCCTGGAGATAATGTGTCTAGGCCCGGGCGTCCGATAAGGTGGCAACCCTACACTCTAGAGGACCGTCACATCACGTGTCACGTGACGCAGACGCAGGTGGAGATAGTTACCTAGCCCCACAATCATTGTACCAGAAGGCTCCTGTCCGCAACTTAGCACAGTTACCCGAGTAGTTGTCATGATCCTTGTCGTACGTAGTGAATTTCATTCCGTTCAGGTTGACGTTGCTGTAGCCGGGTTCGTACATGGAGTCGCCTGAAACAATAACAAGAACACTGCGGTACAAACAAACCAACAACTGGGCACACACAACACAACCATCCGTTGTTAACACGTTCACGAAGAGACGGGGCGACGGAGGGGTATTATTTTACAACCAATGGAAACCTTTCTTCAAAAGTAAAACACAACGTGTTCCTTACTCTGTGCTCCGTCCTCAACGTGTTACCCACATTACTTAATCAATAATTTAATTACACGTTCACGTCACAAAGTGTGTTATGTGTTAAGTTTATTTGTTATCAACTCCTAATACCCGGTGTTACCCGGTTTGTTTAGTGTTGGAAAGGGGACATAATTTTAAATAAATTGGGTTGTGAATTATTTTCTATTATTTTCTTTAATTTTTAAATATTTTTATAGAAGTCTGTAGAATAATAAGTAATTGATTCTATGGATAATATCATAACTTTATGCATTGCCCCAGACAGCTGTAAGTTGTATCTGACGTTTAAGTGTGATATCTCAAGAGTTAATGCACTCCCGAAACATATTCACGATCCTGGAATTTCGGGATTTGAAACAGTCAATCCCGGGATTAGTTATATAGCATTTTAACAGTTAGGTTTAATGTTTTTTTTGCGTTACTCCATATAACAATTACATCCATATGATATCAAAAATAGTACGCCACAAAAAGCGCGATATGATTTAACTCTGGTAAGTGGGACAATACATATAATGGTCCACAAATAATGATTTTGATCCAGGAACTTTTACTTTTTAACCAAATTAATTTATTTCTATCGCCACGGCTTGTCACCGACATTTGACAGGATTCAACATGAAACTCAACCACTAACCTGTTGCCAACCAAGTTGGTCGTCTATGGGGCCCATTCTTTTTGTATTTGCTGTCCCAGCTACAACACTACTGCTCAATATGTCAAGTTATGCCTAATATCTTAACGGTCGACAGTTGGGTCTAACAATCTAGTGGTAAAGTGTCCTGCCTCAACAATTTTGGTTGCGATAGCTCGCTAATAAATAATATACTTTAGGTGATGAATTTTTATTTGATTTTCAATTTGATTCTAAAATAAAATCGGATTAAAAGCAAATAAATTGTACCGCTAGCTCTATTCACATTGTTCTTTCTTTATTTGTCGAGTTACCATTTGTTCATTTGCAACAAATGTGTGACAGCAACTAAATACAACCGCACAAAGTAATATTAATTGATCAAACATTGGGCTTTGTGGTCTAATTGAAAACCACTAGATTTTATAGTTCGGCAGAATTGACTTGACATCCAAATAAATGGACTGTATCTAGTGTGAAAGAAAGGTGTTGCAAAATATCTACTGTCAGAAACTGATAGAAATATTCAAAATGGCGTCTATGTTGTCACTAATATGCTCATGCATTTGTTAATTGTTAACATTATTTCGCGTAAAACTCAGGGCAGGACTGGTGTTAGAGTAGAACACAAAACTAACTGCACTTCACCGGAAGTTTAGAAAGGACACAAGTAACAAAACTTACCGGCAGTTCCGCTGTAACCGCTAATTGTCAGCTGGAATCCAGTACTGGAAGAGCCGACGATAAAGGTGTCGTAACGGGCATACGCTTTGGTCCCGTTATGCGCCTCTACCTCAACGTACAGCTCATGGTGTCCTCCTTTTGTGATCTGCAACGAATTCAAGTCATTATGAATTCCATTTTTCTGAGTGTTCACAGCAACAGACTGCTAACTTCCACGCTAATTGATGACGTTGAAATGTTATTAACAAATACAAACTGATCTACCTCATGGATGTGCTCGAGCCCGAGCCAATGACTGTCAGTTTTGCCGCCGAATCCGTCACTGTATTCGGTATAATTTCTATAGAAGTTTACTTCCCCATTCAGTCTCTGTTGTATCACCTGAAATAAGGACATAAATTGTTTTTACCTAAAGTATTTCTAAAGATACTATAAATGCATTTAATCCTTGAAAAGATTAGCTTAAGGTTGCAAATGTCCAAGGCGATTTGTAATTCTATTAAGAAAGATTATTCCATGATTACAAAAGCAATAAATTAAGTCAGAGAATGTAAGACATTAAGTAATTTATTTTATTTTTAAATAAATCTTAAATTTATGTTTCAACTGTGTTAAAAACAACTTACTGTCCATTTCTGTCCGGTCAATGTCAGATCACAAAAGACCTCAAACGGTTCACTCTCCATTGTGGGTTGTATTGTATAAATACCGGATGTACTGCCTAGGATATCTCCACAATCTGCAGGCGTATCTGTAATTAAGTCATCTTGGTTATTCTAGGCGTATGGCTGGATTCATATGACTTGAGACATTTAAATTTGCCATCAATGCAGTGGTGCGTGCAATATCTTTTAAATTCATGGAAATTCCTGGTAATTCTATATGTAATATGTTACTGTCTGTGCAGAGAATTATCCTGACTAATCCAGCAAGCAAACCAAGTGCGATCAGTCAGTTTAAGTCACAGTCTGTTTAACTCACCGCATTCCACGACATCCGGCAGCCATTTTCCATCAGAGCAGACGATGACCTGGTCTGTGTGGCCTTTGTTCTTTGGTATACAGTTGTAGCGCAAGGCTTTGTTTTCTGCAATGGCTGCACCAGGTACTGGAGCTTCCACTGATCCAACAATCGAGTAGCTGCCCCTTACAGGAAGATCTGGCAAGATACAGTACGCACTTTCTGAAAAAATATTTAATCCAACATTAACTAAACGTGATTAACATGAAGTTCAGCAAGTTTACTGACGATTAATTTTCAAAGAAGACGTACTTTGGCATTGAGGAGGTTCAGATGACCATGAACCATTGAGGCAGGTGATTTTGTCATTTCCTGTTAGTTCAAACAATTCGTCGCACGAATACTCAATGCTAGACAAAATGGGAACTTGAATTCCCGGAAGTAAGTGATCCACATCATCCACAGGACTGATTATTTTACCGTTGACTGGAACTGCAGGCAAAGTGCAGGGTTTGTTGCCTGAAAATGAAGAGAAGCTTCTTTAAACCTCCAATAAAATTACACTATTGACAATTTCACTGAACTACTGGTCGCAAACGAATTATAACAAATGAAAAGTTGTTTTTAACTCACCCACGCAGCTGGAAATCTCCGGTTGCCAATTTCCATTTTTGCAGTAGACGAGGAGTGCTCCTTGCAGGATATTTGGTGCAGGACAATCATAAAGCAAAACTTGATTTTCCTTAACCGTTGATCCTGCAACTGGAGCATCCTGAGAGCCAAGGATCGAGAAGTTGCCCTTTGCGGGTACATCCGGAACAACACAGGCGGTAGTTTCTATTAAAAACATTTGTTATTCTTAAAAGTGTAAAGAATTGGGTAATTGCCTGCACTAGGTAATTAGATGAGATTTGCATGTTGGAAAGTTTAACACGAGGCCAGAACAGATTCTCTGCTGTTACTTACTTTGGCACTGAGGAGGCTCTGATGACCATGATCCATCGCTGCAGGTGATTTTGTCATTTCCGGTTAGTTCAAACAATTCGTCGCAGGAATATACAATGCTAGTCAAACTGGGAACTTGAATTCCCTGAAGTAAATGATCCACATCACCCACACAATTGATTATTCTACCGTTGACTGGAACTGCAGGCAAAGTGCAGGGTTTGTTGCCTGAAAAATAAAGGGAAATTTTCGTAAAACTTCAATTCAACAGGTAAATGCCATTGCATTATAAATGGTTGACAACGACTGGAACAGAAATATGTTACCCCTCGGTAAATAATAAAACGTCACGTTTGATAAAAGGAGTTACACTTGACTTGCACACACATTACCTGGTTGTTTATGTTTTGCGTTTGGCAGGTGATACCTATTTCTGAAATATTCTAAAATTTATTTTAAGAACATATTAAAGTTCACAAGTATTATTTTAGACCTTCACCTGGAATGTTGTTTTCATGTTCTAAATAAGATGCCAAAACATACCGAGCTAATTATTGCACGTATAACATTTTACAGGGCAAAACTGGTTGATGTTATGACCAAGATGGGTAAGAAAATTTTCTAAGAATAAAAGCATTTTTCTCATTTTTCATCCTATTTGGAAAACCAAAAGGAAACAAAACACCAAATTTGATATTAAAAGCAATACTGCAGATCTCATTTTGGGTGGATAGTACATGCTATAAAAAAGTATTTTAATTCCGTTATCTTGAACATTTTTATTTCACAATAGCAATTAGAAATTGCTCTATTAATTTAATTTGTTAATTTGTTCCAATCACAGAGTAACTTTAAAAAGGCGGCAGATTTAAAATTATATATTTCAAGGCACTGTCTTCTCAACTGTATAACAAACTAGTGGTTTAAATAATTGACGATTGTTTAGTTATGAAATAAATGAAATAAATTGGAACAGCTGATCGTCTGGGACAAATAATTACGAATGCCAAGGTGTCTTAGACTCACCCACGCAGCTGGGAATCTCCGGCTGCCAATTTCCATTTTTGCAGTAGATGAGGAGTGCTCCTTGCAGGATATTTGGTGCAGGACAATCATAAAGCAAAACTTGATTTTCCTTAACCGTTGATCCTGCAACTGGAACAACCTGAGAGCCAAGGATCGAGTAGCTGCCTTTTTCCGGTGCATCCGGAACAACGCAGGCGGTAGTTTCTGTTAAAAACATTTATTGTGATTAAAAATGTAAAGAATTGGGTAATTGTCTGCACTAGGTAGTTAGGTGAGATTTGCATGTTGGAAAGTTTAACACGAGGCCGAGTTTTATCGGGAGTTACTTACTTTGGCACTGTGGTCTGTGGTCCATAATCCGTTATAACAGAGAGCTGTTCTATTTCCTACGATCTCAAAAGTTGCGTCGCAGGAATAAATGGCTGTGGACCAATTAGGAACTTCTGTGCCATGTATCAAAATGCCACCTAAATCTGAGAGCTCATAGCTTCCATGCGCTGGATTTGTCGGCAAGGGACATGTTACCTTTCCTGGAATATATAGAAATATACTATGTTTAGTCCCTTGAAATTTGTTCTTTTCCTTTTAGGGCATTATCTTACTCTGGCATTTTGTAAATTGCGTGTCCCATATGCCATCAATGCAAACAGCCGTGGAATGTGGATATGGTACGTAGCTGACGTCACAGTTGTACTGAATTACTGTTAAATTTGGTACAACTGCTCCAGGAAGTGTGTCAGCGGAGGCCTCCAGAACTGTGTAACGTCCGTTTCCTGGAAATTCTGGCAAAGTACAACTTCTGCAAGTTAAATGAATTTTTCTGGATTAAAGTTAGTTGCAGTCCAGCAAGAAGTTTAATTTATTTCGATTCTCGATGATTGTCTGGAGCAAATAATCAATTTGGAAGCACAAAATACTACTGGAACAAGTTGTTAATGAAATAATAAATTGAGTGAGAGTTTTATCTCACTTCATGGTACTTACGAATCACACTGAAGAAGAAATCCGGAGTCATGTTGGTCGTTGCAAGAAACTGAAAAAGAAAATGCAACTTGTACACACAGAAGTAGAATACATCGACGAGGGACAGGGTTATAAGATTTCTTTGTGTAAGAACAGAATATTTAACATTTTAAAACTAATAAACTAAAATAAATAAAATTGATATCTAATAAAGCATTAATTGTGACATTTAATTAATATTAAACAAAAAATAATTATGAAATTAAACAATTTTAAGTTTGGTTTTCCAAACAATTAGAAAGTGAACGTTTAAGCACATTTAGCATTGACCCTTCTAAATTAAAGTTTGGTTGGGAAATCAGTCCCTTTTGAATAAAAATTTTAGTAATTCATTTAAATTATTTGCACATATTTTGGGGTAAATGTGACCTGTCAATCACAGTTAAATGTATGTAAGGTTTACGTAACATAAAAATTACGTTTTATGTAGAAAATGTTATTCAAATTTAATGTTCAATTAACTTGTTTATTCCTATACGATATTATAAAAACAAATTGAAATATTACCAAGTTTCGTTTAAGTAAAATGTTACCTAAATTTAAGCTAATATAGACATTTTGTGCTTAGCGGAATGAACTAAATAACTTTTATTTCTAAATTGTGTACTACGGGTTATTTTTCTTTTTCTTTTTGGTTATTTATTATACTTTAAATTGCGCTGAAGAAATATAATTCATAGAATTACTGGTGTTTAAGAATATCGATTGTTAAAATAAAAACAAAGATTAGAACTTACCTGACTGCAGCCCTGTCTGGCACACCACTAACATTATAAAAGTTTTCAACATTTTGGTTTTTCTGTATTAGATTATTTTGTGTTTCACTTTATCGCGTTCACTTGTAATTGTCGTTAGGCCAGTTGGTCCAGGCATCTTATAGTCGAATTGACGAATGATAAACTAACCAAGTGCCAAAGGTCACGGTGATAACAACAGGAAAGTGTGTTTTAGCTTGGTAATTCCAAATTTAGAGGAAAGTATTATATATGAAATGTGTGATACATTGTAATCAGTGGACTTTCCCATTTAATATTTCCTTGGGTTTTTCTGTTTTACATGAAGTGGACGGTCAATTTGTTGCCAACGCCACGGCAACGTTATTTGGGCGACACGTGTAATACAACAATTATCATATTATAATGTTTACTTAAAAATTACAAAAGTTCGTAAACTTTTCAGCCCGTTGTTACCCTGTTCTAAATCTTCACGGGCTAAATATGTATTCAAAGAGCACCAAACAGAAACAAAGTATCCTATTACGTAAAAATGTTACCTAAATTATAACGTTTTGTTCAAGCATATCATTCTTCAATGACAAAACTGTAATGTGCCTGAAGACTATAAGCAGATATTTGAAATCAGAGAAAAACCTTATTGACTTTATCAATGGATCTAATTTAATCTCTTTTTTTTTAAGTATCCATACTCGTGTTTATATGTTATAAATGATGTATTGTAAATGTTTATATATTGTTTTAGGTGCTAATAACTATTGAAAATTGATGCACTCAAATATGTATTAAAGAAGTATCAGCCGAAAGAATAGGACCTGAACTTCTTTGTTAACTTTGCTCATTTTAGAATTAGCCGAATTGTATATTGTATCTAAACAAAATTTTAATTCAGATTGACTTGTTGAATACCACTGAAATACAGGCAACTCGAATATTTGTAACCCTCAATATCTCCTATTTATTAATTAAAAGTGGTAAAATAATTATTACGTAGAGATTTTTACATGTCTTGAGAATACAATAAGCATAATAAAACATATAAAAATGCAGTAGTTTTTTTACAAAGTGAAAAACAAAAGTGTATAGTCGTATCCAATAATTACCAATTCTGCAAAACGTTACTGCCTTAAATACTCAATACGATAAGACGTGGAAAGTTTTGGAAAAAGACAGTTTTAAAAAACATTGGTAGAGCTGTTTCCGAGCCACCATTCAAAATTCAATAGTAGGCATTTAAGAAAACAACTATTTTAATTACGACAGTACCGACTTAAACATTGTCATATAAATGAGTTTTTTGATGTTGTTTTAAATTAGCAGCTCGTGCAAAACATTTATTACACAAATCGCAAGAAAATGGTTTTAAACCTAAATGTTGTGTGTTTTTATGTTCTTTTAAATATGACGACCGCTTAAATGTTTTATTACATTGATCACAAGAAAATGGCTTCACATTTAAATGTGTGTTTTTATGCTGTTTTAAATGCGATGATTGATTGAATGTTTTGTTACATTCGTCGCAAGAAAATGGCTTTAAAACTAAATGTCTGTTTTTGTGATCTTTTAAATGCGATGACTGCCCAAACGTTTTACCACATTCTCCGCAAGAAAATGGTTTTACACCTAAATGTTTGTTTCTATGCAGTTTTAATTGCGTTGATTGGCTAAAGGTTTTATTGCACTTGTCGCAAGAAAATGGTTTTATACCTAAATGTGTGTTTTTATGTAGTTTTAAAGTATTAGAATGGGTAAACGTTTTTTCACATTGATCACAAGAGAATAGTTTCAAACCTAAGTGTTTGTTTTTGTGTAGTTTTAAATTCCATGATTGACTAAACGTTTTACTACATTCATCGAAAGAAAATGGTTTTATACCTAAATGTACGTTTTTATGTTGTCTTAAATGCGATGCTTGACTAAACATTTTTTTACATACGTCACAAGAAAATGGTTTTAAAGCTAAATGAATGTTTTTATGTAGTGATAAATGTGATGATTGACTAAACGTTTTACTACATTCGTTACAAGAAAATGGTTTTAAACCTAAATGTGTGTTTATATGTTGCTTCAGATGTGAAGATTGACTAAACGTTTTACTGCACTCATCGCAAGAAAATGTTTTTAAGCCTAAATGTGTGTTTTCATGTCGTTTTAAATGTAGTTTCTTTACTGAATGTGTTCGCAAATGTTTTACGATTTCTGATTTAGTGTCAAAAAATTTGTGACATTCTTCGCATTGCAGTTTTTCACTATTCAGGGGGCCATCACAACTTTCAACTCGAACTTCGAATTTAATTATTTGCTCAGTGTCCTCTGGTAAAATTGAA
Organism: Panorpa germanica; assembly: GCA_963678705.1. Classification (NCBI taxonomy): domain Eukaryota; kingdom Metazoa; phylum Arthropoda; class Insecta; order Mecoptera; family Panorpidae; genus Panorpa; species Panorpa germanica. Next base: position 22,635,807 of record OY783208.1, on the reverse strand, counting down.
GCTTCCGTAGAACTATCGTCTGGTTCTTCCTTAATTTTTACTTTGATTTCATCACACAACGTTGCTTCTGTGACGATTTCCTCTTCTTTTATTCCTCTCTTCACAACTGCGTTTACATTTGGTGTTCCCTTTTGTTCATTTATCTCCAAATCCATTTCTTGTTTTATTTCTTGAGTTTTGTTATCCTTCATTATTGCATAATAATTCACTAAAAGCAAATAATTTATTTACTACCTAAGAAGTATAAGTAGAAATATAAATAACTCAAGTTTACAAAAATTATTCTTAAACTGTAAAAAAGTAAAGTCATGTTACATAAAGTAGAAATAAGTAAAGTTAAGCATAATTAATGGAAAAACGTTTCTTTAATATATTAGTGGGTTATAAAACACAGAAAATAATAAAATTAATGTGAAAACAAAGCCATTAACATCATTTTAATTAATAGTTTGGGTTTATTACTTTCAAAAATACGATGTGAAATAAAAATCAACTTTTATATATTAACAATAATATACCTTTATATATTAACTTATAATGTTCCCAATTATTTGTTGCTGTTTATATTCGTAAAATATTTACTGAATTAAATGCAAATATAATAATTTCTATCTGATTTTATCTTAACCTTTACAATGAGCTGTCAAAATGAACGTCCTTGAGTTGCTGTCGAAATATAATAGTGACAGGGACCATTTTCAACCCTGAAAGTAGGGCTTTTCATAAATTCATCGAAGGGAAGTAAAAGACTAGGCATTCCTTTTGACATCAAAGATTACATTATTTTTTGATAACTACATTGATTAATATCTCCTATAATATAGCAGCTTATTAAAACATTATTGAATATTAGAAATCCTCATAACCATTTGTATAAATATATTTATGACGCGAATTAATCAAAAAATCATATGAAGCGTAAATGGCTTTTTAAATCTTTGATGACGACATGCATTTGTTTGTTAATATCGGCAAATAGAATTGTAATAAAAATGCGTAAGAAAAAGTAAGAAATATTTATTAAAACAATGTATTAAATAACAATTACATAAATAAACTTATGCAACACGAAAGAAAACACACCTATGCACTTTAATGTAAATATGTGTTTTTATGTCGTTTTAAATGCGATGAACGGCTAAACGTTTTTTTACATTCGCTGCAATAAAATGGATTAAAACCTAAATGTTTATTTTGATGTTGCTTTAAATCGAAAGAACGACTAAATGTTTTATTACATACTTCGCAAGGAAATGAATTTAAACCTAAATGTGTGTTTTTGTGTCCGTTTAAATGCCATGAACGACTGAACGTTTTACTACATTCATCGCAAGAAAAAGTACTTAAACCTAAATGTGTGTTTTTATGTCGTTTTAAACTTGAGGATTGACTAAACGTTTTACTACATTCATTATAAGAAAATGGTTTTAAACCTAAATGTATGTTTTTATGTTGTTTTAAATTGGATAAATTACTAAACGTTTTACTACATTCATCGCAAGAAAAAGTACTTAAACCTAAATGTGTGTTTTTATGTCGTTTTAAACTTGAGGATTGACTAAACGTTTTACTACATTCATTACAAGAAAATGGTTTTAAACCTAAATGTATGTTTTTATGTTGTTTTAAATGTGATAATTTACCAAACGTTTTACTACATTCATTACAAAAAAATGGTTTTAAACCTAAATGTATGTTTTTATGTTGTTTTAAATTAGATAATTTACCAAACGTTTTACTACATTCATTACAAGAAAATGGTTTCAAACCTAAATGTATGTTTTTATGTCGATTTAAAGTTGACGAGTCAGCAAATATTTTACTACATGTATTACAAGAATGTAGTTTTTTTGCGGAATGTACACGCAAATGTTTTATGATTTCTGCCTTAGTGTCAAACAATTTGTGACATACATCACAAATATAAGGCTTCAGGTTCGTATTCATATCACTTTGAAGTTGATCACTGTTTTGTGGATCAGCGAGATTTTCAGCTGGAACTTCGAATTTAATGAAGTAACCATCTCGCGGTAAAAGTGCAGCTTCTTCTGAACCATCGTCTGATTCTTCTTTAATTTCTGTTTTTATTTCATCACATAGCACTGCTTCTTTGACAACTGGTTCCTCTATTTCTATTTTAATATTTTCAAAAACATTTTCTGTGTACATTGGTTCATTTAAACGCACATCAATTTCTCGTTTTATTTCTTGAAATTTTCTATTCTCCATTATAGTAAAACAGATTTTGAGTTTACTAAAAACAAAAAGAAATACATTTTCACTATTAAAAAATATGAGCAATCCGTTAAAACAAATAAATCTAAAGTGCTTGGAAAATGAAAGTAACCATTTGAAATATTTAAGGTGAATAAGTGAGGTTAAGTTGAATACAGGTAAAAACTTAATTGTAATAAATTAGTACTCTATAAAGCATAAATTAAGTTCATGTAAAAATCAAGAGCAATTAATCATTTTGATCTTTAGGTTTATTACTTCCGAAATAATAAACTAACAAAGTTTTTCATTTAAAAATTAAAAGTTAAAATACCTTCATATATTAATTTATAATTTTCTCAAATATCAGTTGTTGTATTATATCTGGTGTTGATGGTTTTATGTTTCTAGAATTTTAACTTAATAAGAACCAAATATTAATAATATTTATTTGATTTAGCTGTAAAAAGTTAACTTTAATCTAAGAGGTATGTCAAGTTAAGGTCAGAGATAAACTGTCAATGGCTTAAATGCGTTTTTTGATCATGAAGGGTGTTTCCCATTGCCGGTTTTCAATTGCTTTTGGCGGATTTTATGGATTTCAATTTTTATTAAAGACTGATTTAAATTTGTTTTGTAGTAATGTAGTATTATTTCTCAAACGATTTGTTATTTATGTGTAAACCTTTCAATTAAATGGAGGTTCAAACACTCATTTTAAAAAGTAATGTTTGTGTATGTTCTATAGAGTCAATGAAATAAATAATTAATGCTTATATAGTATGCATGAATGGGCTAGTGTCCTATGTCTTAATTACTATAAAAATATACTAAATTGATATTGATAAAGTGGGATACATTTAACACCAGTTATTTGTTGAGTAGGTCAGTGCTGTGTTAATGTTTTGTAGCTGTTGGTAGTCGAATAATCAAGTAAAATCAAAGAAGAGTAAGTTTTTATTTTATTTAACCCTGTTACGGCTGACATAATATTGAAATTTGATTGTTCCATGAAATAGCTGTAAATAATATTTGATATTTTGATATATAAATACATATAGCAGAGATTTATGAGCTGTAAGTTTGGCAGCGGTTGTGCTATCACACGCACTTGGAATGTGTACAACGTTGAATCCCTTTAATAATTAAAGAGACAAAATGACTTTTTTAATTGTTAATATCTCTTAACATATAAGGAGTTCTAGTAACCCACTTTATCAATATATAGTACACTTTTATAGAAATTAAGACATAGGACACAAGCCCATTGCCTGGTTGATGAAAGAGGTCCCTGGTGGCGCAAATATAAATGAATTTGTCATAAAACAATAAATAATTTGTAATTTGACAAAAATGTTAAAATAAATAATGAATTTGGCAACATTTTGCTGCTTAAAGGAGCAAAATGCGTGTTCCAAAATTAACCAAATATTCTGGAAAGATTTTCTTTCAAAGAAGGAACAGAAAGTTGAATAGGGACAAAGGTAGAAAGTTCAAAATTGGAATATGTATGGTTGTTTAATGAAATAAAAAAGTAAATGACAGGGAAACCACTAATACATAATACTATTGATTTAATAAAATAGATTAAAATAAAATAATACAGTGTCTATATTTAAATATAAAACTTACAGTATAATTCGTTAAATAGTTTTTATAATATTTATTAAAGAATTTGTACATGTTGTTATGTGAGGGGCACATCTAAGCACTAGAATCTAAATGAGTTTTTTGATGTTGCTTTAAATATTCAGCTCGCGTAAAGCATTTATCGCATAAAGCGCAAGAAAACGGTTTTAAACCTAAATGTGTGTTTTTATGCCGTTTTAAATGCGGTTCTTGACTAAACGTTTTATCACATTCGTTGCAAGAAAACGGTTTTAAACCTAAATGTGTGTTTATATGTTGTTTTAAATGTGTTGAACGACTAAATGTTTTATTACATTCATCACAAGAAAATAGTTTCAAACCGGAATGTGTGTTCTTATGTAATTTTAAATGTCCTGATTGACTAAATGTTATATTACACTGATCGCAAGAAAATGGTTTTAAACCTAAATGTGTGTTTATATGTTGTTTTAAATGTGTTGAACGACTAAATGTTTTATTACATTCATCACAAGAAAATAGTTTCAAACCTAAATGTATGTTTTTATGTCGTTTTAAAATTGACGAATAAGCAAATATTTTACTACATGTATTACAAGAATGTAGCTTCTTTGCTGAATGTATACGCAAATGTTTTATGATTTCTGCCTTAGTGTCAAACAATTTGTGACATACATCACAGATATAAGGCTTCAGGTTCGTATTCATTTCACTTTGAAGTTGATCACTGTTCTGTGGAACTTCGAATTTAATGAAGTAACCATCTCGCGGTAAAAGTGCAGCTTCTTCTAAACCATCGTCTGGTTCTTCTTTAATTTCTGTTTTTATTTCATCACATAGCACTGCTTCTTTGACAACTGGTTCCTCTATTTCTATTTTAATATTTTCAAAAACATTTCCTGTGTACATTGGTTCATTTAAACGCACATCAATTTCTTGAAATTTTCTATTCTCCATTATAGTAAAACAGATTTTGAGTTTACTAAAAACAAAAAGAAATACATTTTCACTATTAAAAAATATGAGCAATCCGTTAAAACAAATAAATCTAAAGAGCTTGAAAAATGAAAGTAACCATTTGAAATATTTAAGGTGAATAAGTGAGGTTAAGTTGAATATAGGTAAAAACTTAATTGTAATAAATTTGTACTCTAAAACATAAATTAAGTTCATGTGAAAATCAAGAGCAATTAATCATTTTGATCTTTAAGTTTATTACTTCCGAAATAATAAACTAACAAAGTTTTTCATTTAAAAATTAAAAGTTGAAATACCTTCATATATTAATTTATAATTTTCTCAAATATCAGTTGTTGTATTATATCTGGTGTTGATGGTTTTATGTTTCTAGAATTTTAACTTAATAAGAACCAATAACTAATAATATTTATTTGATTTAGCTGTAAAAAGTTAACTTTAATCTAAGAGGTATGTCAAGTTAAGGTCAGAGATGCAAAGTAAGGTTTCTATAAATCAACTTACGTACTGCCAACATTAGACTAAAGGCCCTCTACACACTTGACTATCGGGTTTGAACCGAGCATGCCCGCTGATGTGGGCAACATCAGTATGACAACAGCAAATGTCGCTAAGCTCACATTTTAACCTTTAATGAGCTTATGTCCTCATTTTTTAGGTGTAGATTTTTCAATTGTTGATTAAAATTGATGTTAATAAATGTGTATTGGCGTGTCTATTTTATTAAATATCTAAATATTGACGGAGATATAGCAAATAAAAATTTGACTTGTAGTTTTAGCGCTTGAGATGTCGACCATTTGTATGACGTGATATGCATTTTAACGTCAGTTATTTGTTGATTAGGTCAGTGCTGTGGTAATGTTCTGTACCTGTTGGTAGTCGAAATTATCAAGTCAAATCAAAAAATAATAAGTTTTTATTTTATTTAACCCTGTTACAGCAGACATAATATTGAAATTTTACTGTTCCTTGAAATAGTTGTAAATAACATTTGATATATATACATATAGCAGAGATTTATGAGCTGTAAGGTTGGTAACCTGTAAACTTGTCAGAGTTTTGTCAGGAATAATATCTCTTTTACGCTCTGTTATATAAAAATATAGCAACTACCGATTGTGAGGTCACTTGCAGTTGGAATGTTGTACAACGTTGAATCCTTTTAATAATTAAAGAGACAAAATGACTTTTTTAATTGTTAATATCTCTTAACATATAAGGAGTTATTAAAAAATAATTGAACATTTGAGGTTCTAGTAACCCACTTTATCAATATATAGTACACTTTTATATAAATTAAGACATAGGACACAAGCCCATTACACGGAAGCTACAAGTGATTATTTTTCTTCTTATAGAACAGTCTATATCACTTACCAAACAACTACGCAGAATCTGTCAGTGATTTATTTCATCAATAATTTACAATGTCTCTCATTCCATTAAGGGTGGTTTTGTGAGCAACATTTACATGATCTTTATAATACTGAAAATTAATTTTTTAATTGTACGAAATTTCCCGTGCATGCACAAAATATTACGCCGTGTGTAGTAGTCGGCGGAAATTTTAATAGGTGTGAAACCTGACTTAAGCAGTGTTCGCAACCTTATTAAAAAGGTAATGTCTATCTTTAATTTGAATCTTTACTAACCTATTTTATAGTTTCTTTGTGTTAATTATATATAAATATTTTAAAATCCAATCATGCGGGAATTAAATACTTTTATAATTATTTATTTATCATATAAAATACAATACATGCTATTTGTATTTAAATCATCCATTTCTTAAAGGCCCAGCACACACTGGTTGTCAATATTCTAGGTTAGGTCGTTATCTGATGCATGCGATTAACAAAATGGGCTTGTGAAATATGACTTCATTTCTATAAATCTTTAAAAAAACGACCTCAAAACACATTGGTATGTAGTGGTAATTTATAGACCCCTATTTTGTACCCCTTCTGACAATTTTTCGAGCTCGCTTCAAAGTATGGTGTTTGTTTTGCTCTATATTTAAGTTCGGCTGATAATGGGCTTGTGTCCTCATTTTTTAGTGGTCGATTTTTCAATCGTTGTTTGAACTTGATGTTAATAAATGTGTATTGGCGTGTCTATTTTATTAAATATCTAAATGTTGACGGAGATATAGTAATTAAAAGTTTGAATTATAGTTTTAGCACTAGAAATGGTCGGCCATATTTGTATGACGTGAAATGCATTTTAACGTCAGTTATTTGTTGAGTAGGTCAGTGCTGTAGTAATGTTCTGCAGCTGTTGGTAGTCAAAATAATCAAGTCAAGTCAAAAAATAATAAGTTTTTATTTTATTTAACCCTGCTAAGGCAGACATAATATTGAAATTTGATTGTTCCTCGAAATAGCTGTAAATAATATTTGATATTTTGATATATAAATACATATAGCATAGATTTATGAGCTATAAGGTTGGTAACCTTACACAAGGATTGTGATATCACATGCACTTGGAATGTGTACAACGTTGAATCCCTTTAATAATTAAAGAGACAAAATGACTTTTTTAATTGTTAATATCTCTTAACATATAAGGAGTTATTAAAAAATAATTGGACATTTGAGGTTCTAGTAACCCACTTTATCAATGTATAGTACACTTTTATAGAAATTAAGACATAGGACACAAGCCCAGGAACACCTTTTGTTTTGAAATTTGTAAAAAAAACTACTTAATTTTTGTATGTTTATGCGGCTTTAATATAGTCAAGAGACTAATATCACTACTTAATATGCTTATAGCTCTTCTTATTAAGAAATAAACAATAATAATGGTTATAGCTATTATAGCTAAAATTTTAGATATTAAAAAACACTTTCAAAACATGTAGGTCACTGGAATTTGATAATCAGTATTTAAATGTTGATGTAAACGCGTTTTATTGACCCCACCAACAATGGAATGAGAAAGACTGTGAATTATTGATAAAATAAATTAGCTGTGATTCTTGCGTAGATGTATAAAAGATGAGTGACTGTACTACAAATGCTAAAATGATAACTTGTAGCTTACCTTCTCGGGTTTCACAATGAAATGTCATAAAATATACCTGTACATTTTATTTAATAAATTATATTATATGTAAAAATGCATTCAAGTTTTAATGTCAAATCTTGACAAGTTAACATGACATTCTTTTGGTGTAAGTATCAACTAATTCATTCTAACCTCATTTAAATATTTCTTATCAATCCATAATCGTGCAATCTTTATAATTTTGATGGTTTACCGATTCATTTCATGTATTTGGAAGTATAATAAATGTCTTTTGTGTTTTACAATGCTATATTCTATGTTATTATGCAATTTGATTGTTAACATATGTTATTGTAAACAATGCGTAATGTTATTTTGTTTGAATTATCAACTGTACGAATAGCAATACAAATATTACACTATAAATAAATTATTTCGGCATATCTAAGTACAAAAGAAAAAACAATCTGACAATGTTAAACAAGACATTTTAGATCCTTTATTCTTGTTTATTTTCATGTAGATTGTAAACAATTGCAATTATATTTTGCGGAGTACTGTTCCAGGTAATGAATGCAAGAAAAGAAAAGATCTTTATGATCTTTTGATATATAAGAAAGACAAAAGACGATAAAATTTAAGAAAAAATGCTATTTACAATACAAAAGTGACAGCTATATTCCCTTTCAATAGTTTATATTGAATAGATATATTCAATAGATATTTGTTTATGTAAAATTTATATAATATATTGATTAAAGCTGAATTTGTGTGTAAAATATAAATCTGAAGTTATAGTTTAAGATTGTTTTGATAATATTGGTTTTACTTTAATACATTTGAGATACTGTCATAAAATATCTTGAATAATGTTGTATATGCGTTGTTATAAACGAAAATGAAACATATAATAGATTACATCTTATTTATAGTTAAACTTCAATTTTGGTAATTATTCAATATAGCTACACCTTTGATTTGAATCTTATAAAAAAACTACTGCATTTTTGTGTTTTATGGCATTTGTTGTATACTAGAAACATGCACAAATCTTACGTAATATACATTATACCATTTTTTATTTAGGAAAAAACAATATTAATGGTTAAAGTTAAAATAATATGACATTGTTCTATATATAAATCAAAATGGCTTCATATTTCACATTTATTAGTCAACTTTAAGCATAAATTCTGTCTATTTTTTAATAAAAAATTATATAAGGTATATTACGTGTGATTTGTACATATTTTCACTATAATAAAAGCACCAGAAAATATACGAAAGTGCAATAGTTTTCTTTATAAGGTTCAAAACAAAAGGTGTACCTATATCGAATAATTACCGTTTTTGCTTCGAATCTCTCTAATATTTGCTGGTGATTTCCCAAAATGAGCTTGTGTCCTTTGTCTTAATTTCTATAAAAGTGTACTATATATTAATAAAGTGGGTTACTAGAACCTCAAATGTCCAATTATTTGTTAATAACTCCTTATATGTTAAGAGATATTAACAATTAAAAAAGTCATTTTGTCTCTTTAATTATTAAAGGGATTCAACGTTGTACACATTCCAAGTGCATGTGACATCACAATCCTTGTGTAAGGTTACCAACCTTACAGCACAAAAATCTCTGCTCTATGTATTTATATATCAAAATATCAAATATTATTTACAGCTATTTCAAGGAACAATAAAATTCCTAATAAAAATTAAATAATATAAAAACTTGTTATTCTTTGATTTGACTTGATTATTTCGACTACCAACAGCTACAAAACATTATCACATCACTGACCTACTCAAAAAATAACTCACGTTAAAATGCATTTCACGTCAAACAAATGGCCGACCATTTCTAGCGCTAAAACTACAATTCAAACTTTTAATTGCTATATCTCCGTCAATATTTAGATATTTAATAAAATAGACACGCCAATACACATTTATTAACATCAATTTCAATCAAAAATTGAAAAATCGAGCACTAAAAAATGAGGACACAAGCTCATTGTTGTTTAACGATTCGAATCTTGTTCCATCGAAATATTTTTCAGGGTTTGGTTGTAGTTTACTTTGATTGTATCAATAAGCAAAGATTTAGAGTGTATATCACAGGCGTAGTATGAGAAATATGCTAATGTTAAAGAAACAAATGCTTAGCTCAATCTTTTTATTATTTCAGTTTAGTTTCGTAAAAGAAACGTCAACAAACCGCAATGGATATTGATGTTATTTTTGATAGCGAACTGTTGGATAGCCGGGAAAATATAAACACAAAAATAAAACTGGAAGTTGAAGACTTGCATAATGGTGAAGAACTTATTAAAACAGAAATAAAAGAAGAACCTATCGAAAATATTCCATCTTCTAGTTCACAGCCTTTATATAACTTAGATGAAATTAAAGAAGAAGTTTTGCAATGGGTTTGCTGTGAAGTTTGCTCTGAAGTTTTTAGCAATGTCGAAGATTTAATGAAGCACGTGGAAGAAACTAGTGAATGTAAAGGTCGTGGAAATGATAAATTTGATCTTGATCTTCCAAAGAAGTCTAAAAAGAATAAGAAACGTAAGAAATCTAAAAAGAAGAAGAAGCCTGAAAATGAACGTTTTGATTGTTATACATGTAGCAGGTCGTTTCCTCAGAAAATTCGTTTGGTTATACATATGAGAATACATTTTGAAGAAAAACCTTTTTCCTGCAAAATATGCTATCAATCCTTCGCTCAAAAGAAAAGTTTACTTGCACATCAACAAAAACATACTGGAATTAAGAAATTTTCTTGTAGTGAATGTAAAAGTACATTTACTGAAAGAGGCAGTTTGCGAGCCCATCAGCGCTTACATTCAGGCATAAAACCTTTTTCGTGTGACACATGCGGAAAATCATTTACGGAAAATAGTTACCTGATAAGGCATTATCGGGTGCATACAGGAGAAACACCATATGCTTGCTCTGTCTGTGACAAAGCTTTCACTTTTCGAAGTAATTATGTTAAACACAAACGAACACATACTGGGGAGAAACCACATCGTTGTAAACTATGTAGCAAATCATTTAATGATGCAAATGTTTTAACTTCGCACATTCGAAGTCACACAGGAGAAAAGCCATATTCTTGTGAAATATGTCAGAAAACTTTCGGTCATAGTAATAGTTTACGAGATCATGTTCGTCGACATAATGGAGAAAAGCCATTTACTTGTAACCTTTGTCAGAAATCATTTTTAATGAAAAGATCCTTTCAGGTTCATATGCGCCGACATACAGGTGAAAGACCTTTTTATTGTCGTATTTGTAATAAGTCTTTTGTTTCGAAGGGTTGTTTAAGAATGCATGAGAAAACGCATACTGCAGATAAACCTTTTAAATGTGAAGTTTGTAACAAAGCATTCTTTACTAGAAGTAGTTTAGATGTACATTCTAGAATCCATACAGGAGTTAAACCGTACTCTTGTGATATGTGTGATAAAACATTTTCCCAGAATATTTCACTAGTTATACATAGGCGGAGGCATACAGGAGAGAAACCTCATTTTTGTGAATTATGTAACGAATCGTTTAGTCGAAAGGATGCGTTGAAAACGCATGTTATGAAACATTTAAAAAATAAACCAATTAAACCAAAAAAATAGATGTTATGCGTAAAGTGATTTTATCACGTTTAGGTCTATTCATTCACGATTAGTGAATGTAAAATATTAAATGTATTTTCCCATATTTGTCAAATAAAATTTGACACAATTATGATGGAGAATTGTTAAGAATTAATGTTAACTAGATGTTAATTGTTATTAAAGTATAGAAGTCCTCATCAAGATTCAAACTTTAAATATTGCCTCTTAAAATGTATTTTAAGATACAAGTAAAACTGAAATTTTATTCTATGTTAAGGTTTCTATTATAATTGTTTTTTTTACTTTTTCAAAAACTTAAATTTCTTTATGTTGATATCGTTGTGTTATTTGGTAATTAATTGGAATGAACTAATGTTGTTATATTTATAAAATTGTTTTAAATATTTTATGCAATTTTGTAATTGTCAGTTTATTAAAAAATGTTTGTCTATAACAATATTGTTTTATTGTATTTTATATTAATTTTTTATTACATTAATTGTGTGCCTTTCAGCTTTACAATCTATAGTATTACTAGAGTTTACCCCGTCGCAATGCGACGTCTTTTTAGTGTGTATGATTTGAATCCAATAAAATATATTTATATCATCATATATCATATTTAACTCTGTTTTTAAATTGAAATAATAAACTCGAACAATAATAAATTCATTTTTCATATAAATTGACTAAAAGAATATTTTTTTTCAATAATATATAAAATACTTTCAATTTATTCCTTATTTGACCAACTTTTTTTTTAAAAATTTGGGATTTTTTTTTCGATTCGTAAATCAAGTATCAAAATTAGCCCATATATCAAATTTCAACTTTCTAGTACAATTTTTACTTTCGGCAAAAACCGCCCCGTGCCCTCAAATACAATTTTTAAATTTAGAAATTTTTTTAGTTTAATTTTAGTTTAGTTTTTAACCAGGTCCTAATTTTCTCAACCACGCCCCCATTTCCAATTTATCAATTCCTAATTACAAAAAATGTTAAAATTGAACACCGTAATACACATACCAAATTTCAACTTTCTATCTTTTACGAATTAAAAGTTATAGAGCAAAAAGCAAAAAATTTTTTTTTAGTTTTTCCAAAATTACGGGTTTCCAGGAAATTTAGGGGAAAATTCGGGGACGCTAAAAGTCTTAGAAATTTTTTCTCTACGAAATAGCAAACTTTCAAAAACATTGAGGGAGCCGTTTTCATTCTACCATACGAATTTCAGCAACAAACAAACATATAAACATATAAATATACATACACTTGGAACATTATAATATAGGATATTTCCTAATACATTTAATTTTTATATGAATTCAACTTCAAGTATTCTAGACTTTTACTACTTCCAAAAGTACTTTCTGCTTCTTCTTTTCTTGACCTTATCTCACCATGTTCCCTACTCCTCCTTCATTCTCACCGTTTCCTGCTTCTTCTTCTTTCTTCAATTTACACCTGTAAAGTGGTTTTGCTTTTCTTGACGCCAGGTTTATTGCTCACCAGAGGTTTATAAACTATGTTCACAGGGGTTAACGAAAATTTTGAACACAATTTATTTAAATATAAAAGGTTGTACTCTTTTGATCTTTTACATCAACAGCTGCTGCGTTATTTCTAGCACACTATTTGGTCGATTCCTTCTCTCTTCCTGTTACTCTCTCTAATTTTTCTACTCTGTAATTCCCTCTCTTTCCTCCCGCCTTCACCCTTGACTATCATTATCATCCAAATCTTCCCTTTAATAACTGCACAGTCTTCTTTTCACTTTTTACTCTTTTCTCACATGAATACTTAATGTGTTCCAGCGTTTCTATTTCTTTCCCGCACATCCTTTGCTCTCTATTTTCCTAGTATATGCTGCCTTCTCTTCGTTTCCCAATCTAAATCTTACGATTAAATCTTATGTTCCTTGTGCCTTTCTCTCGTAACTCTCTCTCCAAAATCCTCTTGCATCTTTCATTATATTTTTTAACATTTGTAATTGAACGAAAGTTCAAATTATTAGAGTAGAGTATAATTCGTTAAATAGTTTTTATAATATTTATTAAAGAATTTGTACATATTGTTATGTGAGGGGCACATCTAAGCACTTGAACTTAATGAGTTTTTTGATGTTTCTTTAAATATTCAGCTCGCGTAAAGCATTTGATCGCATTCATCGCAAGAAAATGGTTTTACAACTAAATGTGTGTTCTTATGAGATTTTAAATTTGTTGATTGACTAAACGTTTTATCGCATTCATCGCAAGAAAATGGTTTTAAACCTAAATGTATGTTTTTATGTCGTTTTAAATTTGACAGATATTCAAATGTTTTATAACATATATTGCAAGAATGTAGTTCCTTTGCGGAATGTACACGCAAATGTTTTATGATTTCTGCCTTAGTGTCAAACAATTTGTGACATACATCACAGATATAAGGCTTCAGGTTCGTATTCATATCACTTTGAAGTTGATCACTGTTCTGTGGATCAGCGAGATTTTCAGCTGGAACTTCGAATTTAATAAAGTAACCATCTCGCGGTAAAAGTGCAGCTTCTTCTGAACCATCGTCTGATCCTTCTTTAATTTCTGTTTTTATTTCATCACATAGCGCTGCTTCTTTGACAACTGGTTCCTCTATTTCTATTTTAATATTTTCAAAAACATTTTCTGTGTACATTGGTTCATTTAAACGCACATCAATTTCTCGTTTTATTTCTTGAAATTTTCTATTCTCCATTATAGTAAAACAGATTTTGAGTTTACTAAAAACAAAAAGAAATACATTTTCACTATTAAAAAATATGAGCAATCCGTTAAAACAAATAAATCTAAAGTGCTTGGAAAATGAAAGTAACCATTTGAAATATTTAAGGTGAATAAGTGAGGTTAAGTTGAATATAGGTAAAACCTTAATTGTAATAAATTAGTACTCTATAAAACATAAATTAAGTTTATGTGAAAATCAAGAGCAATTAATCATTTTGATCTTTAGGTTTATTACTCCCGAAATAATAAACTAACAAAGTTTTTTATTTAAAAATTAAAAGTTGAAATACCTTTATATATTAATTTATAATTTTCTCAAATATCAGTTGTTGTATTATATCTGGTGTTGATGGTTTTCTGTTTCTAGAATTTTAACTTAATAAGAACCAAATACTAATAATATTTATTTGATTTAGCTGTAAAAAGTTAACTTTAATCTAAGAGATATGTCAAGTTAAGGTCAGAGATAAACTGTCAATGGCTTAAATGCGTTTTTTGATCATGAAGGGTGTTTCCCATTGCCGGTTTTCAATTGTTTTTGGCGGGTTTTATGAATTTCAATTTTTACTAAAGACTGATTTAAATTTGTTTTGTAGTAATGTAGTATTATTTCTCAAACGATTTGTTAATTTATGTGTAAAACTTTCAATTAAATGGAGGTTCAAACACTCATTTTAAAAAGTAATGTTTGTGTATGTTCTATAGAGTCAATGAAATAAATAATTAATGCTTATATAGTATGCATGAATGGGCTAGTGTCCTATGTCTTAATTTCTATAAAAATATGCTAAATATTGATAAAGTGGGTTACTAGAACCTTAAATGTCCAATTATTTTTTAATAACTACTTATATGTTAAGAGATATTAACAATTAAAAAAGTAATTCTGTCTCTTTAATTATTAAAGGGATTCAAAGTTGTACACATTCCAAATGCATATCACTGTTTCAAGGAACAATCAAATTACAATATTATGTCTGTCTAAGCAGGGTTAAATAAAATAAAAACTTATTATTCTTTGACTTGACTTGATTATTTAGACTACCAACAGCTACCATTACCATAGCACTGACCTACTCAACAAATAACTGACGTTAAAATACATTTCACGTCATACAAATATGCCCGACCATTTCTAGCGCTAAAACTACAATTCAAACTTTTAATTGCTATATCTCCGTCAATATTTAAATATTTAATAAAATAGACACGCCAATACACATTTATTAACATTAATTTCAATCAACAATTGAAAAATCGACCACTAAAAAATGAGGACACTAGCCCATTTCAAAAAGTGATCGTTCAAAAGAAAGTTGAAATAGATGCAAATGTTTAATAAAGTAAAAAAGTAATTTGCAATTACGAATTATTTTATTAACTTTAAATTAAATAACAGTAGCAATTCGACAAAGAAACAACAAATCTTTTAAATTATTTATTTAATACAATAGATTAAAGTAAACTAAATAAATTTCATAGAGTATAATTCGTTACATAGTTTTTAAAATATTTATTACAAATCTGTACATAGTAAAACTGCTGCAAACATAAAATACAATTAGGTGAGCGACAAAACTAAGCACTTGAACTTAATGAGTTTTTTGATGTTTCTTTAAATATTCAGCTCGCGCAAAGCATTTATCACATTGATCGCAAGAAAATGGCTTTAAACCTGTATGTGTATTTTTATGAGATTTTAAATGTGATGATTGTCTAAACGTTTTACCACATTCGTCACAAGAAAATGGCTTTAAACCTGTATGTGTATTTTTATGAGATTTTAAATGTGATGATTGTCTAAACGTTTTACCACATTCATCACAAGAAAATGGTTTTAAACCTAAATGTGTGTTTTATGATGTTTTAAACTTGAGGATAGACTAAACGTCTTATTACAAACGTCGCAAGAAAATGGTTTTAAACCTAAATGTGTGTTTTTATGATGTTTTAAACTTGAGGATTGACTAAACGTCTTATTACAAACGTCGCAAGAAAAAGAACTTAAACCTAAATGTGTGTCTTTATGTAATTTTAAATTCCAAGATAAACTGAACGTTTTATCACATTCATCGCAAGAAAATGGTTTTATACCTAAGTGTGTGTTTTTATGTCGTTTTAAATATGATGATTGACTAAACGTCTTATTACAAACGTCGCAAGAAAATGGTTTTAAACCTAAGTGTGTGTTTTTATGTCGTTCTAAATTCCAAGATAAACTGAACGTTTTATCACATTCATCGCAAGAAAATGGTTTTATACCTAAGTGTGTGTTTTTATGTCGTTTTAAATATGATGATTGACTAAACGTCTTATTACAAACGTCGCAAGAAAAAGAACTTAAACCTAAATGTGTGTCTTTATGTAATTTTAAATTCCAAGATAAACTGAACGTTTTATCACATTCATCGCAAGAAAATGGTTTTAAACCTAAATGTGTGTTTTTATGTCGTTTTAAATTTGAGGATTCACTAAACGCTTTATCGCATTCATCGCAAGAAAATGGTTTTAAACCTAAATGTGTGTTTTTATGTCGTTTTAAATTTGAGGATTCACTAAACGCTTTATCGCATTCATCGCAAGAAAATGGTTTTAAACCTAAATGTGTGTTTTTATGATGTTTTAAACTTGAGGATTGACTAAACGTCTTATTACAAACGTCGCAAGAAAATGGTTTTAAACCTAAATGTATGTTTTTATGTCGTTTTAAAGTTGACGAGTCAGCAAATATTTTACTACATGTATTACAAGAATGTAGTTTCTTTGCTGAATGTACACGCAAATGTTTTCTGATTTCTGCCTTAGAGTCCAACAATTTGTGACATACATCACAGATATAAGGCTTCAGGTTCGTATTCATTTCACTTTGAAGTTGACCACTGTTTTGTGGAACTTCGAATTTAATGAAGTAACCATCTCGCGGTAAAAGTGCAGCTTCTTCTGAACCATCGTCTGATTCTTCTTTAATTTCTGTTTTTATTTCATCACATAGCACTGCTTCTTTGACAACTGGTTCCTCTATTTCTATTTTAATATTTTCAAAAACATTTTCTGTGTACATTGGTTCATTTAAACGCACATCAATTTCTCGCTTTATTTCTTGAAATTTTCTATTCTCCATTATAGTAAAACAGTTTTTCAGTTTACTAAAAACAAAAAGAAATACATTTTCACTATTAAAAAATATGAGCAATCCGTTAAAACAAATAAATCTAAAGAGCTTGAAAAATGAAAATAACCATTTGAAATATTTAAGGTGAATAAGTGAGGTTAAGTTGAATACAGGTAAAAACTTAATTGTAATAAATTAGTACTCTATAAAACATAAATTAAGTTCATGTGAAAATCAAGAGCAATTAATCATTTTGATCTTTAGGTTTATTACTTCCGAAATAATAAACTAACAAAGTTTTTCATTTAAAAATTAAAAGTTAAAATACCTTCATATATTAATTTATAATTTTCTCAAATATCAGTTGTTGTATTATATCTGGTGTTGATGGTTTTATGTTTCTAGAATTTTAACTTAATAAGAACCAAATATTAATAATATTTATTTGATTTAGCTGTAAAAAGTTAACTTTAATCTAAGAAGTATGTCAAGTTAAGGTCAGAGATAAACTGTCAATGACTTATATGCGTTTTTTGATCGTGAAGGCTGTTTCCCATTGCCGGTTTTCAATTGCTTTTAGCGGGTTTTATGAATTTCAATTTTTACTAAAGACTGATTTAAAATTGTTTTGTAGTAATGTAGTATTATTTCTCAAACGATTTGTTATTTATGTGTAAACCTTTCAATTAAATGGAGGTTCAAACACTCATTTTAAAAAGTAATGTTTGTCTATGTTCTATATAGTCAATGAAATAAATAATTAATGCTTATATAGTATGCATGAATGGGCTAGTGTCCTATGTCTTAATTTTTATAAAAATATGCTAAATATTGATAAAGTGGGTTACTAGAACCTTAAATGTCCAATTATTTTTTAATAACTACTTATATGTTAAGAGATATTAACAATTAAAAAAGTAATTCTGTCTCTTTAATTATTAAAGGGATTCAAAGTTGTACACATTCCAAATGCATATGACATCACAACCGCTGCCAACCTTACAGCTCATAAATCTCTGCTATATGTATTTATATATCAAAATATCAATATATTATTTACAGCTGTTTCAAGGAACAATCAAATTACAATATTATGTCTGTCTAAGCAGGGTTAAATAAAATAAAAACTTATTATTCTTTGACTTGACTTGATTATTTCGACTACCAACAGCTACCATTACCACAGTACTGAACTACTCAACAAATAACTGACGTTAAAATGCATTTCACGACATACAAATATGGCCGACCTTTTCTAGCGCTAAAACTACAATTCAAACTTTTAATTGCTATATCTCCGTCAATATTTAGATATTTAATAAAATAGACACGCCAATAGACAAGCCCATTTCAAAAAGTGATCGTTCAAAAGAAAGTTGAAATAGATGCAAATGTTTAATAAAGTAAAAAAGTAATTTGCAATTACGAATTATTTTATTAACTTTAAATTAAATAACAGTAGCAATTCGACAAAGAAACAACAAATCTTTTAAATTATTTATTTAATACAATAGATTAAAGTAAACTAAATAAATTTCATAGAGTATAATTCGTTACATAGTTTTTAAAATATTTATTACAAATCTGTACATAGTAAAACTGCTGCAAACATAAAATACAATTAGGTGAGGGACAAAACTAAGCACTTGAACTTAATGAGTTTTTTGATGTTTCTTTAAATATTCAGCAAGCGCAAAGCATTTATCACATTGATCGCAAGAAAATGGATTTAAACCTGTATGTGTGTTTTTATGTCGTTTTAAATGTGATGATTGTCTAAACGTTTTGCCACATTCGTCACAAGAAAATGGTTTTAAAATTAAATGTGTGTTTTTATGTAGTTTTAAACTTGAGGATTGACTAAACGCTTTATTACATTCATCACAAGAAAATGGCTTTAAACCTGTATGTGTATTTTTATGAGATTTTAAATGTGTTGATTGTCTAAACGTTTTACCACATTCGTCACAAGAAAATGGCTTTAAACCTGTATGTGTATTTTTATGAGATTTTAAATGTGATGATTGTCTAAACGTTTTACTACATTCATTACAAGAAAATGGTTTTAAACCTAAATGTGTGTTTTTATGATGTTTTAAACTTGAGGATTGACTAAACGTTTTACTACATTCATTACAAGAAAATGGTTTTAAACCTAAATGTATGTTTTTATGTCGATTTAAAGTTGATGAGTCAGCAAATATTTTACTACATGTATTACAAGAATGTAGTTTCTTTGCGGAATGTACACGCAAATGTTTTATGATTTCTGCCTTAGTGTCAAACAATTTGTGACATACATCACAGATATAAGGCTTAAGGTTCGTATTCATATCACTTTGAAGTTGTTGCTCTGGAACTTCAAGCTTTATGAAGTAATCATCTCGGGGTAGATGTGCAGCTTCATCTGAGTTGTATTCTGGTTCTTCTTTAAATTCTGTTTTTATTTCATCACATAGCGCTGCTTCTTTGACAACTGGTTCCTCTATTTCTATTTTAATATTTTCAAAAACATTTCCTGTTGGTTCATTTAAACGCACATCAATTTCTCGTTTTATTTCTTGAAATTTTCTATTCTCCATTATAGTAAAACAGTTTTTCAGTTTACTAAAAACAAAAAGAAATACATTTTCACTATTAAAAAATATGAGCAATCCGTTAAAACAAATAAATCTAAAGTGCTTGAAAAATGAAAGTAACCATTTGAAATATTTAAGGTGAATAAGTGAGGTTAAGTTGAATATAGGTAAAAACTTAATTGTAATAAATTAGTACTCTATAAAACATAAATTAAGTTCATGTGAAAATCAAGAGCAATTAATCATTTTGATCTTTAGGTTTATTTCTTCCGAAATAATAAATTAACAAAGTTTTTCATTTAAAAATTAAAATACCCTTATATATTAATTTATAATTTTCTCAAATATCAGTTGTTGTATTAAATCTGGTGTTGATAGTTTTATGTTTTTAGAATATTAACTTAATAAGAACCAAATACTAATAATATTTATTTGATTTAGCTGTAAAAAGTTAACTTTAATCTAAGAGGTATGTCAAGTTAAGGTCAGAGATAAACTGTCAATGGCTTAAATGCGTTTTTTGATCATGAAGGGTGTTTCCCATTGCCGGTTTTCAATTGTTTTTGGCGGGTTTTATGAATTTCAATTTTTACTAAAGACTGATTTAAATTTGTTTTGTAGTAATGTAGTATTATTTCTCAAACGATTTGTTATTTATGTGTAAACCTTTCAATGAAATGGAGGTTCAAACACTCATTTTAAAAAGTAATGTTTGTGTATGTTCTATAGAGTCAATGAAATAAATAATTAATGCTTATATAGTATGCATGAATGGGCTTGTGTCCTATGTCTTAATTACTATAAAAATATACTAAATATTGATAAAGTGGGATACATTTAACACCAGTTATTTGTTGAGTAGGTCAGTGCTATGGTAATGTTTTGGTAGCTGTTGGTAGTCGAATAATCAAGTAAAATCAAAGAAGAGTAAGTTTTTATTTTATTTAACCCTGTTAAGGCAGACATAATATTGAAATTTGATTGTTCCATGAAATAGCTGTAAATAATATTTGATATATAAATACATATAGCAGAGAATTATGAGCTGTAAGTTTGGCAGCGGTTGTGATATCACACGCACTTGGAATGTGTACAACGTTGAATCACTTTAATAATTCAAGAGACAAAATGACTTTTTTAATTGTTAATATCTCTTAACATATAAGGAGTATAAGGAAATAATTGAACATTTGAGGTTCTAGTAACCCACTTTATCAATATAAAGTACACTTTTATTGAAATTAAGACATAGGACACAAGTCCATTGTGTCCAGCTGTAATCTGGTTGATGAAAGAGGTCTCTGGTGGCGCAAATATAAATGAATTTGATATAAAACAATAAATAATTTGTAATTTGACAAAAATGTTAAAATAAATAATGAATTTGGCAACATTTTGCTGCTTAAAGGAGCAAAATGCGTGTTCCAAAATTAACCAAATATTCTGGAAAGATTTTATTTCAAAATAGAAACAGAAAGTTGAATTGGGAAAAAGGTAGAAAGTTCAAAATTGGAATATGTATGGTTGTTTAATGAAATAAAAAAGTAAATGACAGGGAAATCACTATACATATTATTGATTTAATAAAATAGATTAAAATAAAATAATACAGTGTCTATATTTCAATATCAAACTTACAGTATAATTCGTTAAATAGTTTTTATAATATTTATTAAAAAAATTGTACATATTGTTAGGTGAAGAAGACACTTAAATCTAAATGAGTTTTTTGATGTTGCTTTAATTTTTTTAGTTTAATTTTAGTTTAGTTTTTAGCCAGGTCCTCTAATTTTTTCAACCACGCCCCAATTTCCAATTTATCAATTCCTAATTTCAAAAAATGTTAAAATTGAACACCGTAATACACATACCAAATTTCAACTTTCTATCTTTTACGAATTAAAAGTTACAGAGCAAAAAATAAAAAATTTTTTTTTAGTTTTTCCAAAATTACGGGTTTTCAGGAAATTTAGGGGAAAATTCGGGGACGCTAAAAGTCTTAGAAATTTTTTCTCTACGAAATAGCAAACTTTCAAAAACATTGAGGGAGCCGTTTTCATTCTACCATACGAATTTCAGCAACAAACAAACATATAAACATATAAATATACATACACTTGGAACATTATAATATAGGATATTTCCTAATACATTTCATTTTTATATGAATTCAAACTTAAGTATTCTAGACTTTTACTACTTCCAAAAGTACTTTCTGCTTCTTCTTTTCTTGACCTTATCTCACCATGTTCCCTACTCCTCCTTCATTCTCACCGTTTCCTGCTTCTTCTTCTTTCTTCAATTTACACCTGTAAAGTGGTTTTGCTTTTCTTGACGCCAGGTTTATTGCTCAGCAGAGGTTTATAAACTATGTTCACAGGGGTTAACGAAAATATTGAACACGATTTATTTAAATATAAAAGGTTGTACTCTTTTGATCTTTTACATCAACAGCTGCTGCGTTATTTCTAACACATTATTTGGTCGATTCCTTCTCTCTTCCTGTTACTCTCTCTAATTTTTCTAGTCTGTAATTCCCTCTCTTTCCTCCCGCCTTCACCCTTGACTATCATTGTCATCCAAATCTTCCCTTTAATAACTGCACAGTCTTCTTTTCACTTTTTACTCTTTTCTCACATGAATACTTAATGTGTTCCAGCGTTTCTATTTCTTTCCTGCACATCCTTTGCTCTCTATTTTCCTGCTATATGCTGCCTTCTCTTCGTTTCCCAATCTAAATATTACGATTAAATCTTATGTTCCTTGGGCCTTTCTCTCGTAACTCTCTCTCCAAAATCCTCTTGCATCTTTCATTATATTTTTTAACATTTGTAATTGAACGAAAGTTCAAATTATTAGAGTAGAGTATAATTCATTAAATAGTTTTTATAATATTTATTAAAGAATTTGTACATATTGTTATGTGAGGGGCACATCTAAGCACTTGAATCTAAATGAGTTTTTTGATGTTTCTTTAAAGATTCAGCTCGCGTAAAGCACTTATCACATTCATCGCAAGAAAATGGTTTCAAACCTAAATGTGTGTTTTTATGTCGTTTTAATTCTGATAAATTACCAAACGTTTTACTACATTCATTACAAGAAAATGGTTTTAAACCTAAATGTGTGTTCTTATGTTGTTTTAAATTTGAGGATTGACTAAACGTTTTATCGCATTCATCGCAAGAAAATGGCTTTAAACCTGTATGTGTATTTTTATGAGATTTTAAATGCGAAGATCGACTGAACGTTTTACCACATTCGCCGCAAGAAAATGGTTTTAAACCTAAATGTGTGTTTTTATGTCGTTTTAATTCTGATAAATTACCAAACGTTTTACTACATTCATTACAAGAAAATGGTTTTAAACCTAAATGTGTGTTTTTATGATATTTTAAACTTGAGGATTGACTAAACGTCTTATTACAAACGTCGCAAGAAAATGGTTTCAAACCTAAATGTATGTTTTTATGTCGTTTTAAAGTTGACGAATTAGCAAATATTTTACTACATGTATTACAAGAATGTAGTTTCTTTGCTGAATGTACACGCAAATGTTTTCTGATTTCTGCCTTAGTGTCAAACAATTTGTTACATACATCACAGATATAAGGCTTTAGGTTCGTATTCATTTCACTTTGAAGTTGATCACTGTTTTGTGGATCAGCGAGATTTTCAGCTGGAACTTCGAATTTAATGAAGTAATCATCTCGCGGTAAAAGTGCAGCTTCTTCTGAACCATCGTCTGATTCTTCTTTAATTTCTGTTTTTATTTCATCACATAGCGCTGCTTCTTTGACAACTGGTTCCTCTATTTCTATTTTAATATTTTCAAAAACATTTTCTGTGTACATTGGTTCATTTAAACGCACATCAATTTCTCGTTTTATTTCTTGAAATTTTCTATTCTCCATTATAGTAAAACAGATTTTGAGTTTACTAAAAACAAAAAGAAATACATTTTCACTATTAAAAAATATGAGCAATCCGTTAAAACAAATAAATCTAAAGTGCTTGGAAAATGAAAGTAACCATTTGAAATATTTAAGGTGAATAAGTGAGGTTAAGTTGAATACAGGTAAAAACTTAATTGTAATAAATTAGTACTCTATAAAGCATAAATTAAGTTCATGTAAAAATCAAGAGCAATTAATCATTTTGATCTTTAGGTTTATTACTTCCGAAATAATAAACTAACAAAGTTTTTCATTTAAAAATTAAAAGTTAAAATACCCTTATATATTAATTTATAATTTTCTCAAATATCAGTTGTTGTATTATATCTGGTGTTGATAGTTTTATGTTTTTAGAATATTAACTTAATAAGAACCAATAACTAATAATATTTATTTGATTTAGCTGTAAAAAGTTAACTTTAATCTAAGAGGTATGTCAAGTTAAGGTCAGAGATAAACTGTCAATGGCTTAAATGCGTTTTTTGATCATGAAGGGTGTTTCCCATTGCCGGTTTTCAATTGTTTTTGGCGGGTTTTATGAATTTCAATTTTTACTAAAGACTGATTTAAACTTGTTTTGTAGTAATGTAGTATTATTTCTCAAACGATTTGTTAATTTATGTGTAAACCTTTCAATGAAATGGAGGTTCAAACACTCATTTTAAAAAGTAATGTTTTGTATGTTCTATAGAGTCAATGAAATAAATAATTAATGCTTATATAGTATGCATGAATGGGCTTGTGTCCTATGTCTTAATTTCTATAAAAATATACTAAATTGATATTGATAAAGTGGGATACATTTAACACCAGTTATTTGTTGAGTAGGTCAGTGCTGTGTTAATGTTTTGTAGCTGTTGGTAGTCGAATAATCAAGTAAAATCAAAGAAGAGTAAGTTTTTATTTTATTTAACCCTGTTACGGCTGACATAATATTGAAATTTGATTGTTCCATGTGTTCAGTACAAAATTAGTACAGAACATAAGAAGATGTCTCTGTTGGCATTCCAACATTATAATGTATTGTTGTCTCTAATAGAAGTAATGCGCATGACTACAATACGACGACTGCTGTACGCTACAGCGATATGGCATTCGTGTCAGTTGTGTTTTGGGCTTCTACACTGTCAAGATCATAATTCCCAACCATCTTGTTATTATAAGAATGTTGGTTCAAAGTTATTAAAAAGTGTAAAATTATTTTATCATTAAACAATTGAATAATTATTCAATCTACAAATACTCGCATGGTTTTATTTCGTACATGCGAAGCTGGTCCTTCGAGTCTTACAAAGCCGATCCTTCGAGTTTATTAACCGCGTGTGTTTTTCATTGTATTTTTGGCGTTTTATTACATTTGCCCCTTGGCGATTGCCATTGATTGGGTAAATGGGACGCTCTATTTTGGCGGATTCACGGAGGATTTGGATATTTTACAATTACATTTCCAGAAGCCTTACAAGCGAAGCTGGATATTTTACAATTACATTTCAAGAAGGTTTTAAATCCTACAAAAAAAAAAAAAAACTGGCCTTACAAGCCATTGGTACCCGCGTGTGATTTGGTGGTGTTTTGAGGTTACATCTGTATAGTAACCAGCACAAGTGCAAGCTATTTTGTTACATTTACCATATGGCGGCCTGGCAAGTCATCAATTGCCATTGATTGGGTAATGCAACGCTGGATTCAGACGGTTTGATTACTACACATTTATTTTTCAAGAAAAATTATTCATTACGGAAGAGGATACATGGATGCTGGAAGAGAGTAAAATACTTCTTTACTCATGAAGGTACAAAGTTATTATTACTATCTGCAAGTACCAATCTATTAAAAACTTCTCATGTTGCTGGATTAACCTGGATTAGTTTGTCATCCACGTTTCATCTATCATATAAGTACGAATCTATCACCTAAGCAAGATGGAGGGATTGAAAAGGCTTAGATCGGCGCGGACGGCTGCAAAAAGTGCAATATCACGGATGGACAATTACGTCAGCGACCCAAGGGCTCTCGACTCCGCTACAGTGGAGGTGCTGCAGGTGAAAAAAGAAAAGATGATGACTACATTCCAATCGTACGAGCTCACGCAGTACAGCATTTTAGAAATTGATGATCAAGATGAGGAAGACATTGAAGAAGTTGAAGAGAAGTATTTTAACATTATTGCAAAATTAAATGCTAGCATCAATAAGTTAAAAGAAGTTAATAGGCCTGAATTAGTTCCATTGAAGCTCCCAGCGGTGGAAATTCCAACCTTCGATGGCAAGGATATAACCAGGTTTAAGCCCTTTTATGAGCTCTTCCAAGCAGTGGTTCACAATAATGCATCATTGTCCGATGTTCAAAGACTTTTTTATTTGAGAAAGTATCTCGTTGATGAGGCTCTCTCAATAATTATAAATCTGCCGCTTGTGAACAGTTCATACAAAGAGGCTATTGATTTATTGTTAGCGCGGTATGAAAATAAGGCGAGATTAATCTTTTATCACATTAATATAATACTTGATATTCCCAACATGCAGAAAGGTACTGCAGTCGATATAAGGGCTTTTTTATGTCAAGTAAAACAGCAATTACAAGCGTTAAAAAATCTTGATGAGCCTGTAGACAAGTGGGATATGATTTTAATCTCGGCCTTAAGTAGAAAATTAGATATCGTTACTAACCGCACGTTCCACATGGAAAGAAATTTAGAAGAACTGCCTACTATGGCAGAATTTATTTCATTTTTAGAAAGACGTGCAATTGCAATTGAGTATAGTTTAGATTATAAAAATATGTCACATGACAATAATAATAAAGGAAATGTGGTTCCAAGAAAATTGTATAATAAAAATAAGTATTCACATAATAATATTGTATGTAATCTTGCTATTTGTGAATATACAAACCTTGAGAATGTTATGAAACAATCTTGGACAACTGAGAAAGTCCCAGAGGAATCAGATAAGTTTTCTGAGGATTACTTAAAGGCTGAACATAAATTTCAAAATTCAGTAGCACTTAAAAATAATTTAACTGTTGATTTGCCATTACTCAGCCTAGTAAATAAAATAGAATTGGAGGATTCTTTCTCAGTTGCCCCGCAAAGATTTAATGTGTTGGAAAAAAGATTTAGACACAATCCTTCATTATTGGAGGTTTATAAAACATTATTAAACAGATCAACCAGTATTATGACATTAGGTTTAAAACACAATATTATTTTTATAAATATTAAAATAAAAACAAATTTAATTTGCTACAAGTCCAGTGTAGCTCCATCAAGTAAGGTACTTACAATACCCCAGCTTGAGATTATTAGCGCAGTGTTGCTGGTGCGAATCAAACAAGCAACAAATAAAATTTTTGATTCAAATACAATACTTCCATCAGATATTAATTGCAATGTTTACAACATTGATGTAAAACAAACATCTGTACTGTTGGAATTGTTAAAAGATAATTGTTTCAATAACATTGTAACTATTGAGTTGATGATTGTTGTGTACATTATGCAATTGATAATGTATGCTACATTGATAATTATGGTTTCTGTTATATTTAGGATAGTAATTAATTTGTTTTATATTATTTTCACAAAATTATGTAGACTACCATAGAGTTAAGAAGTTTATGTTATTTTGTGTAATTTTGTTTATAATAGTTTTAAGAAGTTCACATTATTTTTTGTAAATTGGTTTATAATAATTTTATGTAACATTGTATAATTTGATATTGGTTGTGAGCTTATCTACTTCTGCTGGCTGGCAATTTATGTTCAGTACAAAATTAGTACAGAACATAAGAAGATGTCTCTGTTGGCATTCCAACATTATAATGTATTGTTGTCTCTAATAGAAGTAATGCGCATGACTACAATACGACGACTGCTGTACGCTACAGCGATATGGCATTCGTGTCAGTTGTGTTTTGGGCTTCTACACTGTCAAGATCATAATTCCCAACCATCTTGTTATTATAAGAATGTTGGTTCAAAGTTATTAAAAAGTGTAAAATTATTTTATCATTAAACAATTGAATAATTATTCAATCTACAAATACTCGCATGGTTTTATTTCGTACACCATGAAATAGCTGTAAATAATATTTGATATATAAATACATATAGCAGAGATTTATGAGCTGTAAGTTTGGCAGCGGTTGTGATATCACATGCACTTGGAATGTGTACAACGTTGAATCACTTTAATAATTAAAGAGACAAAATGACTTTTTTAATTGTTAATATCGCCTAACATATAAGGAGTATAAGGACATAATTGAACATTTAAGGTTCTAGTAACCCACTTTATCAATATATAGTACACTTTAATAGAAATTAAGACATAGGACACAAGCCTATTGTCTGGTTGATGAAAGAGGTCCCTGGTGACGCAAATATAAATGAATTTGTCACAAAACAATAAATAATTTGTAATTTGACAAAAATGTTAAAACTATTTGCTGCTTAAAAGAGCAAAATGTGTGTTCCAAAATTAACCAGTCGCCCTGGATGACTTACTGATGGGGCACAACATGAGTGTGTGGTTCACGTCTTAATGATGAAAGAACATCCTGGAAAGAATTTGTTTCAAAAAAGGAACAGAAAGTTGAATAGGGACAAAGGTAGAAAGTTCAAAATTGGAATATGTATGGTTGTTTAATGAAATAAAAAAGTAAATGACAGGGAAACCACTAATACATAATACTATTGATTTAATAAAATAGATTAAAATAAAATAATACAGTGTCTATATTTAAATATAAAACTTACAGTATAATTCGTTAAATAGTTTATATAATATTTATTAAAGAATTTGTACATGTTGTTATGTGAGGGGCACATCTAAGCACTTGAATCTAAATGAGTTTTTTGATGTTTCTTTAAATATTCAGCTCGTGTAAAGCATTTTTCACATAAAGCGCAAGAAAACGGTTTTAAACCTAAATGTGCATTTCGATGCAATTTTAAATGCGATGATTGACTAAACGTTTTATCGCATACATCGCAAGAAAATGGTTTTAAAGCTAAATGTGTGTTTTTATGCAATTTTAAATGTGAAGATTGACTAAACGTCTTATTACATTCGTTACAAGAAAATGGTTTCAAACCGGAATGTGTGTTTTTATGTCGTTTTAAATGTGTTGACCGACTAAATGTTTTATTACATTCATCACAAGAAAATGGTTTTAAACCTAAATGTGTGTTTTTATGTAGTTTTAAATTCCATGATTGACTAAACGTTTTATTACATTCATCACAAGAAAATAGTTTCAAACCGGAATGTGTGTTCTTATGTAATTTTAAATGTCCTGATTGACTAAATGTTTTATCACATTGATCGCAAGAGAATGGCTTAAAACCTAAATGTGTACTTGCATGTTGTTTTAAATGCGATGATTGACTAAACGTTTTGCTACATTCGCCGCAAGAAAAGCGTTTTAAACCTGAACCTTTGTTTTTTTGTAATTTCAAATTTGATATATTTTTTTCTGAATGTACCCGCAAATGTTTGATAATTTCTGTTTCATTACCAAACAATTTGTTACATACTTCACAGATATAAGGCTTCAAGTTTGTATTAATTTCATTTGGTAGCGGTTCAGCGATATTTTCAACTTGAACTTCGAACTCAATAATGTGCTCAGTTTGCCGCGGTAAAATTTCAGCTTTCTCTACATTATCGAATGGCTCATCTTTAATTTCTGTTTTTATTTCATCGCAGGATTCTATTTCTTTGACGAAATGCTCCTCTTTTATTTCGCTCTTGATATCTTCGTTTACTTTTGATATTTCCATTTGTTCACTATAAACAAAAATTAGTTTATCACTATAAAAAAATATGAGCTTGTGACATAAAGAAGTAAGGTTAAGATGAACAAAACTTCTTTGCCATAAATTAGTAGGTTACGAAATATGGTAATTATTAAATACAGCTATACACTTTTGTTTTTCACTTTGTAAAAAAACTACTGCATTTTTATATGTTTTATTATGCTTATTGAATTCTCAAAACATGTCAAATTGACTACGTAATAATTATTTTACCACTTTTAATTAATAAATAGGAGATATTGAGGGGTTAAAGTTGACCAAAAAATGTGACTAGCTGACTAGTGAAAAAAGTGTATAGCTGTATTTAATAATTACCCGAAATATAAAGAAAATAAATAAAGATAATATAAAAAGCATGATTCAAGTTATTAAGGCTACTTTATCATTTTTATTCATGTACTCCCAAAATATGACGTAGTACGACAGGTTTGTTCCATAAAAATTTATTTAAAAATAAAATGTTAATATACATTTACATATTAGATAACACTACTCTCAAATACGTGGTGCTATTAAACATTAACTAAAAAAATGCAAATACAATTATTTATATATAAATTTGTCTCAATCTTTTATATGAGTTGGAAGTATTGGGTCGTATGTTGATAAGACACTTTTAGCAAAAATCAGCTCTTTCCTATTACTCTGTCGATAACAATGGTCGCCGGTTCTGTTGGTTGATTACTTTACTAAGAGATGGGCTTGTGTCTATGTCTTAATTTCTATAAAACTGTACTATATATTATTAATTAGTTACTAGAACCTCAAATGTTCAATTATTTTTTAATAACTCCTTATATGTTAAGAGATATTAACAATTAAAAAAGTAATTTTGTCTCTTTATTTATTAAAGGGATTCAACGTTGGAGAACATTCCAAGACATGTGTCCTCACATCCGCTATGTTGCTATCTCTTTAATACAACAGAGCGTAAAAGAGATAGCATATTCATGACAGAACTATGACAAGTTTACAGGTTACCAACCTTACAGCTCATAAATCTCTGCTGTATGTATTTATATATCAAATAATATTTATAGCTGTTTCAAGGAACAATAAAATTTCAATATTATGTCTGCCGTAACAGGGTTAAATAATATACAAACTTATTATTCTTTGACTTGACTTGATTATTTCGACTACCAACAGCTACAAAACATTACCACAGCACTGACCTACTCAACAAATAACTGACGTTAAAATGCATTTCACGTCATACAAATATGGCCGACCATTTCTAGCGCTGAAACTACAATTCAAACTTTTAATTGCTATATCTCCGTCAACATTTAGATATTTAATAAAATAGACACGCCAATACACATTTATTAACATCAATTTCAATCAACAATTGAAAAATCGACCACTAAAAATGAGGACACAAGCCCATTGTCGAAACTACTTGGCACGTTGTTCAAATATTTTGGAAAAGAGAAAAATCTAGTAATGCACAAATGTTGCAGCTAGGGATTGTCAGACAATAGCCAAATTAAGGGATCTTAAGAAACTAGGTCCTTCAACAGTCAGTTCTATTCCAGAAATGTCCAGGATTTGCAACGTTGCACAATGAGGTGCGATAGCAAATACGATTAACTCCGTCATGGATTTGCCGACATTTGTTAGATTCGTTAGTTTCAATTCTTTTAAGTCTGTACATTGAATTATATTTTCTAATGAGACGTCTATGACATAAATCGTAAAGTTCCAATGAGAATTTACGAAACGAAACAAAAATTGCATTTAAGTACGAGGCGTGTTTTTTAAGTAAGTACCGTTTTGAAATTAAAAAAAGACGTGCAAAGATATCGCAATAATTGTATTTTTACATGAAAGCCTGTACCTTAATCTACTTTTCTACATAATTTCCGTGAATATTGAGGCACTTGTCATAACGTGGCACCAGTTTTTGAATACCCTCCTCATAAAATTCTGCCGCCTGACTTGTTAACCACTGTATCACAACTGTTTTGACTTCGTCATCGTCTTGAAGACGCTAGACGAAGACGCGGCCATCTTTAAATACTCTTACCCATTTCCTTACCATTCCATCACTCATAATGGTTTGTCCGTAAACTTCACAGATCTCACGATGAATATCGATCGGTTTTACGCCTTTAGCACTAAAAAATCGTATAACAGCCCGTACTTCACAATCGGCGGGACTCAAGATTGTCGGAGGCATCTTAAACACTCAGTAAACAACGTATACAATGAAGAATCAGACTGTAATGGCGTCAGTGCGTAGATAAGAGATGTAGGTAACCAGCGCTCATGCGCGGAACGCCGACCGTATCGCTGCAAAGGCGGAATCGCAAAACGGTACTTACTTAAAAAACATGCCTCGTATCATTCCCACTCACTGTTTTAATTCTTAATTGTATAGCATACTAGCTGTCCCGGCCACGCGTTGCTGTGACTAACGTTTTTGTCATATTACATTACATAGCGCCATCTATTGAATATTTACTCAATCTAGTCAACAGAATATTTACTCAATGTAGTCAACAGATGTCGCCATCATCGTCGCCAGATGTCATATGTCATATACAGATAATTAATAGACAAATAATTTGCAATAAGATAAATAAATGGAGATGTAAGCTATCCTATCTTTAAAGTTGGATCAAACTGCACACGGTGTACAAATTTGATTAAAATCGGTTAAGTAGTTTAGGAGTCATTCGCGGAGACACAACGTGACACGTAATTTATATATATTAAGATAAGCCTTGTTCTTAGAACCTTACAAGGACCATTATTAATTAATTATATACTAAATTATTACATAGTGCAAAATTTGAACTTTTTCCAAAGTTCTCTACCGGACCCCCCACTTTTCTTGATGCATCTTTATGAATTTTTTAATTTTGTAATATGTTCAATAGCGTAATACACTATTTCCAGTTTTTCTCCTGTTTTTCCAAAATTATGGAACTCCAAAAGTTTTAGAATTTTTTTCTTTACGAAATAGCCCATTTTCGAATAGAGCCGTTTTCGAATAGCCATTCAAAATTCGTACCAAATATATAAATAAATAAGAATATAAACATACACTTGGAACATTATAAAATAGGATTTATATTTAAAGATATCGTTTAGTTTTATAGTCGTGTTTTTTTTTTATAATTTATTTATTTATACTCGTATACTGAAACACAATATATTTTTTATTCATATATTTATAATATTTATTTTACGGAAAGAGAGTTTGTGAAAGATTTTCATTTTCTTCTGATCAGCATCCGCGCTGTTTTAAGGGCGTTCCATTTAAAGTTGCGGTACCAGGACATTGTGCTCCAATCATCAACAGCCGTATCATGGTACACACTGTTCAAATTGCTGCAAGTAAAACACAACGTTAGAATAGTACCAACACAAAAACAGAGAGTGAACATAAATGGATCAGGGTTACCAACTGACAACAACTGAATGTTGCCATCAACTCTGCACTGAAATATATTTTAGTCAATTCACTGAAAATCATAAATAACAAAAATCTAAATCAGCAACAAAGCGATGGCAGTTTCATTGGGTTGCTGCATATTTTTTTAATTTCATCTAACAAAACTAATTTTAATTTGGCAACCCTACACTCTAGAGGACCGTCACATCACGCGTCACGTAACGCAGGTGGAGCTACTTACCTGAAACCACATTGATTGTACCACCAGGCTCCTTGCCGCTGCTGAGCACAGTGACCGTATATCCATTCGTCCTGATCGTTATCAAACGTAGAGAACTTCATTCCGTTCAGGTTGTAGCTGTTGCTGTGAGGTGTTCCGTACATTGAGTCGCCTGAAACAATACCAAGAACACTGCGGTACAAACAAAACAACAACAGGACACACAACAACAACCTGAACACGTTGTTAACACGTTCACGACGGGACGGGGTGACGGAGGGGGATTACAACCACTAGACAACGGGGAAACAAAACATAAAACTTCCTGTTGTTTTACAAAAGTAAAACACAACGTGTTCCGCACACCGTGCTCCGTTCTCAACGTGTTAACCACATTACTTAATCAATAATATAACATTTAATAACACGTTCACGTCACAAAGTGTGTTTTGTGTTAAGTCTATTTGTTATGAACTCCTAATACCCGGTGTTACCCGGTTTGTCTAGTGTTGGGAGGGGGACATAATTTTAAATAAATTGGGTTGTGAATTATTTTCTATTAGTTTCTTTAATTTTTAAATATTTTTATAGAAGTCTGTAGAATAATAAGTAATTGATTCTATGGATAATATCATAACTTTATGCATTGCCCAAGACAGCTGTAAGTTGTATCTAACGTTTAAGTGTGATATCTCAAGAGTTAATGCATTCCCGAAACATATTCACGATCCTGGAATTTCGGGATTTGAAACAGTCAATCCTGGGATTAGTTATATAGCATTTTAAGAGTTAGGTTTAATATTTTTTTGCGTTACTCCATATAACAATTACATCCATAGGATAAATAGTACGCCACAAAAAGCGCGATATGATTTAACTCTGGTAAGTGGGACAATACATATAATGGCCCACAAATAATGATTTTGATCCAGGAACTTTTACTTTTTAACGAAATTAATTTATTTCTATCGCCACGGATTGTCACCGACATTTGACAGGATTCAACATGAAACTCAACCATCAACCTGTTGCCAACCAAGTTGGTCGTCTATGGGGCCCATTCTTTTTGTATTTGCTGTCCCAGCTACAACACTACTGCTCAATATGTCAAGTTATGCCTAATATCTTAACGGTCGACAGTTGGGTCTAACAATCTAGTGGTAACCAAGTAAACATTTTGGAGTAAATTCTACTTAATTTCTATTACATATCATGAGTTTTTTGTCTGGAACGTGTTCGTTTTCTATTCATTCGTTCATAGGAAAGGCCCTTTTTATGAGCTACAGACATTGCAACGACGGTTCACTGCTGAATTAAAAGCGGAGTCGGTTTATGATTTATGACCGGAGTTATAAACTTGAAACTAGCAGGGGTATAAAACTTAATGGAATTCTACTTTTTAGAGTCTGCAAAATATAAATATTTAAATGAAGAAATAAATAGATGTAATCTTTAGTACGGATCGTGATTTTTTAATGAATATTATTCATCTTCAACAATACTCGTTATATTAGTTTTTTACATTGTTTTGGTGATTTGGAGAATCCACGATCGGCAGGTCTGCGTTAGGTTTAAAACCTCTGTCTTACCATGGCTAGGTACTATCTTCGTTTATATACATTATATTCGGGGATTGAGGGAGATAGCGTCTGTCTATTACCATTAAAGAAATATTTGTTGAAAAAGTATAGCATATACTTTAAGCATACTGAACGAAATACTATACAAGTATACAAGTGTAACGGTGAAAAATATATTTTACTTGTCTAACCGCATCTCGTTTCTCTCGCACTTTGGAATAAATGAGATGAAAGTGAACTTAAAAAAAATATATCCATGTGGGAAAGAAACAGAAATACTTAATGAATGATGTTGGAAAAAGAAAGAATATTATTATGAAAAACTAACACAAAATCTGTGACAGGTAGAGAACTTGTAAAGCGTTAGAATAGAATTGTACGAGTGACTCGAACTTCACCAAATAGGGCACTTCACCAAATTGTTTACTGGGAAAGTGTCGTGCCTCAACAATATTGGTTGTGATAGCTCGCTAATAAATAATATACTCTAGGTGATGAATTTTTATTTGATTTTCAATTTATTTTTATAATAAAATCGGATTAAAAGCAAATAAATTGTACCGCTAGCTCTATTCACATTGTTCTTTCTTTAATTGTCGAGTTACCATTTCCAATATTTTCCAACCAATGAGTGACAGCAACTAAATACAACCGCACAAAGTAATATTAATTGATCAAACATTGGGCTTTGTGGTCTAATTGAGAACCACTAGATTTTATAGTCCGGCAGAATTGATTTCACATCTAAATAATGGACTGTAGAACTGTATCTAGTGTGAAGGAAAGGTATTGATATCTACTGTTAGAAACTGCTAGAAATATTCAAAATGGCGTCAAAGTTGTCACTAATGTGCTCATGCATTTCTTAATTGTTAACAAGAAGAATCTTTATTTCGCGTAAAACTCAGGGCAGGACTGGTGTTAGAGTAGAACACAAAACTAACTGCACTTCACTGGAAGTTTAGAAAGGACACAAGTTACAAAACTTACCGGCAGTTCCGCTGTAACCGTTAATTGTCAGTTGGAATCCAGTACTGGAAGAACCGATCATAAAGGTCTCGTAACGGGCGTACGCCTTGGTCCCGTTATGCGCCTCCAGATCAACGTACAGCTCATGGTGTCCTTCTTTTGTGATCTGCAACGAATACCAGTCATAATGAATTCCATTTCTTCTGAATGTTGTCAGCAACAGACTAACTTCCACGATAATGGGCTTGTGTCCTATATAATTTCTATAAAAGTGTACTATATATTGATAAAGTGGGTTACTAGAACCTCAAATGTTCAATTATTTTTTAATAACTCCTTATATGTTAAGAGATATTAACAATTAAAAAAGTCATTTTTTTCTTATTAATTATTAAAGGGATTCAACGTTGTACACATTCCAAATTCATGTGACATCACAATCCTTGTGTAAGGTTACCAACCTTACAGATCATAAATCTCTGCTTTATGTATTTACATATCAAATATTATTTACAGCTATTTCAAGGAACAATCAAATTTCAATATTATGTCTGCCTTAGCAGGGTTAAATAAAATAAAAACTTATTATTCTTTGATTTGACTTGATTATTTGACTACCAACAGCTACAGAACATTACCACAGCACTGACCTACTCAACAAATAACTGACGTTAAAATGCATTTCACGTCATACAAATATGGCCGACCATTTCTAGCGCTAAAACTACAGTTCAAACTTTTAATTATATCTCCGTCAATATTTAGATATTTAATAAAATAGACACGCCAATACACATTTATTAACATCAAGTTCAATCAACAATTGAAAAATCGACCACTAAAAAATGAGGACACAAGCCCATTGATGACGTTGAAATGTTGTTAACAAATACAAACTGATCTACCTCATGGATGTGCTCGAGCCCGAGCCAATGACTGCCAGTTTTGCCGCCGAATCCGTCGCTGTATTCGGTATAATTTCTATAGAAGTTTACTTCCCCATTCAGTCTCTGTTGTATCACCTGAAATAAGGACATAAATTGTTTTTACCTAAAGTATTTCTAAAGATACCATAAATGCATTTAATCCTTGAAAGGATTAGCTTAAGGTTGCAAATGTCCAAGGCTATTTGTAATTCTATTATGAAAGATTTTTCCATGATTAGAAAAGGAATAAATTGAGTCACACAATGTAAGACATTAAGTAATTTATTTTACTTTTAAATAAATCTTAAATAAATATTTCAACTGGGTTAAAAACAACTTACTGTCCATTTCTGTCCGGTCAACGTCAGATCACAAAAGACCTCAAACGGTTCGCTCTGCATTGTGGGTTGTATTGTATAAATACCGGATGTACTGCCTAGGATATCTCCACAATCTGCAGGCGTATCTGTAATTAAGTCATCTTGGTTATTTTAGGCGTATGGGTGGATTCATATGACTTAATATATTTAAATTTGCCATCACTGCAGTGGTGCAGTATCCTTTAAATTCATGGAAATTCCTGGTAATTCTTTATTTAATAAATTAACGTTGATGCAGATAATGCAGATGTCCTGAATAATCAACCAAACAGAAGAACTGCGATCAGTAAGTTTACTGTTTAACTCACCAAAACATTCCACGGGACCTGGCAGCCACTTTCCATCAGAGCAGACGATGACCTGCTCTGTGTGGCTTTTGTACTTTGTTGTGCAGTTGTAGCGCAAGGCTTTGTTTTCTGAAATGGCTGCACCAGGTACTGGAGCTTCCACTGATCCAACAATCGAGTACGTTCTTTCTGAAATTATTTAATCCAACATTAACTAAACGTGATTAACATGAAGTTCAGCAAGTTTACTGACGATTAATTTTCAAAGAAGACGTACTTTGGCATTGAGGAGGTTCAGATGACCATGAACCATTGAGGCAGGTGATTTTGTCATTTCCTGTTAGTTCAAACAATTCCTCGCAGGAATACACAATGCTAGACAAACTGGGAACTTGAATTCCCGGAAGTAAGTGATCCACATTATCCACAGGACTGACTATTCTACCGTTGACTGGAACTGCAGGCAAAGTGCAGGGTTTGTTGCCTGAAAATGAGGAGAAATTTCCTTAAACCTCCAATAAAATTACTTTATTGACAATTCCAGTGAACTACTGGCCACAAACGAATTATAACAAATGAAAAGTTGTTTTTAACTCTCCCACGCAGCTGGAAATCTCCGGTTGCCAATTTCCATTTCTGCAGTAGATGACGGGTCCTCCTTGCAAGATATTTGGTGCAGGACAATCATAAAGCAAAACTTGATTTTCCTTAACCGTTGATCCTGCAACTGGAGCATCCTGAGAGCCAACAATCGAGTAGCTGCCTTTTTCCGGTGCATCCGGAACAACGCAGGCGGTAGTTTCTGTTAAAAACATTTATTATGATTAAAAAAGTAAATAATTGGTTAATTGCCTGCACTAGTTAATTTGGTGAGATTTGCATGTTGGAAAGTTTAACACGAGGCCGAGTTTTATCGGGAGTTACTTACTTTGGCACTGAGGTGGCTCTGTGGTCCATAATCCGTTATAACAGAGAGCTGTTCTATTTCCTACGATCTCAAAAGTTGCGTCACAGGAATAAATGGCTGTGGACCAATTAGGAACTTCTGTGCCATGTACCAAAGGGCAACCTGAACCTGAGAGTTCATAGCTTCCATGCGCTGGATTTGTCGGCAAGGGACATGTTACCTTTCCTGGAATATATAGAAATATACTATGTTTAGTCCATTGAAATTTGTTATTTTCCTTTTAGGGCATTATCTTACTCTGGCATTTTGTAAATTGCGTGTCCCATGTGCCATCAATACAAACAGCCGTGGAATGTGAATATGGTACGTAGCCGACGTCACAGTTGTACTGAATTACTGTAGAATTGGGTACAACTACTCCAGGATGTGTGTCAGCCAAAACTGTGTAACGTCCGTTCCCTGGGAATTCTGGCAAAGTACAGCTTCTGCAAGTTAAATGTTTTTTTCTGGATTAAAGTTAGTAGCAGTGCAGCAAAAAGTTTAATTTGTTTCGATTCTCGATGCTTGTCTGGTGCAAATAATCAATTTGGAAGCACAAAATACTACTGGAACAAGTTGTTAATAAAATAATAAATTGAGTGAGAGTTTTACCTCACTTCATGGTACTTACGAATCACACTGAAGAAGAGAGCCGGAGTCATGTTGGTCGTTGCAAGAAACTGGAAAAGAAAATGCAACTTGTACACACAGAAGTAGAATACAACGACCAGGGACAGTACTAAAAGATTTCTTTGTGTAAGAACAGAATATTTTTCATTTTAAAACTAATAAACTAAAATAAATAAAATTGATATCTAATAAACGTAATCATCAATGTATTAATTGTGACATTTAATTAATATTAAACAAAAAATAATTATGAAATTAAACAATTTTAAGTTTGGTTTTCCAAACAACTAGAATGTGAACGTTTAAGCACATTTAGCATTGACCCTTTTAAATTGAACTTTGGTTGGGAAAATCAGTCCCTTTTGAATAAAATTTTTTTAGTAATTCATTCAAATTATTTGCACATATTTTGAGATAAAAATGATCCATCAATCACAGTTATTGTATGTAAGGTTTATGTAACATAAAAATTACGTTTTATGTAGAAAATGTTATTCAAATATAATGTTCAATTACCTTGTTTATTGCTAGACGATGTTATAAAAACAAATTGAAATATTACCAAGTTTCGTTTAAGTAAAATGTTACCTAAATTTAAGCTAATATAGACATTTTGTGTATAGCGGAATTAATTAAATAACTTTTATTTCTAAATTGTGTACTACAGGTTATTCTTCTTCTTGTTTTTGGCTATTTATTATACTTTAAAATGTGCTGAAGAAATACAATTCACAGAATTACTGGTGTTTAAGAATATCGATTGTAAAAATTACAACTTACCTGACAGCAGCCCCAATTGGCACCACACTAACATTATAAAAATTTTCAACATTTTGTTTTCTGTGTTAGATTATTTTGTGTTTCACTTTATCGCGTTCACTTGTAATTGTCGTTAGGCCAGTTGGTCCAGGCATCTTATAGTCGAATTGACGAATGATAAACTGGTTCAAACTGCCAAAAATTCGCGTAAACAAGGTGAGAGGTCACGCGGATGACGTCATAGTGATAAGAACGGGATGTTTGTTAGCATGGAAATCCCAAATTAAGAAATAAATGATTAAAGAATTCAGTACGTGTTAACAGAATTGAGATCATCGCCGAATCACGTGATCAGTGGACGGTCAATTTGTTGTCAACGGCACAGCAGCGTTTTTTGAACGGCGCCTTGTCCAACTCGTGTACCCGATTCTTCCTCTTAAATATCTTACTCGAAGGTCATAGGTCACAAATCGACTTTTTGCAGATATCAGCTTTTAACATAATATCGTTATACTTTCATTAAATAAATGTAAAATAAATAAAAAGTTTTATTAACGATAAAAAACGTAAATTTATGTCAAACGAATGTTTTTTCCTAATGTAATCTGACATAACATTAACGTAAAAAAGTTAACTTAAATATAGAACGTGTATTAGAAAGAGTTGCCCTACTCTATAGAAGTTAGTGTCGCGGCACAACTACCTTAATTAC
This sequence comes from Panorpa germanica, assembly GCA_963678705.1. NCBI lineage: Eukaryota > Metazoa > Arthropoda > Insecta > Mecoptera > Panorpidae > Panorpa > Panorpa germanica. The sequence goes on along the minus strand of OY783208.1, from coordinate 22,595,333 downwards.
AGCAAAAGTTCTAAAATATTTTACTAGTTTAAGTATAATGTCTTATTTTCAGTTTAATAAATTTGTTGAAATTTGATAAAAGTTTGAATATTTAACGGATTCATATTCCTGAACCACCGCGGAGAAAATGTTGTAACATGGAAACGAATAATTGTGTGTTTTGTGACAGAACTCGCAGACCCGGAGTAGGAATAAGTAAACCCGTAAGAAATACCAATTGTTGACTGATCTGACCCTCGTACAAATCAATTGTTAAATTCCGACCTAATTATATAACTAAGACAAACATGAAAAATATGTTTCAAGAAATAACTCAAAACTTAAGCTAAAATTCAAATTAAAATGAATAATATATTTTGTTGACTTATCAAAAGGTTGCATAAAGTTAGAATTGCGTAGAAATTTAAAATGTAATGAAGCAGTTATTTATTTTAGAACATCACAGCATCAAACATTTAGAAAAAGTTGTCCATGAATTTAGGAATGGTTGCTATTATAATCTTCTTTTATTTCAAAAAATGCAGAAAATCTTTATATTTATATAAATGCGCGTATATTTTTTTAAATATCTTAATTTAGAAAACGCTGAATGTCAGTGTACCCGCATAATTTTAAAGCATCTTTTGATGCTTGATTTTCTTTATTTATCTTTGTTAAAGTGCCAAAGGTCACGGTGATAACAACAGGAAAGTGTGTTTTAGCTTGGTAATTCCAAATTTAGAGGAAAGTATTATATATGAAATTGTGTGATATAGTGTAATCAGTGGACTTTCCCATTTAATATTTCCTTGGTTTTTCCTCTTTGCATGAAGTGGACGGTCAATTTGTTGCCAACGCCACGGCAGCGTTTTTGGGCGGCACGTGTAATACAACAATTAGTATATTATAATATTCACTTAAAAATCTTCTTAAAAATTACAAAAGTTCCTAAACTTTTCAGCCCGTTGTTACCCTGTTCTTAATCTTGACGGGCTAAATATGTATTCAAAGAGCATCTAACAAAAGCAAAGTATCCTATTACGTAAAAATGTTGCCTAAATTATAACGTTTTGTTCAAGCATATCATTCTTCAATGACAAAACTGTAATGTGCCTGAAGACTAGAAGCAGATATTTGAAATCGGAGAAAAACCTTATTGACTTTATCAATGGATCTAATTTAATCTCTTTATTTTAAGTATCCATACTCGTGTTTATAGGTTATAAATGATGTATTGTAAATGTTTATATATTGTTTTAGGTGCTAATAACTATTGAAAATTGATGCACTCAAATATATATTAAAGAAGTATCAGCCGAAAGAATAGGACCTGAAGTTATTTGTTAACTTTGTTCATTTTAGAATTAGCTCCCCCCATTTACCGCTGTCATTGGAATAAATTTATCAAATTTCAAGCACAGAAAAACATTTTAGTCATATCAATCGACTTCCTTAAAATTGTATTATTGTATCTAAACAAAATTTTAATTCAGATTGACTTGTTGAATACCACTGAAATACAGGCAACTCGAATATTTGTAACCCTCAATATCTCCTATTTATTAATTAAAAGTGGTAAAATAATTATTACGTAGAGATTTTGACATGTTTTGAGAATACAATAATCATAATAAAACATATAATAATGCAGTAGTTTTTTTACAAAGTGAAAAATAATAGTGTATAGCCGCATCCAATAATTAACAATTCTGCAAAACGTTTCTGCCTTAAATACTCAATATGATAAAACGTGGAAAGTTTTGGAAAAAGACAGTTTTAAAAAACATTGGTAGAGCTGTTTCCGAGCCACCATTCAAAATTCAATAGTAGGCATTTAAGAAAACAACTATTTTAATTTACATGGATCATTATAATGTATGATGGTATGACGGACAGTTACGACAGTACCGACTTAAACATTGTCATATAAATGAGTTTTTTGATGTTGTTTTAAATTAGCAGCTCGTGCAAAGCATTTATTACATAAATCGCAAGAAAATGGTTTTAAACCTAAATGTTGTGTATTTTTATGTTCTTTTAAATATGACGACCGCTTAAATGTTTTATTACATTGATCACAAGACATAATGGAGAAAAGCCATTTACTTGTAACCTTTGTCAGAAATCATTTTTAATGAAAAGATCCTTTCAGGTTCATATGCGTCGACATGCAGGGGAAAGGCCTTTTTATTGTCGCGTTTGTAATAAGTCTTTCGTTTCGAAGGGTTGTTTAAGGGTGCATGAGAAAACGCATACTGCAGATAAACCTTTTAAATGTGAAGTTTGTAACAAAGCATTCTTTACTAGAAGTAGTTTAGATGTACATTCTAGAATCCATACAGGAGTTAAACCGTACTCTTGTGATATGTGTGATAAAACATTTTCCCAGAATATTTCACTAGTTATACATAGGCGGAGGCATACAGGAGAGAAACCTCATTTTTGTGAATTATGTAACGAATCGTTTAGTCGAAAGGATGCGTTGAAATCGCATGTTATGAAACATTTAAAAAATAAACCAATTAAACCAAAAAAATAGATGTTATGCGTAAAGTGATTTTATCACGTTTAGGTCTATTCATTCACGATTAGTGAATGTAAAATATTAAATGTATTTTCCCATATTTGTCAAATAAAATTTGACACAATTATGATGGAGAATTGTTAAGAATTAATGTTAACTAGATGTTAATTGTTATTGAAGTATAGAAGTCCTCATCAAGATTCAAACTTTAAACATTGTCTTTTAAAATGTATTTTAAGAGAAGTAAAACTGAAATTTTATTCTATTCTATATAAAGTTTCTATTATAATTGACTTTTTTTAGTTTTTCAAAAACTTAAATTTCTTTATGTTGATATCGTTGTGTTATTTGCTAATTATTTGGAATGAACTAATGTTGTTATATTTATAAAATTGTTTTAAGTATTTTATGCAATTTAGTAAGTGTCAGTTTATTAAAAAATGTTTTTCTATAACAATATTGTTTTATTGTATTTTATATTAATTTTTTATTACATTAATTGTGTGCCTTTCAGCTTTACATCTATAGCATTAGTAGAGTTTACCCCCGTCGCAATGCGACGTCTTTTTAGTGTGTATGATTTGAATCCAATAAAACCTTTGACTATCATTGTCATCCAAATCTTCCCCTTAATAACTTCACAATGTTTTCACTTTTTACTCTTTTCTCACATGAATACTTAATGTGATCCAGCGTTTCTATCTCTTTCCCGCACATCCTTTGCTCTCTATTTTCCTAGTATATGCTGCCTTCTCTTCGTTTCCCAATCTAAATCTTACGATTAAATCTTATGTTCCTTGTGCCTTTCTCTCGTAACTCTCTCTCCAAAATCCTCTTGCATCTTTCATTATATTTGCTGTTATTATTTTTTTAACATTTGAAATTGAACGAAAGTTTAAATTTGGTACACATATGTTTAATAAAGTAAAACAGTAGTTTGCAAGATTAAAAGTATATTTTATTGAACAATATATTCAATTATTTGAATTTAAAATTAGAAATAAAATATGTAATTGAAATTACGAATTATTTTATTAATATAATATTATTTTAAAATTAACGTTATTAATGCGACAAGGAAACTACAATTTGTTTAAATTATCGATTTAATAAATAAAATATAAAACTTATAATTCGAGTATAATTCGTTAAATAGTTTTTATAATATTTATTAAAGAATTTGTACATATTGTTATGTGAGGGGCACATCTAAGCACTAGAATCTAAATGAGTTTTTTGATGTTTCTTTAAATATTCAGCTCGCGTAAAGCATTTATCGCATAAAGCGCAAGAAAACGGTTTTAAACCTAAATGTGTGTTTTTATGATGTTTTAAATTCGATGAATGAATAAAAACTTTATCACATTCATCGCAAGAAAATGGTTTTAAACCTAAATGTATGCTTTTATGTCCTTTTAAATTTGCTGCTTGACTAAACGTCTTATTACAAACGTCGCAAGAAAATGGTTTCAAACCTAAATGTATGTTTTTATGTCGATTTAAACTTGACGAACTAGCAAATGTTTTACTACATGTATTACAAGAATGTAGTTTCTTTGCGGAATGTACACGCAAATGTTTTATGATTTCTGCCTTAGAGTCAAACAATTTGTGACATACATCACAAATATAAGGCTTCAGGTTCGTATTCATATCACTTTGAAGTTGATCACTGTTTTGTGGATCAGCGAGATTTTCAGCAGGAACTTCGAATTTAATGAAGTAATCATCTCGCGGTAAAAGTGCAGCTTCTTCTGAACCATCGTCTGGTTCTTCTTTAATTTCTGTTTTTATTTCATCACATAGCGCTGTTTCTTTGACAACTGGTTCCTCTATTTCTATTTTAATATTTTCAAAAACATTTCCTGTGTACATTGGTTCATTTACCCGCACATCAATTTCTCGCTTTATTTCTTGAAATTTTCTATTCTCCATTATAGTAAAACAGTTTTTGAGTTTACTAAAAACAAAAAGAAATACATTTTCACTATTAAAAAATATGAGCAATCCGTTAAAACAAATAAATGTAAAGTGCTTGAAAAATGAAAGTAACCATTTGAAATATTTAAGGTGAATAAGTGAGGTTAAGTTGAATACAGGTAAAAACTTAATTGTAATAAATTAGTACTCTATAAAACATAAATTAAGTTCATGTGAAAATCAAGAGCAATTAATCATTTTGATCTTTAGGTTTATTACTTCCGAAATAATAAACTAACAAAGTTTTTCATTTAAAAATTAAAAGTTAAAATACCTTCATATATTAATTTATAATTTTCTCAAATATCAGTTGTTGTATTATATCTGGTGTTGATGGTTTTATGTTTCTAGAATTTTAACTTAATAAGAACCAAATATTAATAATATTTATTTGATTTAGCTGTAAAAAGTTAACTTTAATCTAAGAAGTATGTCAAGTTAAGGTCAGAGATAAACTGTCAATGGCTTAAATGCGTTTTTTGATCATGAAGGGTGTTTCCCATTGCCGGTTTTCAATTGTTTTTGGCGGGTTTTATGAATTTCAATTTTTACTAAAGACTGATTTAAACTTGTTTTGTAGTAATGCAGTATTATTTCTCGAACGATTTGTTATTTATGTGTAAACCTTTCAATTAAATGGAGGTTCAAACACTCATTTTAAAAAGTAATGTTTGTGTATGTTCTATAGAGTCAATGAAATAAATAATTAATGCTTATATAGTATGCATGAATGGGCTAGTGTCCTATGACTTAATTTCTATAAAAATATACTAAATTGATATTGATAAAGTGGGTTACTAGAACCTCAAATGTTCAATTATTTTTTAATAGCTCCTAATATGTTAAGAGATAATAACAATTAAAAAAGTCATTTTGTCTCTTTAATTATTAAAGGGATTCAACGTTGTACACATTCCAAATGCATATCACATCACAACCGCTGCCAACCTTACAGCTCATAAATCTCTGCTATATGTGTTTATATATCAAAATATCAAATATTATTTACACCTATTTCAAGGAACAATAAAATTCCAATATTATGTCTGCCTAAGCAGGGTTAAATAAAATAAAAACTTATTACTCTTTGACTTGACTTGATTATATCGACTACCAACAGCTACAAAACATTACCACAGCACTGACCTACTCAACAAATAACTGACGTTAAAATGCATTTCACGTCATACAAATATGGCCGACCATTTCTAGCGATAAAACTACAATTCAAGCTTATAATTGCTATATCTCCGTCAATATTTAGATATTTAATAAAATAGACACGCTAATACACATTTATTAACATTAATTTCAATCAACAATTGAAAAATCGACCACTAAAAAATGAGGACACAAGCCCATTTCAAAAAGTGATCGTTCAAAAGAAAGTTGAAATAGATGCAAATGTTTAATAAAGTAAAAAAGTAATTTGCAATTACGAATTATTTTATTAACTTTAAATTAAATAACAGTAGCAATTCGGCAAAGAAACAACAAATCTTTTAAATTATTTATTTAATACAATAGATTAAAGTAAACTAAATAAATTTCATAGAGTATAATTCGTTACATAGTTTTTAAAATATTTATTACAAATCTGTACATAGTAAAACTGCTGCAAACATAAAATACAATTAGGTGAGCGACAAAACTAAGCACTTGAACTTAATGAGTTTTTTGATGTTTCTTTAAATATTCAGCAAGCGCAAAGCATTTATCACATTGATCGCAAGAAAATGGCTTTAAACCTGTATGTGTATTTTTATGAGATTTTAAATGTGATGATTGTCTAAACGTTTTACCACATTCATCGCAAGAAAATGGTTTTACACCTAAATGTGTGTTCTTATGTTGTTTTAAATTTGAAGAATGGCTGAACGCTTTATTACATTCGTCACAAGAAAATGGTTTTAAACCTAAATGTGTGTTTTTATGTAGTTTTAATTCTGATAAATTACCAAACGTTTTACTACATTCATTACAAGAAAATGGTTTTATACCTAAGTGTGTGTTTTTATGTCGTTTTAAATATGATGATTGACTGTATACGTCTTGTTACAAACGTCGCAAGAAAAAGAACTTAAACCTAAATGTGTGTTTTTATGTAATTTTAAATTCCAAGATAAACTGAACGTTTTATCACATTCATCGCAAGAAAATGGTTTTAAACCTAAATGTGTGTTTTTATGTCGTTTTAAATTCGATGAATGAATAAAAACTTTATCACATTCATCGCAAGAAAATGGTTTTAAACCTAAATGTATGCTTTTATGTCCTTTTAAAGATGCTGCTTGACTAAACGTCTTATTACAAACGTCGCAAGAAAATGGTTTCAAACCTAAATGTATGTTTTTATGTCGTTTTAAATTTGAAGAATGACTAAATGTTTTATTACATTCATCGCAAGAAAATGGTTTCAAACCTAAATGTGTGTTTTTATGTCGTCTTAAATTTGAAGAATGACTAAACGTTTTACTACATTCATCGCAAAAAAATGGTTTTAAACCTAAATGTGTTTTTTTATGTTTTTTCAAATTTGAAGAATGGTTGAACGCTTTATTACATTCATCACAAGAAAATGGTTTTAAACCTAAATGTGTGTTTTTATGTTGTTTTAAACTTGAGGATTGACTAAACGTTTTACTACATTCATTACAAGAAAATGGTTTTAAACCTAAGTGTATGTTTTTATGTTGTTTTAAATTTGACGAATTAGCAAATATTTTACTACATGTATTACAAGAATGTAGTTTCTTTGCGGAATGTACACGCAAATGTTTTATGATTTCTGCCTTAGAGTCAAACAATTTGTGACATACATCACAAATATAAGGCTTCAGGTTCGTATTCATATCACTTTGAAGTTGATCACTGTTTTGTGGATCAGCGAGATTTTCAGCTGGAACTTCGAATTTAATGAAGTAACCATCTCGCGGTAAAAGTGCAGCTTCTTCTGAACCATCGTCTGATTCTTCTTTAATTTCTGTTTTTATTTCATCACATAGCGCTGCTTCTTTGACAACTGGTTCCTCTATTTCTATTTTAATATTTTCAAAAACATTTCCTGTGTACATTGGTTCATTTAACCGCACATCAATTTCTCGCTTTATTTCTTGAAATTTTCTATTCTCCATTATACAGTATTTGAGTTTACTAAAAACAAAAAGAAATACATTTTCACTATTAAAAAATATGAGCAACCCGTTAAAACAAATAAATCTAAAGAGCTTGAAAAATGAAAGTAACCATTTGAAATATTTAAGGTGAATAAGTGAGGTTAAGTTGAATATAGGTAAAACCTTAATAGTAATAAATTAGTACTCTATAAAACATAAATTAAGTTCATGTGAAAATCAAGAGCAATTAATCATTTTGATCTTTAGGTTTATTACTTCCGAAATAATAAACTAACAAAGTTTTTCATTTAAAAATTAAAAGTTGAAATACCTTTATATATTAATTTATAATTTTCTCAAATATCAGTTGTTGTATTATATCTGGTGTTGATGGTTTTATGTTTCTAGAATTTTAACATAATAAGAACCAAATACTAATAATATTTATTTCATTTAGTTGTAAAAAGTTAACTTTAATCTAAGAGGTATGTCAAGTTAAGGTCAGAGATAAACTGTCAATGGCTTAAATGCGTTTTTTGATCATGAAGGGTGTTTCCCATTGCCGGTTTTCAATTGTTTTTGGCGGGTTTTATGAATTTCAATTTTTACTAAAGACTGATTTAAACTTGTTTTGTAGTAATGTAGTATTATTTCTCAAACGATTTGTTAATTTATGTGTAAACCTTTCAATTAAATGGAGGTTCAAACACTCATTTTAAAAAGTAATGTTTTGTATGTTCTATAGAGTCAATGAAATAAATAATTAATGCTTATATAGTATGCATGAATGGGCTTGTGTCCTATGTCTTAATTACTATAAAAATATACTAAATATTGATAAAGTGGGTTACTGAAACCTTAAATGTCCAATTAGTTTTTAATAGCTCCTTATATGTTAAGAGATATTAACAATTAAAAAAGTAATTTTATCTCTTTTAATATTAAAGGGATTGAACGTTGTACACATTCTAAATGCATGTGACATCACAATCCTTGTGTAAGGTTACCAACCTTACAGATCATAAATCTTTGCTATATGTATTTATATATCAAATTATCAAATATTATTTACAGCTATTTCTAGGAACAATAAAATTCAATATTATGTCTGCCCTAGCAGGGTAAAATAAAATAAAAACTTATTATTTTTTGACTTGACTTGATTATTTTACTACCAACAGCTACAAACTACATACTACAAACATTAACACAGCGCTGACCTACTCAACAAATAACTGCCGTTAAAATGCATTTCACATCATACAAATATGGTCGACCATTTCTAGCGCTAAAACTACAATTCAAATTTTAATTGCTACATCTCCGTCAATATTTAGATATTTAATAAAAGAGACACGCCAATACACATTTATTAACATCAATTTCAATCAACAATTGAAAAATCGACTACTAAAAAATGAGGACACAAGCCCGTTGTAATGACATTCGCTTCGGGTAGATTCGTGCTGTGGTAATGTTTTGTAGCTGTTGGTAGTCAAATAATCAAGTCAAGTCAAAGAATAATAACTTCTTATTTTATTTAACCCTGTTGCGGAAGTCATAATATTGGAATTTTATTATTCCTTGAAATAGCTGTAAATAATATTTGATATTTTCATATATAAATACATATAATAAAGATTTATGAGCTGTAAGGTTGGCAGCGGTTGTGATGTCACATGCACTTGGAATGTTTACAACATTGAATCTCTTTAATAATTAAAGAGACAAAATGACTTTTTTAATTGTTAATATCGCCTAACATATAAGGAGTATAAGGACATAATTGAACATTTAAGGTTCTAGTAACCCACTTTATCAATATATAGTACACTTTAATAGAAATTAAGACATAGGACACAAGCCTATTGTCTGGTTGATGAAAGAGGTCCCTGGTGACGCAAATATAAATGAATTTGTCACAAAACAATAAATAATTTGTAATTTGACAAAAATGTTAAAACTATTTGCTGCTTAAAAGAGCAAAATGTGTGTTCCAAAATTAACCAGTCGCCCTGGATGACTTACTGATGGGCCACAACATGAATGTGTGGTGCACGTCTTAATGATGAAAGAACATTCTGGAAAGAATTTCTTTCAAAATAGAAACAGAAAGTTGAATAGGGACAAAGGTAGAAAGTTCAAAATTGGAATATGTATGGTTGTTTAATGAAATAAAAAAGTAAATGACAGGGAAACCACTAATACATAATACTATTGATTTAATAAAATAGATTAAAATAAAATAATACAGTGTTTATATTTAAATATCAAACTTACAGTATAATTCGTTAAATAGTTTTTATAATATTTATTAAAGAATTTGTACATGTTGTTATGTGAGGGGCACATCTAAACACTTAAATCTAAATGAGTTTTTTGATGTTGCTTTAAATATTCAGCTCGCGTAAAGCACTTATCACATAAAGCGCAAGAAAACGGTTTTAAACCTAAATGTGTGTTTTTATGTCGTTTTAAATGTGTTGAGCGACTAAATGTTTTATTACATTCATCACAAGAAAATGGTTTTAAACCTAAATGTGTGTTTTTATGTCGTTTTAAAGTTGATGCTTGACTAAACGTCTTATTACATTCATCACAAGAAAATGGTTTTAAATCTAAATGTGTGCTTTTATGTCGTTTTAAATGTGTTGAGCGACTAAATGTTTTATTACATTCATCACAAGAAAATAATTTTAAACCTAAATGTGTGTTTTTATGCAATTTTAAATTCGATGATTGGCTAAACGTTTTATCGCTTTCATCGCAAGAAAATGGTTTTATACGTAAATGTATGTTTTTATGTCGTTTTAAATTTGACAGATATTCAAATGTTTTATAACATATATTGCAAGAATGTGGTTCCTTTGCGGAATGTACACGCAAATGTTTTATGATTTCTGCCTTAGAGTCAAACAATTTGTTACATACATCACAGATATAAGGCTTCAGGTTCGTATTCATTTCACTTTGAAGTTGATCACTGTTTTGTGGAACTTCGAATTTAATGAAGTAACCATCTCGCGGTAAAAGTGCACCTTCTTCTGAACCATCGTCTGGTCCTTCTTTAATTTCTGTTTTTATTTCATCACATAGCGCTGCTTCTTTGACAACTGGTTCCTCTATTTCTATTTTAATATTTTCAAAAACATTTCCTGTGTACATTGGTTCATTTAAACGCACATCAATTTCTTGAAATTTTCTATTCTCCATTATAGTAAAACAGATTTTGAGTTTACTAAAAACAAAAAGAAATACATTTTCACTATTAAAAAATATGAGCAATCCGTTAAAACAAATAAATCTAAAGTGCTTGGAAAATGAAAGTAACCATTTGAAATATTTAAGGTGAATAAGTGAGGTTAAGTTGAATACAGGTAAAAACTTAATTGTAATAAATTAGTACTCTATAAAACATAAATTACGTTCATGTAAAAATCAAGAGCAATTAATCATTTTGATCTTTAGGTTTATTACTTCCGAAATAATAAACTAACAAACTATTTCATTTAAAAATTAAAAGTTGAAATACCTTCATATATTAATTTATAATTTTCTCAAATATCAGTTGTTGTATTATATCTGGTGTTGATGGTTTTATGTTTCTAGAATTTTAACTTAATAAGAACCAAATACTAATAATATTTATTTGATTTAGCTGTAAAAAGTTAACTTTAATCTAAGAGGTATGTCAAGTTAAAGTCAGCGATAAACTGTCAATGGCTTAAATGCGTTTTTTGATCATGAAGGGTGTTTCCCATTGCCGGTTTTCAATTGTTTTTGGCGGGTTTTATGAATTTCAATTTTTACTAAAGACTGATTTAAACTTGTTTTGTAGTAATGTAGTATTATTTCTCGAACGGTTTGTTAATTTATGTGTAAACCTTTCAATTAAATGGAGGTTCAAACACTCATTTTAAAAAGTAATGTTTTGTATGTTCTATATAGTCAATGAAATAAATAATTAATGCTTATATAGTATGCATGAATGGGCTAGTGTCCTATGCCTTAATTTCTATAAAAATATACTAAATATTGATAATGTGGGTTACTAGATCCTTAAATGTCCAATTAGTTTTTAATAGCTTCTTATATGTTAGAGGATATTAACAATTAAAAAAGTCATTTTGTCTCTTTAATTATTAAAGGGACTCAACGTTGTACACATTCCAAGTGCATGTGACATCACAATCCTTGTGTAAGGTTACCAACCTTACAGCTCATAAATCTCTGCTATATGTATTTATATATCAAAATATCAAATATTATTTACAGCTATTTCGAGGAACAATCAAATTTCAATATTATGTCTGCCTTAGCAGGGTTAAATAAAATAAAAACTTATTATTCTTTGACTTGACTTGATTATTTAGACTACCAACAGTTACAAAACATTACCACAGCACTGACCTACTCAACAAATAACTGACGTTAAAATGCATTTCACGTCATACAAATATGGCCGACCATTTCTAGCGCTAAAACTACAATTCAAGCTTATAATTGCTATATCTCCGTCAATATTTAGATATTTAATAAAATAGACACGCTAATACACATTTATTAACATTAATTTCAATCAACAATTGAAAAATCGACCACTAAAAAATGAGGACACAAGCCCATTTCAAAAAGTGATCGTTCAAAAGAAACTTGAAATAGATGCAAATGTTTAATAAAGAAAAAAAGTAATTTGCAATTACGAATTATTTTATTAACTTTAAATTAAATAACAGTAGCAATTCGACAAAGAAACAACAAATCTTTTAAATTATTTATTTAATACAATAGATTAAAGTAAACTAAATAAATTTCATAGAGTATAATTCGTTACATAGTTTTTAAAATATTTATTACAAATCTGTACATAGTAAAACTGCTGCAAACATAAAATACAATTAGGTGAGCGACAAAACTAAGCACTTGAACTTAATGAGTTTTTTGATGTTTCTTTAAATATTCAGCAAGCGCAAAGCATTTATTACATTGATCGCAAGAAAATGGCTTTAAACCTGTATGTGTATTTTTATGAGATTTTAAATGTGATGATCGACTAAACGTTTTACCACATTCATCGCAAGAAAATGGTTTTAAACCTAAATGTGTGTTTTTATGTCGTTTTAAATTCGATGAATGAATAAAAGCTTTATCACATTCGTTGCAAGAAAACGGTTTTAAACCTAAATGTGTGTTTTTATGCCGTTTTAAATGCTGTTCTCGACTAAACGTTTTATTACATTGGTTGCAAGAAAACGGTTTTAAACCTAAATGTGTGTTTTTATGCCGTTTTAAATGCTGTTCTCGACTAAACGTTTTATCACATTCGTTGCAAGTAAACGGTTTTAAACCTAAATGTGTGTTTTTATGTTGTTTTAAACTTGAGGATTGACTAAACGTTTTACTACATTCATTACAAGAAAATGGTTTTAAACCTAAATGTATGTTTTTATGTCGTTTTAAATTTGACAGATATTCAAATGTTTTATAACATATATTGCAAGAATGTAGTTCCTTTGCGGAATGTACACGCAAATGTTTTTTGATTTCTGCCTTAGTGTCAAACAATTTGTGACATACATCACAAATATAAGGCTTCAGGTTCGTATTCATTTCACTGTTTTGTGGATCGGCGAGATTTTCAGCTGGAACTTCGAATTTAATGAAGTAACCATCTCGCGGTAAAAGTGCAGCTTCTTCTAAACCATCGTCTGGTTCTTCTTTAATTTCTGTTTTTATTTCATCACATAGCATCACAACTGGTTCCTCTATTTCTATTTTAATATTTTCAAAAACATTTCCTGTGTACATTGGTTCATTTAAACGCACATCAATTTCTTGAAATTTTCTATTCTCCATTATAGTAAAACAGTTTTTCAGTTTACTAAAAACAAAAAGAAATACATTTTCACTATTAAAAAATATGAGCAATCCGTTAAAACAAATAAATCTAAAGTGCTTGAAAAATGAAAGTAACCATTTGAAATATTTAAGGTGAATAAGTGAGGTTAAGTTGAATACAGGTAAAAACTTAATTGTAATAAATTAGTACTCTATAAAACATAAATTACGTTCATGTGAAAATCAAGAGCAATTAATCATTTTGATCTTTAGGTTTATTTCTTCCGAAATAATAAATTAACAAAGTTTTTCATTTAAAAATTAAAATACCCTTATATATTAATTTATAATTTTCTCAAATATCAGTTGTTGTATTATATCTGGTGTTGATGGTTTTATGTTTCTAAAATTTTAACTTAATAAGAACCAATAACTAATAATATTTATTTGATTTAGCTGTAAAAAGTTAACTTTAATCTAAGAGGTATGTCAAGTCAAGGTCAGAGATAAACTGTCGATGGCTTAAATGCGTTTTTTGATCATGAAGGGTGTTTCCCATTGCCGGTTTTCAATTGTTTTTAGCGGGTTTTATGGATTTCAATTTTTATTAAAGACTGATTTAAAATTGTTTTGTAGTAATGCAGTATTATTTCTCAAACGATTTGTTAATTTATGTGTAAACCTTTCAATTAAATGGAGGTTCAAACACTCATTTTAAAAAGTAATGTTTGTGTATGTTCTATAGAGTCAATGAAATAAATAATTAATGCTTATATAGTATGCATGAATGGGCTAGTGTCCTATGTCTTAATTACTATAAAAATATACTAAATATTGATAAAGTGGGATACATTTAACACCAGTTATTTGTTGAGTAGGTCAGTGCTATGGTAATGTTTTGGTAGCTGTTGGTAGTCGAATAATCAAGTAAAATCAAAGAAGAGTAAGTTTTTATTTTATTTAACCCTGCTAAGGCAGACATAATATTGAAATTTGATTGTTCCATGAAATAGCTGTAAATAATATTTGATATATAAATACATATAGCAGAGATTTATGAGCTGTAAGTTTGGCAGCGGTTGTGATATCACACGCACTTGGAATGTGTACAACGTTGAATCACTTTAATAATTCAAGAGACAAAATGACTTTTTTAATTGTTAATATCTCTTAACATATAAGGAGTATAAGGACATAATTGAACATTTAAGGTTCTAGTAACCCACTTTATCAATATAAAGTACACTTTTATTGAAATTAAGACATAGAACACAAGCCCATTGTGTCCAGCAGTAATCTGGTTGATGAAAGAGGTCTCTGGTGGCGCAAATATAAATGAATTTGTCATAAAACAATAAATAATTTGTAATTTGACAAAAATGTTAAAATAAATAATGAATTTGGCAACATTTTGCTGCTTAAAGGAGCAAAATGCGTGTTCCAAAATTAACCAAATATTCTGGAAAGATTTTCTTTCATAATAGAAACAGAAAGTTGAATTGGGAAAAAGGTAGAAAGTTCAAAATTGGAATATGTATGGTTGTTTAATGAAATAAAAAAGTAAATGACAGGGAAATCACTATACATATTATTGATTTAATAAAATAGATTAAAATAAAATAATACAGTGTCTATATTTCAATATCAAACTTACAGTATAATTCGTTAAATAGTTTTTATAATATTTATTAAAAAAATTGTACATATTGTTAGGTGAAGAAGACACTTAAATCTAAATGAGTTTTTTGATGTTGCTTTAATTTTTTTAGTTTAATTTTAGTTTAGTTTTTAGCCAGGTCCTCTAATTTTTTCAACCACGCCCCAATTTCCAATTTATCAATTCCTAATTTCAAAACATGTTAAAATTGAACATCGTAATACACATGCCAAATTTCAACTTTCTATCTTTTACGAATTAAAAGTTATAGACCAAAAAGCAAAAATTTTTTTTTTAGTTTTTCCAAAATTACGGGTTTCCAGGAAATTTAGGGGAAAATTCGGGGACGCTAAAAGTCTTAGAAATTTTTTCTCTACGAAATAGCAAAGTTTCAAAAACATTGAGGGAGCCGTTTTCATTCTACCATACGAATTTCAGCAACAAACAAACATATAAACATATAAATATACATACACTTGGAACATTAATAATATAGGATATTTCCTAATACATTTAATTTTTATATGAATTCAAACTTAAGTATTCTAGACTTTTACTACTTCCAAAAGTACTTTCTACTTCTTCTTTTCTTGACCTTATCTCACCATGTTCCCTACTCCTCCTTCATTCTCACCGTTTCCTGCTTCTTCTTCTTTCTTCAATTTACACCTGTAAAGTGGTTTTGCTTTTCTTGACGCCAGGTTTATTGCTCATCAGAGGTTTATAAACTATGTTCACAGGGGTTAACGAAAATATTGAACAAAATTTATTTAAATATAAAAGGTTGTACTCTTTTGATCTTTCACATCAACAGCTGCTGCGTTATTTCTAGCACACTATATGATCGACTCCTTCTCTCTTCCTGTTACTCTCTCTCCTTATTCCACTGTGTAATTCCCTCTCTTTCCTCCCGCCTTCACCCTTGACTATCATTGTCATCCAAATCTTCCCTTTAATAACTGCACAGTCTTCTTTTCACTTTTTACTCTTTTCTCACATGAATACTTAATGTGTTCCAGCGTTTCTATTTCTTTCCTGCACATCCTTTGCTCTCTATTTTCCTGCTATATGCTGCCTTCTCTTCGTTTCCCAATCTAAATATTACGATTAAATCTTATGTTCCTTGGGCCTTTCTCTCGTAACTCTCTCTCCAAAATCCTCTTGCATCTTTCATTATATTTTTTAACATTTGTAATTGAACGAAAGTTCAAATTATTAGAGTAGAGTATAATTCGTTAAATAGTTTTTATAATATTTATTAAAGAATTTGTACATATTGTTATGTAAGGGGCACATCTAAGCACTAGAATCTAAATGAGTTTTTTGATGTTTCTTTAAATATTCAGCTCGCGTAAAACATTTATCGCATAAAGCGCAAGAAAACGGTTTTAAACCTAAATGTGTGTTTTTATGCTGTTTTAAATGCGGTTCTTGACTAAACGTTTTATCACATTCGTTGCAAGTAAACGGTTTTAAACCTAAATGTGTGTTTTTATGTCGTTTTAAATTCGATGAATGAATAAAAGCTTTATCACATTCGTTGCAAGAAAATAGTTTCATACCGGAATGTGTGTTTTTATGTTGTTTTAAATGTGTTGACCGACTAAATGTTTTATTACATTCATCACAAGAAAATGGTTTTACATCTAAATGTGTGTTCTTATGTAGTTTTAAATTTGAGGATTGACTAAACGTCTTATTACAAACGTCGCAAGAAAATGGTTTCAAACCTAAGTGTATGTTTTTATGTCGATTTAAAGTTGACGAGTCAGCAAATATTTTACTACATGTATTACAATAATGTAGTTTCTTTGCGGAATGTACACGCAAATGTTTTATGATTTCTGCCTTAGTGTCAAACAATTTGTGACATACATCACAGATATAAGGCTTCAGGTTCGTATTCATATCACTTTGAAGTTGTAACTCTGGAACTTCAAGCTTTATGAAGTAATCATCTCGGGGTAGATGTGCAGCTTCATCTGAGTTGTATTCTGGTTCTTCTTTAAATTCTGTTTTTATTTCATCACATAGCGCTGCTTCTTTGACAACTGGTTCCTCTATTTCTATTTTAATATTTTCAAAAACATTTCCTGTTGGTTCATTTAAACGCACATCAATTTCTCGCTTTATTTCTTGAAATTTTCTATTCTCCATTATAGTAAAACAGTTTTTCAGTTTGTTCAGTACAAAATTAGCACAGAACATAAAATGTGTCTCTGTTGACATTCTAGTTTAATATTGTATTGTTGTCTCTGGTAGAAATCTTACTCAGGGCAACACAGCGACGTGTTGGGCAACACAACGACGACTGCTGTGCACGCTACAGCCGTATGGCATTCGAGTCAGTCGTGTTTTGGCTTTTGCACTGTCGTAGCATGATTCGCAACCATTTTATATTACAAGAATTTGTGGTTAAATTTATATTAAAAAGTGTAAAATTATTTTATCATTAAACAATTGAATAATTATTCAATCTACAAATACTCGCATGGTTTTATTTCGTACATGCGAAGCTGGTCCTTCGATGCCTTACAAAGCCGATCCTTCGAGTTTATTAACCGCGTGTGTTTTACATTGTGTTTTTGGCGTTTTTTTTACATTTGCCCCTTGGTGATTGCCATTGAAAGGGTAATTGGGACGCTCTATTTTGGCGGATTCACGGAGGATTTGGATTTTACAACTACATTTCAAGAAGGTTTTAATTCGTAAATGCGAAGCTGGTCCTTCGAGAATTAAAACAAATTTGGTCTTACAAACCATTATTAACCGCGTGTGAATTCGTGGTGTTTTGAGGTTACATCTGTGTAGTAATCGGCACATGTGCAAGCTATTTCTTTACATTTACCCTATGGCGGCCTGGCAAGTCATCAATTGACATTGATTGGGTAATGTAACGCTTGATTTAAGCGGATTCACATATATTTTGGATACTACATGTTCACATTTCAAGAAAAATTGTTCAAGAAATTTATTATACGGAAAGGGGTGCAAGGAACCTAGAAGAGAGTAAAATACTTTTTTACTCATCAAGGTACAATTCTATTATCATTATCTACAAGTACCGATTTATTAAAAAATTGCTAAATTCCTGGATTAAGCTGGATTAGTTTTCTCATCCACGTTTCATCTAACATACAAGTACGAGTTTATCATCTAAGCAAGATGGAGGGGTTGAAGAGGCTTAAAACGGCGCGGACGACTGCAAAAGGTTCGATTTCAAGAATGGACAATTATGTCAGCGACGCAAGGGCCCTCGAATCCGGTACGGTAGAGCTGCTGGAGGCGAAGAAAGAAAAGTTGATGGCTACCTATCACACGTACGAGCTCACGCAATCCAGTATTTTAGAAATTGATGAACAGGATGATGAAGACATCGAGGATGTAGAAGAAAAATACTTTAATATTTTAGCTAAGTTAAATGCCAGCATCACCAAGTTGAAAGAAGTTAATAGGCCTACTTGTCCTAGCTTAGTGGCATCCAAGCTTCCAGCGGTGGAAATTCCAACCTTCGATGGCAAGGATATAACCAGGTTTAGGCCCTTTTATGAGCTCTTCCAAGCAGTTGTTCACAATAATGCATCACTGTCCGATGTACAGAGACTTTTTTATTTAAGAAAGTATCTCCTTGACGAGGCTCTCTCAATAATTATAAATTTGCCGCTTGTGAACAGCTCATATAAAGAGGCTCTTGATTTATTGTTAGCGCGGTATGATAATAAGGCGCGATTAATTACTAATCATATAAATATATTACTTGATATTCCAAACATGCAGAAGGGTACTGCAATGGCTATAAGGGCTTTTTTATGTCAAGTAAAACAGCAATTACAAGCTTTAAAAAATCTTGATGAGCCTGTAGACAAATGGGATATGATTCTAATCTCAATATTATGTAGAAAGCTAGATTTATTAACTAGTCGCAATTTCCATATGGAAAGAAATGTAGACAAACTGCCTACTATGGCAGAATTTATATCATTTTTAGAAAAACGTGCGATTGCACTTGAGGATAGCTCACCATATAAAAGTATGTCAAATGACAAAAATTATAAAGAGTATTCGTACTCGAGAGTTTCCAATGTCACTACTCGCTACAATTTAGCATGTAGATATTGTAATATGGACCATCCCATTTTTAGATGTCCAAAATTTAAAATGGCTCCTTTAGAGTCGCGTAATTCATTTGTTCAAGAACATAAATTATGTTCGCTATGTTTAAAAGCCCATAGTGGCAGGTGCTCCCTTGAGAATAATTATAAATGTCATAAATGTAAAGGCATGCATAGCAAATTGTTATGTGATAAAACAGATGCTGGTTCGCTGGCTGGCAAGACAACTGAATCTCCAGTTGTAATGTGCTGTAGCAATGATAGCTTGGGGGGTACCATATTGCTGCCTACTATGAAGGTAAAAATTATTGACAATTTTGGTCGCGAGTTTCTAGTTCGTGCATTGCTTGATAGCGGTAGTCAAGCATCATTAGTGACTGCTGAACTCTTAAAAGAATTGCGTTTACGCACAAACACTCATCCTAGTAAAATAATTGGCATAGGCAATAAAGCCACAAAATTATATCACTCAGCAATTATAAACATACAGTCTAATTACGACAGAAATATTAATCACAAAGTGAATTGTCATGTAGTTGAATCTATCACTACGCATTTGCCTCAAATTTTTATTGACACATCCAAAGTTATTTTTCCCAAAAATATTAAGCTAGCTGATGAGCAGTATAATGTACCCTCGAAAATATCATTGCTATTGGGTGCGGATGTATATTTTGCCATTCTATTAGGTGGCTGTATTAAATTAAATAATGGCTCAGTTTTACAGAACACTACATTTGGATATGTAGTTGCAGGTAAACTGCATAATCAATTTAATTATAATGTTATTAATGAGCCAAAAATGTTTCAAAATCAAAATAATTATTCAAGTAATATTATAGTATCTAATTTTGCCATTTCTGACCATACAACCCTTGAGAATGTTATGGGGCAATTTTGGATGACTGAGAAGGTCCCAGAAAAGACAGACAAGTTTACTGAGGAATATTTAAAGGCTGAACATATTTTTAAAAATTCAGTACTACTTGAAAATAATACTTTTACTGTAGATTTGCCATTAGTCAGCCCAGTAAATGAACTAGAATTGGGGGATTCTTTCTCAGTCGCCCTGCAAAGATTCTGTGTGTTAGAAAACAGATTTAAACGAAATCCTTCACTATTGAAGGTGTATAAAAAATTCATTGATCAGTATATAGAGATGGGACATGCCAGGGAAATAGACATAAATTCTTATGATGTTTATAATACTCCTAATTATTTTTTAGCGCATCATGCAGTTACAAACGATGATAGCAAAACTACTAAATTGCGTGTGGTCTTTGATGGAAGCATGCGTTCTAAAAATAAGATTTCTCTCAACGATGTTATGCTGAATGGTCCTGTGGTTCAAGGCGAGCTCTTCGATATTCTCCTACTGTTTAGAACTTATGTGTACACAATTGTCTGTGACATAGAAAAAATGTTCCGCTGTATTCTCACAAATGACACTTACAATGTCTTACAAAATATCTTATGGAGAGATGATCCAGGTAAGCCCATCAGTTGTTTGCAATTAAAAACTGTAACATATGGACTCAAATCTTCTACCTTTTTGGCCACACGATGTCTCATAGAACTTGCCCATCGCTACAAACATAAATATCCTCTCGCAGCGAGAGCAATGTGCCATAATACGTATGTTGATGATGTCATAGTTGGGTGCGATGACATGGAAGAGTTATCTGAATTAAAGTCTCAATTAATTGGTTTGTTACAATTAGGTAATTTTAAATTACACAAATGGTCTTCCAATCATCCCCCAGTGCTCGACGACATCTCTAGTGATAAAAAATATATCAATGAATTAGATTTGAATAAATCAGCCATTATTAAAACATTAGGTCTAAAATACAATGTTATTTTGGATACATTTACTTTTAAATGTCCTAACACGAATAGTAACAATTTGAATACTAAAAGAAAAGTGCTTAGTTTTATTGGGACTTTATTTGACCCGTTAGGATTGATTGGCCCTATAATTGTAGTTGCCAAGTTAATCATGCAAGAGCTTTGGTTTTTGAAAATAGATTGGGACGCACCGCTGCCTGACAAACAATTACAGATGTGGGAAAAGTTCCTTAATGGTCTAAAGATAGCAGACAGCATTTCAATAGATCGACTTATAAAGGAGGAAAATTTTGTCACTGCAGAATTAATAGGCTATGCAGACGCATCTATGAAGGCGTACGGGTGCTGCCTATATTTAAGAACCATTACAGCAAATGACAACGTAAAAACAAAATTAATTTGTGCCAAGTCTCGTGTGGCTCCACTAGGTAAGGTACTTACAATACCCCAACTAGAGCTAAATAGTGCAGTTTTGTTGGCACAACTTGCGGTTAGAGTTAGTAATTTACTCAAAACTAGATTGGAACATAGAGTTTTCTTTTATTGTGATTCCAAAATAGTCCTTGCTTGGATTCAAGCGGACAAATTAAAAACCAATATCTATGTTAATAACAGAGTAAAGAAAATAACAGAGCTCACAGATAAATTCTCTTGGTACTATGTAAAATCAGCTGATAACCCAGCTGATATAATTTCTCGTGGTATAGAACCACAACACTTAAAAAATCAAAATCTTTGGTGGAACGGTCCCCAGTATCTATCCAATTCTCATTTTAAACATGATCATTATTTTGATTTAAATACAGTACTTCTATCAGACGATGAAGATAAAAACTGTAATGTTTGTAACATTGAAGTCGAACAAGCACCGTTAATGCTAGACTTGTTTAAAAAATTCTCCAATATCAATAAGCTACAGCGTGTATTAGCTTATGTGTATAGATTCTTTAATAATTGTAAAAAGGCAGTACACAGTTCAATTTGTTCTTATCTTACTATTTCTAAAAATAATATTTGTGGACATTTATCTCCACAAGAACTTCATAATTCTTTATTAATTATCATTCGCTCAGTTCAAAGGCAAATATTTTTTAAAGAAATAAAATGTCTCTTAGGTGGTATCATTATCAAGACCGGTATAGGTAATCTCCACCCTTTCATAGACAGCACTGGTTTAATTCGTGTTGGTGGCAGATTGCAAAATGCAGGCATTGCAAAAGATAAAATGCACCCAGTCATACTGCCAAAGGACAACAATATCACTTCTATCATAATCAAAAATGAGCACTTACGTTTGCTCCATGCTGGTGCTAGATTAGTACTCAGCTCCTTGTCTCAAAAGTTCTGGATTATCAATGGCATACGGGAGGTCAAAAAGGTACTATACAAATGTGTTATATGTTCACGATTGAAGGCTGAATCTGCTAAACAATTGATGGGTTCTTTGCCAGCTGACAGAGTTACAGCTACAAGACCATTTCAGCATGTAGGTGTAGATTTTTGTGGACCTTTTAACATAAAGATAGCTCGCATACGTAAACCATTGATTACAAAAGGTTACATTTCATTGTTTGTTTGCTTTTCTACAAAGGCCATACACATGGAAGTGGTTTCTGATTTAAGAACTGAAACATTCTTGGCATGTCTCAATCGTTTTATTTCTAGACGAGGCATGCCTACTAAAATTTATTGTGACAATGCTAAAACATTCAAGGGTGCTGCTAATGAATTAAAAGAGTTGTATAATTTACAGACTAATAAGTCTCATAGAAATAATGTTATAAGTTTTTGTAATAATCTATATATAAAATTTATGTTTATACCCAGTTATGCTCCTGAATTTGGTGGCATATGGGAAGCAGGGGTCAAAAGTGCGAAGCACCACCTTAAGAGAGTAGTTGGTAATTTGGCCTTAACTTATGAAGAATTAAATTCAGTTGTCATACAGATTGAAGGTGTGCTAAACTCAAGACCACTGCTTCCACTAAGCCCAAATGAATATAAGTATTTGACTCCAGCACATTTTCTAATTGGCACTGCTCTGATTGAATACCCTGAAGTTAATTTAACAGAGGTACCAGTCAATCGTCTTAAGTTTTGGAATATTGTTAAAAAACTAAAACAAGACTTTTGGCAAGCTTGGTCAAAGGATTATCTCACACAGCTTCAGAGCCGTCCCAAGTGGAAATATGCTAATGAAAACCTGAAAGAAGGTGATTTAGTCATTGTAAAGAATTTAAACTCACCCCCATTAAATTGGCCAATGGCCAGAATAACAAAGGTCTTTTTTGGTAAAGATGGAAAGGTGAGAGTGGCGGAAATAAAAATTGGTGATAAGATCTACAACAGACCCATCACAAAATTGTGTAGATTACCACTGAATTGATTGTTGTGTACATTATGCAAATGATAATGTATGCTAAAATGTTAATTACGTTTTCTGTTATCTTTAGAATAATTGTTATTTTGTTTTATTTTATATTATTCTCATACAATTATGTAGACTATCATAGATTTAAGAAGTTTGTAAATTTATGTAGCTCTATGTATTAATGTATTTTTATATATATTTTAAGTTGGTTGTGGGATCAGCTACGTTCTGCTGGCTGGTAATTTATGTTCAGTACAAAATTAGCACAGAACATAAAATGTGTCTCTGTTGACATTCTAGTTTAATATTGTATTGTTGTCTCTGGTAGAAATCTTACTCAGGGCAACACAGCGACGTGTTGGGCAACACAACGACGACTGCTGTGCACGCTACAGCCGTATGGCATTCGAGTCAGTCGTGTTTTGGCTTTTGCACTGTCGTAGCATGATTCGCAACCATTTTATATTACAAGAATTTGTGGTTAAATTTATATTAAAAAGTGTAAAATTATTTTATCATTAAACAATTGAATAATTATTCAATCTACAAATACTCGCATGGTTTTATTTCGTACACAGTTTACTAAAAACAAAAAGAAATACATTTTCACTATTAAAAAATATGAGCAATCCGTTAAAACAAATAAATCTAAAGTGCTTGAAAAATGAAAGTAACCATTTGAAATATTTAAGGTGAATAAGTGAGGTTAAGTTGAATACAGGTAAAAACTTAATTGTAATAAATTAGTACTCTATAAAACATAAATTAAGTTCATGTGAAAATCAAGAGCAATTAATCATTTTGATCTTTAGGTTTATTACTTCCGAAATAATAAACTAACAAAGTTTTTCATTTAAAAATTAAAAGTTAAAATACCTTCATATATTAATTTATAATTTTCTCAAATATCAGTTGTTGTATTATATCTGGTGTTGATGGTTTTATGTTTCTAGAATTTTAACTTAATAAGAACCAAATATTAATAATATTTATTTGATTTAGCTGTAAAAAGTTAACTTTAATCTAAGAAGTATGTCAAGTTAAGGTCAGAGATAAACTGTCAATGGCTTAAATGCGTTTTTTGATCATGAAGGGTGTTTCCCATTGCCGGTTTTCAATTGTTTTTGGCGGGTTTTATGAATTTCAATTTTTACTAAAGACTGATTTAAACTTGTTTTGTAGTAATGCAGTATTATTTCTCAAACGATTTGTTATTTATGTGTAAACCTTTCAAATAAATGGAGGTTCAAACACTCATTTTAAAAAGTAGAGTTTTGTATGTTCTATAGAGTCAATGAAATAAATAATTAATGCTTATATAGTATGCATGAATGGGCTAGTGTCCTATGACTTAATTTCTATAAAAATATACTAAATTGATATTGATAAAGTGGGTTACTAGAACCTCAAATGTTCAATTATTTTTTAATAGCTCCTAATATGTTAAGAGATATTAACAATTAAAAAAGTCATTTTGTCTCTTTAATTATTAAAGGGATTCAACGTTGTACACATTCCAAATGCATATCACATCACAACCGCTGCCAACCTTACAGCTCATAAATCTCTGCTATATGTGTTTATATATCAAAATATCAAATATTATTTACACCTATTTCAAGGAACAATAAAATTCCAATATTATGTCTGCCTAAGCAGGGTTAAATAAAATAAAAACTTATTACTCTTTGACTTGACTTGATTATATCGACTACCAACAGCTACAAAACATTACCACAGCACTGACCTATTCAACAAATAACTGACGTTAAAATGCATTTCACGTCATACAACTATAGCCGACCATTTCTAGTGCTAAAACTACAATTCAAATTTTTAATTGCTACATCTCCGTCAATATTTAGATATTTAATAAAATAGACACGCTAATACACATTTATTAACATTAATTTCAATCAACAATTGAAAAATCGACCACTAAAAAATGAGGACACAAGCCCATTTCAAAAAGTGATCGTTCAAAAGAAAGTTGAAATAGATGCAAATGTTTAATAAAGTAAAAAAGTAATTTGCAATTACGAATTATTTTATTATTTTATTATTATTTATATATTAATTGTGTATGCCTTTCGGCTTTACAATCTACAGTATTATATTTCTAATACATTTCATTCCTATATACATTCCAAACTTAAAACTAAACTTAAAACTAAACTTAAAATCTTCTCGACTTTTACTACTTCCAAAAGTGCTTTCTGCTTCTTCTTCTTTTGACCCTCTCTATTATTCTCCACCAGCTTATTTATTCTCCTGTTTTTCCTTTCCTTCTTACTATTTCCGCCATCCACCTCTTTCCTTCACTGCCTCCCTTTAATAGCTGGCCAATATTCCTTTCGCTTGCTACTTTTTCCTTACACTCAAACTTAATGTGCTCCAGTGTTTCGTCCTCCGCTCCACACATTCTACACTTTCTTTCCTCACTCTTTTCCCAGTATCTGTTTCCTTTTTCCTCATTTCCCAATCTAAACCTTGCTGTTCTTCTTATGTGTTTTATGTCTTTTTCTATAAGGTACTGAGGCACATTATTTTCCCATAACCTCTTATATCTTTTATTGTAGTTACTTTTTTCTATTTTTCCCATTCTCTCCTGCTGTTGTGTCTCCTTATCCCTTCTCCTTAGCTCCTCTGCCACACTTGCGCCACCTTCTCTTCTCCTCTCTGCCTCCTCGATCGCCATTCCATTCCTTTCAAAGTATTCTTTTCTCTTTTTTGGACCTCCTTTCCCCCCATTCTTTATGTAATCCTCTCTTATTTTCTTTAAGATTTTGCTTTCCGCTCTGTTCAATTTCTCCTCGTATTTTACCGCTCTTTCCCCTGTTTTAATTCGTATCTTATCCCTCTTTAGCTCCTCCATCACCATGTATCCTGGCGTGCACCTGTCCAGCCCTAGTACCCATTTCATATATCTCACCTGTATTCTTTCCAACTTTTCTTGTTCCTTCCACCCCCAAACCTCTGCTCCATACGACATCATACTGGCTATCAGTCTCTCATATATCCATATTCTCTTTTGTATGTCCCCCCCAAATACCTTTTCCCCTAGTCCCCATACCCGTCGCATTGCTTGCTCTGCCTTCTTTGCCACCTCCCTTATATGCGCCTCTTCTCCATTATTCTTTTTAAAAGTGTAGCCCAGATATTTAAATTCTTCAACTTCCTCAATGTCCTCTCTCTTGTATTTCCACCTTTTATGTCTCCTTTTTCCACCCCCTTTTTTAAATACCATAATTTTTGTCTTTTCCACGTTTAAATCTAGTCCTTTCCTGTCTATATACCTCCCTAGCCGGTGTGCCATCTCCTGCAGCTCTCCTTCCCTTTTTGCCAACAGGACTATATCGTCAGCGTATGCTAAAGTCCATATCTTGTAGTGCCTTCCTATTAGCACCCCCCCCCCCGTCTTGTCCTCTTTCCATTACCCCCTCCAAGTCTGCTGTATATATCGCAAATAAAATGGGGCTCAGAGGACAACCTTGCCTCAACCCCTTGTCTGTCCAGAATTCTTCTGATTCTTCACCCCCAACTCTTATTCTCATTCTTGATTCTTCGTAAATTTCTTCAATACATTCCATTATGTCCTCATCTATTTTTTTCTTTCTCATGTACTTCCACAATTTCTGTCTGTCGACCATGTCAAACGCCGCTTTAAGGTCGATGAACATTGCATATATCTGTCCTCCTTTTTCACTTAGCTCTTTTTCAACTAAATGGTTCAGTGCGTATATATTGTCTAAAGTCCCTCGTCCCTTTCTAAAGCCTGCTTGTGTCTCGGGAAGTATTTCTTTTACTTTTACCTCTTCTTCCAGTCTTTCTCTCACAATCCCTGCATAAATCCTGTACCCTGTGTTCAGTAGTGTGATACCCCTGTAATTTTTGGCTTCATGTCTATTTCCCTTTTTATATATCGGCGTTATTACCCCTTCTCTCCAGCTGTCCGGCAGGTTTCCTCCTTTCCATATCTTGTTCATCGCTGTCAGTAATCCTTTCTCTATCCTTATTATTAACTTTAAATTAAATAACAGTAGCAATTCGACAAAGAAACAACAAATCTTTTAAATTATTTATTTAATACAATAGATTAAAGTAAACTAAATAAATTTCATAGAGTATAATTCGTTACATAGTTTTTAAAATATTTATTACAAATCTGTACATAGTAAAACTGCTGCAAACATAAAATACAATTAGGTGAGCGACAAAACTAAGCACTTGAACTTAATGAGTTTTTTGATGTTTCTTTAAATATTCAGCAAGCGCAAAGCATTTATCACATTGATCGCAAGAAAATGGCTTTAAACCTGTATGTGTATTTTTATGAGATTTTAAATGTGATGATTGTCTAAACGTTTTACCACATTCGTCACAAGAAAATGGCTTTAAACCTGTATGTGTATTTTTATGAGATTTTAAATGTGATGATTGTCTAAACGTTTTACCACATTCATCACAAGAAAATGGTTTTAAACCTAAATGTGTGTTTTATGATGTTTTAAACTTGAGGATTGACTAAACGTCTTATTACAAACGTCGCAAGAAAATGGTTTTAAACCTAAGTGTGTGTTTTTATGTCGTTCTAAATTCCAAGATAAACTGAACGTTTTATCACATTCATCGCAAGAAAATGGTTTTATACCTAAGTGTGTGTTTTTATGTCGTTTTAAATATGATGATTGACTAAACGTCTTATTACAAACGTCGCAAGAAAAAGAACTTAAACCTAAATGTGTGTCTTTATGTAATTTTAAATTCCAAGATAAACTGAACGTTTTATCACATTCATCGCAAGAAAATGGTTTTAAACCTAAATGTGTGTTTTTATGTCGTTTTAAATTTGAGGATTCACTAAACGCTTTATCGCATTCATCGCAAGAAAATGGTTTTAAACCTAAATGTGTGTTTTTATGATGTTTTAAACTTGAGGATTGACTAAACGTCTTATTACAAACGTCGCAAGAAAATGGTTTCAAACCTAAATGTATGTTTTTATGTCGTTTTAAAGTTGACGAGTCAGCAAATATTTTACTACATGTATTACAAGAATGTAGTTTCTTTGCTGAATGTACACGCAAATGTTTTCTGATTTCTGCCTTAGAGTCCAACAATTTGTGACATACATCACAGATATAAGGCTTCAGGTTCGTATTCATTTCACTTTGAAGTTGACCACTGTTTTGTGGAACTTCGAATTTAATGAAGTAACCATCTCGCGGTAAAAGTGCAGCTTCTTCTGAACCATCGTCTGATTCTTCTTTAATTTCTGTTTTTATTTCATCACATAGCACTGCTTCTTTGACAACTGGTTCCTCTATTTCTATTTTAATATTTTCAAAAACATTTTCTGTGTACATTGGTTCATTTAAACGCACATCAATTTCTCGTTTTATTTCTTGAAATTTTCTATTCTCCATTATAGTAAAACAGATTTTGAGTTTACTAAAAACAAAAAGAAATACATTTTCACTATTAAAAAATATGAGCAATCCGTTAAAACAAATAAATCTAAAGAGCTTGAAAAATGAAAGTAACCATTTGAAATATTTAAGGTGAATAAGTGAGGTTAAGTTGAATATAGGTAAAAACTTAATTGTAATAAATTTGTACTCTAAAACATAAATTAAGTTCATGTGAAAATCAAGAGCAATTAATCATTTTGATCTTTAAGTTTATTACTTCCGAAATAATAAACTAACAAAGTTTTTCATTTAAAAATTAAAAGTTGAAATACCTTCATATATTAATTTATAATTTTCTCAAATATCAGTTGTTGCATTATATCTGGTGTTGATGGTTTTATGTTTCTAGAATTTTAACTTAATAAGAACCAATAACTAATAATATTTATTTGATTTAGCTGTAAAAAGTTAACTTTAATCTAAGAGGTATGTCAAGTTAAGGTCAGAGATGCAAAGTAAGGTTTCTATAAATCAACTTACGTACTGCCAACATTAGACTAAAGGCCCTCTACACACTTGACTATCGGGTTTGAACCGAGCATGCCCGCTGATGTGGGCAACATCAGTATGACAACAGCAAATGTCGCTAAGCTCACATTTTAACCTTTAATGAGCTTATGTCCTCATTTTTTAGGTGTAGATTTTTCAATTGTTGATTAAAATTGATGTTAATAAATGTGTATTGGCGTGTCTATTTTATTAAATATCTAAATATTGACGGAGATATAGCAAATAAAAATTTGACTTGTAGTTTTAGCGCTTGAGATGTCGACCATTTGTATGACGTGATATGCATTTTAACGTCAGTTATTTGTTGATTAGGTCAGTGCTGTGGTAATGTTCTGTACCTGTTGGTAGTCGAAATTATCAAGTCAAATCAAAAAATAATAAGTTTTTATTTTATTTAACCCTGTTACAGCAGACATAATATTGAAATTTTACTGTTCCTTGAAATAGTTGTAAATAACATTTGATATATATACATATAGCAGAGATTTATGAGCTGTAAGGTTGGTAACCTGTAAACTTGTCAGAGTTTTGTCAGGAATAATATCTCTTTTACGCTCTGTTATATAAAAATATAGCAACTACCGATTGTGAGGTCACTTGCAGTTGGAATGTTGTACAACGTTGAATCCTTTTAATAATTAAAGAGACAAAATGACTTTTTTAATTGTTAATATCTCTTAACATATAAGGAGTTATTAAAAAATAATTGAACATTTGAGGTTCTAGTAACCCACTTTATCAATATATAGTACACTTTTATATAAATTAAGACATAGGACACAAGCCCATTACACGGAAGCTACAAGTGATTATTTTTCTTCTTATAGAACAGTCTATATCACTTACCAAACAACTACGCAGAATCTGTCAGTGATTTATTTCATCAATAATTTACAATGTCTCTCATTCCATTAAGGGTGGTTTTGTGAGCAACATTTACATGATCTTTATAATACTGAAAATTAATTTTTTAATTGTACGAAATTTCCCGTGCATGCACAAAATATTACGCCGTGTGTAGTAGTCGGCGGAAATTTTAATAGGTGTGAAACCTGACTTAAGCAGTGTTCGCAACCTTATTAAAAAGGTAATGTCTATCTTTAATTTGAATCTTTACTAACCTATTTTATAGTTTCTTTGTGTTAATTATATATAAATATTTTAAAATCCAATCATGCGGGAATTAAATACTTTTATAATTATTTATTTATCATATAAAATACAATACATGCTATTTGTATTTAAATCATCCATTTCTTAAAGGCCCAGCACACACTGGTTGTCAATATTCTAGGTTAGGTCGTTATCTGATGCATGCGATTAACAAAATGGGCTTGTGAAATATGACTTCATTTCTATAAATCTTTAAAAAAACGACCTCAAAACACATTGGTATGTAGTGGTAATTTATAGACCCCTATTTTGTACCCCTTCTGACAATTTTTCGAGCTCGCTTCAAAGTATGGTGTTTGTTTTGCTCTATATTTAAGTTCGGCTGATAATGGGCTTGTGTCCTCATTTTTTAGTGGTCGATTTTTCAATCGTTGTTTGAACTTGATGTTAATAAATGTGTATTGGCGTGTCTATTTTATTAAATATCTAAATGTTGACGGAGATATAGTAATTAAAAGTTTGAATTATAGTTTTAGCACTAGAAATGGTCGGCCATATTTGTATGACGTGAAATGCATTTTAACGTCAGTTATTTGTTGAGTAGGTCAGTGCTGTAGTAATGTTCTGCAGCTGTTGGTAGTCAAAATAATCAAGTCAAGTCAAAAAATAATAAGTTTTTATTTTATTTAACCCTGCTAAGGCAGACATAATATTGAAATTTGATTGTTCCTCGAAATAGCTGTAAATAATATTTGATATTTTGATATATAAATACATATAGCATAGATTTATGAGCTATAAGGTTGGTAACCTTACACAAGGATTGTGATATCACATGCACTTGGAATGTGTACAACGTTGAATCCCTTTAATAATTAAAGAGACAAAATGACTTTTTTAATTGTTAATATCTCTTAACATATAAGGAGTTATTAAAAAATAATTGGACATTTGAGGTTCTAGTAACCCACTTTATCAATGTATAGTACACTTTTATAGAAATTAAGACATAGGACACAAGCCCAGGAACACCTTTTGTTTTGAAATTTGTAAAAAAAACTACTTAATTTTTGTATGTTTATGCGGCTTTAATATAGTCAAGAGACTAATATCACTACTTAATATGCTTATAGCTCTTCTTATTAAGAAATAAACAATAATAATGGTTATAGCTATTATAGCTAAAATTTTAGATATTAAAAAACACTTTCAAAACATGTAGGTCACTGGAATTTGATAATCAGTATTTAAATGTTGATGTAAACGCGTTTTATTGACCCCACCAACAATGGAATGAGAAAGACTGTGAATTATTGATAAAATAAATTAGCTGTGATTCTTGCGTAGATGTATAAAAGATGAGTGACTGTACTACAAATGCTAAAATGATAACTTGTAGCTTACCTTCCCGGGTTTCACAATGAAATGTCATAAAATATACCTGTACATTTTATTTAATAAATTATATTATATGTAAAAATGCATTCAAGTTTTAATGTCAAATCTTGACAAGTTAACATGACATTCTTTTGGTGTAAGTATCAACTAATTCATTCTAACCTCATTTAAATATTTCTTATCAATCCATAATCGTGCAATCTTTATAATTTTGATGGTTTACCGATTCATTTCATGTATTTGGAAGTATAATAAATGTCTTTTGTGTTTTACAATGCTATATTCTATGTTATTATGCAATTTGATTGTTAACATATGTTATTGTAAACAATGCGTAATGTTATTTTGTTTGAATTATCAACTGTACGAATAGCAATACAAATATTACACTATAAATAAATTATTTCGGCATATCTAAGTACAAAAGAAAAAACAATCTGACAATGTTAAACAAGACATTTTAGATCCTTTATTCTTGTTTATTTTCATGTAGATTGTAAACAATTGCAATTATATTTTGCGGAGTACTGTTCCAGGTAATGAATGCAAGAAAAGAAAAGATCTTTATGATCTTTTGATATATAAGAAAGACAAAAGACGATAAAATTTAAGAAAAAATGCTATTTACAATACAAAAGTGACAGCTATATTCCCTTTCAATAGTTTATATTGAATAGATATATTCAATAGATATTTGTTTATGTAAAATTTATATAATATATTGATTAAAGCTGAATTTGTGTGTAAAATATAAATCTGAAGTTATAGTTTAAGATTGTTTTGATAATATTGGTTTTACTTTAATACATTTGAGATACTGTCATAAAATATCTTGAATAATGTTGTATATGCGTTGTTATAAACGAAAATGAAACATATAATAGATTACATCTTATTTATAGTTAAACTTCAATTTTGGTAATTATTCAATATAGCTACACCTTTGATTTGAATCTTATAAAAAAACTACTGCATTTTTGTGTTTTATGGCATTTGTTGTATACTAGAAACATGCACAAATCTTACGTAATATACATTATACCATTTTTTATTTAGGAAAAAACAATATTAATGGTTAAAGTTAAAATAATATGACATTGTTCTATATATAAATCAAAATGGCTTCATATTTCACATTTATTAGTCAACTTTAAGCATAAATTCTGTCTATTTTTTAATAAAAAATTATATAAGGTATATTACGTGTGATTTGTACATATTTTCACTATAATAAAAGCACCAGAAAATATACGAAAGTGCAATAGTTTTCTTTATAAGGTTCAAAACAAAAGGTGTACCTATATCGAATAATTACCGTTTTTGCTTCGAATCTCTCTAATATTTGCTGGTGATTTCCCAAAATGAGCTTGTGTCCTTTGTCTTAATTTCTATAAAAGTGTACTATATATTAATAAAGTGGGTTACTAGAACCTCAAATGTCCAATTATTTGTTAATAACTCCTTATATGTTAAGAGATATTAACAATTAAAAAAGTCATTTTGTCTCTTTAATTATTAAAGGGATTCAACGTTGTACACATTCCAAGTGCATGTGACATCACAATCCTTGTGTAAGGTTACCAACCTTACAGCACAAAAATCTCTGCTCTATGTATTTATATATCAAAATATCAAATATTATTTACAGCTATTTCAAGGAACAATAAAATTCCTAATAAAAATTAAATAATATAAAAACTTGTTATTCTTTGATTTGACTTGATTATTTCGACTACCAACAGCTACAAAACATTATCACATCACTGACCTACTCAAAAAATAACTCACGTTAAAATGCATTTCACGTCAAACAAATGGCCGACCATTTCTAGCGCTAAAACTACAATTCAAACTTTTAATTGCTATATCTCCGTCAATATTTAGATATTTAATAAAATAGACACGCCAATACACATTTATTAACATCAATTTCAATCAAAAATTGAAAAATCGAGCACTAAAAAATGAGGACACAAGCTCATTGTTGTTTAACGATTCGAATCTTGTTCCATCGAAATATTTTTCAGGGTTTGGTTGTAGTTTACTTTGATTGTATCAATAAGCAAAGATTTAGAGTGTATATCACAGGCGTAGTATGAGAAATATGCTAATGTTAAAGAAACAAATGCTTAGCTCAATCTTTTTATTATTTCAGTTTAGTTTCGTAAAAGAAACGTCAACAAACCGCAATGGATATTGATGTTATTTTTGATAGCGAACTGTTGGATAGCCGGGAAAATATAAACACAAAAATAAAACTGGAAGTTGAAGACTTGCATAATGGTGAAGAACTTATTAAAACAGAAATAAAAGAAGAACCTATCGAAAATATTCCATCTTCTAGTTCACAGCCTTTATATAACTTAGATGAAATTAAAGAAGAAGTTTTGCAATGGGTTTGCTGTGAAGTTTGCTCTGAAGTTTTTAGCAATGTCGAAGATTTAATGAAGCACGTGGAAGAAACTAGTGAATGTAAAGGTCGTGGAAATGATAAATTTGATCTTGATCTTCCAAAGAAGTCTAAAAAGAATAAGAAACGTAAGAAATCTAAAAAGAAGAAGAAGCCTGAAAATGAACGTTTTGATTGTTATACATGTAGCAGGTCGTTTCCTCAGAAAATTCGTTTGGTTATACATATGAGAATACATTTTGAAGAAAAACCTTTTTCCTGCAAAATATGCTATCAATCCTTCGCTCAAAAGAAAAGTTTACTTGCACATCAACAAAAACATACTGGAATTAAGAAATTTTCTTGTAGTGAATGTAAAAGTACATTTACTGAAAGAGGCAGTTTGCGAGCCCATCAGCGCTTACATTCAGGCATAAAACCTTTTTCGTGTGACACATGCGGAAAATCATTTACGGAAAATAGTTACCTGATAAGGCATTATCGGGTGCATACAGGAGAAACACCATATGCTTGCTCTGTCTGTGACAAAGCTTTCACTTTTCGAAGTAATTATGTTAAACACAAACGAACACATACTGGGGAGAAACCACATCGTTGTAAACTATGTAGCAAATCATTTAATGATGCAAATGTTTTAACTTCGCACATTCGAAGTCACACAGGAGAAAAGCCATATTCTTGTGAAATATGTCAGAAAACTTTCGGTCATAGTAATAGTTTACGAGATCATGTTCGTCGACATAATGGAGAAAAGCCATTTACTTGTAACCTTTGTCAGAAATCATTTTTAATGAAAAGATCCTTTCAGGT
The DNA here is from genome assembly GCA_963678705.1 of Panorpa germanica. Classification (NCBI taxonomy): domain Eukaryota; kingdom Metazoa; phylum Arthropoda; class Insecta; order Mecoptera; family Panorpidae; genus Panorpa; species Panorpa germanica. The sequence goes on along the minus strand of OY783208.1, from coordinate 22,560,196 downwards.
TCATATGCGCCGACATACAGGTGAAAGACCTTTTTATTGTCGTATTTGTAATAAGTCTTTTGTTTCGAAGGGTTGTTTAAGAATGCATGAGAAAACGCATACTGCAGATAAACCTTTTAAATGTGAAGTTTGTAACAAAGCATTCTTTACTAGAAGTAGTTTAGATGTACATTCTAGAATCCATACAGGAGTTAAACCGTACTCTTGTGATATGTGTGATAAAACATTTTCCCAGAATATTTCACTAGTTATACATAGGCGGAGGCATACAGGAGAGAAACCTCATTTTTGTGAATTATGTAACGAATCGTTTAGTCGAAAGGATGCGTTGAAAACGCATGTTATGAAACATTTAAAAAATAAACCAATTAAACCAAAAAAATAGATGTTATGCGTAAAGTGATTTTATCACGTTTAGGTCTATTCATTCACGATTAGTGAATGTAAAATATTAAATGTATTTTCCCATATTTGTCAAATAAAATTTGACACAATTATGATGGAGAATTGTTAAGAATTAATGTTAACTAGATGTTAATTGTTATTAAAGTATAGAAGTCCTCATCAAGATTCAAACTTTAAATATTGCCTCTTAAAATGTATTTTAAGATACAAGTAAAACTGAAATTTTATTCTATGTTAAGGTTTCTATTATAATTGTTTTTTTTACTTTTTCAAAAACTTAAATTTCTTTATGTTGATATCGTTGTGTTATTTGGTAATTAATTGGAATGAACTAATGTTGTTATATTTATAAAATTGTTTTAAATATTTTATGCAATTTTGTAATTGTCAGTTTATTAAAAAATGTTTGTCTATAACAATATTGTTTTATTGTATTTTATATTAATTTTTTATTACATTAATTGTGTGCCTTTCAGCTTTACAATCTATAGTATTACTAGAGTTTACCCCGTCGCAATGCGACGTCTTTTTAGTGTGTATGATTTGAATCCAATAAAATATATTTATATCATCATATATCATATTTAACTCTGTTTTTAAATTGAAATAATAAACTCGAACAATAATAAATTCATTTTTCATATAAATTGACTAAAAGAATATTTTTTTTCAATAATATATAAAATACTTTCAATTTATTCCTTATTTGACCAACTTTTTTTTTAAAAATTTGGGATTTTTTTTTCGATTCGTAAATCAAGTATCAAAATTAGCCCATATATCAAATTTCAACTTTCTAGTACAATTTTTACTTTCGGCAAAAACCGCCCCGTGCCCTCAAATACAATTTTTAAATTTAGAAATTTTTTTAGTTTAATTTTAGTTTAGTTTTTAACCAGGTCCTAATTTTCTCAACCACGCCCCCATTTCCAATTTATCAATTCCTAATTACAAAAAATGTTAAAATTGAACACCGTAATACACATACCAAATTTCAACTTTCTATCTTTTACGAATTAAAAGTTATAGAGCAAAAAGCAAAAAATTTTTTTTTAGTTTTTCCAAAATTACGGGTTTCCAGGAAATTTAGGGGAAAATTCGGGGACGCTAAAAGTCTTAGAAATTTTTTCTCTACGAAATAGCAAACTTTCAAAAACATTGAGGGAGCCGTTTTCATTCTACCATACGAATTTCAGCAACAAACAAACATATAAACATATAAATATACATACACTTGGAACATTATAATATAGGATATTTCCTAATACATTTAATTTTTATATGAATTCAACTTCAAGTATTCTAGACTTTTACTACTTCCAAAAGTACTTTCTGCTTCTTCTTTTCTTGACCTTATCTCACCATGTTCCCTACTCCTCCTTCATTCTCACCGTTTCCTGCTTCTTCTTCTTTCTTCAATTTACACCTGTAAAGTGGTTTTGCTTTTCTTGACGCCAGGTTTATTGCTCACCAGAGGTTTATAAACTATGTTCACAGGGGTTAACGAAAATTTTGAACACAATTTATTTAAATATAAAAGGTTGTACTCTTTTGATCTTTTACATCAACAGCTGCTGCGTTATTTCTAGCACACTATTTGGTCGATTCCTTCTCTCTTCCTGTTACTCTCTCTAATTTTTCTACTCTGTAATTCCCTCTCTTTCCTCCCGCCTTCACCCTTGACTATCATTATCATCCAAATCTTCCCTTTAATAACTGCACAGTCTTCTTTTCACTTTTTACTCTTTTTCTCACATGAATACTTAATGTGTTCCAGCGTTTCTATTTCTTTCCCGCACATCCTTTGCTCTCTATTTTCCTAGTATATGCTGCCTTCTCTTCGTTTCCCAATCTAAATCTTACGATTAAATCTTATGTTCCTTGTGCCTTTCTCTCGTAACTCTCTCTCCAAAATCCTCTTGCATCTTTCATTATATTTTTTAACATTTGTAATTGAACGAAAGTTCAAATTATTAGAGTAGAGTATAATTCGTTAAATAGTTTTTATAATATTTATTAAAGAATTTGTACATATTGTTATGTGAGGGGCACATCTAAGCACTTGAACTTAATGAGTTTTTTGATGTTTCTTTAAATATTCAGCTCGCGTAAAGCATTTGATCGCATTCATCGCAAGAAAATGGTTTTACAACTAAATGTGTGTTCTTATGAGATTTTAAATTTGTTGATTGACTAAACGTTTTATCGCATTCATCGCAAGAAAATGGTTTTACAACTAAATGTGTGTTTTTATGTAGTTTTAAACTTGAGGATTGACTAAACGTCTTATTACAAACGTCGCAAGAAAATGTTTTTAAAATTAAATGTGTGTTTTTATGTAATTTTAAATTCCAAGATAAACTGAACGTTTTATCACATTCATCGCAAGAAAATGGTTTTAAACCTAAATGTATGTTTTTATGTCGTTTTAAATTTGACAGATATTCAAATGTTTTATAACATATATTGCAAGAATGTAGTTCCTTTGCGGAATGTACACGCAAATGTTTTATGATTTCTGCCTTAGTGTCAAACAATTTGTGACATACATCACAGATATAAGGCTTCAGGTTCGTATTCATATCACTTTGAAGTTGATCACTGTTCTGTGGATCAGCGAGATTTTCAGCTGGAACTTCGAATTTAATAAAGTAACCATCTCGCGGTAAAAGTGCAGCTTCTTCTGAACCATCGTCTGATCCTTCTTTAATTTCTGTTTTTATTTCATCACATAGCGCTGCTTCTTTGACAACTGGTTCCTCTATTTCTATTTTAATATTTTCAAAAACATTTTCTGTGTACATTGGTTCATTTAAACGCACATCAATTTCTCGTTTTATTTCTTGAAATTTTCTATTCTCCATTATAGTAAAACAGATTTTGAGTTTACTAAAAACAAAAAGAAATACATTTTCACTATTAAAAAATATGAGCAATCCGTTAAAACAAATAAATCTAAAGTGCTTGGAAAATGAAAGTAACCATTTGAAATATTTAAGGTGAATAAGTGAGGTTAAGTTGAATATAGGTAAAACCTTAATTGTAATAAATTAGTACTCTATAAAACATAAATTAAGTTTATGTGAAAATCAAGAGCAATTAATCATTTTGATCTTTAGGTTTATTACTCCCGAAATAATAAACTAACAAAGTTTTTTATTTAAAAATTAAAAGTTGAAATACCTTTATATATTAATTTATAATTTTCTCAAATATCAGTTGTTGTATTATATCTGGTGTTGATGGTTTTCTGTTTCTAGAATTTTAACTTAATAAGAACCAAATACTAATAATATGTATTTGATTTAGCTGTAAAAAGTTAACTTTAATCTAAGAGATATGTCAAGTTAAGGTCAGAGATAAACTGTCAATGGCTTAAATGCGTTTTTTGATCATGAAGGGTGTTTCCCATTGCCGGTTTTCAATTGTTTTTGGCGGGTTTTATGAATTTCAATTTTTACTAAAGACTGATTTAAACTTGTTTTGTAGTAATGTAGTATTATTTCTCAAACGATTTGTTAATTTATGTATAAACCTTTCAATTAAATGGAGGTTCAAACACTCATTTTAAAAAGTAATGTTTGTGTATGTTCTATAGAGTCAATGAAATAAATAATTAATGCTTATATAGTATGCATGAATGGGCTAGTGTCCTATGTCTTAATTTCTATAAAAATATGCTAAATATTGATAAAGTGGGTTACTAGAACCTTAAATGTCCAATTATTTTTTAATAACTACTTATATGTTAAGAGATATTAACAATTAAAAAAGTAATTCTGTCTCTTTAATTATTAAAGGGATTCAAAGTTGTACACATTCCAAATGCATATCACTGTTTCAAGGAACAATCAAATTACAATATTATGTCTGTCTAAGCAGGGTTAAATAAAATAAAAACTTATTATTCTTTGACTTGACTTGATTATTTAGACTACCAACAGCTACCATTACCATAGCACTGACCTACTCAACAAATAACTGACGTTAAAATACATTTCACGTCATACAAATATGCCCGACCATTTCTAGCGCTAAAACTACAATTCAAACTTTTAATTGCTATATCTCCGTCAATATTTAAATATTTAATAAAATAGACACGCCAATACACATTTATTAACATTAATTTCAATCAACAATTGAAAAATCGACCACTAAAAAATGAGGACACTAGCCCATTTCAAAAAGTGATCGTTCAAAAGAAAGTTGAAATAGATGCAAATGTTTAATAAAGTAAAAAAGTAATTTGCAATTACGAATTATTTTATTAACTTTAAATTAAATAACAGTAGCAATTCGACAAAGAAACAACAAATCTTTTAAATTATTTATTTAATACAATAGATTAAAGTAAACTAAATAAATTTCATAGAGTATAATTCGTTACATAGTTTTTAAAATATTTATTACAAATCTGTACATAGTAAAACTGCTGCAAACATAAAATACAATTAGGTGAGCGACAAAACTAAGCACTTGAACTTAATGAGTTTTTTGATGTTTCTTTAAATATTCAGCTCGCGCAAAGCATTTATCACATTGATCGCAAGAAAATGGCTTTAAACCTGTATGTGTATTTTTATGAGATTTTAAATGTGATGATTGTCTAAACGTTTTACCACATTCGTCACAAGAAAATGGCTTTAAACCTGTATGTGTATTTTTATGAGATTTTAAATGTGATGATTGTCTAAACGTTTTACCACATTCATCACAAGAAAATGGTTTTAAACCTAAATGTGTGTTTTATGATGTTTTAAACTTGAGGATAGACTAAACGTCTTATTACAAACGTCGCAAGAAAATGGTTTTAAACCTAAGTGTGTGTTTTTATGTCGTTCTAAATTCCAAGATAAACTGAACGTTTTATCACATTCATCGCAAGAAAATGGTTTTATACCTAAGTGTGTGTTTTTATGTCGTTTTAAATATGATGATTGACTAAACGTCTTATTACAAACGTCGCAAGAAAAAGAACTTAAACCTAAATGTGTGTCTTTATGTAATTTTAAATTCCAAGATAAACTGAACGTTTTATCACATTCATCGCAAGAAAATGGTTTTAAACCTAAATGTGTGTTTTTATGTCGTTTTAAATTTGAGGATTCACTAAACGCTTTATCGCATTCATCGCAAGAAAATGGTTTTAAACCTAAATGTGTGTTTTTATGATGTTTTAAACTTGAGGATTGACTAAACGTCTTATTACAAACGTCGCAAGAAAATGGTTTTAAACCTAAATGTATGTTTTTATGTCGTTTTAAAGTTGACGAGTCAGCAAATATTTTACTACATGTATTACAAGAATGTAGTTTCTTTGCTGAATGTACACGCAAATGTTTTCTGATTTCTGCCTTAGAGTCCAACAATTTGTGACATACATCACAGATATAAGGCTTCAGGTTCGTATTCATTTCACTTTGAAGTTGACCACTGTTTTGTGGAACTTCGAATTTAATGAAGTAACCATCTCGCGGTAAAAGTGCAGCTTCTTCTGAACCATCGTCTGATTCTTCTTTAATTTCTGTTTTTATTTCATCACATAGCACTGCTTCTTTGACAACTGGTTCCTCTATTTCTATTTTAATATTTTCAAAAACATTTTCTGTGTACATTGGTTCATTTAAACGCACATCAATTTCTCGCTTTATTTCTTGAAATTTTCTATTCTCCATTATAGTAAAACAGTTTTTCAGTTTACTAAAAACAAAAAGAAATACATTTTCACTATTAAAAAATATGAGCAATCCGTTAAAACAAATAAATCTAAAGAGCTTGAAAAATGAAAATAACCATTTGAAATATTTAAGGTGAATAAGTGAGGTTAAGTTGAATACAGGTAAAAACTTAATTGTAATAAATTAGTACTCTATAAAACATAAATTAAGTTCATGTGAAAATCAAGAGCAAATAATCATTTTGATCTTTAGGTTTATTACTTCCGAAATAATAAACTAACAAAGTTTTTCATTTAAAAATTAAAAGTTAAAATACCTTCATATATTAATTTATAATTTTCTCAAATATCAGTTGTTGTATTATATCTGGTGTTGATGGTTTTATGTTTCTAGAATTTTAACTTAATAAGAACCAAATATTAATAATATTTATTTGATTTAGCTGTAAAAAGTTAACTTTAATCTAAGAGGTATGTCAAGTTAAGGTCAGAGATAAACTGTCAATGGCTTAAATGCGTTTTTTGATCGTGAAGGCTGTTTCCCATTGCCGGTTTTCAATTGCTTTTAGCGGGTTTTATGAATTTCAATTTTTACTAAAGACTGATTTAAATTTGTTTTGTAGTAATGCAGTATTATTTCTCCAACGATTTGTTAATTTATGTGTAAACCTTTCAATTAAATGGAGGTTCAAACACTCATTTTGAAAAGTAATGTTTTGTATGTTCTATAGAGTCAATGAAATAAATAATTAATGCTTATATAGTATGCATGAATGGGCTAGTGTACTATGTCTTAATTTCTATAAAAATATACTAAATTGATATTGATAAAGTGGGATACATTTAACACCAGTTATTTGTTGAGTAGGTCAGTGCTGTGGTAATGTTTTGTAGCTGTTGGTAGTCGAATAATCAAGTAAAATCAAAGAATAATAAGTTTTTATTTTATTTAACCCTGTTACGGCTGACATAATATTGAAATTTTATTGTTCCTTGAAATAGCTGTAAATAATATTTGATATTTTGATATATAAATACATATAGCAGAGATTTATGAGCTGTAAGTTTGGCAGCGGTTGTGATATCACATGCACTTGGAATGTGTACAACATTGAATCTCTTTAATAATTAAAGAGACAAAATGACTTTTTTAATTGTTAATATCGCCTAATATATGAGGAGTATAAGGACATAATTGAACATTTAAGGTTCTAGTAACCCACTTTATCAATATATAGTACACTTTTATAGAAATTAAGACATAGGACACAAGCCCATTGTCTGGTTGATGAAAGAGGTCCCTGGTGACGCAAATATAAATGAATTTGTCACAAAACAATAAATAATTTGTAATTTGACAAAAATGTTAAAACTATTTGCTGCTTAAAAGAGCAAAATGTGTGTTCCAAAATTAACCAAACATCCTGGATGACTTACTGATGGGGCACAACATGAATGTGTGGTGCACGTCTTAATGATGAATGAACATTCTGGAAAGAATTTCTTTCAAAAAAAGGAACAGAAAGTTGAATAGGGACAAAGGTAGAAAGTTCAAAATTGGAATATGTATGGTTGTTTAATGAAATAAAAAAGTAAATGACAGGGAAACCACTAATACATAATACTATTGATTTAATAAAATAGATTAAAATAAAATAATACAGTGTCTATATTTAAATATAAAACTTACAGTATAATTCGTTAAATAGTTTTTATAATATTTATTAAAGAATTTGTACATGTTGTTATGTGAGGGGCACATCTAAGCACTTGAATCTAAATGAGTTTTTTGATGTTTCTTTAAATATTCAGCTCGTGTAAAGCATTTTTCACATAAAGCGCAAGAAAACGGTTTTAAACCTAAATGTGCATTTCGATGCAATTTTAAATGCGATGATTGACTAAACGTTTTATCGCATACATCGCAAGAAAATGGTTTTAAAGCTAAATGTGTGTTTTTATGCAATTTTAAATGTGAAGATTGACTAAACGTCTTATTACATTCGTTACAAGAAAATGGTTTCAAACCGGAATGTGTGTTTTTATGTCGTTTTAAATGTGTTGACCGACTAAATGTTTTATTACATTCATCACAAGAAAATGGTTTTAAACCTAAATGTGTGTTTTTATGAAGTTTTAAATTCCATGATTGACTAAACGTTTTATTACATTCATCACAAGAAAATAGTTTCAAACCGGAATGTGTGTTCTTATGTAGTTTTAAATGTCCTGATTGACTAAATGTTTTATCACATTGATCGCAAGAGAATGGCTTAAAACCTAAATGTGTACTTGCATGTTGTTTTAAATGCGATGATTGACTAAACGTTTTGCTACATTCGCCGCAAGAAAAGCGTTTTAAACCTGAAACTTTATTATTTTGTAATTTTAAATTTGATATATTTTTTTCTGAATGTACCCGCAAATGCTTGATAATTTCTGTTTCATTACCAAACAATTTGTTACATACTTCACAGATATAAGGCTTCAAGTTTGTATTAATTTCATTTGATAGCGGTTCAGCGATATTTTCAACTTGAACTTCGAACTCAATAATGTGCTCAGTTTGCCGCGGTAAAATTTCAGCTTCCTCTACATTATCGAATGGCTCATCTTTAATTTCTGTTTTTATTTCATCGCAGGATTCTATTTCTTTGACGAAATGCTCCTCTTTTATTTCGCTCTTGATATCTTCGTTTACTTTTGATATTTCCATTTGTTCACTATAAACAAAAAATAGTTTATCACTATAAAAAAATATGAGCTTGTGACATAAAGAAGTAAGGTTAAGATGAACAAAACTTCTTTGCCATAGATTAGTAGGTTACGAAATATGGTAATTATTAAATACAGCTATACACTTTTGTTTTTCACTTTGTAAAAAAACTACTGCATTTTTATATGTTTTATTATGCTTATTGTATTCTCAAAACATGTCAAATTCACTACGTAATAATTATTTTACCACTTTTAATTAATAAATAGGAGATATTGAGGGGTTAAAGTTGACCAAAAAATGTGACTAGCTGACTAGTGAAAAAAGTGTATAGCTGTATTTAATAATTACCCGAAATATAAAGAAAATAAATAAAGATAATATAAAAAGCATGATTCAAGTTATTAAGGCTACTTTATCATTTTTATTCATGTACTCCCAAAATATGACGTAGTACGACAGGTTTGTTCCATAAAAATTTATTTAAAAATAAAATGTTAATATACATTTACATATTAGATAACACTACTCTCAAATACGTGGTGCTATTAAACATTAACTAAAAAAATGCAAATACAATTATTTATATATAAATTTGTCTCAATCTTTTATATGAGTTGGAAGTATTGGGTCGTATGTTGATAAGACACTTTTAGCAAATATCAGCTCTTTCCTATTACTCTGTCGATAACAATGGTCGCCGGTTCTGTTGGTTGATTACTTTACTAAGAGATGGGCTTGTGTCTATGGCTTAATTTCTATAAAACTGTACTATATATTTTTAATTAGTTACTAGAACCTCAAATGTTCAATTATTTTTTAATAACTCCTTATATGTTAGGAGATATTAACAATTAAAAAAGTCATTTTGTCTCTTTAATTATTAAAGGGATTCAACGTTGGAGAACATTCCAAGACATGTGACCTCACGTTCGCTATGTTGCAATCTTTTTAATACAACAGAGCGTAAAAGAGATAGCATATTCATGACAGAACTATGACAAGTTTACAGGTTACCAACCTTACAGCTTATAAATCTCTGCTATATGTATTTATATATCAAAATATCAAATAATATTTATAGCTGTTTCAAGGAATAATTAAGTTTCAATATTATGTCTGCCGTAACAGGGTTAAATAATATACAAACTTAGTATTCTTTGACTTGACTTGATTATTTGACTACCAACAGCTGCAGAACATTACCACAGCACTGACCTACTTAAAAAAAACTGACGTTAAAATGCATTTTACGTCATAAATATGGCCGACCATTTCTAGCGCTGAATCTACAATTCAAACTTTTAATTGCTATATCTCCGTCAACATTTAGATATTTAATAAAGTAGACACGCCAATACACATTTATTAACATCAATTTAAATCAACAATTGAAAAATCGACCACTAAAAATGAGGACACAAGCCCATGTCGAAACTACTTGGCACGTTGTTCAAATATTTTGGAAAAGAGAAAAATCTAGTAATGCACAAATGTTGCAGCTAGGGATTGTCAGACAATAGCCAAATTAAGGGATCTTAAGAAACTAGGTCCTTTAACAGTCAGTTCTATTCCAGAAATGTCCAGGATTTGCAACGTTGCACAATGAGGTGTGATGGCAAATACGATTAACTTCGTCATGGATTTGCCGACATTTGTTGGATTCGTTAGTTTCATTTCTTTTAAGTCCGTACATTGAATTATATTTTCTAATGAGACGTCTATGACATAAATCGTAAAGTTCCAATGTGAATTTACGAAACAAAACGAAAATTACATTTAAGTACGAGGCGTGTTTTTTAAGTAAGTACCGTTTTGGAATTAAAAAAAGACGTGCAAAGATATCGCAATAATTTTATTTTTACATGAAAGCCTGTACCTTAATCTACTTTTCTACATAATTTCCGTAAATATTGAGGCACTTGTCATAACGTGGCACCAGTTTTTGAATACCCTCCTCATAAAATACTGCCGCCTGACTTGTTAACCACTGTATCACAACTGTTTTGACTTCGTATGGAGTTACGTCGTCGTGCGGCCATCTTTAAATGCTCTTACCCATTTCCTTACCATTCCATCACTCATAATGTTTTGTCCGTAAACTTCACAGATCTCACGATGAATATCGATCGGTTTTACGCCTTTAGCACTAAGAAATCGTATAACAGCCCGTACTTCACAATCGGCGGGGCCAAGATTGTCGGAGGCATCTTAAACACTCAGTAAACAACGTATACAATGAAGAATCAGACTGTAATGGCGTCAGTGCGTAGATAAGAGATGTAGGTAACCTGCGCGCATGCGCGGAACGGTAATCGCAATCGCAAAACGGTACTTACTTAAAAACCATGCCTCGTATCATTCCCACTCACTGTTTTAATTCTAAATTGTATAGCATATAAGCCTTGTTCTTAGAACCTTACAAGGGCCATTATTAATTAATTAGATACTAAATTATAACATAGTGCAAAATTTAAACTTTTTCCAAAGTTCTCTACCGGACCCCCCACTTTTCTTGATGCATCTTTTTTAATTTTGTAATATGTTCAATAGCGTAATACACTATTTCCAGTTTTTCTCCTGTTTTTCCAAAATTATGGAACTCCAAAAGTTTTAGAATTTTTTTCTTTACGAAATAGCCCATTTTCAAGAAAATGCGCGGAGCCGTTTTCGAAAAGCCATACAAAATTCGTACCAAATATATAAATAAATAAGAATATAAACATATACTTGGAACATTATAAAATAGGATTTCGTGTTTTTTTTTATAATTTATTTATTTATACTCGTATACTTAAACACAATATATTTTTTATTCATATATTTATAATATTTAGTTTACGGAGAGAGAGGGAGAGAGAGAGTTTGTGAAAGATTTTCATTTTCTTCTGATCAGCATCCGCGCTGTTTTAAGGGCGTTCCATTTAAAGTTGCGGTACCAGGACATTGTGCTCCAATCATCAACAGCCGTATCATGGTACACACTGTTCAAATTGCTGCAAGTAAAACACAACGTTAGAATAGTACCAACACAAAAACAGAGGGTGAACATAAATGGATCAGGGTTACCAACTGACAACAACTGAATGTTGCCATCAACTCTGCACTGAAATATATTTTAGTCAATTGACTGAAAATCATAAATTACAAAAAACTAAATCCGCAACAAAGCGATGGCAGTTTCATTGGGTTGCTGCATATTTTTTTAATTTCATCTAACAAAACTAATTTTAATTTGGCACCCCTACACTCTAGAGGACCGTCACATCACGCGTCACGTGACGCAGATGCAGATGGAGATAGTTACCTGTAACCACAAGCCTTGTACCACCAGGCTCCTTGCCGCTGCTGAGCACAGTGACCGTTTGTCCATTCGTCCTGATCGTTATCAAACGTAGAGAACTTCATTCCGTTCAGTTTGACGTAGCTGAAGCCGGGTGGTTCGTACATGGAGTCGCCTGAAACAATAACAAGAACACTGCGGTACAAACAAACCAACAACTGGGCACACACAACAACAACCATCCGTTGTTAACACGTTCACGACGGAACGGGGCGACTTAGGAGGATTATTTTACAACCAATGGACAACGCGGAAACAAAATATTAAACTTCCTGTTATTTCCAACGTCAAATATTTAAATTTTCTACAAAAGTAAAACAACGTGTTCCGTACTCCGTGCTCCGTCCTCAACGTGTTAACCACATTACTTAATCAATAATTTAACATTTAATAACACGTTCACGTCACAAAATGTGTTATGTGTTAAGTTTATTTGTTATCAACTCGTACTACCCGGTGTTGCCCGGTAGTGATGGCAGGGGGGACATAATTTTAATACAATTGGGTTGTGAATTATTTTCTATTAGTTTCTTTAATATTTAAATATTTTTATAAAAGTCTGTAGACTAATAAGTAATCGATTCTATTTAACCATGTTTATAACATTGATAATATCATAACTTTATGCATTGCCTCAGACAACTGTAAGTTGTATCTGACGTTTAAGTGTGATATCTCAAAAGTTAATGCATTCCCGAAACATATTCACGATTCGGTCGACAGTTGAGTCTAACAATCTAGTGGTAAAGTGTCGTGCCTCAACAACTTTGGTTGTGATAACTCGCTAATAAATAATATATTTTAGGTGATGATTTTTTATTTTATTTTCAATTTGATTCTATAATAAAATCGGATTAAAAGCAAATAAATTGTACCGCCAGCTCCGTTCACATTGTCTTTATTTGTCGAGTTACTATTTCTTCATTTTCAACAAATGTGTGACAACAACTAAATGCAACCGCACAAAGTTATATTAATTGATCAAACATTGGGCTTTGTGGTCTAATTGAGAACTACTAGATTTTATAGTCCGGCAGAATTGACTTGACATCCAAATAAATGGACTGTAGAACTGTATCTAATGTGAAGGGAAGGTATTGATGTCTACTGACAGAAACTGCTAGAAATATTCAAAATGGCGTCGAAGTTGTCACTAATATGCTCATGCATTTGTTAATTGTTAACAAGAAGAATCTTTATTTCGCGTAAAACTCAGGGCAGGACTGGTGTTATAGTAGAACACAAAACTAACTGCACTTACCGGCAGTTCCTCTATAACAGCCAATTGTCAGCTGGAATCCACTACTGGAAGAGCCGACCATGAAAGTGTTGTAACGGGCGTACGCCTTGGTCCCGTTATGCGCCTCCAGCTCAACGTACAGCTCATGGTGTCCTCCTTTTGTGATCTGCAACGAATACAAGTCATTATGAATTCCATTTCTTCTGAATGTTGACAGCAACAGACTGCTAACTTCCAAGCTAATTGATGACATTGAAATGTTGTTAACAAATGCAAACTGATCTACCTCATGGATGTGCTCGAGCCCAAGCCAATGACTGTCAGTTTTGCCGCCGAATCCGTCACTGTATTCGGTATAATTTCTATAGAAGTTAACTTCTCCATTCAGTCTCTGTTGTATCACCTGAAATAAGGACATAAATTGTCTTTACCTAAAGTATTTCTAAAGATACTATAAATGCCTTTAATCCTTGAAAGGATGTTCTTAAGGCTGTAAATGTCCAAGGCGATTTGTAATTCTATTAAGAAAGATTATTTCATGATTAAAAAAGCAATAAACTGAGTCACAGAATGCAATACATTAAGTAATTTATTTTACTTTTAAATAAATCTTAAATATATGTTTTCTTGTGTCAAAAACAACTTACTGTCCATTTCTGTCCGGTCAACGTCAGATCACAAAAGACCTCAAACGGTTCACTCTCCATTGTGGGTTGTATTGTATAAATACCGGATGAACTGCCTAGGACATCTCCACAATCTGCAGGCGTATCTGTAATTAAGTCATTTTGGTTATTCTAGGCGTATGGGTGGATTCACATGACTTAAGTCATTTAAATTGCCATCACTGCAGCAGTGCGTGCAATATCTTTTAAATTCATGGAATTCCTGGTAATTCTATATTTAATTTATTACTGTCTATGCAGAGAATTATCCTGACTAATCCAGCAAGCAAACCAACAGCGATCAGTCAGTTTAAGTCACAGCTTGTTTAACTCACCAAGGCATGCGCCAGGTACTGGAGCTTCCACTGATCCAACAATCGAGTACGTTCTTTCTGAAATTATTTAATCCAACATTAACTAAACGTGATTAACATGAAGTTCAGCAAGTTTACTGACGATTAATTTTCAAAGAAGACGTACTTTGGCATTGAGGAGGTTCAGATGACCATGAACCATTGAGGCAGGTGATTTTGTCATTTCCTGTTAGTTCAAACAATTCGTCGCACGAATACTCAATGCTAGACAAACTGGGAACTTGAATTCCCGGAAGTAAGTGATCCACATCATCCACAGGACTGACTATTCTACCGTTGACTGGAACTGCAGGCAAAGTGCAGGGTTTGTTGCCTGAAAATGAAGAGAAATTTCCTTAAACCTCCAATAAAATTACACTATTGACAATTTCACTGAACTACTGGTCGCAAACGAATTATAACAAATGAAAAGTTGTTTTTAACTCACCCACGCAGCTGGAAATCTCCGGTTGCCAATTTCCATTTTTGCAGTAGATGAGGAGTGCTCCTTGCAGGATATTTGGTGCAGGACAATCATAAAGCAAAACTTGATTTTCCTTAACCGTTGATCCTGCAACTGGAGCATCCTGAGAGCCAAGGATCGAGTAGCCGCCATTTGCTGGTGCATCCGGAACAACGCAGGCGGTAGTTTCTGTTAAAAACATTCGTTTTTATTAAAAGTGTAAAGAATTGGGTAATTGCCTGCACTAGGTAATTAGATGAGATTTGCATGTTGGAAAGTTTAAGACGAGGTCAGAACAGATTCTCTGCTGTTACTTACTTTGGCACTGAGGAGGCTCTGATGACCATGATCCATCGCTGCAGGTGATTTTGTCATTTCCGGTTAGTTCAAACAATTCGTCGCACGAATATTCAACACCAGTCAAACTGGGAACTTGAATTCCCTGAAGTAAATCATCCACATCACCCACACAATTGACTATTCTACCGTTGACTGGAACTGCAGGCAAAGTGCAGGGTTTGTTGCCTGAAAAATTAAGAGGAATTTCCATTAACTTCAATTCAATGGGTTGCTGAACTCTAATATTTGTTTTACTTGACAACGCCTGGAACAGAAATATGTTACCCTTCGTTAAATAATAAAACGTCACGTTTGGTAAATGGAGTTACACTTGACTTGCACACACATTACCTGGATGATTATGTTTTGCGTTTGGCAGGTAATGCCTATTTCTGAAATATTCTGAAATTTATTTTAAGAACATATTAAAGTTCACAAGTGTTCCTTTAGACCTTCACCTGGAATGTTGTTTTCATGTTCTAAATAAGATGCCAAAACATACCGAGCTAATTATTGCACGTATAACATTTTACAGGGCAAAACTGGTTGATGTTATGACCAAGATGGGTAACAAAATTTTCTAAGAATAAAAGCATTTTTCTCATTTTTCATCCTATTTGGAAAACCAAAAGGAAACAAAACACCAAATTTGATATTAAAAGCAATACTGCAGATCTCATTTTGGGTGGATGAAAATGAAATGAAAAAGTATTTTAATTCCATTGTCTTGAACATTTTTATTTCACAATAGCAATTAGAAATTTCTCTATTAATTTAATTTGTTAATTAGTTCCAATCACAGAGTAACTTTAAAAAGGCGGCAGATTTAAAATTATATATTTCAAGGCACTTCTCAACTGTATAGCAAACTAGTGGTTTAAATAATCGACGATTGTTTAGTAATGAAATAAATAAATTAAATTGGAACAGCTGATCGTCTGGGACAAATAATTATGAATGCCAAGGTGTCTTTGACTCACCCACGCAGCTGGAAATCTCCGGCAGCCAATTTCCATTTTCACAGTAGATGAGAGATGGACCTTGCGGGATATTTGGTGCAGGACAATCATAAAGCAAAACTTGATTTTCCTTAACCGTTGATCCTGCAACTGGAGCATCCTGAGAGCCAAGGATCGAGTAGCTGCCCTTTGCAGGTGCATCCGGAACAACGCAGGCGGTAGTTTCTGTTAAAAACATTTGTTATTATTAAAAGTGTAAAGAATTGGGTAATTGCCTGCACTAGGTAGTTAGATGAGATTTGCATGTTGGAAAGTTTAACACGAGGCCAAAACAGATTATCTGCTGGTGGTGGTCCTCGGGAGTTACTTACTTTGGCACTGAGGAAGCTCTGTGGTCCATAATCCGTTATAACAGAGAGCTGTTCTATTTCCTACGATCTCAAAAGTTGCGTCGCAAGAATAAATGGCTGTGGACCAATTAGGAACTTCTGTGCCATGTATCAAAATGCCACCTAAATCTGAGAGCTCATAGCTTCCATGCGCTGGATTTGTCGGCAAGGGACATGTTACCTTTCCTGGAATATATAAAAATATACTATGTTTAGTCCCTTGAAATTTGTTCTTTTCCTTTTAGGGCATTATCTTACTCTGGCATTTTGTAAATTGCGTGTCCCATATGCCATCAATGCAAACAGCCGTGGAATGTGGATATGGTACGTAGCCGACGTCACAGTTGTACTGAATTATTGTTAAATTGGGTACAACTGCTCCAGGAAGTGTATCAGCCAGAACTGTGTAACGTCCGTTCCCTGGAAATTCTGGCAAAATACAGCTTCTGCAAGTTAAATGAATTTTTCTGGATTAAAGTTAGTTGCAGTGCAGCAAGAAGTTTAATTTATTTCGATTCTCGATGCTTGTCTGGAGCAAATTATTAATTTGGAAGCACAAAATACCACTGGAACAAGTTGTTAATGAAATAATAAATTGAGAGAGAGTTTTATCTCACTTCATGGTACTTACGAATCACACTGAAGAAGAAAGCCGGAGTCATGTTGGTCGTTGCAAGAAACTGAAAAAGAAAATGCAACTTGTACACACAGAAGTAGAATACAACGACCAGGGACAGGGCTATAAGATTTCTTTGTCTAAGAACAGAATATTTAACATTTTAAAACTAATAAACTAAAATAAATAAAATTGATATCTAATAAAGCATTAATTGTGACATTTAATTAATATTAAACAAAAAATAATTATGAAATTAAACAATTTTAAGTTTAGCTTTCCAAACAACTAGAAAGTGAACGTTTAAGCACATTTAGCATTGACCCTTCTAAATTGAACTTTGGTTGGGAAAATCAGTCCCTTTTGAATAAAAAATTTAGTAATTCATTTAAATTATTTGCACATATTTTGATGTAAAAATGACCCGTCAATCACAGTTATTGTATGTAAGGTTTATGTAACATAAAAATTACGTTTTATGTAGAAAATGTTATTCAAATATAATGTTCAATTAACTTGTTTATTGCTACACGATATTATAAAAACAAATTGAAATATTACCAAGTTTCGTTTAAGTAAAATGTTACCTAAATTTAAGCTAATATAGACATTTTGTGTTTAGCGGAATTAATTAAATAACTTTTATTTCTAAATTGTGTACTACGGGTTATTTTTCTTTTTCTTTTTGGTTATTTATTATACTTTAAATTGCGTTGAAGAAATATAATTCATAGATTTACTGGTGTTTAAGAATATCGATTGTTAAAATAAAAACAAAGATTAGAACTTACCTGACAGCAGCCCTGTCTGGCACAACACTAATATTATAAAAAATTTTAACATTTTGGTTTTTCTGTATTAGATTATTTTGTGTTTCACTTTATCGCGTTCACTTGTAATTGTCGTTAGGCCCGTTGGTCCAGGCATCTTATAGTCGAATTGACGAATGATAAACTGATCAACGTGCCAAAGGTCACGGTGATAACAACAGGAAAGTGTGTTTTAGCTTGGTAATTCCAAATTTAGAGGAAAGTATTATATATGATATTGTGTGATACAGTGTAATCAGTGGACTTTCCCATTTAATATTTCCTTGGTTTTTCCTCTTTGCATGAAGCGGACGGTCAATTTGTTGTCAACGGCACGGCACCGTTATTTGGGCGGCACGTGTAATACATCAATTAGTATATTATAATGTTCACTTAAAAATCTTCTTAAAAATTACAAAAGTTCCTAAACTTTTCAGCCCGTTGTTACCCTGTTCTAAATCTTCACGGGCTAAATATGTATTCAAAGAGCATCTAACAAAAGCAAAGTTTCCTATTACGTAAAAATGTTACTTAAATTATAACGTTTTGTTCAAGCATATCATTCTTCAATGACAAAACTGTAATGTGCCTGAAGACTATAAGCAGATATTTGAAATCAGAGAAAAACCTTATTGACTTTATCAATGGATCTAATTTAATCTCTTTATTTTAAGTATCCATACTCGTGTTTATATGTTATAAATGATGTATTGTAAATGTTTATATATTGTTTTAGGTGCTAATAACTATTGAAAATTGATGCACTCAAATATATATTAAAGAAGTATCAGCCGAAAGAATAGGACCTGAACTTCTTTGTTAACTTTGTTCATTTTAGAATTAGCTCCCCCATTTACCGCTGTCATTGGAATAAATTTATCAAATTTCAAGCACAGAAGAACATTTTAGTCATATCGATCGACTTCCTTAAAATTGTATTTTGTATCTAAACAAAATTTTAATTCAGATTGACTTGTTGAATACCACTGAAATACAGGCAACTCGAATATTTGTAACCCTCAATATCTCCTATTTATTAATTAAAAGTGGTAAAATAATTATTACGTAGAGATTTTGACATGTTTTGAGAATACAATTAGCATAATAAAACATATAAAAATGCAGTAGTTTTTTTACAAAGTGAAAAACAAAAGTGTATAGTCGTATCCAATAATTACCAATTCTGCAAAACGTTACTGCCTTAAATACTCAATACGATAAGACGTGGAAAGTTTTGGAAAAAGACAGTTTTAAAAAACATTGGTAGAGCAGTTTCCGAGCCACCATTCAAAATTCAATAGTAGGCATTTAAGAAAACAACTATTTTAATTTACATGAATCATTATAATGTATGATGGTATGACGGACAGTTACGACAGTATCGACTTAAACATTGTCATATAAATGAGTTTTTTGATGTTGTTTTAAATTAGCAGCACGTGCAAAGCAATTATTACACAAATCGCAAGAAAATGGTTTTAAACCTAAATGTTGTGTATTTTTATGTTCTTTTAAATATGACGACCGCCTAAATGTTTTATTACATTGATCACAAGAAAATGGCTTCACATTTAAATGTGTGTTTTTATGTTGTTTTAAATGCGATGATTGATTGAATGTTTTGTTACATTCATCGCAAGAAAATGGCTTTAAAACTAAATGTGTGTTTTTGTGATCTTTTAAATGTGATGATTGCCCAAACGTTTTTTCACATTCTCCGCAAGAAAATGGTTTTACACCTAAATGTTTGTTTCTATGCAGTTTTAATTGCGTTGATTGACTAAAGGTTTTATTGCATTTGTCGCAAGAAAATGGTTTTATACCTAAATGTGTGTTTTTATGTAGTTTTAAAGTATTAGAATGGGTAAACGTTTTTTCACATTGGTCACAAGAGAATAGTTTCAAACCTAAGTGTTTGTTTTTGTGTAGTTTTAAATTCCATGATTGACTAAACGTTTTACTACATTCATCGCAAGAAAATGGTTTTATACCTAAATGTACGTTTTTATGTTGTCTTAAATGCGATGCTTGACTAAACATTTTATTACATACGTCGCAAGAAAATGGTTTTACAGGTAAATGAATGTTTTTATGTAGTGATAAATGTGATGATTGACTAAACGTTTTACTACATTCATTACAAGAAAATGGTTTTAAACCTAAATGTGTGTTTATATGTTGCTTCAGATGTGAAGATTGACTAAAAGTTTTATTGCATTTATCGCAAGAAAATGATTTTACACCTAAATGTGTGTTTTCATGTCGTTTTAAATGTAGTTTCTTTGCTGAATGTGCTCGCAAATGTTTTACGAGTTCTGATTTAGTGTCAAAAAATTTGTGACATTCTTCGCATTGTAGTTGTTTACTATTCAGAGGGCCATCACAACTTTCAACTCGAACTTCGAATTTAATTATTTGCTCAGTGTCCTCTGGTAAAATTAAAGCTTCCGCAGAACTATCGTCTGGTTCTGCTTTAATTTCTATTTTGATTTCATCACACAACGTTGCTTCTGTGACGATTTCCTCTTCTTTTATTCCTCTCTTCACAACTGCGTTTACATTTGGTGTTCCCTTTTGTTCATTTATCTCCAAATCCATTTCTTGTTTTATTTCTTGAGTTTTGTTATCCTTCATTATTGCATAATAATTCACTAAAAGCAAATAATTTATTTACTACCTAAGAAGTATAAGTAGAAATATAAATAACTCAAGTTTATAAAAATTAATCTTACATTGTAAAAAAGTAAAGAAAAGCCATCTCATAAAATAATAGAAATAAGTAAAGTTAAGCAGAATTAATAGAAAAACATTTCTGTAATATATTAGTGCTTTATAAAATAAAGTTAATGTGAAAACAAAGCCATTAACATCATTTTAATTATTAGTTTGGGTTTATTACTTTCAAAAATACGATGTGAAATAAAAATCAACCTTTATATATTAACAATAATATACCTTTATATATTAACTTATAATGTTCCCAATTATTTGTTGCTGTTTATATTTGTAAAATATTAACTCAATCAGATGTAAATATAATAATTTCTATCTGATTTTATCTTAACCCTTACAATGAGCTGTCAAAATGAACGTCTTTGAGTTGCTGTCGAAATATAATAGTGACATAAATTTGCATAAATTCCTCGAAGGGAAGTAAAAGAGTAGGCATTCCTTTTGACATCAAAGATTATATTATTTTTTGATAATTGCATTGATCAATATCTCCTATAATATAGCAGCTTATTAAAACATTGAATATTAGAAATCCTCATAACCAAAGTATGTAGAATTTCATTTGTATAAATATATTTATGACGCGTAATTATCAAAAAATCATATGAAGCGTAAATTGCTTTTAAACCTTTGATGACGACATTTATTTGTTTGTTAATATCGGCAAATAGAATTGTAATAAAAATGCGTAAGAAAAAGTAAGAAATATTTATTAAAACAATGTATTAAATAACAATTACATAAATAAATTTATGCAACACGAAGGAAAACACAATTATGCACTTTAATGTGAATATGTGTTTTTATGTCGTTTTAAATGCGATGAACGGCTAAACGTTTTTTTACATTCGCCGCAATAAAATGGATTAAAACCTAAATGTGTATTTTGATGTTGCTTTAAATCGAAAGAACGACTAAATGTTTTATTACATGTTTCGCAAGGAAATGAATTTAAACCTAAATGTGTGTTTTTATGTCGGTTTAAATGCCATGAACGACTGAACGTTTTACTACATTCATCGCAAGAAAAAGTACTTGAACCTTAATGTGTGTTTTTATGTCGTTTTAAACTTGAGGATTGACTAAACGTTTTACTACATTCATCGCAAGAAAAAGTACTTAAACCTAAATGTGTGTTTTTATGTCGTTTTAAACTTGAGGATTGACTAAACGTTTTACTACATTCATTACAAGAAAATGGTTTTAAACCTAAATGTATGTTTTTATGTGTTTTTAAATTAGATAATTGACTATACGTCTTATTACAAACGTCGCAAGAAAAAGAACTTAAACCTAAATGTGTGTTTTTATGTAATTTTAAATTCCAAGATAAACTGAACGTTTTATCACATTCATCGCAAGAAAATGGTTTTAAACCTAAATGTGTGTTTTTATGTCGTTTTAAATTCGATGAATGAATAAAAACTTTATCACATTCATCGCAAGAAAATGGTTTTAAACCTAAATGTATGCTTTTATGTCCTTTTAAATTTGCTGCTTGACTAAACGTCTTATTACAAACGTCGCAAGAAAATGGTTTCAAACCTAAGTGTATGTTCTTATGTCGATTTAAAGTTGACGAGTCAGCAAATATTTTACTACATGTATTACAAGAATGTAGTTTTTTTGCGGAATGTACACGCAAATGTTTTATGATTTCTGCCTTAGTGTCAAACAATTTGTGACATACATCACAAATATAAGGCTTCAGGTTCGTATTCATATCACTTTGAAGTTGTTGCTCTGGAACTTCAAGCTTTATGAAGTAATCATCTCGGGGTAGATGTGCAGCTTCATCTGAATTGTATTCTGGTTCTTCTTTAAATTCTGTTTTTATTTCATCACATAGCGCTGCTTCTTTGACAACTGATTCCTCTATTTCTATTTTAATATTTTCAAAAACATTTCCTGTGTACATTGGTTCATTTAAACGCACATCAATTTCTCGTTTTATTTCTTGAAATTTTCTATTCTCCATTATAGTAAAACAGTTTTTCAGTTTACTAAAAACAAAAAGAAATACATTTTCACTATTAAAAAATATGAGCAATCCGTTAAAACAAATAAATCTAAAGTGCTTGAAAAATGAAAGTAACCATTTGAAATATTTAAGGTGAATAAGTGAGGTTAAGTTGAATATAGGTAAAAACTTAATTGTAATAAATTAGTACTCTATAAAACATAAATTAAGTTCATGTGAAAATCAAGAGCAATTCCGAAATAATAAATTAGCAAAGTTTTTCATTTAAAAATTAAAATACCCTTATATATTAATTTATAATTTTCTCAAATATCAGTTGTTGTATTAAATCTGGTGTTGATAGTTTTATGTTTTTAGAATATTAACTTAATAAGAACCAAATACTAATAATATTTATTTGATTTAGCTGTAAAAAGTTAACTTTAATCTTAGAGGTATGTCAAGTTAAGGTCAGAGATAAACTGTCAATGGCTTAAATGCGTTTTTTGAGCATGAAGGATGTTTCCCATTGCCGGTTTTCAATTGTTTTTGGCGGGTTTTATGGATTTCAATTTTTATTAAAGACTGATTTAAATTTGTTTTGTAGTAATGTAGTATTATTTCTCAAACGATTTGTTATTTATGTGTAAACCTTTCAATTAAATGGAGGTTCAAACACTCATTTTAAAAAGTAATGTTTGTGTATGTTCTATAGAGTCAATGAAATAAATAATTAATGCTTATATAGTATGCATGAATGGGCTAGTGTCCTATGTCTTAATTACTATAAAAATATACTAAATATTGATAAAGTGGGATACATTTAACACCAGTTATTTGTTGAGTAGGTCAGTGCTATGGTAATGTTTTGGTAGCTGTTGGTAGTCGAATAATCAAGTAAAATCAAAGAAGAGTAAGTTTTTATTTTATTTAACCCTGCTAAGGCAGACATAATATTGAAATTTGATTGTTCCATGAAATAGCTGTAAATAATATTTGATATATAAATAAATGCAGTTACAGTTTGATCGTGCTGCAGTGAGGACGGGTTCCGAGAATCGCTTGCAGATTTAAAATTGTTGCTATTGTTCAGTAAAAAACAAAAGGTTCAGTTTTTTGTTGTGGAATTTGTTATTTCTAGTGAAAAGAAATAGTTTAATAAGAAGTTATTTACATAAAATAACAAAAATGCCTGGGGGAATGAAGACGAGGAGGGAGCAGGATAAGAAGAAGGAGGACGGAACAGAGGAAAAAATTAAAAGGATGATTCAAACAGAAAAAGAAATGCAAGAAGAAATGAAGGAAATGAGGGAAAGATTAAAAAAGATGGAAGAAGAATTCAAGACATTCATCGAAGAATCGCGCAAGGAAAGGGAAGATCTGATGAGGAGGTTGGAAAAAGAGAAGGAAGAGGAAAAAGAAGAAAAGAAAGAAGAAGAAAAGAAAAAGGAAGAAACAGAGAAAGAAGTTAGAGAAAAGGTGGAGGAGCTGGAAAAAGAACAGGAAATGGCCAGGAAGCGCGAGAAGAGGGAGAACATAGTTATAAGGGGTGTAAAAACAAGCAAAATGGGCGCGGAACTGAGGAAAGAAGTGGAAGAGTGGATACAAAAAGAATTGAAGGAAGAAGTAAGAATAACAAAAGCGTTCACGGTGGGAAATGAAAAGGGAATAGTGATAGCGAGATGTGAGGGGGAAGAAAAGAAGAGAAAGATAATGGAAAATAAAAGTACACTGAGGGGCACGGATGTGTACATAGAGGACGACTTGACGTACAAGGAGAGAGAGGTGCAGTGGCAATTGAGACAATGGGCAAAAAAGAAAAGAGAGGAGGGGAAAAAGGATGTGAAGGTCGGGTACAAAAAAGTATGGTGTGAAGGAACGCAGTATATATGGAATGAGAAAAACAAAGAACTGGAAAAGGGGGAATTTCGAAAACATGGTGAAGGAGTTGGGGGAAAGTAAAGAGAGGGGTAAAAGTGGGAGAGAGGAAAGAAGATAAATAAAAAAGAGGATAAAGATAGGTTTCTGGAACGTGGTGGGTATAAAAAGAAAAGATAAGGATTTCTGGAGATACATCAAAGGTTGGGATGTGATTGGGATGGTGGAAACATGGCTGGAAAGCAAAGAATGGGAAGACAAACTACCGAAAAACTACAGATGGGTGTGCCAAGGTGCTGTTAGGGAGCATAAGAAAGGGAGAGCAAGAAGTGGAATTATAATGGGGGTACGTAGGGAGCTAAAAGAGGAGAAGGAACCAGACAGAAGAGAAACAGCAGTAAGGAGGACGATTAAACTGGAAGAAAAGACATGGGAAATTGTAACAATATACAGTAAAGGTAAATTAAAAGAAACAATGAAAGAAATAAAAGAAATAATTAAGGATGAGAAACAGGAAAACCTATTAATTGGAGGGGATTTCAACGCGAGAATTGGGGAGTTGGGAGAGGTGGACGAAATATGGGGGAATAGAAAAAAGAAAAGAACAACGAAAGACAAAACAATAAACGCCGAGGAAAAAGAACTAATGGAAATGCTAGAAGAACAAGGATGGATAGTACTAAATGGGAACAAAGAAGGAGATGAAGAAGGAGAATATACCTATGTGGGAAGCAGAGGGGATACAGTAATCGACTACGTGGTGACAACGCTGGGAGGAGGACAGAAGGTAGAAAGAATGAAAGTGGAAGAGAGGGTGGACTCGGATCACCTACCGCTGGTGGTGGAGTTGGAGGCGAGGAGAGGTGAAAGAAAAGGAAACGAATGGAAAGAGGGCAGCGATTGGACGGAGGAAGGAAGGAAGAAGTTTATGGAGGAATTGGAACGGAGATACGAGGAAGAAGGAGAAATGGAGGAGATGGAGGAAATTGAAGAGAGGATGAAGGAAGCCACCCAAAGTAAAAGGTGGAGAATATCTGATAGAACGGGAGAAAACAAATGGTGGGATAAAGAATGTAAAGAATGGAAAAAAGAGGTAAAAAGGGAACTAAAGAGATGGAAGAAAGGAGAATCAAGTAAAGAAGACTTCAAGAGGAAGCAAAGGGAGTAAAACGAAAGGATAAAAGATAAAAAGAATGAGTTCAAAATAGGAATAGAAAAAGAAATTAGAGATATAACAACGGAGAGGCAGGCATGGGATTACATTAATAGGGAGAAAAAGCGAAGGAAAGAGCCAAGCAAGGAAATAAAAATGAAAGAGTGGACGAAACACTTTATGGGAGTACTAGGAGGAAAGAAAAGAAACGAGAAAACAAAGGAGGGGATAAAAGAGAAGGAGAAAGTAAACGATATAAAATTAGGTGAAATAAAAACACAGATTCAAAAACTCAAGGAAAAGAAAGCACCAGGTAGAGATGGACTAAAGAACGAGGCGTGGAAAGCTGGGCAAGAAAGGATAGAGAAAGGATTACTGACAGCGATGAACAAGATATGGAAAGGAGGAAACCTGCCAGACAGCTGGAGAGAAGGGGTAATAACGCCGATATATAAAAAGGGAAATAGACATGAAGCCAAAAATTACAGGGGGATCACACTACTGAACACAGGGTACAGGATTTATGCAGGGATTGTGAGAGAAAGACTGGAAGAAGAGGTAAAAGTAAAAGAAATACTTCCCGAGACACAAGCAGGCTTTAGAAAGGGACGAGGGACTTTAGACAATATATACGCACTGAACCATTTAGTTGAAAAAGAGCTAAGTGAAAAAGGAGGACAGATATATGCAATGTTCATCGACCTTAAAGCGGCGTTTGACATGGTCGACAGACAGAAATTGTGGAAGTACATGAGAAAGAAAAAAATAGATGAGGACATAATGGAATGTATTGAAGAAATTTACGAAGAAACAAGAATGAGAATAAGAGTTGGGGGTGAAGAATCAGAAGAATTCTGGACAGACAAGGGGTTGAGGCAAGGTTGTCCTCTGAGCCCCATTTTATTTGCGATATATACAGCAGACTTGGAGGGGGTAATGGAAAGAGGACAAGATGGGGGGGTGCTAATAGGAAGGCACTACAAGATATGGACTTTAGCATACGCTGACGATATAGTCCTGTTGGCAAAAAGGGAAGGAGAGCTGCAGGAGATGGCACACCGGCTAGGGAGGTATATAGACAGGAAAGGACTAGAGTTAAACGTGGAAAAGACAAAAATTATGGTATTTAAAAAAGGGGGTGGAAAAAGGAGACATAAAAGGTGGAAATACAAGACAGAGGACATTGAGGAAGTTGAAGAATTTAAATATCTGGGCTACACTTTTAAAAAGAATAATGGAGAAGAGGCGCATATAAGGGAGGTGGCAAAGAAGGCAGAGCAAGCAATGCGACGGGTATGGGGACTAGGGTAAAAGGTATTTGGGGGGGACATACAAAAGAGAATATGGATATATGAGAGACTGATAGCCAGTATGATGTCGTATGGAGCAGAGGTTTGGGGGTGGAAGGAACAAGAAAAGTTGGAAAGAATACAGGTGAGATATATGAAATGGGTACTAGGGCTGGACAGGTGCACGCCAGGATACATGGTGATGGAGGAGCTAAAGAGGGATAAGATACGAATTAAAGCAGGGGAAAGAGCGGTAAAATACGAGGAGAAATTGAACAGAGCGGAAAGCAAAATCTTAAAGAAAATAAGAGAGGATTACATAAAGAATGGGGGGGGGAGGAAGTCCAAAAAAGAGAAAAGAATACTTTGAAAGGAATGGAATGGCGATCGAGGAGGCAGAGAGGAGAAGAGAAGGTGGCGCAAGTGTGGCAGAGGAGCTAAGGAGAAGGGATAAGGAGACACAACAGCAGGAGAGAATGGGAAAAATAGAAAAAAGTAACTACAATAAAAGATATAAGAGGTTATGGGAAAATAATGTGCCTCAGTAGCTTATAGAAAAAGACATAAAACACATAAGAAGAACAGCAAGGTTTAGATTGGGAAATGAGGAAAAAGGAAACAGATACTGGGAAAAGAGTGAGGAAAGAAAGTGTAGAATGTGCGGAGCGGAGGACGAAACACTGGAGCACATTAAGTTTGAGTGTAAGGAAAAAGTAGCGAGCGAAAGGAATATTGGCCAGCTACTAAAGGGAGGCAGTGAAGGAAAGAGGTGGATGGCGGAAATAGTAAGAAGGAAAGGAAAAACAGGAGAATAAATAAGATGGTGGAGAATAATAGAGAGGGTCAAAAGAAGAAGAAGCAGAAAGCACTTTTGGAAGTAGTAAAAGTCGAGAAGATTTTAAGTTTATTTTAAGTTTAGTTTTTAAGTTTGGAATGTATATAGGAATGAAATGTATTAGAAATATAATACTGTAGATTGTAAAGCCGAAAGGCATACACAATTAATATATAAATAATATAAATACATATAGCAGAGATTTATGAGCTGTAAGTTTGGCAGCGGTTGTGATATCACACGCACTTGGAATGTGTACAACGTTGAATCACTTTAATAATTCAAGAGACAAAATGACTTTTTTAATTGTTAATATCTCTTAACATATAAGGAGTATAAGGAAATAATTGAACATTTGAGGTTCTAGTAACCCACTTTATCAATATAAAGTACACATTTATTGAAATTAAGACATAGGACACAAGTCCATTGTGTCCAGCAGTAATCTGGTTGATGAAAGAGGTCTCTGGTGGCGCAAATATAAATGAATTTGACATAAAACAATAAATAATTTGTAATTTGACAAAAATGTTAAAATAAATAATGAATTTGGCAACATTTTGCTGCTTAAAGGAGCAAAATGCGTGTTCCAAAATTAACCAAATATTCTGGAAAGATTTTCTTTCAAAGAAGGAACAGAAAGTTGAATAGGGACAAAGGTAGAAAGTTCAAAATTGGAATATGTATGGTTGTTTAATGAAATAAAAAAGTAAATGACAGGGAAACCACTAATACAAAATACTATTGATTTAATAAAATAGATTAAAATAAAATAATACAGTGTCTATATTTCAATATCAAACTTACAGTATAATTCATTAAATAGTTTTTATAATATTTATTAAAGAATTTGTACATGTTGTTATGTGAGGGGCACATCTAAGCACTAGAATCTAAATGAGTTTTTTGATGTTGCTTTAAATATTCAGCTCGCGTAAAACATTTATCGCATAAAGCGCAAGAAAACGGTTTTAAACCTAAATGTGTGTTTTTATGTTGTTTTAAATTAGATAAATGACTAAACGTCTTATTACAAACGTCGCAAGAAAATGGTTTCAAACCTAAATGTATGTTTTTATGTTGATTTAAATTTGACGAATTAGCAAATATTTTACTACATGTATTACAAGAATGTAGTTTCTTTGCGGAATGTACACGCAAATGTTTTATGATGTCTGCCTTAGAGTCAAACAATTTGTGACATACATCACAAATATAAGGCTTCAGGTTCGTATTCATATCACTTTGAAGTTGATCACTGTTTTGTGGATCAGCGAGATTTTCAGCTGGAACTTCGAATTTAATGAAGTAACCATCTCGCGGTAAAAGTGCAGCTTCTTCTGAACCATCGTCTGATTCATCTTTAATTTCTGTTTTTATTTCATCACATAGCACTGCTTCTTTGTCAACTGGTTCCTCTATTTCTATTTTAATATTTTCAAAAACATTTCCTGTGTACATTGGTTCATTTAACCGCACATCAATTTCTCGTTTTATTTCTTGAAATTTTCTATTCTCCATTATAGTAAAATAGTTTTTGAGTTTACTAAAAACAAAAAGAAATACATTTTCACTATTAAAAAATATGAGCAATCCGTTAAAACAAATAAATCTAAAGTGCTTGGAAAATGAAAGTAACCATTTGAAATATTGAAGGTGAATAAGTGCGGTTAAGTTGAATACAGGTAAAAACTTAACTGTAATAAATTAGTACTCTATAAAACATAAATTAAGTTTATGTGAAAATCAAGAGCAATTAATCATTTTGATCTTTAGGTTTATTACTTCCGAAATAATAAATTAACAAAGTTTTTCATTTAAAAATTAAAATACCCTTATATATTAATTTATAATTTTCTCAAATATCAGTTGTTGTATTATATCTGGTGTTGATAGTTTTATGTTTTTAGAATATTAACTTAATAAGAACCAAATACTAATAATATTTATTTGATTTAGCTGTAAAAAGTTAACTTTAATCTAAGAGGTATGTCAAGTCAAGGTCAGAGATAAACTGTCGATGGCTTAAATGCGTTTTTTGATCATGAAGGGTGTTTCCCATTGCCGGTTTTCAATTGTTTTTGGCGGGTTTTATGAATTTCAATTTTTACTAAAGACTGATTTAAATTTGTTTTGTAGTAATGTAGTATTATTTCTCAAACGATTTGTTAATTTATGTGTAAAACTTTCAATTAAATGGAGGTTCAAACACTCATTCTAAAAAGTAATGTTTGTATGTTCTATAGAGTCAATGAAATAAATAATTAATGCTTATATAGTATGCATGAATGGGCTAGTGTCCTATGTCTTAATTTTTATAAAAATATGCTAAATATTGATAAAGTGGGTTACTAGAACCTTAAATGTCCAATTATTTTTTAATAACTACTTATATGTTAAGAGATATTAACAATTAAAAAAGTAATTCTGTCTCTTTAATTATTAAAGGGATTCAAAGTTGTACACATTCCAAATGCATATCACATCACAACCGCTGCCAACCTTACAGCTCATAAATCTCTGCTATATGTATTTATATATCAAAATATCAATATATTATTTACAGTTGTTTCAAGGAACAATCAAATTTCAATATTATGTCTGTCTAAGCAGGGTTAAATAAAATAAAAACTTATTATTCTTTGACTTGACTTGATTATTTAGACTACCAACAGCTACCATTACCATAGCACTGACCTACTCAACAAATAACTGACGTTAAAATACATTTCACGTCATACAAATATGGCCGACCATTTCTAGCGCTAAAACTACAATTCAAACTTTTAATTGCTATATCTCCGTCAATATTTAGATATTTAATAAAATAGACACGCCAATACACATTTATTAACATTAATTTCAATCAACAATTGAAAAATCGACCACTAAAAAATGAGGACACTAGCCCATTTCAAAAAGTGATCGTTCAAAAGAAAGTTGAAATAGATGCAAATGTTTAATAAAGTAAAAAAGTAATTTGCAATTACGAATTATTTTATTAACTTTAAATTAAATAACAGTAGCAATTCGACAAAGAAACAACAAATCTTTTAAATTATTTATTTAATACAATAGATTAAAGTAAACTAAATAAATTTCATAGAGTATAATTCGTTACATAGTTTTTAAAATATTTATTACAAATCTGTACATAGTAAAACTGCTGCAAACATAAAATACAATTAGGTGAGCGACAAAACTAAGCACTTGAACTTAATGAGTTTTTTGATGTTTCTTTAAATATTCAGCTCGCGCAAAGCATTTATCACATTGATCGCAAGAAAATGGCTTTAAACCTGTATGTGTATTTTTATGAGATTTTAAATGTGATGATCGACTAAACGTTTTACCACATTCATCGCAAGAAAATGGTTTTAAACCTAAATGTGTGTTTTTATGTAGTTTTAATTCTGATAAATTACCAAACGTTTTACTACATTTATTACAAGAAAATGGTTTTAAACCTAAATGTGTGTTTTTATGTCGTTCTAAATTCCAAGATAAACTGAACGTTTTATCACATTCATCGCAAGAAAATGGTTTTATACCTAAGTGTGTGTTTTTATGTCGTTTTAAATATGATGATTGACTATACGTCTTATTACAAACGTCGCAAGAAAAAGAACTCAAACCTAAATGTGTGTTTTTATGTAATTTTAAATTCCAAGATAAACTGAACGTTTTATCACATTCATCGCAAGAAAATGGTTTTAAACCTAAATGTGTGTTTTTATGTCGTTTTAAATTCGATGAATGAATAAAAACTTTATCACATTCATCGCAAGAAAATGGTTTTAAACCTAAATGTATGCTTTTATGTCCTTTTTTAAATTTGCTGCTTGACTAAACGTCTTATTACAAACGTCGCAAGAAAATGGTTTCAAACCTAAGTGTATGTTTTTATGTCGTTTTAAAGTTGACGAGTCAGCAAATATTTTACTACATGTATTACAAGAATGTAGTTTCTTTGCGGAATGTACACGCAAATGTTTTATGATTTCTGCCTTAGTGTCAAACAATTTGTGACATACATCACAGATATAAGGCTTCAGGTTCGTATTCATTTCACATTGCAGTTGATCACTGTTTTGTGGATCGGCGAGATTTTCAGCTGGAACTTCGAATTTAATGAAGTAACCATCTCGCGGTAAAAGTGCAGCTTCTTCTGAACCATCGTCTGGTTCTTCTTTAATTTCTGTTTTTATTTCATCACATAGCACTGCTTCTTTGACAACTGGTTCCTCTATTTCTATTTTAATATTTTCAAAAACATTTCCTGTTGGTTCATTTAAACGCACATCAATTTCTCGCTTACTTTCTTGAAATTTTCTATTCTCCATTATAGTAAAACAGTTTTTCAGTTTACTAAAAACAAAAAGAAATACATTTTCACTATTAAAAAATATGAGCAATCCGTTAAAACAAATAAATCTAAAGTGCTTGGAAAATGAAAGTAACCATTTGAAATATTTAAGGTGAATAAGTGAGGTTAAGTTGAATATAGGTAAAAACTTAATTGTAATAAATTAGTACTCTATAAAACATAAATTAAGTTCATGTGAAAATCAAGAGCAATTAATCATTTTGATCTTTAGGTTTATTTCTTCCGAAATAATAAACTAACAAACTTTTTCATTTAAAAATTAAAAGTTAAAATACCCTTATATATTAATTTATAATTTTCTCAAATATCAGTTGTATTATATCTGGTGTTGATGGTTTTATGTTTCTAGAATTTTAACTTAATAAGAACCAATAACTAATAATATTTATTTGATTTAGCTGTAATAAGTTAACTTTAATCTAAGAGGTATGTCAGGTTAAGGTCAGAGATAAACTGTCGATGGCTTAAATGCGTTTTTTGAGCATGAAGGATGTTTCCCATTGCCGGTTTTCAATTGTTTCTGGCGGGTTTTATGAATTTCAATTTTTACTAAAGACTGATTTAAATTTGTTTTGTAGTAATGTAGTATTATTTCTCAAACGAGTTGTTATTTATGTGTAAACCTTTCAATTAAATGGAGGTTCAAACACTCATTTTAAAAAGTAATGTTTTGTATGTTCTATAGAGTCAATGAAATAAATAATTAATGCTTATATAGTATGCATGAATGGGCTAGTGTCCTATGTCTTAATTTCTATAAAAGTGTACTATATATTGATATAAAAGTGGGTTACTAGAACACCTTATATGTTAAGAGATATTAACAATTAAAAAAGTCATTTTGTCTCTTTAATTATTAAAGGGATTCAACGTTGTACACATTCCAAATGCATGTGACATCACAATCCTTGTGTAAGGTTACCAACCTTACAGATCATAAATCTCTGGTATATGTATTTATATATCAAAATATCAAATATTATTTACAGCTATTTCAAGGAACAATCAAATTTCAATATTATGTCTGCCTTAACAGGGTTAAATAAAATAAAAACTTATTATTTTTTGACTTGACTTGATTATTTGACTACCAACAGCTACAGAACATTACCACAGCACTGACCTACTCAACAAATAACTGACGTTAAAATGCATTTCACGTCATACAAATATGGCCGACCATTTCTAGCGCTAAAACTACAATTCAAACTTTTAATTGCTATATCTCCGTCAACATTTAGATATTTAATAAAATAGACACGCCAATACACATTTATTAACATCAATTTCAATCAACAATTGAAAAATCGACAACTAAAAAATGAGGACACAAGCCCGTTGTAATGACATTCGCTTCGGGTAGATTCGTGCTGTGGTAATGTTTTGTAGCTGTTGCTAGTCAAATAATCAAGTCAAGTCAAAGAATAATAACTTCCTATTTTATTTAACCCTGTTGCGGAAGTCATATTTTTGGAATTTTATTATTCCTTGAAATAGCTGTAAATAATATTTGATATTTTCATATATAAATACATATAATAAAGATTTATGAGCTGTAAGATTGGCAGCGGTTGTGATGTTACATGCATTTGGAATGTTGTACAACGTTGAATCCCTTTAATAATTAAAGAGACAAAATGACTTTTTTTTAATTATTAATATCTCTTAACATATAAGGAGTTATTAACAAATAATTGAACATTTGAGGTTCTAGTAACCCACTTTATCAATATATAGTACACTTTTATAGAAATTAAGACATAGGACACAAGCCCATTGTCTGGTTGATGAAAGAGGTCCCTGGTGACGCAAATATAAATGAATTTGTCACAAACAATAAATAATTTGTAATTTGACAAAAATGTTAAAACTATTTGCTGCTTAAAAGAGCAAAATGTGTGTTCCAAAATTAACCAGTCGTCCTGGATGACTTACTGATGGGGCACAACATGAATGTGTGGTGCACGTCTTAATGATGAAAGAACATTCTGGAAAGAATTTCATTCAAAAAAAGGAACAGAAAGTTGAATAGGGACAAAGGTAGAAAGTTCAAAATTGGAATATGTATGGTTGTTTAATGAAATAAAAAAGTAAATGACAGGGAAATCACTAATACATAATACTATTGATTTAATAAAATAGATTAAAATAAAATAATACAGTGTTTATATTTAAATATCAAACTTACAGTATAATTCGTTAAATAGTTTTTATAATATTTATTAAAGAATTTGTACATGTTGTTATGTGAGGGGCACATCTAAGCACTAGAATCTAAATGAGTTTTTTGATGTTGCTTTAAATATTCAGCTCGCGTAAAACATTTGTCACAGAAAGCGCAAGAAAACGGTTTTAAACCTAAATGTGTGTTTTTATGCCGTTTTAAATGCGGTTCTTGACTAAACGTTTTATCACATTCGTTGCAAGAAAACGGTTTTAAACCTAAATGTGTGTTTTTATGTAGTTTTAAATTCCATGATTGACTAAACGTTTTATTACATTCATCACAAGAAAATAGTTTCAAACCGGAATGTGTGTTCTTATGTAGTTTTAAATGTCCTGATTGACTAAATGTTTTATCACATTGGTCGCAAGAAAATGGTTTAAAACCTAAATGTGTACTTGCATGTTGTTTTAAATGCGATGATTGACTAAACGTTTTGCTACATTCGCCGCAAGAAAAGCGTTTTAAACCTGAACCTTTGTTTTTTTGTAATTTTAAATTTGATATATTTTTTTCTGAATGTACCCGCAAATGTTTGATAATTTCTGTTTCATTACCAAACAATTTGTTACATACTTCACAGATATAAGGCTTCAAGTTTGTATTAATTTCATTTGGTAGCGGTTCAGCGATATTTTCAACTTGAACTTCGAACTCAATAATGTGCTCAGTGTGCCGCGGTAAAATTTCAGCTTCCTCTACATTTTCGAATGGCTCTTCTTTAATTTCATCGCAGGATTCTATTTCTTTAACGAAATGCTCCTCTTTTATTTCGCTCTTGTTATCTTCGTTTACTTCTGATATTTCCATTTGTTCACTATAAACAAAAAAATAGTTTATCACTATAAAAAAATGGTAATTATTAAATACAGCTATACACTTTTGTTTTTCACTTTGTAAAAAAACTACTGCATTTTTATATGTTTTATTATGCTTATTGTATTCTCAAAACATGTCAAATTCACTACGTAATAATTATTTTACCTTTTTTAATTAATAAATAGGAGATATTGAGGGTTAAAGTTGACCAAAAAATGTGACATTTGACATTATTTTAAGCATAATTTCGTTACTATTGGCCAGTGTAATACTTACTTCCCAAGATTCCAAAAAATTATAAATATATGTGATGGGTTTGAGAATATGATAAAATAAATTAACAAAAGGTTTAAATATATTCACATATTTAAATATAATTAACATGTAAAATAAAGTATTTAGAGTGAGAAAATACCATACCATTAGCGCGGAGCTTTTTTTTATACCAAAACCGCCTTTTCTTATAACAAAAAAAAAAAATCTCATTCTAAATACTTAATCTTACATGTTTCTAATTTTGTAATTATATATAAGTTATATGCATTTAAAGAGATTTAGAATGAAAAACATTTTTTTGTTATAAGAATAGGCGGTTTTGGTATAAAAAAGCGGCGCTTTTTAGTCGCCGCATGAGTAACCGCGAATATTCGAATAGCATTAGGTCATAAAAGTAATAAGTAATATAATATTATTACGGACATTATTTACACTCCACAGTGGTACTAGGATCTTCTTAATTATGACTTAATATATGTATGTACACTGTTCAAATGTGAATTTATGTTTTCCCGCCAAATTCCTGGCCATATTTTGACATTGTATCACGATTCCAAAACATGGCGTTGGATTAAATTAAGACATAGGACACAAGCCCATTGTCTGGTTGATGAAAGAGGTCCCTGGTGACGCAAATATAAATGAATTTGTCACAAACAATAAATAATTTGTAATTTGACAAAAATGTTAAAACTATTTGCTGCTTAAAAGAGCAAAATGTGTGTTCCAAAATTAACCAGTCGTCCTGGATGACTTACTGATGGGGCACAACATGAATGTGTGGTGCACGTCTTATGATGAAAGAACATCCTGGAAAGAATTTGTTTCAAAATAGAAACAGAAAGTTGAATAGAGACAAAGGTAGAAAGTTCAAAATTGGAATATGTATGGTTGTTTAATGAAATAAAAAAGTAAATGACAGGGAAACCACTAATACATAATACTATTGATTTAATAAAATAGATTAAAATAAAATAATACAGTGTCTATATTTAAATATAAAACTTACAGTATAATTCGTTAAATAGTTTTTATAATATTTATTAAAGAATTTGTACATGTTGTTATGTGAGGGGCACATCTAAGCACTAGAATCTAAATGAGTTTTTTGATGTTGCTTTAAATATTCAGCTCTTGTAAAACACTTATCACATAAAGCGCAAGAAAACGGTTTTAAACCTAAATGTGCATTTCGATGCAATTTTAAATGCGATGATTGACTAAACGTTTTATCGCATACATCGCAAGAAAATGGTTTTAAAGCTAAATGTGTGTTTTTATGTAGTTTTAAATGCGAAGATTGACTAAACGTCTTATTACATTCATCACAAGAAAATGGTTTCAAACCTAAGTGTGTGTTTTTATGTCGTTTTAAATGTGTTGACCGACTAAATGTTTTATTACATTCATCACAAGAAAATGGTTTTAAACCTAAATGTGTGTTTTTATGAAGTTTTAAATTCCATGATTGACTAAACGTTTTATTACATTCATCACAAGAAAATAGTTTCAAACCGGAATGTGTGTTCTTATGTAGTTTTAAATGTCCTGATTGACTAAATGTTTTATCACATTGATCGCAAGAGAATGGCTTAAAACCTAAATGTGTACTTGCATGTTGTTTTAAATGCGATGATTGACTAAACGTTTTGCTACATTCGCCGCAAGAAAAGCGTTTTAAACCTGAAACTTTATTATTTTGTAATTTTAAATTTGATATATTTTTTTCTGAATGTACCCGCAAATGCTTGATAATTTCTGTTTCATTACCAAACAATTTGTTACATACTTCACAGATATAAGGCTTCAAGTTTGTATTAATTTCATTTGATAGCGGTTCAGCGATATTTTCAACTTGAACTTCGAACTCAATAATGTGCTCAGTTTGCCGCGGTAAAATTTCAGCTTCCTCTACATTATCGAATGGCTCATCTTTAATTTCTGTTTTTATTTCATCGCAGGATTCTATTTCTTTGACGAAATGCTCCTCTTTTATTTCGCTCTTGATATCTTCGTTTACTTTTGATATTTCCATTTGTTCACTATAAACAAAAAATAGTTTATCACTATAAAAAAATATGAGCTTGTGACATAAAGAAGTAAGGTTAAGATGAACAAAACTTCTTTGTAATAAATAAGTAGGTTACGAAATTTAAAGAAAATAAATAAAGATAATATAAAAAGTATGATTCAAGTCATTAAGGCTACTTCATCAGTTTTATTCATGGTTATTACTCCCAAAAGTATGACGTGTGCGAAAGGTATGTTCTATAAAAATTTATTTAAAAATAAAATGTTATTATACGTTTATATATTAGATAACACTACTCTCAAATACCTGGTGCTGTTAAACATTAACTAAAAAAATGCAAACACTATTATTTATATATAAATTTCTCTCAAACTTTTAGATGAGTTGGAAGTATTGGGGCGTATGTTGATAAGACACTTTTAGCAAAAATCAGCTCTTTCCTATTACTCTGTCGATAACAATGGTCGCCGGTTCTGTTGGTTGATTACTTTACTAAGAGATGGGCTTGTGTCTATGGCTTAATTTCTATAAAACTGTACTATATATTTTTAATTAGTTACTAGAACCTCAAATGTTCAATTATTTTTTAATAACTCCTTATATGTTAGGAGATATTTACAATTAAAAAAGTAATTTTGTCTCTTTAATTATTAAAGGGATTCAACGTTGGAGAACATTCCAAGACATGTGACCTCACGTTCGCTATGTTGCTATCTTTTTAATACAACAGAGCGTAAAAGAGATAGCATATTCATGACAGAACTATGACAAGTTTACAGTTACCAACCTTACAGCTCATAAATCTCTGCTATATGTATTTATATATCAAAATATCAAATAATATTTACAGCTATTTCAAGGAACAATCAAATTTCAATATTATGTTTGCCGTAACAGTGTTAAATAATATACAAACTTAGTATTCTTTGACTTGACTTGATTATTTGACTACCAACAGCTGCAGAACATTACCACAGCACTGACCTACTTAAAAAAAACTGACGTTAAAATCCTTTTTACGTCATAAATATGGCCGACCATTTCTAGCGCTGAATCTACAATTCAAACTTTTAATTGCTATATCTCCGTCAACATTTAGATATTTAATAAAGTAGACACGCCAATACACATTTATTAACATCAATTTAAATCAACAATTGAAAAATCGACCACTAAAAATGAGGACATAAGCCCATGTCGAAACTACTTGGCACGTTGTTCAAATATTTTGGAAAAGAGAAAAATCTAGTAATGCACAAATGTTGCAGCTAGGGATTGTCAGACAATAGCCAAATTAAGGGATCTTAAGAAACTAGGTCCTTTAACAGTCAGTTCTATTCCAGAAATGTCCAGGATTTGCAACGTTGCACAATGGGGTGCGATAGCAAATACGATTAACTTCGTCATGGATTTGCCGACATTTGTTAGATTCGTTAGTTTCAATTCTTTTAAGTCCGTACATTGAATTATATTTTCTAATGAGACGTCTATGACATAAATCGTAAAGTTCCAATGTGAATTTACGAAACGAAACGAAAATTGCATTTAAGTACGAGGCGTGTTTTTTAAGTAAGTACCGTTTTGGAATTAAAAAAAGACGTGCAAAGATATCGCAATAATTTTATTTTTACATGAAAGCCTGTACCTTAATCTACTTTTCTACATAATTTCCGTGAATATTGAGGCACTTGTCATAACGTGGCGCCAGTTTTTGAATACCCTCCTCATAAAATTCTGCCGCCTGACTTGTTAACCTCTGTATCACAACTGTTTTGACTTCGTTATCGTCTTGCGGTGCGGTGCGGCCATCTTTAAATGCTCTCACCCATTTCCTTACCATTCCATCACTCATAATGTTTTGTCCGTAAACTTCACAGATCTCACGATGAATATCAATCGGTTTCACGCCTTTAGCACTAAGAAATCGTATAACAGCCCGTACTTCACAATCGGCAAGACTCACGATTGTCGGAGGCATCTTAAACACTCAGTAAACAACGTATACAATGAAGAAGCAGACTGTAATGGCGTCAGTGCGTAGACAAGAGATGTAGGTAACCAGCGCGCATGCGCGGAACGCCGACCGTAGCGCTGCAAAGGCGGAATCGCAAAACGGTACTTACTTAAAAACCATGCCTCGTATCATTCCCACTCACTGTTTTAATTCTAAATTGTATACCATACAAGCCTTGCTCTTAGAACCTTACAAGGACCATTATTCATTAATTATATACTAAATTATTACATAGTGCAAAATTTGAACTTTTTCCAAAGTTCTCTACCGGACCCCCCACTTTTCTTGATGCATCTTTATGAATTTTTTAATTTTGTAATATGTTCAATAGCGTAATACACTATTTCCACTTTTTCCAAAATTATGGAACTCCATTTTCAAGAAAATGCGCGGAGCCGTTTTCGAATAGCTATACAAAATTCGTACCAAATATATAAATAAATAAGAATATAAACATACACTTGGAACATAATAAAATAGGATTTATATTTAAAGATATCGTTTATTTTTATAGTCGTGTTTTTTTTTATAATTTATTTATTTATACTCGTATACTTAAACACAATATATTTTTTATTCATATATTTATAATATTTATTTTACGGAGAGAGAGAGTTTGTGAAAGATTTTCATTTTCTTCTGATCAGCATTCGCGCTGTTTTAAGGGCGTACCACTCAAAGTTGTAATACCAGGACATTGTGCTCCAATCATTAACAGCCGTATCATGGTACACACTGTTCAAATTGCTGCAAGTAAAACACAACGTTAGAATAGTACCAACACAAAAACAGAGGGTGAACATAAATGGATCAGGGTTACCAAATGACAACAACTGAATGTTGCCATGAACTCTGCACTGAAATATATTTTAGTCAATTCACTGAAAATCATAAATTACAAAAATCTAAATCCGTAACAAAGCGATGGCAGTTTCATTGGGTTGCTGCATATTTTTTTAATTTCATCTAACAAAACTAATTTTAATTTGGCACCCCTACACTCTAGAGGACCGTCACATCACGCGTCACGTGACGCAGATGCAGATGGAGATAGTTACCTGTAACCACAACCATTGTACCACCAGGCTCCTTGCCGCTGCTCAGCACAGTTACTCGACCACTTGTCCTGGTCCTTGTCGTACGTAGAGAACTTCATTCCGTTCACGTAGCCGTTGAGTTCGGTCATTGAGTTGCCTGAAACAATAACAAGAACACTGCGGTACAAACGAATCAACAATTAGGCACACACAACACAACCATCCGTTGTTAACACGTTCACGACGGGACGGGGTGAGTAATATTAATTGATCAAACATTGGGCTTTGTGGTCTAATTGAGAACCACTATATTTTATAGTCCGGCAGAATTGATTTCACATCTAAATAATGGACTGTAGAACTGTATCTAGTGTGAAAGGAAGGTATTGATATCTACTGTTAGAAACTGCTAGAAATATTCAAAATGGCGTCAAAGTTGTCACTAATATGCTCATGCATTTGTTAATTGTTAACAAGAAGAATCTTTATTTCGCGTAAAATTCAGGGCAGGACTGGTGTTAGAGTAGAACACAAAACTAACTGCACTTCACAGGAAGTTTAGAAAGGACACAAGTAACAAAACTTACCGGCAGTTCCGCTGTAACCGCTAAATGTCAGCTGGAATCCAGTACTGGAATTGCCGACCATGAAAGTGTCGTAACGGGCGTACGCTTTGGTCCCGTTATGCGCCTCCAGCTCAATGTACAGCTCATGGTGTCCTCCTTTTGTGATCTGCAACGAATACAAGTCATTATGAATTCCATTTTTCTGAGTGTTCACAGCAACAGACTAACTTCCACGATAATGGGTTTGTGTCCTATGTATTAATTTTTATAACCTCAAATGTTCAATTATTTTTTATTAACTCCTTATATGTTAAGAGATATTAACAATTAAAAAAGTCATTTTTTTCTTTTTAATTAATAAAGGGATTCAACGTTGTACACATTCCAAATTCATGTGACATCACAATCCTTGTGTAAGGTTACCAACCTTACAGCTCATAAATCTCTGCTATATGTATTTATATATCAAAATATCAAATATTATTTACAGCTATTTCAAGGAACAATCAAATTCCAATATTATGTCTGCCTTAGCAGGGTTAAATAAAATAAAAACTTATTATTCTTTGATTTGACTTGATTATTTGACTACCAACAGCTACAGAACATTATCACAGCACTGACCTACTCAACAAATAACTGACGTTAAAATGCATTTCACGTCATATAAATATGGCCGACCATTTCTAACGCTAAAACTACAATTCAAACTTTTAATTGCTATATCTCCGTCAATATTTAGATATTTAATAAAATAGACACGCCAATACACATTTATTAACATCAATTTCAATCAACAATTGAAAAATCGACCACTAAAAAATGAGGACACAAGCCCATTGATGACGTTGAAATGTTGTTAACAAATACAAACTGATCTACCTCATGGATGTGCTCAAGCCCGAGCCAATGACTGTCAGTTTTGCCGCCGAATCCGTCACTGTATTCGGTATAATTTCTATAGAAGTCTACTTCTCCATTCAGTCTCTGTTGTATCACCTGAAATAAGGACATAAATTGTTTTTACCTAAAGTATTTCTAAAGATACTATAAATGCATTTAATCCTTGAAAGGATTTTCTTAAGGCTGTAAATGTCCAAGGCGATTTGTAATTCTATTAAAAAAGATTATTCCATGATTACAAAAGCAATAAATTGAGTCAGAGAATGCAATACATTAAGTAATTTATTTTAATTTTAAATAAATCTTAAATATATGTTTCAACTGTGTTAAAAACAACTTACTGTCCATTTCTGTCCGGTCAACGTCAGATCACAAAAGACCTCAAACGGTTCGCTCTGCATTGTGGGTTGTATTGTATAAATACCGGATGTACTGCTTAGGATATCTCCACAATCTGCAGGCGTATCTGTAAATAAGTCATCTTGGTTATTCTAGGCATATGGGTGGATTCATATGACTTAATATATTTAAATTTGCCATCACTGCAGTGGTGCAGTATCCTTTAAATTCATGGAAATTCCTGGTAATTCTTTATTTGATAAATTAACGTTGATGCAGATAATGCAGATGTCCTGAATAACCAACCAAACAGAAGAACTGCGATCAGTAAGTTTACTGTTTCACTCACAAAAACATTCCACGAGACCTGGCAGCCACTTTCCATCAGAGCAGACGATGACCTGGTCTGTGTGGCTTTTGTACTTTGTTGTGCAGTTGTAGCGCAAGGCTTTGTTTTCTGAAATGGC
Organism: Panorpa germanica; assembly: GCA_963678705.1. NCBI lineage: Eukaryota > Metazoa > Arthropoda > Insecta > Mecoptera > Panorpidae > Panorpa > Panorpa germanica. The sequence goes on along the minus strand of OY783208.1, from coordinate 22,517,307 downwards.
TGCACCAGGTACTGGAACTTCCACTGATCCAACAATCGAGTAGCTGCCCGTTACAGGAAGATCCGGCAAGATACAGTACGCACTTTCTGAAAAAATATTTAATCCAACATTAACTAAACGTGATTAACATGAAGTTCAGCAAGTTTACTGACGATTAATTTTCAAAGAAGACGTACTTTGGCATTGAGGAGGTTCAGATGACCATGAACCATTGAGGCAGGTGATTTTGTCATTTCCAGTTAGTTCAAACAATTCGTCGCACGAATACTCAATGCTAGACAAAATGGGAACTTGAATTCCCGGAAGTAAGTGATCCACATCATCCACAGGACTGATTATTCTTCCGTTGACTGGAACTACAGGCAAAGTGCAGGGTTTGTTGTCTGAAAATGAAGAGAAATTTCCTTAAACCTCCAATAAAATTACACTATTGACAATTTCACTGAACTACTGGTCGCAAACGAATTATAACAAATGAAAAGTTGTTTTTAACTCACCCACGCAGCTGGAAATCTCCGGTTGCCAATTTCCATTTTTGCAGTAGACGAGGAGTGCTCCTTGCAGGATATTTGGTGCATGACAATCATAAAGCAAAACTTGATTTTCCTTAACCGTTGATCCTGCAACTGGAGCATCCTGAGAGCCAAGGATCGAGTAGCTGCCCTTTGCGGGTACATCCGGAACAACACAGGCGGTAGTTTCTGTTAAAAACAATCGTCTTTATTAAAAGTGTAAAGAATTGGATAATTGCCTGCACTAGGTAATTAGATGAGATTTGCATGTTGGAAAGTTTAACACGAGGTCAGAACAGATTCTCTGCGGGTGGTGGTCCTCGGGAGTTACTTACTTTGGCACTGAGGAGGCTCTGTGGTCCATATTCCGTTATAGCAGAGAGCTGTTCTATTTCCTACGATCTCAAAAGTTGCGTCGCAAGAATAAATGGCTGTGGTCCAATTAGGAACTTCTGTGCCATGTACCAAAATGCCACCTAAATCTGAGAGCTCATAGCTTCCATGCGCTGGATTTGTCGGCAAGGGACATGTTACCTTTCCTGGAATATATAGAAATATACTATGTTTAGTCCCTTGAAATTTGTAATTTTCCTTTTAGGGCATTATCTTACTCTGGCATTTTGTAAATTGCGTGTCCCATATGCCATCAATGCAAACAGCCGTGGAATGTGAATATGGTACGTAGCCGACGTCACAGTTGTACTGAACTACTGTTGAATTGGGTACAATTACTCCAGGATGTGTGTCAGCCAGAACTGTGTAACGTCCGTTCTCTGGGAATTCTGGCAAAGTACAGCTTCTGCAAGTTAAATGAATTTTTCTGGATTAAAGTTAGTTGCAGTGCAGCAAGAAGTTTAATTTATTTCGATTCTCGATGCTTGTCTGGTGCAAATAATCAATTTGGAAGCACAAAATATTACTGGAACAAGTTGTTAATGAAATAATAAATTGAGAGAGAGTTTTATCTCACTTCATGGTACTTACGAATAATACTGAGGAAGAGAGCCGGAGTCATGTTGGTCGTTGCAAGAAACTGAAAAAGAAAATGCAACTTGTACACACAGAAGTAGAATTCATCGACCAGGGACAGGGCTATAAGATTTATTTGTGTAAGAACAGAATATTTAACATTTTAAAACTAATAAACTAAAATAAATAAAATTGATATCTAATAAACGTAATCATCATTGTATTAATTGTGACATTTAAATAATTTTAAACAGAAAACAATTATGTAGTTAAATTATTAAAAGTTTAGCTTTCCAAACAATTAGAAAGTGAACGTTTAAGCACATTTAGCATTGACCCTTCTAAATTAAAGTTTGGTTGGGAAAATCAGTCCCTTTTGAATAAAAAATTTAGTAATTCATTTAAATTATTTGCACATATTTTGATGTAAAAATGACCCGTCAATCACAGTTATTGTATGTAAGGTTTATGTAACATAAAAATTACGTTTTATGTAGAAAATGTTATTCAAATATAATGTTCAATTAACTTGTTTATTGCTACACGATATTATAAAAACAAATTGAAATATTACCAAGTTTCGTTTAAGTAAAATGTTACCTAAATTTAAGCTAATATAGACATTTTGTGTTTAGCGGAATTAATTAAATAACTTTTATTTCTAAATTGTGTACTACGGGTTATTTTTCTTTTTCTTTTTGGTTATTTATTATACTTTAAATTGCGTTGAAGAAATATAATTCATAGATTTACTGGTGTTTAAGAATATCGATTGTTAAAATAAAAACAAAGATTAGAACTTACCTGACAGCAGCCCTGTCTGGCACAACACTAATATTATAAAAAAATTTAACATTTTGGTTTTTCTGTATTAGATTATTTTGTGTTTCACTTTATCGCGTTCACTTGTAATTGTCGTTAGGCCCGTTGGTCCAGGCATCTTATAGTCGAATTGACGAATGATAAAATGATCAAAGTGCCAAAGGTCACGTTGATAACAACAGGAAAGTGTGTTTTAGCTTGGTAATTCCAAATTTAGAGGAAAGTATTATATATGATATTGTGTGATACATTGTAATCAGTGGACTTTCCCATTTAATATTTCCTTGGGTTTTTCTGTTTCACATGAAGTGGACGGTCAATTTGTTGTCAACGGCACGGCACCGTTATTTGGGCGGCACGTGTAATACAACAATTAGCATATTATAATGTTTACTTAAAAATTTTCTTAAAAATTACAAAAGTTCCTAAACTTTTCAGCCCGTTCTTACCCTGTTCTAAATCTTGACGGGCTAAATATGTATTCAAAGAGCATCTAACAAAAGCAAAGTTTCCTATTACGTAAAAATGTTACCTAAATTATAACGTTTTGTTCAATCATATTATTCTTCAATGCTCCAAGAGTCATTGCACAGACAAAAGTGTAATGTGCCAGAAGGCTATAAGCAGATATTTGAAATCAGAGAAAAACCTGATTGACTTTATCAATGGATCTAATTTAATCTCTTTATTTTAAGTATCCATACTCGTGTTTATATGTTATAAATTATGTATTGTAAATGTTTATATATTGTTTTAGGTGCTAATAACTATTGAAAATTGATGCACTCAAATATATATTAAAGAAGTATCAGCCGAAAGAATAGGACCTGAACTTCTTTGTTAATTTTGTTCATTTTAGAATCAGCTCCCCCATTTACCGCTGTCATTGGAATAAATTTATCAAATTTTAAGCACAGAAAAACATTTTAGTCATATCAATCGACTTCCTTAAAATTGTATATTGTATCTAAACAAAATTTTAATTCAGATTGACTTGTTGAATACCACTGAAATACAGGCAACTCGAATATTTGTAACCCTCAATATCTCCTATTTATTAATTAAAAGTGGTAAAATAATTATTACGTAGAGATTTTGACATGTTTCGAGAATACAATAATCATAATAAAACATATAAAAATGAAGTAGTTTTTTTTACAAAGTGAAAAACAAAAGTGTATAGTCGTATCCAATAATTACCAATTCTGCAAAACGTTACTGCCTTAAATACTCAATACGATAAGACGTGGAAAGTTTTGGAAAAAGACAGTTTTAAAAAACATTGGTAGAGCAGTTTCCGAGCCACCATTCAAAATTCAATAGTAGGCATTTAAGAAAACAACTATTTTAATTTACATGGATCATTATAATGTATGATGGTATGACGGACAGTTACGAAAGTACCGACTTAAACATTGTCATATAAATGAGTTTTTTGATGTCGTTTTAAATTAGCAGCTCGTGCAAAGCAATTATTACACAAATCGCAAGAAAATGGTTTTAAACCTAAATGTTGTGTGTTTTTATGTTCTTTTAAATATGACGACCGCTTAAATGTTTTATTACATTGATCACAAGAAAATGGCTTCACATTTAAATGTGTGTTTTTATGTTGTTTTAAATGCGATGATTGATTGAACGTTTTCTCACATTCATCGCAAGAAAATGGCTTTAAAACTAAATGTGTGTTTTTGTGATCTTTTAAATGCGATGACTGCCCAAACGTTTTACCACATTCTCCGCAAGAAAATGGTTTTACACCTAAATGTGTGTTTTTATGCAGTTTTAATTGCGTTGATTGACTAAAGGTTTTATTGCACTTGTCGCAAGAAAATGGTTTTATACCTAAATGTGTGTTTTTATGTAGTTTTAAAGTATTAGAATGGGTAAACGTTTTTTCACATTGATCACAAGAGAATAGTTTCAAACCTAAATGTTTGTTTTTGTGTAGTTTTAAATTCCATGATTGACTAAACGTTTTACTACATTCGTTACAAGAAAATGGCTTTAAACCTAAATGTGTGTTTATATGTTGCTTCAAATGTGAAGACTGACTAAACGTTTTACTACATTCGTTACAAGAAAATGGTTTTAAACCTAAATGTGTGTTCTTATGTTGCTTCAAATGTGAAGATTGACTAAACGTTTTACTGCACTCATCGCAAGAAAATGATTTTACACCTAAATGTGTGTTTTCATGTCGTTTTAAATGTAGTTTCTTTACTGAATGTGTTCGCAAATGTTTTACGATTTCTGATTTAGTGTCAAAAAATTTGTGACATTCTTCGCATTGTAGTTTTTCACTATTCAGGGGGTCGTCACAACTTTCAACTCGAACTTCGAATTTAATTATTTGCTCAGTGTCCTCTGGTAAAATTGAAGCTTCCGTAGAACTATCGTCTGGTTCTGCTTTAATTTCTATTTTGAATTCATCACACAACGTTGCTTCTGTGACGATTTCCTCTTCTTTTATTCCTCTCTTCACAACTGCGTTTACATTTGGTGTTCCCTTTTGTTCATTTATCTCCAAATCCATTTCTTGTTTTATTTCTTGAGTTTTGTTATCCTTCATTATTGCATAATAATTCACTAAAAGCAAATAATTTATTTACTACCTAAGAAGTATAAGTAGAAATATAAATAACTCAAGTTAATAAAAATTAATCTTACATTGTAAAAAAGTAAAGAAAAGCCATCTCATAAAATAATAGAAATAAGTAAAGTTAAGCAGAATTAATAGAAAAACATTTCTGTAATATATTAGTGCTTTATAAAATAAAGTTAATGTGAAAACAAAGCCATTAACATCATTTTAATTAATAGTTTGGGTTTATTACTTTCAAAAATACGATGTGAAATAAAAATCAACCTTTATATATTAACAATAATATACCTTTATATATTAACTTATAATGTTCCCAATTATTTGCTGCTGTTTATATTCGGAAAATATTAACTGAATTAGATGCAAATATAATAATTTCTATCTAATTTTATCTTAACCTTTACAATGAGCTGTCAAAATGAACGCCCTTGAGTTGTTGTCGAAATATAATAGTGACGGGGACCATTTCAATTCCTCGAAGGGAAGTAAAAGAGTAGGCATTCCTTTTGACATCAAAGATTACATTATTTTTTGATAACTACATTGATTAATATCTCCTATAATATAGCAGCTTATTAAAACATTATTGAATATTAGAAATCCTCATAACCAAAGTATGTAGAATTTCATTTGTATAAATATATTTATGACGCGAATTAATCAAAAAATCATATGAAGCGTAAATTGCTTTTAAACCTTTGATGATGACATTTATTTGTTTGTTAATATCGGCAAATAGAATTGTAATAAAAATGCGTAAGAAAAAATAAGAAATATTTATTAAAACAATGTATTAAATAACAATTCCATAAATAAATTTGTGCAACACGAAGGAAAACACAATTATGCACTTTAATGTGAATATGTGTTTTTATGTCGTTTTAAATGCGATGAACGACTAAACGTTTTTTTACATTCGCCGCAATAAAATGGATTAAAACCTAAATGTGTATTTTGATGTTGCTTTAAATCGAAAGAACGACTAAATGTTTTATTACATACTTCGCAAGGAAATGAATTTAAACCTAAATGTGTGTTTTTGTGTCGGTTTAAATGCCATGAACGACTGAACGTTTTACTACATTCATCGCAAGAAAAAGTACTTGAACCTAAATGTGTGTTTTTATGTCGTTTTAAACTTAAGGATTGACTAAACGTTTTACTACATTCATTACAAGAAAATGGTTTTAAACCTAAATGTATGTTTTTATGTTGTTTTAAACTTGAGGATTGACTAAACGTTTTACTACATTCATTACAAGAAAATGGTTTTAAACCTAAATGTATGTTTTTATGTCGTTTTAAAGATGCTGCTTGACTAAACGTCTTATTACAAACGTCGCAAGAAAATGGTTTCAAACCTAAGTGTCTGTTTTTATGTCGATTTAAAGTTGACGAGTCAGCAAATATTTTACTACATGTATTACAAGAATGTAGTTTCTTTGCGGAATGTACACGCAAATGTTTTATGATTTCAGCCTTAGAGTCCAACAATTTGTTACATACATCACAAATATAAGGCCTCAGGTTCGTATTAATTTCACTTTGAAGTTGATCACTGTTTTGTGGATCGACGAGATTTTCAGCAGGAACTTCGAATTTAATGAAGTAACCATCTCGCGGTAAAAGTGCACCTTCTTCTGAACCATCGTCTGGTTCTTCTTTAATTTCTGTTTTTATTTCATCACATAGCGCTGCTTCTTTGACAACTGGTTCCTCTATTTCTATTTTAATATTTTCAAAAACATTTCCTGTTTTTTAACATTTCATTTAAACGCACATCAATTTCTCGCTTTATTTCTTGAAATTTTCTATTCTCCATTATAGTAAAACAGTTTTTTAGTTTAGTAAAAACAAAAAGAAATACATTTTCACTATTAAAAAATATGAGCAATCCGTTAAAACAAATAAATCTAAAGTGCTTGAAAAATGAAAGTAACCATTTGAAATATTTAAGGTGAATAAGTGAGGTTAAGTTGAATATAGGTAAAAACTTAATTGTAATAAATTAGTACTCTATAAAACATAAATTAAGTTCATGTAAAAATCAAGAGCAATTAATCAGGTTGATCTTTAGGTTTATTTCTTCCGAAATAATAAATTAACAAAGTTTTTCATTTAAAAATTAAAATACCCTTATATATTAATTTATAATTTTCTCAAATATCTGTTGTTGTATTATATCTGGTGTTGATAGTTTTATGTTTTTAGAATATTAACTTAATAAGAACCAAATACTAATAATATTTATTTGATTTAGCTGTAATAAATTAACTTTAATCTAAGAGGTATGTCAAGTCAAGGTCAGAGATAAACTGTCGATGGATTAAATGCGTTTTTTGATCATGAAGGCTGTTTCCCATTGCCGGTTTTCAATTGTTTTTGGCGGGTTTTATGAATTTCAATTTTTACTAAAGACTGATTTAAATTTGTTTTGTAGTAATGCAGTATTATTTCTCCAACGATTTGTTAATTTATGTGTAAACCTTTCAATTAAATGGAGGTTCAAACACTCATTTTAAAAAGTAATGTTTGTGTATGTTCTATAGAGTCAATGAAATAAATAATTAATGCTTATATAGTATGCATAAATGGGCTAGTGTCCTATGTCTTAATTACTATAAAAATATACTAAATATTGATAAAGTGGGATACATTTAACACCAGTTATTTGTTGAGTAGGTCAGTGCTGTGGTAATGTTTTGGTAGCTGTTGGTAGTCGAATAATCAAGTAAAATCAAAGAAGAGTAAGTTTTTATTTTATTTAACCCTGTTACGGCTGACATAATATTGAAATTTGATTGTTCCATGAAATAGCTGTAAATAATATTTGATATATAAATACATATAGCAGAGATTTATGAGCTGTAAGTTTGGCAGCGGTTGTGATATCACACGCACTTGGAATGTGTACAACGTTGAATCACTTTTATAATTCAAGAGACAAAATTACTTTTTTAATTGTTAATATCTCTTAACATATAAGGAGTATAAGGAAATAATTGAACATTTGAGGTTTTAGTAACCCACTTTATCAATATATAGTACACTTTTATTGAAATTAAGACATAGGACACAAGTCCATTGTGTCCAGCAGTAATCTGGTTGATGAAAGAGGTCTCTGGTGGCGCAAATATAAATGAATTTGACATAAAACAATAAATAATTTGTAATTTGACAAAAATGTTAAAATAAATAATGAATTTGGCAACATTTTGCTGCTTAAAGGAGCAAAATGCGTGTTCCAAAATTAACCAAATATTCTGGAAAGATTTTCTTTCAAAGAAGGAACAGAAAGTTGAATAGGGACAAAGGTAGAAAGTTCAAAATTGGAATATGTATGGTTGTTTAATGAAATAAAAAAGTAAATGACAGGGAAATCACTATACATATTATTGATTTAATAAAATAGATTAAAATAAAATAATACAGTGTCTATATTTCAATATCAAACTTACAGTATAATTCATTAAATAGTTTTTATAATATTTATTAAAAAAATTGTACATATTGTTAGGTGAAGAAGACACTTAAATCTAAATGAGTTTTTTGATGTTGCTTTAATTTTTTTAGTTTAATTTTAGATTGTTTTTAGCCAGGTCCTCTAATTTTCTCAACCACGCCCCAATTTCCAATTTATCAATTCCTAATTTCAAAAAAAGTTAGAATTGAACACCGTAATACACATACCAAATTTCAACTTTCTATCTTTTACGAATTAAAAGTTATAGACCAAAAAGTAAAAATTTTTTTTTTAGTTTTTCCAAAATTACGGGTTTTCAGGAAATTTAGGGGAAAATTCGGAGACGCTAAAAGTCTTAGAAATTTTTTCTCTACGAAATAGCAAACTTTCAAAAACATTGAGGGAGCCGTTTTCATTCTACCATACGAATTTCAGCAACAAACAAACATATAAACATATAAATATACATACACTTGGAACATTAATAATATAGGATATTTCCTAATACATTTCATTTTTATATGAATTCAAACTTAAGTATTCTAGACTTTTACTACTTCCAAAAGTACTTTCTGCTTCTTCTTTTCTTGACCTTATCTCACCATGTTCCCTACTCCTCCTTCATTCTCACCGTTTCCTGCTTCTTCTTCTTTCTTGAATTTACACCTGTAAAGTGGTTTTGCTTTTCTTGACGCCAGGTTTATTGCTCACCAGAGGTTTATAAACTATGTTCACAGGGGTTAACGAAAATTTTGAACACAATTTATTTAAATATAAAAGGTTGTACTCTTTTGATCTTTCACATCAACAGCTGCTGCGTTATTTCTAGCACACTATTTGGTCGATTCCTTCTCTCTTCCTGTTACTCTCTCTCCTTATTCCACTGTGTAATTCCCTCTCTTTCCTCCCGCCTTCACCCTTGACTATCATTGTCATCCAAATCTTCCCTTTAATAACTGCACAGTCTTCTTTTCACTTTTTACTCTTTTCTCACATGAATACTTAATGTGTTCCAGCGTTTCTATTTCTTTCCCGCACATCCTTTGCTCTCTATTTTCCTGCTATATGCTGCCTTCTCTTCGTTTCCCAATCTAAATATTGTTCCTTGGGCCTTTCTCTCGTAACTCTCTCTCCAAAATCCTCTTGCATCTTTCATTATATTTTTTAACATTTGTAATTGAACGAAAGTTCAAATTATTAGAGTAGAGTATAATTCATTAAATAGTTTTTATAATATTTATTAAAGAATTTGTACATGTTGTTATGTGAGGGGCACATCTAAGCACTAGAATCTAAATGAGTTTTTTGATGTTGCTTTAAATATTCAGCTCGCGTAAAGCATTTATTACATAAAGCGCAAGAAAACGGTTTTAAACCTAAATGCGCATTTCGATGCAATTTTAAATGCGATGATTGACTAAACGTTTTATCGCATACATCGCAAGAAAATGGTTTTAAAGCTAAATGTGTGTTTTTATGTAGTTTTAAATGCGAAGATTGACTAAACGTTTTACCACATTCATCACAAGAAAATGGTTTCAAACCAAAATGTGTGTTTTTATGTTGTTTTAAATGTGATGAACGACTAAATGTTTTATTACATTCATCACAGGAAAATGCTTTTAAACCTAAATGTGTGTTTTTATGTTGTTTTAAAGTCGATGAATGAATAAAAGCTTTACCACATTCATCGCAAGAAAATGGTTTCAAACCAAAATGTGTGTTTTTATGTTGTTTTAAATGTGTTGAACGACTAAATGTTTTATTACATTCATCACAGGAAAATGGTTTTAAACCTAAATGTATGTTTTTATGTCGTTTTAAAGATGCTGCTTGACTAAACGTCTTATTACAAACGTCGCAAGAAAATGGTTTCAAACCTAAGTGTACGTTTTTATGTCGATTTAAAGTTGACGAGTCAGCAAATATTTTACTACATGTATTACAAGAATGTAGTTTCTTTGCGGAATGTACACGCAAATGTTTTATGATTTCTGCCTTAGAGTCAAACAATTTGTGACATAAATCACAGATATAAGGCTTCAGGTTCGTATTCATATCACTTTGAAGTTGATCACTGTTTTGTGGATCGGCGAGATTTTCAGCTGGAACTTCGAATTTAATGAAGTAACCATCTCGCGGTAAAAGTGCAGCTTCTTCTGAACCATCGTCTGGTCCTTCTTGAATTTCTGTTTTTATTTCATCACATAGCGCTGCTTCTTTGACAACTGGTTCCTCTATTTCTATTTTAATATTTTCAAAAACATTTCCTGTGTACATTGGTTCATTTAAACGCACATCAATTTCTTGAAATTTTCTATTCTCCATTATAGTAAAACAGTTTTTGAGTTTACTAAAAACAAAAAGAAATACATTTTCACTATTAAAAAATATGAGCAATCGGTTAAAACAAATAAATCTAAAGAGCTTGAAAAATGAAAGTAACCATTTGAAATATTTAAGGTGAATAAGTGAGGTTAAGTTGAATACAGGTAAAAACTTAATTGTAATAAATTAGTACTCTATAAAACATAAATTAAGTTCATGTGAAAATCAAGAGCAATTAATCATTTTGATCTTTAGGTTTATTTCTTCCGAAATAATAAACTAACAAAGTTTTTCATTTAAACATTAAAAGTTGAAATACCTTCATATATTAATTTATAATTTTCTCAAATATCAGTTGTTGTATTATATCTGGTGTTGATAGTTTTATGTTTCTAGAATTTTAACTTAATAAGAACTAATAATATTTATTTGATTTAGCTGTAAAAAGTTAACTTTAATCTAAGAGGTATGTCAAGTTAAGGTCAGAGATAAACTGTCAATGGCTTAAATGCGTTTTTTGATAATGAAGGGTGTTTCCCATTGCCGGTTTTCAATTGTTTTTGGCGGGTTTTATGAATTTCAATTTTTACTAAAGACTGATTTTAATTTGTTTTGTAGTAATGTAGTATTATTTCTCCAACGATTTGTTAATTTATGTGTAAACCTTTCAATTAAATGGAGGTTCAAACACTCATTTTAAAAAGTAATGTTTTGTATGTTCTATAGAGTCAATGAAATAAATAATTAATGCTTATATAGTATGCATGAATGGGCTAGTGTCCTATGTCTTAATTTCTATAAAAATATACTAAATATTGATAAAGTGGGATACTAGAACACCTTATATGTTAGAGGATATTAACAAATAAAAAAGTCATTTTGTCTCTTTAATTATTAAAGGGATTCAACGTTGTACACATTCCAACTGCATGTGACATCACAATCCTTGTGTAAGGTTATCAACCTTACAGCTCTTAAATCTCTGCTATATGTATTTATATATCAAAATATCAATATATTATTTACAGCTATTTCCAAGAACAATAAAATTTCAATATTATGTCTGCCTTAGCAGGGTTAAATAAAATAAAAACTTATTATTTTTTGACTTGATTATTTAGACTACCAACAGTTACAAAACATTACCACAGTACTGACCTACTCAACAAATAACTGACGTTAAAATGCATTTCACGTCATACAAATATGGCCGACCATTTCTAGCGCTAAAACTACAATTCAAGCTTATAATTGCTATATCTCCGTCAACATTTAGATATTTAATAAAATAGACACACCAATACACATTTATTAACATCAATTTCAATCAACAATTGAAAAATCGACCACTAAAAAATGAGGACACAAGCCCATTTCAAAAAGTGATCGTTCAAAAGAAAGTTGAAATAGATGCAAATGTTTAATAAAGTAAAAAAGTAATTTGCAATTACGAATTATTTTATTAACTTTAAATTAAATAACAGTAGCAATTCGACAAAGAAACAACAAATCTTTTAAATTATTTATTTAATACAATAGATTAAAGTAAACTAAATAAATTTCATAGAGTATAATTCGTTACATAGTTTTTAAAATATTTATTACAAATCTGTACATAGTAAAACTGCTGCAAACATAAAATACAATTAGGTGAGCGACAAAACTAAGCACTTGAACTTAATGAGTTTTTTGATGTTTCTTTAAATATTCAGCAAGCGCAAAGCATTTATCACATTGATCGCAAGAAAATGGCTTTAAACCTGTATGTGTATTTTTATGAGATTTTAAATGTGATGATCGACTAAACGTTTTACCACATTCATCGCAAGAAAATGGTTTTAAACCTAAATGTGTGTTTTTATGTCGTTTTAAATTCGATGAATGAATAAAAGCTTTATCACATTCGTTGCAAAAAAACGGTTTTAAACCTAAATGTGTGTTTTTATGCCGTTTTAAATGCGGTTCTCGACTAAACGTTTTATTACATTGGTTGCAAGAAAACGGTTTTCAACCTAAATGTGTGTTTTTATGTCGTTTTAAATTTGACAGATATTCAAATGTTTTATAACATATATTGCAAGAATGTAGTTCCTTTGCGGAATGTACACGCAAATGTTTTTTGATTTCTGCCTTAGTGTCAAACAATTTGTGACATACATCACAAATATAAGGCTTCAGGTTCGTATTCATTTCACATTGTAGTTGATCACTGTTTTGTGGATCGGCGAGATTTTCAGCTGGAACTTCGAATTTAATGAAGTAACCATCTCGCGGTAAAAGTGCAGCTTCTTCTGAATTATCGTCTGGTCCTTCTTTAATTTCTGTTTTTATTTCATCACATAGCGCTGTTTCTTTGACAACTGGTTCCTCTATTTCTGTTTTAATATTTTCAAAAACATTTTCTGTGTACATTGGTTCATTTAAACGCACATCAATTTCTCGTTTTATTTCTTGAAATTTTCTATTCTCCATTAGTGTAAAACAGTTTTTGAGTTTACTAAAAACAAAAAGAAATACATTTTCACTATTAAAAAATATGAGCAATCCGTTAAAACAAGTAAATCTAAAGTGCTTGAAAAATGAAAGTAACCATTTGAAATATTTAAGGTGAATAAGTGAGGTTAAGTTGAATATAGGTAAAAACTTAATTGTAATAAATTAGTACTCTATAAAACATAAATTAAGTTCATGTGAAAATCAAGAGCAATTAATCATTTTGATCTTTAGGTTTATTTCTTCCGAAATAATAAACTAACAAAGTTTTTCATTTAAACATTAAAAGTTGAAATACCTTCATATATTAATTTATAATTTTCTCAAATATCAGTTGTTGTATTATATCTGGTGTTGATAGTTTTATGTTTCTAGAATTTTAACTTAATAAGAACTAATAATATTTATTTGATTTAGCTGTAAAAAGTTAACTTTAATCTAAGAGGTATGTCAAGTTAAGGTCAGAGATAAACTGTCAATGGCTTAAATGCGTTTTTTGATCATGAAGGGTGTTTCCCATTCCGGTTTTCAATTGTTTTTAGCGAGTTTTATGGATTTCAATTTTTATTAAAGACTGATTTAAATTTGTTTTGTAGTAATGTAGTATTATTTCTCAAACGATTTGTTAATTTATGTGAACCTTTCAATTAAATGGAGGTTCAAACACTCATTTTAAAAAGTAATGTTTGTGTATGTTCTATATAGTCAATGAAATAAATAATTAATGCTTATATAGTATGCATGAATGGGCTAGTGTCCTATGTCTTAATTACTATAAAAATATACTAAATATTGATAAAGTGGGATACATTTAACACCAGTTATTTGTTGAGTAGGTCAGTGCTATGGTAATGTTTTGGTAGCTGTTGGTAGTCGAATAATCAAGTAAAATCAAAGAAGAGTAAGTTTTTATTTTATTTAACCCTGCTAAGGCAGACATAATATTGAAATTTGATTGTTCCATGAAATAGCTGTAAATAATATTTGATATATAAATACATATAGCAGAGATTTATGAGCTGTAAGTTTGGCAGCGGTTGTGATATCACACGCACTTGGAATGTGTACAACGTTGAATCACTTTAATAATTCAAGAGACAAAATGACTTTTTTAATTGTTAATATCTCTTAACATATAAGGAGTATAAGGACATAATTGAACATTTAAGGTTCTAGTAACCCACTTTATCAATATAAAGTACACTTTTATAGAAATTAAGACATAGAACACAAGCCCATTGTGTCCAGCAGTAATCTGGTTGATGAAAGAGGTCTCTGGTGGCGCAAATATAAATGAATTTGTCATAAAACAATAAATAATTTGTAATTTGACAAAAATGTTAAAATAAATAATGAATTTGGCAACATTTTGCTGCTTAAAGGAGCAAAATGCGTGTTCCAAAATTAACCAAATATTCTGGAAAGATTTTCTTTCATAATAGAAACAGAAAGTTGAATTGGGAAAAAGGTAGAAAGTTCAAAATTGGAATATGTATGGTTGTTTAATGAAATAAAAAAGTAAATGACAGGGAAATCACTATACATATTATTGATTTAATAAAATAGATTAAAATAAAATAATACAGTGTCTATATTTCAATATCAAACTTACAGTATAATTCGTTAAATAGTTTTTATAATATTTATTAAAAAAATTGTACATATTGTTAGGTGAAGAAGACACTTAAATCTAAATGAGTTTTTTGATGTTGCTTTAATTTTTTTAGTTTAATTTTAGTTTAGTTTTTAGCCAGGTCCTCTAATTTTTTCAACCACGCCCCAATTTCCAATTTATCAATTCCTAATTTCAAAACATGTTAAAATTGAACATCGTAATACACATGCCAAATTTCAACTTTCTATCTTTTACGAATTAAAAGTTATAGACCAAAAAGCAAAAATTTTTTTTTTAGTTTTTCCAAAATTACGGGTTTCCAGGAAATTTAGGGGAAAATTCGGGGACGCTAAAAGTCTTAGAAATTTTTTCTCTACGAAATAGCAAAGTTTCAAAAACATTGAGGGAGCCGTTTTCATTCTACCATACGAATTTCAGCAACAAACAAACATATAAACATATAAATATACATACACTTGGAACATTAATAATATAGGATATTTCCTAATACATTTAATTTTTATATGAATTCAAACTTAAGTATTCTAGACTTTTCCTACTTCCAAAAGTACTTTCTGCTTCTTCTTTTCTTGACCTTATCTCACCATGTTCCCTACTCCTCCTTCATTCTCACCGTTTCCTGCTTCTTCTTCTTTCTTGAATTTACACCTGTAAAGTGGTTTTGCTTTTCTTGACGCCAGGTTTATTGCTCATCAGAGGTTTATAAACTATGTTCACAGGGGTTAACGAAAATATTGAACACGATTTATTTAAATATAAAATGTTGTACTCCTTTAATCTTTCACATCAACAGCTGCTGCGTTATTTCTAACACATTATTTGGTCGATTCCTTCTCTCTTCCTGTTACTCTCTCTAATTTTTCTAGTCTGTAATTCCCTCGTATTCCTCACGCCTTCACCTATTTTTGTCATCCAAATGTTCCCCTTAATAACTTCACAATCTTCTTTTCACTTTTTACTCTTTTCTCACATGAATACCTAATGTGTTCCAGCGTTTCTATTTCTTTGCTGCTCATCCTTTGCTCTATATTTTCCTGCTATATGCTGCCTTCTCTTCGTTTCCCAATCTAAATCTTATGTTCCTTGTGCATTTCTCTCGTAACTCTCTCTCCAAAATCCTCTTGCATATTTCATTATATTTTTTAACATTTGTAATTGAACGAAAGTTCAAATTATTAGAGTAGAGTATAATTCGTTAAATAGTTTTTATAATATTTATTAAAGAATTTGTACATATTGTTATGTGAGGGGCACATCTAAGCACTTGAATCTAAATGAGTTTTTTGATGTTTCTTTAAATATTCAGCTCGCGTAAAGCATTTATTACATAAAGCGCAAGAAAACGGTTTTAAACCTAAATGTGTGTTTTTATGCCGTTTTAAATGCGGTTCTTGACTAAACGTTTTATCACATTCGTTGCAAGAAAATGGTTTTAAACCTAAATGTGTGTTCTTATGTTTTTTTAAATTTGAAGAATGGTTGAACGCTTTATTGCATTCATCACAAGAAAATGGTTTTAATCCTAAATGTGTCTTTTTATGATGTTTTAAACTTGAGGATTGACTAAACGTCTTATTACAAACGTCGCAAGAAAATGGTTTCAAACCTAAATGTATGTTTTTATGTCGTTTTAAAGTTGACGAGTCAGCAAATATTTTACTACATGTATTACAAGAATGTAGTTTCTTTGCGGAATGTACACGCAAATGTTTTATGATTTCTGCCTTAGTGTCAAACAATTTGTGACATACATCACAGATATAAGGCTTCAGGTTCGTATTCATTTCACATTGTAGTTGATCACTGTTTTGTGGATCGGCGAGATTTTCAGCTGGAACTTCGAATTTAATGAAGTAATCATCTCGCGGTAAAAGTGCAGCTTCTTCTGAACCATCGTCTGATTCTTCTTTAATTTCTGTTTTTATTTCATCACATAGCGCTGCTTCTTTGACAACTGGTTCCTCTATTTCTATTTTAATATTTTCAAAAACATTTCCTGTGTACATTGGTTCATTTAAACGCACATCAATTTCTCGTTTTATTTCTTGAAATTTTCTATTCTCCATTATAGTAAAACAGTTTTTGAGTTTACTAAAAACAAAAAGAAATACATTTTCGCAATCCGTTAAAACAAATAAATCTAAAGAGCTTAAAAAATGAAAGTAACCATTTGAAATATTGAAGGTGAATAAGTGAGGTTAAGTTGAATACAGGTAAAAACTTAATTGTAATAAATTAGTACTCTATAAAACATAAATTAAGTTCATGTAAAAATCAAGAGCAATTAATCATTTTGATCTTTAGGTTTATTACTCCCGAAATAATAAACTAACAAAGTTTTTCATTTAAAAATTAAAAGTTGAAATACCTTCATATATTAATTTATAATTTTCTCAAATATCAGTTGTTGTATTATATCTGGTGTTGATAGTTTTATGTTTCTAGAATATTAACTTAATAAGAACCAAATACTAATAATATTTATTTGATTTAGCTGTAAAAAGTTAACTTTAATCTAAGAGGTATGTCAAGTTAAGGTCAGAGATGCAAAGTAAGGTTTTTATAAATCAACTTACGTACTGCCAACATTAGACTAAAGGCCCTCTACACACTTGACTATCGGGTTTGAACCGAGCATGCCCGTTGATGTGGGCAACATCAGTATGACAACAGCAAATGTCGCTAAGCTCACATTTTAACCTTTAATGAGCTTATGTCCTCATTTTTTAGGTGTAGATTTTTCAATTGTTGATTAAAATTGATGTTAATAAATGTGTATTGGCGTGTCTATTTTATTAAATATCTAAATATTGACGGAGATATAGCAAATAAAAATTTGACTTGTAGTTTTAGCGCTTGAGATGTCGACCATTTGTATGACGTGATATGCATTTTAACGTCAGTTATTTGTTGATTAGGTCAGTGCTGTGGTAATGTTCTGTACCTGTTGGTAGTCGAAATTATCAAGTCAAATCAAAAAATAATAAGTTTTTATTTTATTTAACCCTGTTACAGCAGACATAATATTGAAATTTTACTGTTCCTTGAAATAGTTGTAAATAACATTTGATATATATACATATAGCAGAGATTTATGAGCTGTAAGGTTGGTAACCTGTAAACTTGTCAGAGTTTTGTCAGGAATAATATCTCTTTTACGCTCTGTTATATAAAAATATAGCAACTACCGATTGTGAGGTCACTTGCAGTTGGAATGTTGTACAACGTTGAATCCTTTTAATAATTAAAGAGACAAAATGACTTTTTTAATTGTTAATATCTCCTAACATATAAGGAGTTATTAAAAAATAATTGAACATTTGAGGTTCTAGTAACCCACTTTATCAATATATAGTACACTTTTATAGAAATTAAAACATAGGACACAAGCCCATTACACGGAAGCTACAAGTGATTATTTTTCTTCTTATTGAACAGTCTATATCACTTACCAAACAACTACGCAGCATCTGTCAGTGATTTATTTCATCAATAATTTACAATGTCTCTCATTCCATTAAGGGTGGTTTTGTGAGCAACATTTACATGATCTTTATAATACTGAAAATTAATTTTTTAATTGTACGAAATTTCCCGTGCATGCACAAAATATTACGCCGTGTGTAGTAGTCGGCGGAAATTTTAATAGGTGTGAAACCTGACTTAAGCAGTGTTCGCAACCTTATTAAAAAGGTAATGTCTATCTTTAATTTGAATCTTTACTAACCTATTTTATAGATTCTTTTTGTTAATTATATATAAATATTTTAAAATCCAATCATGCGGGAATTAAATACTTTTATAATTATTTATTTATCATATAAAATACAATACATGCTATTTGTATTTAAATCATCCATTTCTTAAAGGCCCAGCACACACTTGTTGTCAATATTCTAGGTTAGGTCGTTATCAGATGCATGCGATGAACAAAATGGGCTTGTGAAATATGACTTCATTTCTATAAATCTTTAAAA
Source organism: Panorpa germanica (assembly GCA_963678705.1). Classification (NCBI taxonomy): domain Eukaryota; kingdom Metazoa; phylum Arthropoda; class Insecta; order Mecoptera; family Panorpidae; genus Panorpa; species Panorpa germanica. Next base: position 22,498,502 of record OY783208.1, on the reverse strand, counting down.
GAACGACCTCAAAACACATTGGTATGTAGTGGTAATTTATAGACCCCTATTTTGTACCCCTTCTGACAATTTTTCGAGCTCGCTTCAAAGTATGGTGTTTGTTTTGCTCTATATTTAAGTTCGGCTGATAATGGGCTTGTGTCCTCATTTTTTAGTGGTCGATTTTTCAATCGTTGTTTGAACTTGATGTTAATAAATGTGTATTGGCGTGTCTATTTTATTAAATATCTAAATGTTGACGGAGATATAGTAATTAAAAGTTTGAATTATAGTTTTAGCACTAGAAATGGTCGGCCATATTTGTATGACGTGAAATGCATTTTAACGTCAGTTATTTGTTGAGTAGGTCAGTGCTGTAGTAATGTTCTGCAGCTGTTGGTAGTCAAAATAATCAAGTCAAGTCAAAAAATAATAAGTTTTTATTTTATTTAACCCTGCTAAGGCAGACATAATATTGAAATTTGATTGTTCCTCGAAATAGCTGTAAATAATATTTGATATTTTGATATATAAATACATATAGCATAGATTTATGAGCTATAAGGTTGGTAACCTTACACAAGGATTGTGATGTCACATGCACTTGGAATGTGTACAACGTTGAATCCCTTTAATAATTAAAGAGACAAAATGACTTTTTTAATTGTTAATATCTCTTAACATATAAGGAGTTATTAAAAAATAATTGAACATTTGAGGTTCTAGTAACCCACTTTATCAATATATAGTACACTTTTATAGAAATTAAGACATAGGACACAAGCCCAGGAACACCTTTTGTTTTGAAATTTGTAAAAAAAACTACTTAATTTTTGTATGTTTATGCGGCTTTAATATAGTCAAGAGACTAATATCACTACTTAATATGCTTATAGCTCTTTTTATTAAGAAATAAACAATAATAATGGTTATAGCTATTATAGCTAAAATTTTAGATATTAAAAAACACTTTCAAAACATGAAGGTCACTGGAATTTGATAATCAGTATTTAAATGTTGATGTAAACGCGTTTTATTGACCCCACCAACAATGGAATGAGAAAGACTGTGAATTATTGATAAAATAAATTAGCTGTGATTCTTGCGTAGATGTATAAAAGATGAGTGACTGTACTACAAATGCTAAAATGATAACTTGTAGCTTACCTTCCCGGGTTTCACAATGAAATGTCATAAAATATACCTGTACATTTTATTTAATAAATTATATTATATGTAAAAATGTATTCAAGTTTTAATGTCAAATCTTGACAAGTTAACATGACATTCTTTTGGTGTAAGTATCAACTAATTCATTCTAACCTCATTTAAATATTTCTTATCAATCCATAATCGTGCAATCTTTATAATTTTGATGGTTTACCGATTCATTTCATGTATTTGGAAGTATAATAAATGTCTTTTGTGTTTTACAATGCTATATTCTATGTTATTATGCAATTTGATTGTTAACATATGTTATTGTAAACAATGCATAATGTTATTTTGTTTGAATTATCAACTTTACGAATAGCAATACAAATATTACACTATAAATAAATTATTTCGGCATATCTAAGTACAAAAGAAAAAACAATCTGACAATGTTACACAAGACATTTTAGATCCTTTATTCTTGTTTATTTTCATGTAGATTGTAAACAATTGCAATTATATTTTGCGGAGTACTGTTCCAGGTAATGAATGCAAGAAAAGAAAAGATCTTTATGATCTTTTGATATATAAGAAAGACAAAAGACGATAAAATTTAAGAAAAAATGCTATTTACAATACAAAAGTGACAGCTATATTCCCTTTCAATAGTTTATATTGAATAGATATATTCAATAGATATTTGTTTATGTAAAATTTATATAATATATTGATTAAAGCTGAATTTGTGTGTAAAATATAAATCTGAAGTTATAGTTTAAGATTGTTTTGATAATATTGGTTTTACTTTAATACATTTGAGATACTGTCATAAAATATCTTGAATAATGTTGTATATGCGTTGTTATAAACGAAAATGAAACATATAATAGATTACATCTTATTTATAGTTAAACTTCAATTTTGGTAATTATTCAATATAGCTACACCTTTGATTTGAATCTTATAAAAAAGCTACTGCATTTTTGTATGTTTTATGACATTTGTTGTATACTAGAAACATGTACAAATCTTACGTAACATACATTATACCATTTTTATATTTAGAAAATGACAATATTAATGGTTTAAGTTAGAATTTCAAATTTGAGTTTAGAAATAGTATGACATTGTTTCATATATAAATCAAAATGGCTTCATATTTCACATTTATTGGTCAACTTTAAGCATAAATTCTGTCTATTTTTTAATAAAAAATTATATAAGGTATATTACGTGTGATTTGTACATATTTTCACTATAATGAAAGCACCAGAAAATATACAAAAGTGCAATAGTTTTCTTTATAAGGTTCAAAACAAAAGGTGTAGCTATATCGAATAATTACCGTTTTTGCTTCGAATCTCTCTAATATTTGCTGGTGATTTCCCAAAATGGGCTTGTGTCCTTTGTCTTAATTTCTTTAAGAGTGTACTATATAATTTATAAAGTTGGTTACTAGAACCTCAAATGTTCAATTATTTTTTAATAACTCCTTATATGTTAGAAGATAATAACAATTAAAAAAGTCATTTTTTCCCTTTAATTATTAAACGGATTCAACGTTGTACACATTCCAAGTGCATGTGACATCACAATCCGTGTGTAAGGTTACCACATAGTAGAGATATATGTATTTATATATCAAAATATCAAATATTATTTACAACAATTTTAAGGAACAATAAAGTTTAAATACTATGTCTGCCTTAGCAGGGTTAAATAAAATGAAAACTTATTATTCTTTGATTTGACTTCATTACCCAGTAAACAATTTGGTGAAGTGCCCTATTTAGTGACGTTTCTCTCACTATTTCACTTCAATTATAGTTCGCATGAACTTTATCTTCATTTGTATTCCGACAGGTGGAGTGGTTCTGTCATCTGTAGCCGATAAAGTAGACATTTTATATGAAAAAATGTGAGAAACTGAACTATAAATGAACTCTTTTATGACAAAAAAATAATGACGCATCTTCAATATGATGTCAGAGTGACTCTAAAATGTTTACTGGGTATTTGACTACCAACAGCTACAGAACATTATCACATCACTGACCTACTCAACAAATAACTCACGTTAAAATGCATTTCACGTCATACAAATATGGTCGACCATTTCTAGCGCTAAAACTACAATTCAAACTTTTAATTGCTATATCTCCGTCAATATTTAGATATTTAATAAAATAGACACGCCAATACACATTTATTAACATCCATTTCAATCAGTAATTGAAAAATCGACCACTAAAAAATGAGGACACAAGCCCATTGTTGTTTAACGATTTAGTAGTCGAGAGCGTGATGTAAATTGTTTTAGGGTTCGAATCTTGTTCCATCGAAATATTTTTCAGGGTTTGGTTGTAGTTTACTTTGATTGTATTAATAGGCAAAGATTTAGTGTATATCACAGGCGTAGTATGAGAAATATGCTAATGCTAATTATCTAATCTTCAACTTTTTATTATTTCAGTTTAGTTTCGTAAAAGAAACGACAACAAACCGCAATGGATATTGATGTTATTTTTGATAGCGAACTGTTGGATAGCCGGGAAAATATAAACACAAAAATAAAACTGGAAGTTGAAGACTTGCATAATGGTGAAGAACTTATTAAAACAGAAATAAAAGAAGAACCTATCGAAAATATTCCATCTTCTAGTTCACAGCCTTTATATAACTTAGATGAAATTAAAGAAGAAGTTTTGCAATGGTTTGCTGTGAAGTTTGCTCTGAAGTTTTTAGCAATGTCGAAGATTTAATGAAGCACATGGAAACAACTAGTGCATGTAAAGGTCGTGGAAATGATAAATTTGATCTTGATCTTCCAAAGAAGTCTAAAAAGAGTAAGAAACGTGAGAAATCTAAAAAGAAGAAGAAACCTGAAAATGAACGTTTTGAATGTTATACATGTAGCAGGTCGTTTCCTCAGAAAATTCGTTTGGAAATACATATGAGAATACATTTTGAAGAGAAACCTTTTTCCTGCAAAATATGCTATCACTCCTTCGCTCAAAAGAAAAGTTTACTTGCACATCAACAGAAACATACTGGAATTAAGAAATTTTCTTGTAGTGAATGTAAAAGTACATTTACTGAAAGAAGCAGTTTGCGAGCACATCAGCGCTTACATTCAGGCATAAAACCTTTTTCGTGTGACGCATGTGGAAAATCATTTACGGAAAATAGTTACCTGATAAGACATTATCGGGTGCATACAGGAGAAACACCATATGCTTGCTCTGTCTGTGACAAAGCTTTCACTTTTCGAAGTAATTATGTTAAACACAAACGAACACATACTGGGGAGAAACCACATCGTTGTAAACTATGTAGCAAATCATTTAATGATGCAAATGTTTTAACTTCGCACATTCGAAGTCACACAGGAGAAAAACCATATTCTTGTGAAATATGTCAGAAAAATTTCGGTCATAGTAATAGTTTACGAGATCATGTTCGTCGACATAATGGAGAAAAGCCATTTACTTGTAACCTTTGTCAGAAATCATTTTTAATGAAAAGATCCTTTCAGGTTCATATGCGTCGACATACAGGTGAAAGACCTTTTTATTGTCGCGTTTGTAATAAATCTTTCGTTTCGAAGGGTTGTTTAAGAGTGCATGAGAAAACGCATACTGCAGATAAACCTTTTAAATGTGAAGTTTGTAACAAAGCATTCTTTACTAGAAGTAGTTTAGATGTACATTCTAGAATCCATACAGGAGTTAAACCGTACTCTTGTGATATGTGTGATAAAACATTTTCCCAGAATATTTCACTAGTTATACATAGGCGGAGGCATACAGTAGAGAAACCTCATTTTTGTGAATTATGTAACGAATCGTTTAGTCGAAAGGATGCGTTGAAAACGCATGTTATGAAACATTTAAAAAATAAACCAATTAAACCAAAAAAATAGATGTTATGCGTAAAGTGATTTTATCACGTTTAGGTCTATTCATTCACGTTAAGTGTATGTAAAATATTATTAAATGTATTTTCCCATATTTGTCAAATACAATTTGACACAATTATGATGGAATAATTGTTAAGAATTAATGTTAACTAGATGTTAATTGTTATTAAAGTATAGAAGTCCTCATCAAGATTCAAACTTTAAATATTGTCTCTTCAAATGTATTTTAAGATAAGTACAACTGAAATTTTATTCTATTCTATGTAAAGTTTCTATTATAATTGTTTTTTTTAGTTTTTCAAAAACTTAAATTTCTTTATGTTGATATCGTTGTGTTATTTGCTAATTATTTGGAATGAACTAATGTTGTTATATTTATAAAATTGTTTTAAGTATTTTATGCAATTTTGTAAGTGTCAGTTTATTAAAAAATGTTTGTCTATAACAATAATGTTTTATTGTATTTTATATTAATTTTTTATTACATTAATTGTGTGCCTTTCAGCTTTACAATCTATAGTATTACTAGAGTTTACCCCGTCGCAATGCTACGTCTTTTTAGTGTGTACGATTTGAATCCAATAAAACCTTTGACTATCATTGTCATCCAAATCTTCCCCTTAATAACTGCACAATGTTTTCACTTTTTACTCTTTTCTCACATGAATACTTAATGTGATCCAGCGTTTCTATCTCTTTCCCGCACATCCTTTTCTCTCTATTTTCCTAGTATATGCTGCCTTCTCTTCGTTTCCCAATCTAAATCTTATGTTCCTTGTGCCTTTCTCTCGTAACTCTCTCTCCAAAATCCTCTTGCATCTTTCATTATATTTGCTGTTATTAATTTTTTTAACATTTGAAATTGAACGAAAGTTTAAATTTGGTACACATATGTTTAATAAAGTAAAAAAGTAGTTTGCAAGATTAAAACTATATTTTATTGAACAATATATTCAATTATTTGAATTTAAAATTAGAAATAAAATATGTAATTGAAATTACGAATTATTTTATTAATATAATATTATTTTATAATTAACGTTATTAATGCAACAATTTGTTTAAATTATCGATTTAATAAATAAAATATAAAACTTATAATTCGAGTATAATTCGTTAAATAGTTTTTATAATATTTATTAAAGAATTTGTACATGTTGTTATGTGAGGGGCACATCTAAGCACTAGAATCTAAATGAGTTTTTTGATGTTTCTTTAAATATTCAGCTCGCGTAAAACAGTTATCGCATAAAGCGCAAGAAAACGGTTTTAAACCTAAATGTGTGTTTTTATGTTGTTTTAAATTCGATGAATGAATAAAAGCTTTACCACATTCATCGCAAGAAAATGGTTTTAAACCTAAATGTGTGTTTTTATGTCCACTTAAAGTTGATGCTTGACTAAACGTCTTATTACAAACGTCGCAAGAAAATGGTTTTAAACCTAAGTGTATGTTTTTATGTCGTTTTAAAGTTGACGAGTCAGCAAATATTTTACTACATGTATTACAAGAATGTAGTTTCTTTGCGGAATGTACACGCAAATGTTTTTTGATTTCTGCCTTAGTGTCAAACAATTTGTGACATACATCACAAATATAAGGCTTCAGGTTCGTATTCATTTCACATTGCAGTTGATCACTGTTTTGTGGATCGGCGAGATTTTCAGCTGGAACTTCGAATTTAATGAAGTAGTCATCTCGCGGTAAAAGTGCAGCTTCTTCTGAACCATCGTCTGGTTCTTCTTTAAATTCTGTTTTTATTTCATCACATAGCGCTGCTTCTTTGACAACTGGTTCCTCTATTTCTATTTTAATATTTTCAAAAACATTTCCTGTTGGTTCATTTAAACGCACATTAATTTCTCGGTTTATTTCTTGAAATTTTCTATTCTCCATTATAGTAAAACAGTTTTTCAGTTTACTAAAAACAAAAAGAAATACATTTTCACTATTAAAAAATATGAGCAATCCGTTAAAACAAATAAATCTAAAGTACTTGAAAAATGAAAGTAACCATTTGAAATATTGAAGGTGAATAAGTGAGGTTAAGTTGAATATAGATAAAAACTTAATTGTAATAAATTAGTACTCTATAAAACGTAAATTAAGTTCATGTGAAAATCAAGAGCAATTAATCATTTTGATCTTTAGGTTTATTACTTCCGAAATAATAAACTAACAAAGTTTTTCATTTAGAAATTAAAAGTTGAAATACCCTTATATATTAATTTATAATTTTCTCAAATATCAGTTGTTGTATTATATCTGGTGTTGATAGTTTTATGTTTCTAGAATATTAACTTAATAAGAACCAAATACTAATAATATTTATTTGATTTAGCTGTAAAAAGTTAACTTTAATCTAAGAGGTATGTCAAGTTAAGGTCAGAGATAAACTGTCAATGGCTTAAATGCGTTTTTTGATCATGAAGGGTGTTTCCCATTGCCGGTTTTCAATTGCTTTTAGCGGGTTTTATGAATTTCAATTTTTACTAAAGCTGATTTAAATTTGTTTTGTAGTAATGTAGTATTATTTCTCAAACGATTTGTTAATTTATGTGTAAACCTTTCAATTAAATGGAGGTTCAAACACTCATTTTAAAAAGTAATGTTTTGTATGTTCTATATAGTCAATGAAATAAATAATTAATGCTTATATAGTATGCATGAATGGACTAGTGTCCTATGTCTTAATTTCTATAAAAATATACTAAATATTGATAAAGTGGGATACATTTAACACCAGTTATTTGTTGAGTAGGTCAGTGCTGTGTTAATGTTTTGTAGCTGTTGGTAGTCGAATAATCAAGTAAAATCAAAGAAGAGTAAGTTTTTATTTTATTTAACCCTGTTACGGCTGACATAATATTAAAATTTGATTGTTCCATGAAATAGCTGTAAATAATATTTGATATTTTGATATACAATTTGCTATATTTTTACATATAGCAGAGATTTATGAGCTGTAAGTTTGGCAGCGGTTGTGATATCACATGCACTTGGAATGTGTACAACATTGAATCTCTTTAATAATTAAAGAGACAAAATGACTTTTTTAATTGTTAATATCGCCTAACATATAAGGAGTATAAGGACATAATTGAACATTTAAGGTTCTAGTAACCCACTTTATCAATATATAGTACACTTTTATAGAACTTTATAGATTAAACACTTTTTCAAAAACATTTCCTGTGTACATTGGTTCATTTAACCGCACATCAATTTCTCGCTTTATTTCTTGAAATTTTCTATTCTCCATTATAGTAAAATAGTTTTTGAGTTTACTAAAAACAAAAAGAAATACATTTTCACTATTAAAAAATATGAGCAATCCGTTAAAACAAATAAATCTAAAGTGCTTGGAAAATGAAAGTAACCATTTGAAATATTGAAGGTGAATAAGTGAGGTTAAGTTGAATACAGGTAAAAACTTAATTGTAATAAATTAGTACTCTATAAAACATAAATTAAGTTTATGTGAAAATCAAGAGCAATTAATCATTTTGATCTTTAGGTTTATTACTTCCGAAATAATAAATTAACAAAGTTTTTCATTTAAAAATTAAAAGTTGAAATACCTTTATATATTAATTTATAATTTTCTCAAATATCAGTTGTTGTATTATATCTGGTGTTGATAGTTTTATGTTTCTAGAATTTTAACTTAATAAGAACCAAATACTAATAATATTTATTAGATTTAGCTGTAAAAAGTTAACTTTAATCTAAGAGGTATGTCAAGTTAAGGTCAGAGATAAACTGTCGATGGCTTAAATGCGTTTTTTGATCATGAAGGGTGTTTCCCATTGCCGGTTTTCAATTGTTTTTGGCGGGTTTTATGAATTTCAATTTTTACTAAAGACTGATTTAAATTTGTTTTGTAGTAATGTAGTATTATTTCTTAAACGATTTGTTAATTTATGTGTAAACCTTTCATTTAAATGGAGGTTCAAACACTCATTTTAAAAAGTAATGTTTTGTATGTTCTATAGAGTCAATGAAATAAATAATTAATGCTTATATAGTATGCTATAAACATATGCTAAATATTGATAAAGTGGGATACATTTAACACCAGTTATTTGTTGAGTAGGTCAGTGCTGTGGTAATGTTTTGTAGCTGTTGGTAGTCGAATAATCAAGTAAAATCAAAGAAGAGTAAGTTTTTATTTTATTTAACCCTGTTACGGCTGACATAATATTTAAATTTGATTGTTCCATGAAATAGCTGTAAATAATATTTGATATTTTGATATATAAATACATATAGCAGAGATTTATGAGCTGTAAGTTTGGCAGCGGTTGTGATATCACACGCACTTGGAATGTGTACAACGTTGAATCCCTTTAATAATTCAAGAGACAAAATGACTTTTTTAATTGTTAATATCTCTTAACATATAAGGAGTTCTAGTAACCCACTTTATCAATATAAAGTACACATTTATTGAAATTAAGACATAGGACACAAGCCCATTGTGTCCAGCTGTAATCTGGTTGATGAAAGAGGTCTCTGGTGGCGCAAATATAAATGAATTTGTCATAAAACAATAAATAATTTGTAATTTGACAAAAATGTTAAAATAAATAATGAATTTAGCAACATTTTGCTGCTTAAAGGAGCAAAATGCGTGTTCCAAAATTAACCAAATATTCTGGAAAGATTTTCTTTCAAAATAGAAACAGAAAGTTGAATTGTGAAAAAGGTAGAAAGTTCAAAATTGGAATATGTATGGTTGTTTAATGAAATAAAAAAGTAAATGACAGGGAAACCACTAATACATAATACTATTGATTTAATAAAATAGATTAAAATAAAATAATAAAGGGTCTATATTTAAATATAAAACTTACAGTATAATTCGTTAAATAGTTTTTATAATATTTATTAAAGAATTTGTACATATTGTTATGTGAGGGGCACATCTAAGCACTTGAATCTAAATGAGTTTTTTGATGTTGCTTTAAATATTCAGCTCGCGTAAAGCACTTGTCACATAAAGCGCAAGAAAACGGTATTAAACCTAAATGTGCATTTCGATGCAATTTTAAATGCGATGATTGACTAAACGTTTTATCGCATTCATCACAAGAAAATGGTTTCAAACCGGAATGTGTGTTTTTATGTCGTTTTAAATGTGTTGACCGACTAAATGTTTTACTACATTCGTCGCAAGAAAATGGTTTTAAACCTAAATGTGTGTTTTTATGTAGTTTTAAATTCCAAGATTGACTAAACGTTTTACTACATTCATCACAAGAAAATAGTTTCAAACCGGAATGTGTGTTTTTATGTCGTTTTAAATGTCCTGATTGACTAAACGTTTTATCACACTGATCGCAAGAAAATGGTTTAAAACCTAAATGTGTACTTGCATGTTGTTTTAAATGCGATGATTGACTAAACGTTTTGCTACATTCGCCGCAAGAAAAGCGTTTTAAACCTGAACCTTTGTTTTTTTTGTAATTTTAAATTTGATATATTTTTTTCTGAATGTACCCGCAAATGCTTGATAATTTCTGTTTCATTACCAAACAATTTGTTACATACTTCACAGATATAAGGCTTCAAGTTTGAATTAATTTCATTTGATAGCGGTTCAGCGATATTTTCAACTTGAACTTCGAACTCAATAATGTGCTCAGTGTGCCGCGGTAAAATTTCAGCTTCCTCTACATTTTCGAATGGCTCATCTTTAATTTCTGTTTTTATTTCATCGCAGGATTCTATTTCTTTGACGAAATGCTCCTCTTTTATTTCGCTCTTGATATCTTCGTTTATTTTTGATATTTCCATTTGTTCACTATAAACAAAAATTAGTTTATCACTATAAAAAAATATGAGCTTGTGACATAAAGAAGTAAGGTTAAGATGAACAAAACTTCTTTGCCATAGATTAGTAGGTTACGAAATATGGTAATTATTAAATACAGCTATACACTTTTGTTTTTCACTTTGTAAAAAAACTACTGCATTTTTATATGTTTTATTATGCTTATTGTATTCTCAAAACATGTCAAATTCACTACGTAATAATTATTTTACCACTTTTAATTAATAAATAGGAGATATTGAGGGGTTAAAGTTGACCAAAAAATGTGACTAGCTGACTAGTGAAAAAAGTGTATAGCTGTATTTAATAATTACCCGAAATATAAAGAAAATAAATAAAGATAATATAAAAAGCATGATTCAAGTTATTAAGGCTACTTTATCATTTTTATTCATGTACTCCCAAAATATGACGTAGTACGACAGGTTTGTTCCATAAAAATTGATTTAAAAATAAAATGTTAATATACATTTACATATTAGATAACACTACTCTCAAATACCTGGTGTTGTTAAACATTAACTAAAAAAATGCAAATACAATTATTTATATATAAATTTCTCTCAAACTTTTAGATGAGTTGGAAGTATTGGGGCGTATGTTGATATGGCACCTTTAGCAAAAATCAGCTCTTTCCTATTACTCTGTCGATAACAATGGTCGCCGGTTCTGTTGGTTGATTACTTTACTAAGAGATGGGCTTGTGTCTATGGCTTAATTTCTATAAAAGTGTACTATATATTTTTAATTAGTTACTAAACCGCAAATGTCCAATTATTTGTTGATAACTTCTTATATGTTAGATAGAGATATTTACAATTAAAAAAGTAATTTTGTCTCTTTAATTATTAAAGGGATTCAACGTTGGAGAACATTCCAAGACATGTGTCCTCACATCCGCTATGTTGCTATCTCCTTAATACAACAGAGCATAAAAGAGATAGCATATTCATGACAAAACTATGACAAGTTTACAGTTACCAACCTTACAGCTCATAAATCTCTGCTATATTTATTTATATATCAAAATATCAAATAATATTTATAGCTGTTTCAAGGAATAATTAAGTTTCAATATTATGTCTGCCGTAACAGGGTTAAATAATATACAAACTTATTATTCTTTGACTTGACTTGATTATTTCGACTACCAACAGCTACAAAACATTACCACAACACTGACCTACTCAACAAATAACTGACGTTAAAATGCATTTCACGTCATACAAATATGGCCGACCATTTCTAGCGCTGAAACTACAATTCAAACTTTTAATTGCTATATCTCCGTCAACATTTAGATATTTAATAAAGTAGACACGCCAATACACATTTATTAACATCAATTTCAATCAACAATTGAATAATCGAACACTAAAAATGAGGACACAAGCCCATTGTCGAAACTACTTGGCACGTTGTTCAAATATTTTGGAAAAGAGAAAAATCTAGTAATGCACAAATGTTGCAGCTAGGGATTGTCAGACAATAGCCAAATTAAGGGATCTTAAGAAACTAGGTCCTTTAACAGTCAGTTCTATTCCAGATATGTCCAGGATTTGCAACGTTGCACAATGAGGTGCGATGGCAAATACGATTAACTTCGTCATGGATTTGCCGACATTTGTTAGATTCGTTAGTTTCAATTCTTCTAAGTCCGTACATTGAATTATATTTTCTAATGAGACGTCTATGACATAAATCGTAAAGTTCCAATGTGAATTTACGAAACGAAACGAAAATTACATTTAAGTACGAGGCGTGTTTTTTAAGTAAGTACCGTTTTGGAATTAAAGACGTGCAAAGATATCGCAATAATTATATTTTTACATGAAAGCCTGTACCTTAATCTACTTTTCTACATAATTTCCGTGAATATTGAGGCACTTGTCATAACGTGGCACCAGTTTTTGAATACCCTCCTCATAAAATTCTGCCGCCTGACTTGTTAACCTCTGTATCACAACTGTTTTGACTTCGTTATCGTCTTGCGGTGCGGTGCGGCCATCTTTAAATGCTCTCACCCATTTCCTTACTATTCCATCACTCATAATGTTTTGTCCGTAAACTTCACAGATCTCACGATGAATATCAATCGGTTTCACGCCTTTAGCACTAAGAAATCGTATAACAGCCCGTACTTCACAATCGGCGGGACTCACGATTGTCGGAGGCATCTTAAACACTCAGTAAACAACGTATACAATGAAGAAGCAGACTGTAATGGCGTCAGTGCGTAGATAAGAGATGTAGGTAACGAGCGCGCATGCGCGGAACGCCGACCGTATCGCTGCAAAGACGGAATCGCAAAACGGTACTTACTTAAAAACCATGCCTCGTATCATTCCCACTCACTGTTTTAATTCTAAATTGTATAGCATATAAGTCTTGCTCTTAGAACCTTACAAGGACCATTATTCATTAATTACATACTAAATTATTACATAGTGCAAAATTTGAACTTTTTCCAAAGTTCTCTACCGGACCCCCCACTTTTCTTGATGCATCTTTATGAATTTTTTAATTTTGTAATATGTTCAATAGCGTAATACACTATTTCCAGTTTTTCTCCTGTTTTTCCAAAATTATGGAACTCCAAAAGTTTTAGAATTTTTTTCTTTACGAAATAGCCCATTTTCGAATAGAGCCGTTTTCGAATAGTTATTCAAAATTCGTACCAAATATATAAATAAATAAGAATATAAACATACACTTGGAACATTATAAAATAGGATTTATATTTAAAGATATCGTTTAGTTTTATAGTCGTGTTTTTTTTTTATAATTTATTTATTTATACTCGTATACTGAAACACAATATATTTTTTATTCATATATTTATAATATTTATTTTACGGAAAGAGAGAGAGAGTTTGTGAAAGATTTTCATTTTCTTCTGATCAGCATTCGCGCTGTTTTAAGGGCGTACCACTCAAAGTTGTAATACCAGGACATTGTGCTCCAACCATTAACATCCGTGTTGTGGTACACACTGTTCAAATTGCTGCAAGTAAAACACAACGTTAGAATAGTACCAACACAAAAACAAAGGGTGGACAGAAATGGATCAGGGTTACCAACTGACAACAACTGAATGTTGCCATCAACTCTGCACTGAAATATATTTTAGTCAATTCACTGAAAATCATAAATAACAAAAATCTAAATCTGCAACAAAGCGATGGCAGTTTCATTGGGTTGCTGCATATTTTTTTAATTTCATCTAACAAAACTAATTTTAATTTGGCAACCCTACACTCTAGAGGACCGTCACATCACGCGTCACGTAACGCAGGTGGAGCTACTTACCTGAAACCACATTGATTGTACCACCAGGCTCCTTGCCGCTGCTGAGCACAGTGACCGTATATCCATTCGTCCTGATCGTTATCAAACGTAGAGAACTTCATTCCGTTCAGGTTGTAGCTGTTGCTGTGAGGTGTTCCGTACATTGAGTCGCCTGAAACAATACCAAGAACACTGCGGTACAAACAAAACAACAACAGGACACACAACAACAACCTGAACACGTTGTTAACACGTTCATGACGGGACGGGGTGACGAAGGGGGATTACAACCACTGGACAACGGGGAAACAAAACATAAAACTTCCTGTTGTTTTACAAAAGTAAAACACAACGTGTTCCGCACACCGTGCTCCGTTCTCAACGTGTTAACCACATTACTTAATCAATAATTTAACATTTAATAACACGTTTACGTCACAAAGTGTGTTTTGTGTTAAGTTTATTTGTTATCAACTCCTAATACCCGGTGTTACCCGGTTTGTCTAGTGTTGGGAGGGTGACATAATTTTAAATAAATTGGGTTGTGAATTATTTTCTTTAATTTTTAAATATCTTTATAGAAGTCTGTAGAATAATAAGTAATTGATTCTATGGATAATATCATAACTTTATGCATTGCCCCAGACAGCTGTAAGTTGTATCTGACGTTTAAGTGTGATATCTCAAGAGTTAATGCAATCCCGAAACATATTCACGATCCTGGAATTTCGGGATTTGAAACAGTCAATCCTGGGATTAGTTATATAGCATTTTAAGAGTTAGGTTTAATGTTTTTTTGCGTTACTCCATATAACAATTACATCCATAGGATATCAAAAATAGTACGCCACAAAAAGCGCGATATGATTTAACTCTGGTAAGTGGGACAATACATATAATGGTCCACAAATAATGATTTTGATATAGGAACTTTTACTTTTTAACGAAATTATTTTCTATCGCCACGGCTTGTCACCGACATTTGACAGGATTCAACATGAAACTCAACCACCAACCTGTTGCCAACCAAGTTGGTCGTCTATGGGGCCCATTCTTTTTGTATTTGCTGTCCCAGCTACAACACTACTGCTCAATATGTCAAGTTATGCCTAATATTTTAACGGTCGACAGTTGGGTCTAACAATCTAGTGGTAAAGTGTCGTGCCTCAACAATTTTGGTTGTGATAGCTCGCTAATAAATAATATACTTTTGGTGATGAATTTTTATTTGATTTTCAATTTGATTCTAAAATAAAATAAGATTTAAAGCAAATAAGTTGTACCGTTAACTTCGTTCACATTGTCCTTTCTTTATTTGTCGAGTTACCATTCGTTCATTTCCAACAAATGTGGGACAGCAACTAAATACAACCGCACAAAGTAATATTAATTGATCAAACATTGGGCTTTGTGGTCTAATTGAGAACCACTAGATTTTATAGTCCGGCAGAATTGATTTCACATCTAAATAATGGACTGTAGAACTGGATCTAGTGTGAAAGGAAGGTATTGACAAATATTCAAAATGCCGTCAAAGTTGTCACTGCTATGCTCATGCATTTGTTAATTGTTAACAAGAAGAATCTTTATTTCGCGTAAAATTCAGGGCAGGACTGGTGTTAGAGTAGAACACAAAACTAACTGCACTTCACAGGAAGTTTAGAAAGGACACAAGTTACAAAACTTACCGGCAGTTCCGCTGTAACCACTAATTGCCAGCTGGAACCCAGTACTGGAATTGCCGACCATGAAAGTGTCGTAACGGGCGTACGCCTTGGTCCCGTTATACGTCTCCAGTTCAACGTACAGCTCATGGTGTCCTCCTTTTGTGATCTGCAACGAATACAAGTCATTATGAATTCCATTTTTCTGAGTGTTCACAGCAACAGACTAACTTCCACGATAATGGGTTTGTGTCCTATGTATTAATTTTTATAACCTCAAATGTTCAATTATTTTTTAATAACTCCTTATATGTTAAGAGATATTAACAATTAAAAAAGTCATTTTTTTCTTTTTAATTATTAAAGGGATTCAACGTTGTACACATTCCAAATTCATGTGACATCACAATCCTTGTGTAAGGTTACCAACCTTACAGCTCATAAATATCTGCTTTATGTATTTACATATCAAATATTATTTACAGCTATTTCAAGGAACAATCAAATTTCAATATTATGTCTGCCTTAACAGGGTTAAATAAAATAAAAACTTATTATTCTTTAATGTGACTTGATTATTTGACTACCAACAGCTACAGAACATTACCACAGCACTGACTTACTCAACAAATAACGTTAACATGCATTTCACGTCATACAAATATGGCCGACCATTTCTAGCGCTAAAACTACAATTCAAATTTTTAATTGCTATATCTCCGTCAACATTTAGATATTTAATAAAATAGACACGCCAATACACATTTATTAAGATCAATTTCAATCAACAATTGAAAAATCGACCACTAAGAAATGAGGACACAAGCCCATTGATGACGTTGAAATGTTGTTAACAAATACAAACTGATCTACCTCATGGATGTGCTCAAGCCCAAGCCAATGACTGTCAGTTTTTCCGCCGAATCCGTCACTGTATTCGGTATAATTTCTATAGAAGTCTACCTCCCCAGTAAATCTCTGTTGTATCACCTGAAATAACGAAATAAATTGTTTTTACCTAAAGTATTTCTAAAGATACTATAAATGCATTTAATCCTTGAAAGGATTAGCTTAAGGCTGTAAATGTCCAAGGCGATTTGTAATTCTATTAAGAAAGATTATTTCATGATTACAAAAGGAATAAATTGAGTCACACAATGTAAGACATTAAGTTATTTATTTTACTTTTAAATAAATCTTAAATTTATGTTTCAACTGTGTTAAAAACAACTTACTGTCCATTTCTGTCCGGCCAATGTCAGATCACAAAATACCTCAAACGGTTCACTCTCCACTGTGGGTTGTATAGCATAAATACCAGATGAACTGCTTAGGATATCTCCACAATCTGCAGGCGTATCTGTAATTAAGTCATTTTGGTTATTCTAGGCGTATGGCTGGATTCACATGACTTAAGACATTTAAATTTGCCATCACTGCAGTGGTGCGTGCAATATCTTTTAAATTCATGGAAATTCCTGGTAATTCTTTATTTAATAATTATCCTGACTAACCAACCAAACAGACGAACTGCAATCAGTCAGTTTAAATCACAGCCTGTTTAACTCACCAAGGCATTCCACGACACCCGGCAGCCATTTTCCATCAGAGCAGACGATGACCTGGTCTGTGTGGCCTTTGTTCTTTGGTATACAGTTGTAGCGCAAGGTTTTGTTTTCTGCAATGGCTGCACCAGGTACTGGAGCTTCCACTGATCCAACAATCGAGTAGCTGCCCGTTACAGGAAGATCCGGCAAGATACAGTACGCACTTTCTGAAAAAATATTTAATCCAACATTAACTAAACGTGATTAACATGAAGTTCAGCAAGTTTACTGACGATTAATTTTCAAGACGACAAGAAGACGTACTTTGGCATTGAGGAGGTTCAGATGACCATGAACCATTGAGGCAGGTGATTTTGTCATTTCCTGTTAGTTCAAACAATTCCTCGCAGGAATACACAACGCTAGACAAACTGGGAACTTGAATTCCCGGAAGTAAGTGATCCACATCATCCACAGGACTGATTATTCTACCGTTGACTGGAACTGCAGGCAAAGTGCAGGGTTTGTTGCCTGAAAATGAAGAGAAATTTCCTTTAACCTCCAATAAAATTACACTATTGACAATTCCAGTGAACTACTGGCCACAAACGAATTATAACAAATGAAAAGTTGTTTTTAACTCACCCACGCAGCTGGAAATCTCCGGTTGCCAATTTCCATTTTTGCAGTAGACGAGGAGTGCTCCTTGCAGGATATTTGGTGCAGGACAATCATAAAGCAAAACTTGGTTTTCCTTAACCGTTGATCCTGCAACTGGAGCATCCTGAGAGCCAACAATCGAGTAGCTGCCTTTTTCCGGTGCATCCGGAACAACGCAGGCGGTAGTTTCTGTTAAAAACATTTATTATGATTAAAAATGTAAATAATTGGTTAATTGCCTGCACTAGTTAATTTGGTGAGATTTGCTTGTTGGAAAGTTTAACACGAGGCCGAGTTTTATCGGGAGTTACTTACTTTGGCACTGAGGTGGCTCTGTGGTCCATAATCCGTTATAACAGAGAGCTGTTCTATTTCCTACGATCTCAAAAGTTGCGTCACAGGAATAAATGGCTGTGGACCAATTAGGAACTTCTGTGCCATGTACCAAAGGGCAACCTGAACTTGAGAGTTCATAGCTTCCATGCGCTGGATTTGTCGGCAAGGGACATGTTACCTTTCCTGGAATATATAGAAATATACTATGTTTAGTCCATTGAAATTTGTTATTTTCCTTTTAGGGCATTATCTTACTCTGGCATTTTGTAAATTGCGTGTCCCATGTGCCATCAATGCAAACAGCCGTGGAATGTGAATATGGTACGTAGCCGACGTCACAGTTGTACTGAATTACTGTTGAATTGGGTACAATTGCTCCAGGATGTGTGTCAGCCAGAACTGTGTAACGTCCGTTCCCTGGGAATTCTGGCAAAGTACAGCTTCTGTAAGTTAAATGAATTTTTCTGGATTAAAGTTAGTTGCAGTGCAGCAAGAAGTTTAATTTGTTTCGATTCTCGATGCTTGTCTGGAGCAAATAATCAATTTGGAAGCACAAAATACTACTGGAACAAGTTGTTAATGAAATAATAAATAGAGTGAGAGTTTTATCTCACTTCATGGTACTTACGAATAATACTGAGGAAGAGAGCCGGAGTTATGTTGAACGTTGCAAGAAACTGAAAAAGAAAATGCAACTTGTACACACAGAAGTAGAATACAACGACCAGGGACAGGGCTAAAAGATTTCTTTGTGTAAGAACAGAATATTTTTCATTTTAAAACTAATAAACTAAAATAAATAAAATTGATATCTAATAAACGTAATCATCAATGTATTAATTGTGACATTTTATTAATTTTAAACAGAAAACAGTTATGAGGATAAACAATTAAAAGTTTAGCTTTCCAAACAATTAGAAAGTTAAAGTTTAAGCACATTTAGCATTGACCCTTCTAAATAAGGCTTTGGTTGGGAAAATCAGTCCCTTTTGAATAATTTTTTTTTAGAAATTCATTTAAATTATTTGCACATATTTTGATGTAAAAATGACCCTTCAATCACAGTTAAATGTATGTAAGGTTTATGTAACATAAAAATTACGTTTTATGTAGAAAATTTATTCAAATATAATGTTCAATTAACTTGTTTATTGCTAGACGATATTATAAAAACAAATTGAAATATTACCAAGTTTCGTTTAAGTAAAATGTTACCTAAATTTAAGCTAATATAGACATTTTGTGTTAAGCGGAATTAATTAAATAACTTTTATTTCTAAATTGTGTACTACAGGTTATTCTTCTTTTTCTTTTTGGCTATTTATTATACTTTAAAATGTGCTGAAGAAATACAATTCACAGAATTACTGGTGTTTAAGAATATCGATTGTAAAAATAAAAACAAAAATTAGAACTTACCTGACAGCAGCCCTGTCTGGCACCACACTAACATTATAAAAATTTTCAACATTTTGTTTTCTGTATTAGATTATTTTGTGTTTCACTTTATCGCGTTCACTTGTAATTGTCGTTAGGCCCGTCGGTCCAGGCATCTTATAGTCGAATTGACGGATGATAAACTGGTTCAAACTGCCAAATATTCGCGTAAACAAGGTGAGAGGTCATGGATGACGTCAGAGTGATAAGAACGGGATTTGTTAGTATAGAAATCACAAATTAAGAAATAAATGATTAAAGAATTCAGTACGTGTTAACAGAATTGAGATCATCGCCGAATCACGTGATCAGTGGACGGTCAATTTGTTGTCAACGGCACAGCAGCGTTTTTTGAACGGCGCCTTGTCCAACTCGTGTACCCGATTCTTCCTCTTAAATATCTTACTCGAAGGTCAAAGGTCACAAATCGACTTTTTGCAGATATCAGCTTTTAACATAATATTATTATACTTTCATTAAATAAATGTAAAATAAATAAAAAGTTTTATTAACGATAAAAAACGTAAATTTATGTCAAACGAATGTTTTTTCCTAATGTAATCTGACATAACATTAACATAAAAAAGTTAACTTAAATATAGAACGTGTATTAGAAAGAGTTGCCCTACTCTATAGAAGTTAGTGTCGCGGCACAACTACCTTAATTACAGCAAAAGTTCTAAAATATTTTACTAGTTTAAGTATAATGTCTTATTTTCAGTTTAATAAATTTGTTGAAATTTGATAAAAGTTTGAATATTTAACGGATTCATATTCCTGAACCACCGCGGAGAAAATGTTGTAACATGGAAACGAATAATTGTGTGTTTTGTGACAGAACTCGCAGACCCGGAGTAGGAATAAGTAAACCCGTAAGAAATACCAATTGTTGACTGATCTGACCCTCGTACAAATCAATTGTTAAATTCCGACCTAATTATATAACTAAGACAAACATGAAAAATATGTTTCAAGAAATAACTCAAAACTTAAGTTAAAATTCAAATTAAAATGAATAATATATTTTGTTGACTTATCAAAAGGTTGCATAAAGTTAGAATTGCGTAGAAATTTAAAATGTAATGAAGCAGTTATTTATTTTAGAACATCACAGCATCAAACATTTAGAAAAAGTTGTCCATGAATTTAGGAATGGTTGCTATTATAATCTTCTTTTATTTCAAAAAATGCAGAAAATCTTTATATTTATATAAATGCGCGTATATTTTTTTAAATATCTTAATTTAGAAAACGCTGAATGTCAGTGTACCCGCATAATTTTAAAGTATCTTTTGATGCTTGATTTTCTTTATTTATCTTTGTTAAAGTGTTAAAGGTCACGGTGATAACAACAGGAAAGTGTGTTTTAGCTTGGTAATTCCAAATTTAGAGGAAAGTATTATATATGATATTGTGTGATACAGTGTAATCAGTGGACTTTCCCATTTAATATTTCCTTGGGTTTTCCTGTTTGCATGAAGCGGACGGTCAATTTGTTGTCAACGGCACGACACCGTTATTTGGGCGACACGTGTAATACAACAATTAGCATATTATAATATTCACTTAAAAAACTTCTTAAAAATTACAAAAGTTCGTAAACTTTTCAGCCCGTTACCCTGTTCTAAATCTTCACGGGCTAAATATGTATTCAAAGAGCATCTAACAAAAGCAAAAATGTTATGTTACCTAATGTTACTTAAATTATAACGTTTTGTTCAATCATATTATTCTTCAATGCTCCAAGACTCATCGCACAGACAAAACTGTAATGTGCCTGAAGCCTATAAGCAGATATTTGAAATCAGAGAAAAACCTTATTGACTTTATCAATGGATCTAATTTAATCTCTTTATTTTAAGTATCCATACTCGTGTTTATATGTTATAAATGATGTATTGTAAATGTTTATATATTGTTTTAGGTGCTAATAACTATTGAAAATTGATGCACTCAAATATATATTAAAGAAGTATCAGCCGAAAGAATAGGACCTGAACTTCATTGTTAATTTTGTTCATTTTAGAATCAGCTCCCCCATTTACCGCTGTCATTGGAATAAATTTATCAAATTTCAAGCACAGAAAAACATTTGAGTCATATCGATCGACTTCCTTAAAATTGTATTTTGTATCTAAACAAAATTTTAATTCAGATTGACTTGTTGAATACCACTGAAATACAGGCAACTCGAATATTTGTAACCCTCAATATCTCCTATTTATTAATTAAAAGTGGTAAAATAATTATTACGTAGAGATTTTGACATGTTTTGAGAATACAATAATCATAATAAAACATATAATAATGCAGTAGTTTTTTTACAAAGTGAAAAATAATAGTGTATAGCCGCATCCAATAATTAACAATTCTGCAAAACGTTTCTGCCTTAAATACTCAATATGATAAAACGTGGAAAGTTTTGGAAAAAGACAGTTTTAAAAAACATTGGTAGAGCTGTTTCCGAGCCACCATTCAAAATTCAATAGTAGGCATTTAAGAAAACAACTATTTTAATTTACATGGATCATTATAATGTATGATGGTATGACGGACAGTTACGACAGTACCGACTTAAACATTGTCATATAAATGAGTTTTTTGATGTTGTTTTAAATTAGCAGCACGTGCAAAGCAATTATTACACAAATCGCAAGAAAATGGTTTTAAACCTAAATGTTGTGTGTTTTTATGTTCTTTTAAATATGACGACCGCTTAAATGTTTTATTACATTGATCACAAGACATAATGGCGAAAAGCCATTTACTTGTAACCTTTGTCAGAAATCATTTTTAATGAAAAGATCCTTTCAGGTTCATATGCGCCGACATACAAGTGAAAGACCTTTTTATTGTCGTATTTGTAATAAGTCTTTCGTTTCGAAGGGTTGTTTAAGGGTGCATGAGAAAACGCATACTGCAGATAAACCTTTTAAATGTGAAGTTTGTAACAAAGCATTCTTTACTAGAAGTAGTTTAGATGTACATTCTAGAATCCATACAGGAGTTAAACCGTACTCTTGTGATATGTGTGATAAAACATTTTCCCAGAATAATTCACTAGTTATACATAGGCGAAGACATACAGGTGAGAAACCTCATTTTTGTGAATTATGTAACGAATCGTTTAGTCGAAAGGATGCGTTGAAAACGCATGTTATGAAACATTTAAAAAATAAACCAATTAAACCAAAAAAATAGATGTTATGCGTAAAGTGATTTTATTCACGTTTAGCGAATGTAAAATATTATTAAATGTATTTTCCCATATTTGTCAAATAAAATTTGACACAATTATGATGGAATAATTGTTAAGAATTAATGTTAACTAGATGTAAATTGTTATTAATGTATAGAAGTCCTCATCAAGATTCAAACTTTAAATATTGTCTCTTAAAATGTATTTTAAGGGACAAGTAAAACTGAAATTTTGTTCTATTCTATGTAAAGTTTCTATTATAATTGACTTTTTTTAGTTTTTCAAAAACTTAAATTTCTTTATGTTGATATGGTTATGTTATTTGTTAATTAATTGTAATGAACTAATGTTGTTATATTTATAAAATTGTTTTAAGTATTTTATGCAATTTTGTAAGTGTCAGTTTATTAAAAAATGTTTGTCTATAACAATATTGTTTTATTGTATTTTATATTAATTTTTTATTACATTAATTGTGTGCCTTTCAGCTTTACAATCTATAGTATTACTAGAGTTTACCCCGTCGCAATGCGACGTCTTTTTAGTGTGTATGATTTGAATCCAATAAAATATATTTATATCATCATATATCATATTTAACTCTGTTTTTAAATTGAAATAATAAACTCGAACAATAATAAATTAATTTTTCATATAAATTGACTAAAAGAATATTTTTTTTCAATAATATATAAAATACTTTCAATTTATTCCTTATTTGACCAACTTTTTTTTTAAAAATTTGGGATTTTTTTTTCGATTCGTAAATCAGGTATCAAAATTAGCCCATATATCAAATTTCAACTTTCTAGTACAATTTTTACTTTCGGCAAAAACCGCCCCGTGCCCTCAAATACAATTTTTAAATTTAGAATTTTTTTTAGTTTAATTTTTAGCCAGGTCCTCTAATTTTCTTAACCACGCCCCCATTTCCAATTTATCAATTCCTAATTTCAAAAAATGTTAAAATTGAACACCGTAATACACATACCAAATTTCAACTTTCTATCTTTTACGAATTAAAAGTTACAGAGCAAAAAATAAAAAATTTTTTTTTAGTTTTTCCAAAATTACGGGTTTTCAGGAAATTTAGGGGAAAATTCGGGGACGCTAAAAGTCTTAGAAATTTTTTCTCTACGAAATAGCAAACTTTCAAAAACATTGAGGGAGCCGTTTTCATTCTACCATACGAATTTCAGCAACAAACAAACATATAAACATATAAATATACATACACTTGGAACATTATAATATAGGATATTTCCTAATACATTTCATTTTTATATGAATTCAAACTTAAGTATTCTAGACTTTTACTACTTCCAAAAGTACTTTCTGCTTCTTCTTTTCTTGACCTTATCTCACCATGTTCCCTACTCCTCCTTCATTCTCACCGTTTCCTGCTTCTTCTTCTTTCTTGAATTTACACCTGTAAAGTGGTTTTGCTTTTCTTGACGCCAGGTTTATTGCTCATCAGAGGTTTATAAACTATGTTCACAGGGGTTAACGAAAATATTGAACACAATTTATTTAAATATAAAAGGTTGTACTCTTTTGATCTTTTACATCAACAGCTGCTGCGTTATTTCTAGCACACTATTTGGTCGATTCCTTCTCTCTTCCTGTTACTCTCTCTCCTTATTCCACTGTGTAATTCCCTCTCTTTCCTCCCGCCTTCACCCTTGACTATCATTGTCATCCAAATCTTCCCTTTAATAACTGCACAGTCTTCTTTTCACTTTTTACTCTTTTCTCACATGAATACTTAATGTGTTCCAGCGTTTCTATTTCTTTCCTGCACATCCTTTGCTCTCTATTTTCCTGCTATATGCTGCCTTCTCTTCGTTTCCCAATCTAAATATTACGATTAAATCTTATGTTCCTTGGGCCTTTCTCTCGTAACTCTCTCTCCAAAATCCTCTTGCATCTTTCATTATATTTTTTAACATTTGTAATTGAACGAAAGTTCAAATTATTAGAGTAGAGTATAATTCATTAAATAGTTTTTATAATATTTATTAAAGAATTTGTACATGTTGTTATGTGAGGGGCACATCTAAGCACTAGAATCTAAATGAGTTTTTTGATGTTTCTTTAAATATTCAGCTCGCGTAAAACACTTATCACATTCATCGCAAGAAAATGGTTTCAAACCTAAATGTGTGTTTTTATGTCGTTTTAAATGCGAAGAATGACTAAATGTTTTATTACATTCACCACAAGAAAATGGTTTTACATCTAAATGTGTGTTCTTATGTTGTTTTAAATTTGAGGATTGACTAAACGTTTTACTACATTCATCGCAAGAAAATGGTTTTAAACCTAAATGTGTGTTTTTATGATGTTTTAAATTTGAGGATTGACTAAACGTTTTATCGCATTCATCGCAAGAAAATGGTTTTAAACCTAAATGTGTGTTCTTATGTAGTTTTAAATTTGAGGATTGACTAAACGTCTTATTACAAACGTCGCAAGAAAATGCTTTTACATCTAAATGTGTGTTCTTATGTTGTTTTAAACTTGAGGATTGACTAAACGTCTTATTACAAACGTCGCAAGAAAATGGTTTCAAACCTAAGTGTATGTTTTTATGTCGTTTTAAAGTTGACGAGTCAGCAAATATTTTACTACATGTATTACAATAATGTAGTTTCTTTGCGGAATGTACACGCAAATGTTTTATGATTTCTGCCTTAGAGTCAAACAATTTGTGACATACATCACAAATATAAGGCTTCAGGTTCGTATTCATATCACTTTGAAGTTGATCACTGTTTTGTGGATCAGCGAGATTTTCAGCTGGAACTTCGAATTTAATGAAGTAACCATCTCGCGGTAAAAGTGCAGCTTCTTCTGAACCATCGTCTGATGCTTCTTTAATTTCTGTTTTTATTTCATCACATAGCGCTGCTTCTTTGACAACTGGTTCCTCTATTTCTATTTTAATATTTTCAAAAACATTTTCTGTGTACATTTGTTCATTTAAACGCACATCAATTTCTCGTTTTATTTCTTGAAATTTTCTATTCTCCATTATAGTAAAACAGTATTTGAGTTTACTAAAAACAAAAAGAAATACATTTTCACTATTAAAAAATATGAGCAATCCGTTAAAACAAATAAATCTAAAGAGCTTGAAAAATGAAAGTAACCATTTGAAATATTGAAGGTGAATAAGTGAGGTTAAGTTGAATATAGGTAAAAACTTAATTGTAATAAATTAATACTCTATAAAACATAAATTAAGTTCATGTGAAAATCAAGAGCAATTAATCATTTTGATCTCTAGGTTTATTACTTTCGAAATAATAAACTAACAAAGTTTTTCATTTAAAAATTAAAAGTTAAAATACCTTCATATATTAATTTATAATTTTCTCAAATATCAGTTGTTGTATTAAATCTGGTGTTGATAGTTTTATGTTTCTAGAATATTAACTTAATAAGAACCAAATACTAATAATATTTATTTGATTTATTCCACACCTTTGCAACGAGCTGTAAAAAGTTAACTTTAATCTAAGAGGTATGTCAAGTCAAGGTCAGAGATAAACTGTCGATGGCTTAAATGCGTTTTTTGATCATGAAGGGTGTTTCCCATTGCCGGTTTTCAATTGCTTTTAGCGGGTTTTATGGATTTCAATTTTTATTAAAGACTGATTTAAATTTGTTTTGTAGTAATGTAGTATTTTTTCTCAAACGATTTGTTATTTATGTGTAAACCTTTCAATTAAATGGAGGTTCAAACACTCATTTTAAAAAGTAATGTTTTGTATGTTCTATAGAGTCAATGAAATAAATAATTAATGCTTATATAGTATGCATGAATGGGCTTGTGTCCTATGACTTAATTTCTATAAAAATATACTAAATATTGATAAAGTGGGTTACTGAAACCTTAAATGTCCAATTAGTTTTTAATAGCTCCTTATATGTTAAGAGATATTAACAATTAAAAAAGTAATTTTATCTCTTTTATTATTAAAGGGATTGAACGTTGAACACATTCCAAATGCATGTGACATCACAATCCTTGTGTAAGGTTACCAACCTTACAGATCATAAATCTCTGCTATATGTATTTATATATAAAAATATCAAATATTATTTACAGCTATTTCTAGGAACAATAAAATTCAATATTATGTCTGCCTTAGCAGGGTAAAATAAAATAAAAACTTATTATTTTTTGACTTGATTTGATTATTTTACTACCAACAGCTACAAAACATTAACACAGCGCTGACCTACTCAACAAATAACTGACGTTAAAATGCATTTCACCATTTCTAGCGCTAAAACTACAATTCAAACTTTTAATTGCTATATCTCCGTCAATATTTAGATATTTAATAAAATAGACACGCCAATAGACAAGCCCATTTCAAAATGTGATCGTTCAAAAGAAAGTTGAAATAGATGCAAATGTTTAATAAAGTAAAAAAGTAATTTGCAATTACGAATTATTTTATTAACTTTAAATTAAATAACAGTAGCAATTCGACAAAGAAACAACAAATCTTTTAAATTATTTATTTAATACAATAGATTAAAGTAAACTAAATAAATTTCATAGAGTATAATTCGTTACATAGTTTTTAAAATATTTATTACAAATCTGTACATAGTAAAACTGCTACAAACATAAAATACAATTAGGTGAGCGACAAAACTAAGCACTTGAACTTAATGAGTTTTTTGATGTTTCTTTAAATATTCAGCAAGCGCAAAGTATTTATCACATTGATCGCAAGAAAATGGCTTTAAACCTGTATGTGTATTTTTATGAGATTTTAAATGTGATGATCGACTAAACGTCTTATTACAAACGTCGCAAGAAAATGGTTTTAAATCTAAATGTGTGTTTTTATGATATTTTAAACTTGAGGATTGACTAAACGTCTTATTACAAACGTCGCAAGAAAATGGTTATATATCTAAGTGTGTGTTTTTATGTCGTTTTAAATTCGATGAATGAATAAAAGTTTTATCACATTCATCGCAAGAAAATGGCTTTAAACCTAAATGTATGCTTTTATGTCCTTTTAAAGATGCTGATTGACTAAACGTCTTATTACAAACGTCGCAAGAAAATGGTTTTAAACCTAAATGTATGTTTTTATGTCGTTTTAAAATTGACGAATAAGCAAATATTTTACTACATGTATTACAAGAATGTAGTTTCTTTGCTGAATGTAGACGCAAATGTTTTATGATTTCAGCCTAAGTGTCAAACAATTTGTGACATACATCACAAATATAAGGCTTCAGGTTCGTATTCATTTCACTTTGAAGTTGATCACTGTTTTGTGGATCAGCGAGATTTTCAGCTGGAACTTCGAATTTAATGAAGTAGTTATCTCGGGGTAAATATGTAGCTTCTTCTGAACCATCGTCTGGTTCTTCTTTAATTTCTGTTTTTATTTCATCACATAGCGCTGCTTCTTTGATAACTGGTTCCTCTATTTCTATTTTAATATTTTCAAAAACATTTTCTGTGTACATTGGTTCATTTAAACGCACATCAATTTCTCGTTTTATTTCTTGAAATTTTCTATTCTCCATTATAGTAAAACAGTTTTTGAGTTTACTAAAAACAAAAAGAAATACATTTTCACTATTAAAAAATATGAGCAATCCGTTAAAACAAGTAAATCTTAAATGCTTGAAAAATGAAAGTAACCATTTGAAATATTTAAGGTGAATAAGTGAGGTTAAGTTGAATATAGGTAAAACCTTAAAACCTTAATTGTAATAAATTAGTACTCTATAAAACATAAATTAAGTTCATGTAAAAATCAAGAGCAATTAATCATTTTGATCTTTAGGTTTATTACTTCCGAAATAATAAACTAACAAAGTTTTTCATTTAAAAATTAAAAGTTAAAATACCCTTATATATTAATTTATAATTTTCTCAAATATCTGTTGTTGTATTATATCTGGTGTTGATGGTTTTATGTTTCTAGAATTTTAACTTAATAAGAACCAAATACTAATAATATTTATTTGATTTAGCTGTAATAAGTTAACTTTAATCTAAGAGGTATGTCAAGTCAAGGTCAGAGATAAACTGTCAATGGCTTAAATGCGTTTTTTGATCATGAAGGGTGTTTCCCATTGCCGGTTTTCAATTGTTTTTGGCGGGTTTTATGAATTTCAATTTTTACTAAAGACTGATTTAAATTTGTTTTGTAGTAATGTAGTATTATTTCTCAAACGATTTGTTAATTTATGTGTAAACCTTTCAATTAAATGGAGGTTCAAACACTCATTTTAAAAAGTAATGTTTTGTATGTTCTATAGAGTCAATGAAATAAATAATTAATGCTTATATAGTATGCATGAATGGGCTTGTGTCCTATGTCTTAATTACTATAAAAATATACTAAATATTGATAAAGTGGGTTACTGAAACCTTAAATGTCCAATTAGTTTTTAATAGCTCCTTATATGTTAAGAGATATTAACAATTAAAAAAGTAATTTTATCTCTTTTAATATTAAAGGGATTGAACGTTGTACACATTCTAAATGCATGTGACATCACAATCCTTGTGTAAGGTTACCAACCTTACAGATCATAAATCTTTGCTATATGTATTTATATATCAAATTATCAAATATTATTTACAGCTATTTCTAGGAACAATAAAATTCAATATTATGTCTGCCCTAGCAGGGTAAAATAAAATAAAAACTTATTATTTTTTGACTTGACTTGATTATTTTACTACCAACAGCTACAAACTACATACTACAAACATTAACACAGCGCTGACCTACTCAACAAATAACTGCCGTTAAAATGCATTTCACATCATACAAATATGGTCGACCATTTCTAGCGCTAAAACTACAATTCAAATTTTAATTGCTACATCTCCGTCAATATTTAGATATTTAATAAAAGAGACACGCCAATACACATTTATTAACATCAATTTCAATCAACAATTGAAAAATCGACTACTAAAAAATGAGGACACAAGCCCGTTGTAATGACATTCGCTTCGGGTAGATTCGTGCTGTGGTAATGTTTTGTAGCTGTTGGTAGTCAAATAATCAAGTCAAGTCAAAGAATAATAACTTCTTATTTTATTTAACCCTGTTGCGGAAGTCATAATATTGGAATTTTATTATTCCTTGAAATAGCTGTAAATAATATTTGATATTTTCATATATAAATACATATAATAAAGATTTATGAGCTGTAAGGTTGGCAGCGGTTGTGATGTCACATGCACTTGGAATGTTTACAACATTGAATCTCTTTAATAATTAAAGAGACAAAATGACTTTTTTAATTGTTAATATCGCCTAACATATAAGGAGTATAAGGACATAATAGAACATTTGAGGTTCTAGTAAACCACTTTATCAATATACAGTACACTTTTATAGAAATTAAGGCAAAGGACACAAGCCCATTGTCTGGTTGATGAAAGAGGTCCCTGGTGACGCAAATATAAATGAATTTGTCACAAAACAATAAATAATTTGTAATTTGACAAAAATGTTAAAACTATTTGCTGCTTAAAAGAGCAAAATGTGTGTTCCAAAATTAACCAGTCGCCCTGGATGACTTACTGATGGGCCACAACATGAATGTGTGGTGCACGTCTTAATGATGAAAGAACATTCTGGAAAGAATTTCTTTCAAAATAGAAACAGAAAGTTGAATAGGGACAAAGGTAGAAAGTTCAAAATTGGAATATGTATGGTTGTTTAATGAAATAAAAAAGTAAATGACAGGGAAACCACTAATACATAATACTATTGATTTAATAAAATAGATTAAAATAAAATAATACAGTGTTTATATTTAAATATCAAACTTACAGTATAATTCGTTAAATAGTTTTTATAATATTTATTAAAGAATTTGTACATGTTGTTATGTGAGGGGCACATCTAAACACTTAAATCTAAATGAGTTTTTTGATGTTGCTTTAAATATTCAGCTCGCGTAAAGCACTTATCACATAAAGCGCAAGAAAACGGTTTTAAACCTAAATGTGTGTTTTTATGTCGTTTTAAATGTGTTGAGCGACTAAATGTTTTATTACATTCATCACAAGAAAATGGTTTTAAACCTAAATGTGTGTTTTTATGTCGTTTTAAAGTTGATGCTTGACTAAACGTCTTATTACATTCATCACAAGAAAATAATTTTAAACCTAAATGTGTGTTTTTATGCAATTTTAAATTCGATGATTGGCTAAACGTTTTATCGCTTTCATCGCAAGAAAATGGTTTTATACGTAAATGTATGTTTTTATGTCGTTTTAAATTTGACAGATATTCAAATGTTTTATAACATATATTGCAAGAATGTGGTTCCTTTGCGGAATGTACACGCAAATGTTTTATGATTTCTGCCTTAGAGTCAAACAATTTGTTACATACATCACAGATATAAGGCTTCAGGTTCGTATTCATTTCACTTTGAAGTTGATCACTGTTTTGTGGAACTTCGAATTTAATGAAGTAACCATCTCGCGGTAAAAGTGCACCTTCTTCTGAACCATCGTCTGGTCCTTCTTTAATTTCTGTTTTTATTTCATCACATAGCGCTGCTTCTTTGACAACTGGTTCCTCTATTTCTATTTTAATATTTTCAAAAACATTTCCTGTGTACATTGGTTCATTTAAACGCACATCAATTTCTTGAAATTTTCTATTCTCCATTATAGTAAAACAGATTTTGAGTTTACTAAAAACAAAAAGAAATACATTTTCACTATTAAAAAATATGAGCAATCCGTTAAAACAAATAAATCTAAAGTGCTTGGAAAATGAAAGTAACCATTTGAAATATTTAAGGTGAATAAGTGAGGTTAAGTTGAATACAGGTAAAAACTTAATTGTAATAAATTAGTACTCTATAAAACATAAATTACGTTCATGTAAAAATCAAGAGCAATTAATCATTTTGATCTTTAGGTTTATTACTTCCGAAATAATAAACTAACAAACTATTTCATTTAAAAATTAAAAGTTGAAATACCTTCATATATTAATTTATAATTTTCTCAAATATCAGTTGTTGTATTATATCTGGTGTTGATGGTTTTATGTTTCTAGAATTTTAACTTAATAAGAACCAAATACTAATAATATTTATTTGATTTAGCTGTAAAAAGTTAACTTTAATCTAAGAGGTATGTCAAGTTAAAGTCAGCGATAAACTGTCAATGGCTTAAATGCGTTTTTTGATCATGAAGGGTGTTTCCCATTGCCGGTTTTCAATTGTTTTTGGCGGGTTTTATGAATTTCAATTTTTACTAAAGACTGATTTAAACTTGTTTTGTAGTAATGTAGTATTATTTCTCGAACGGTTTGTTAATTTATGTGTAAACCTTTCAATTAAATGGAGGTTCAAACACTCATTTTAAAAAGTAATGTTTTGTATGTTCTATATAGTCAATGAAATAAATAATTAATGCTTATATAGTATGCATGAATGGGCTAGTGTCCTATGCCTTAATTTCTATAAAAATATACTAAATATTGATAATGTGGGTTACTAGATCCTTAAATGTCCAATTAGTTTTTAATAGCTTCTTATATGTTAGAGGATATTAACAATTAAAAAAGTCATTTTGTCTCTTTAATTATTAAAGGGACTCAACGTTGTACACATTCCAAGTGCATGTGACATCACAATCCTTGTGTAAGGTTACCAACCTTACAGCTCATAAATCTCTGCTATATGTATTTATATATCAAAATATCAAATATTATTTACAGCTATTTCGAGGAACAATCAAATTTCAATATTATGTCTGCCTTAGCAGGGTTAAATAAAATAAAAACTTATTATTCTTTGACTTGACTTGATTATTTAGACTACCAACAGTTACAAAACATTACCACAGCACTGACCTACTCAACAAATAACTGACGTTAAAATGCATTTCACGTCATACAAATATGGCCGACCATTTCTAGCGCTAAAACTACAATTCAAGCTTATAATTGCTATATCTCCGTCAATATTTAGATATTTAATAAAATAGACACGCTAATACACATTTATTAACATTAATTTCAATCAACAATTGAAAAATCGACCACTAAAAAATGAGGACACAAGCCCATTTCAAAAAGTGATCGTTCAAAAGAAACTTGAAATAGATGCAAATGTTTAATAAAGAAAAAAAGTAATTTGCAATTACGAATTATTTTATTAACTTTAAATTAAATAACAGTAGCAATTCGACAAAGAAACAACAAATCTTTTAAATTATTTATTTAATACAATAGATTAAAGTAAACTAAATAAATTTCATAGAGTATAATTCGTTACATAGTTTTTAAAATATTTATTACAAATCTGTACATAGTAAAACTGCTGCAAACATAAAATACAATTAGGTGAGCGACAAAACTAAGCACTTGAACTTAATGAGTTTTTTGATGTTTCTTTAAATATTCAGCAAGCGCAAAGCATTTATTACATTGATCGCAAGAAAATGGCTTTAAACCTGTATGTGTATTTTTATGAGATTTTAAATGTGATGATCGACTAAACGTTTTACCACATTCATCGCAAGAAAATGGTTTTAAACCTAAATGTGTGTTTTTATGTCGTTTTAAATGCGGTTCTCGACTAAACGTTTTATTACATTGGTTGCAAGAAAACGGTTTTAAACCTAAATGTGTGTTTTTATGCCGTTTTAAATGCTGTTCTCGACTAAACGTTTTATCACATTCATCACAAGAAAATGGTTTTAAACCTAAATGTGTGTTTTTATGTTGTTTTAAACTTGAGGATTGACTAAACGTTTTACCACATTCATTACAAGAAAATGGTTTTAAACCTAAATGTATGTTTTTATGTCGTTTTAAATTTGACAGATATTCAAATGTTTTATAACATATATTGCAAGAATGTAGTTCCTTTGCGGAATGTACACGCAAATGTTTTTTGATTTCTGCCTTAGTGTCAAACAATTTGTGACATACATCACAAATATAAGGCTTCAGGTTCGTATTCATTTCACTGTTTTGTGGATCGGCGAGATTTTCAGCTGGAACTTCGAATTTAATGAAGTAACCATCTCGCGGTAAAAGTGCAGCTTCTTCTAAACCATCGTCTGGTTCTTCTTTAATTTCTGTTTTTATTTCATCACATAGCATCACAACTGGTTCCTCTATTTCTATTTTAATATTTTCAAAAACATTTCCTGTGTACATTGGTTCATTTAAACGCACATCAATTTCTTGAAATTTTCTATTCTCCATTATAGTAAAACAGTTTTTCAGTTTACTAAAAACAAAAAGAAATACATTTTCACTATTAAAAAATATGAGCAATCCGTTAAAACAAATAAATCTAAAGTGCTTGAAAAATGAAAGTAACCATTTGAAATATTTAAGGTGAATAAGTGAGGTTAAGTTGAATACAGGTAAAAACTTAATTGTAATAAATTAGTACTCTATAAAACATAAATTACGTTCATGTGAAAATCAAGAGCAATTAATCATTTTGATCTTTAGGTTTATTTCTTCCGAAATAATAAATTAACAAAGTTTTTCATTTAAAAATTAAAATACCCTTATATATTAATTTATAATTTTCTCAAATATCAGTTGTTGTATTATATCTGGTGTTGATGGTTTTATGTTTCTAAAATTTTAACTTAATAAGAACCAATAACTAATAATATTTATTTGATTTAGCTGTAAAAAGTTAACTTTAATCTAAGAGGTATGTCAAGTCAAGGTCAGAGATAAACTGTCAATGGCTTAAATGCGTTTTTTGATCATGAAGGGTGTTTCCCATTGCCGGTTTTCAATTGTTTTTAGCGGGTTTTATGGATTTCAATTTTTATTAAAGACTGATTTAAAATTGTTTTGTAGTAATGCAGTATTATTTCTCAAACGATTTGTTAATTTATGTGTAAACCTTTCAATTAAATGGAGGTTCAAACACTCATTTTAAAAAGTAATGTTTTGTATGTTCTATAGAGTCAATGAAATAAATAATTAATGCTTATATAGTATGCATGAATGGGCTAGTGTCCTATGTCTTAATTACTATAAAAATATACTAAATATTGATAAAGTGGGATACATTTAACACCAGTTATTTGTTGAGTAGGTCAGTGCTATGGTAATGTTTTGGTAGCTGTTGGTAGTCGAATAATCAAGTAAAATCAAAGAAGAGTAAGTTTTTATTTTATTTAACCCTGCTAAGGCAGACATAATATTGAAATTTGATTGTTCCATGAAATAGCTGTAAATAATATTTGATATATAAATACATATAGCAGAGATTTATGAGCTGTAAGTTTGGCAGCGGTTGTGATATCACACGCACTTGGAATGTGTACAACGTTGAATCACTTTAATAATTCAAGAGACAAAATGACTTTTTTAATTGTTAATATCTCTTAACATATAAGGAGTATAAGGACATAATTGAACATTTAAGGTTCTAGTAACCCACTTTATCAATATAAAGTACACTTTTATAGAAATTAAGACATAGAACACAAGCCCATTGTGTCCAGCAGTAATCTGGTTGATGAAAGAGGTCTCTGGTGGCGCAAATATAAATGAATTTGTCATAAAACAATAAATAATTTGTAATTTGACAAAAATGTTAAAATAAATAATGAATTTGGCAACATTTTGCTGCTTAAAGGAGCAAAATGCGTGTTCCAAAATTAACCAAATATTCTGGAAAGATTTTATTTCAAAATAGAAACAGAAAGTTGAATTGGGAAAAAGGTAGAAAGTTCAAAATTGGAATATGTATGGTTGTTTAATGAAATAAAAAAGTAAATGACAGGGAAATCACTATACATATTATTGATTTAATAAAATAGATTAAAATAAAATAATACAGTGTCTATATTTCAATATCAAACTTACAGTATAATTCGTTAAATAGTTTTTATAATATTTATTAAAAAAATTGTACATATTGTTAGGTGAAGAAGACACTTAAATCTAAATGAGTTTTTTGATGTTGCTTTAATTTTTTTAGTTTAATTTTAGTTTAGTTTTTAGCCAGGTCCTCTAATTTTTTCAACCACGCCCCAATTTCCAATTTATCAATTCCTAATTTCAAAACATGTTAAAATTGAACATCGTAATACACATGCCAAATTTCAACTTTCTATCTTTTACGAATTAAAAGTTATAGACCAAAAAGCAAAAATTTTTTTTTTAGTTTTTCCAAAATTACGGGTTTCCAGGAAATTTAGGGGAAAATTCGGGGACGCTAAAAGTCTTAGAAATTTTTTCTCTACGAAATAGCAAAGTTTCAAAAACATTGAGGGAGCCGTTTTCATTCTACCATACGAATTTCAGCAACAAACAAACATATAAACATATAAATATACATACACTTGGAACATTATAATATAGAATATTTCCTAATACATTTAATTTTTATATGAATTCAACTTCAAGTATTCTAGACTTTTACTACTTCCAAAAGTACTTTCTGCTTCTTCTTTTCTTGACCTTATCTCACCATGTTCCCTACTCCTCCTTCATTCTCACCGTTTCCTGCTTCTTCTTCTTTCTTCAATTTACACCTGTAAAGTGGTTTTGCTTTTCTTGACGCCAGGTTTATTGCTCAGCAGAGGTTTATAAACTATGTTCACAGGGGTTAACGAAAATATTGAACACGATTTATTTAAATATAAAAGGTTGTACTCTTTTGATCTTTTACATCAACAGCTGCTGCGTTATTTCTAACACATTATTTGGTCGATTCCTTCTCTCTTCCTGTTACTCTCTCTAATTTTTCTAGTCTGTAATTCCCTCTCTTTCCTCCCGCCTTCACCCTTGACTATCATTGTCATCCAAATCTTCCCTTTAATAACTGCACAGTCTTCTTTTCACTTTTTACTCTTTTCTCACATGAATACTTAATGTGTTCCAGCGTTTCTATTTCTTTCCTGCACATCCTTTGCTCTCTATTTTCCTGCTATATGCTGCCTTCTCTTCGTTTCCCAATCTAAATATTACGATTAAATCTTATGTTCCTTGGGCCTTTCTCTCGTAACTCTCTCTCCAAAATCCTCTTGCATCTTTCATTATATTTTTTAACATTTGTAATTGAACGAAAGTTCAAATTATTAGAGTAGAGTATAATTCATTAAATAGTTTTTATAATATTTATTAAAGAATTTGTACATATTGTTATGTGAGGGGCACATCTAAGCACTTGAATCTAAATGAGTTTTTTGATGTTTCTTTAAAGATTCAGCTCGCGTAAAGCATTTATTACATAAAGCGCAAGAAAACGGTTTCAAACCTAAATGTGTGTTTTTATGTCGTTTTAATTCTGATAAATTACCAAACGTTTTACTACATTCATTACAAGAAAATGGTTTTAAACCTAAATGTGTGTTCTTATGTTGTTTTAAATTTGAGGATTGACTAAACGTTTTATCGCATTCATCGCAAGAAAATGGCTTTAAACCTGTATGTGTATTTTTATGAGATTTTAAATGCGAAGATCGACTGAACGTTTTACCACATTCGCCGCAAGAAAATGGTTTTAAACCTAAATGTGTGTTTTTATGTCGTTTTAATTCTGATAAATTACCAAACGTTTTACTACATTCATTACAAGAAAATGGTTTTAAACCTAAATGTGTGTTTTTATGATATTTTAAACTTGAGGATTGACTAAACGTCTTATTACAAACGTCGCAAGAAAATGGTTTCAAACCTAAATGTATGTTTTTATGTCGTTTTAAAGTTGACGAATTAGCAAATATTTTACTACATGTATTACAAGAATGTAGTTTCTTTGCTGAATGTACACGCAAATGTTTTCTGATTTCTGCCTTAGTGTCAAACAATTTGTTACATACATCACAGATATAAGGCTTTAGGTTCGTATTCATTTCACTTTGAAGTTGATCACTGTTTTGTGGATCAGCGAGATTTTCAGCTGGAACTTCGAATTTAATGAAGTAATCATCTCGCGGTAAAAGTGCAGCTTCTTCTGAACCATCGTCTGATTCTTCTTTAATTTCTGTTTTTATTTCATCACATAGCGCTGCTTCTTTGACAACTGGTTCCTCTATTTCTATTTTAATATTTTCAAAAACATTTTCTGTGTACATTGGTTCATTTAAACGCACATCAATTTCTCGTTTTATTTCTTGAAATTTTCTATTCTCCATTATAGTAAAACAGATTTTGAGTTTACTAAAAACAAAAAGAAATACATTTTCACTATTAAAAAATATGAGCAATCCGTTAAAACAAATAAATCTAAAGTGCTTGGAAAATGAAAGTAACCATTTGAAATATTTAAGGTGAATAAGTGAGGTTAAGTTGAATACAGGTAAAAACTTAATTGTAATAAATTAGTACTCTATAAAGCATAAATTAAGTTCATGTAAAAATCAAGAGCAATTAATCATTTTGATCTTTAGGTTTATTACTTCCGAAATAATAAACTAACAAAGTTTTTCATTTAAAAATTAAAAGTTAAAATACCCTTATATATTAATTTATAATTTTCTCAAATATCAGTTGTTGTATTATATCTGGTGTTGATAGTTTTATGTTTTTAGAATATTAACTTAATAAGAACCAATAACTAATAATATTTATTTGATTTAGCTGTAAAAAGTTAACTTTAATCTAAGAGGTATGTCAAGTTAAGGTCAGAGATAAACTGTCAATGGCTTAAATGCGTTTTTTGATCATGAAGGGTGTTTCCCATTGCCGGTTTTCAATTGTTTTTGGCGGGTTTTATGAATTTCAATTTTTACTAAAGACTGATTTAAACTTGTTTTGTAGTAATGTAGTATTATTTCTCAAACGATTTGTTAATTTATGTGTAAACCTTTCAATGAAATGGAGGTTCAAACACTCATTTT
The DNA here is from genome assembly GCA_963678705.1 of Panorpa germanica. Classification (NCBI taxonomy): domain Eukaryota; kingdom Metazoa; phylum Arthropoda; class Insecta; order Mecoptera; family Panorpidae; genus Panorpa; species Panorpa germanica. Next base: position 22,459,616 of record OY783208.1, on the reverse strand, counting down.
AAAAAGTAATGTTTTGTATGTTCTATAGAGTCAATGAAATAAATAATTAATGCTTATATAGTATGCATGAATGGGCTTGTGTCCTATGTCTTAATTTCTATAAAAATATACTAAATTGATATTGATAAAGTGGGATACATTTAACACCAGTTATTTGTTGAGTAGGTCAGTGCTGTGTTAATGTTTTGTAGCTGTTGGTAGTCGAATAATCAAGTAAAATCAAAGAAGAGTAAGTTTTTATTTTATTTAACCCTGTTACGGCTGACATAATATTGAAATTTGATTGTTCCATGAAATAGCTGTAAATAATATTTGATATATAAATACATATAGCAGAGATTTATGAGCTGTAAGTTTGGCAGCGGTTGTGATATCACATGCACTTGGAATGTGTACAACGTTGAATCACTTTAATAATTAAAGAGACAAAATGACTTTTTTAATTGTTAATATCGCCTAACATATAAGGAGTATAAGGACATAATTGAACATTTAAGGTTCTAGTAACCCACTTTATCAATATATAGTACACTTTAATAGAAATTAAGACATAGGACACAAGCCTATTGTCTGGTTGATGAAAGAGGTCCCTGGTGACGCAAATATAAATGAATTTGTCACAAAACAATAAATAATTTGTAATTTGACAAAAATGTTAAAACTATTTGCTGCTTAAAAGAGCAAAATGTGTGTTCCAAAATTAACCAGTCGCCCTGGATGACTTACTGATGGGGCACAACATGAGTGTGTGGTTCACGTCTTAATGATGAAAGAACATCCTGGAAAGAATTTGTTTCAAAAAAGGAACAGAAAGTTGAATAGGGACAAAGGTAGAAAGTTCAAAATTGGAATATGTATGGTTGTTTAATGAAATAAAAAAGTAAATGACAGGGAAACCACTAATACATAATACTATTGATTTAATAAAATAGATTAAAATAAAATAATACAGTGTCTATATTTAAATATAAAACTTACAGTATAATTCGTTAAATAGTTTATATAATATTTATTAAAGAATTTGTACATGTTGTTATGTGAGGGGCACATCTAAGCACTTGAATCTAAATGAGTTTTTTGATGTTTCTTTAAATATTCAGCTCGTGTAAAGCATTTTTCACATAAAGCGCAAGAAAACGGTTTTAAACCTAAATGTGCATTTCGATGCAATTTTAAATGCGATGATTGACTAAACGTTTTATCGCATACATCGCAAGAAAATGGTTTTAAAGCTAAATGTGTGTTTTTATGCAATTTTAAATGTGAAGATTGACTAAACGTCTTATTACATTCGTTACAAGAAAATGGTTTCAAACCGGAATGTGTGTTTTTATGTCGTTTTAAATGTGTTGACCGACTAAATGTTTTATTACATTCATCACAAGAAAATGGTTTTAAACCTAAATGTGTGTTTTTATGTAGTTTTAAATTCCATGATTGACTAAACGTTTTATTACATTCATCACAAGAAAATAGTTTCAAACCGGAATGTGTGTTCTTATGTAATTTTAAATGTCCTGATTGACTAAATGTTTTATCACATTGATCGCAAGAGAATGGCTTAAAACCTAAATGTGTACTTGCATGTTGTTTTAAATGCGATGATTGACTAAACGTTTTGCTACATTCGCCGCAAGAAAAGCGTTTTAAACCTGAACCTTTGTTTTTTTGTAATTTCAAATTTGATATATTTTTTTCTGAATGTACCCGCAAATGTTTGATAATTTCTGTTTCATTACCAAACAATTTGTTACATACTTCACAGATATAAGGCTTCAAGTTTGTATTAATTTCATTTGGTAGCGGTTCAGCGATATTTTCAACTTGAACTTCGAACTCAATAATGTGCTCAGTTTGCCGCGGTAAAATTTCAGCTTTCTCTACATTATCGAATGGCTCATCTTTAATTTCTGTTTTTATTTCATCGCAGGATTCTATTTCTTTGACGAAATGCTCCTCTTTTATTTCGCTCTTGATATCTTCGTTTACTTTTGATATTTCCATTTGTTCACTATAAACAAAAATTAGTTTATCACTATAAAAAAATATGAGCTTGTGACATAAAGAAGTAAGGTTAAGATGAACAAAACTTCTTTGCCATAAATTAGTAGGTTACGAAATATGGTAATTATTAAATACAGCTATACACTTTTGTTTTTCACTTTGTAAAAAAACTACTGCATTTTTATATGTTTTATTATGCTTATTGAATTCTCAAAACATGTCAAATTGACTACGTAATAATTATTTTACCACTTTTAATTAATAAATAGGAGATATTGAGGGGTTAAAGTTGACCAAAAAATGTGACTAGCTGACTAGTGAAAAAAGTGTATAGCAGTATTTAATAATTACCCGAAATATAAAGAAAATAAATAAAGATAATATAAAAAGCATGATTCAAGTTATTAAGGCTACTTTATCATTTTTATTCATGTACTCCCAAAATATGACGTAGTACGACAGGTTTGTTCTATAAAAATTGATTTAAAAATAAAATGTTAATATACATTTATATATTAGATAACACTACTCTCAAATACCTGGTGCTGTTAAACATTAACTAAAAAAATGCAAATACAATTATTTATATATAAATTTCTCTCAAACTTTTATATGAGTTGGAAGTATTGGGGCGTATGTTGATAAGACACTTTTAGCAAATATCAGCTCTTTCCTATTACTCTGTCGATAACAATGGTCGCCGGTTCTGTTGGTTGATTACTTTACTAAGAGATGGGCTTGTGTCTATGGCTTAATTTCTATAAAACTGTACTATATATTTTTAATTAGTTACTAGAACCTCAAATGTTCAATTATTTTTTAATAACTCCTTATATGTTAGGAGATATTAACAATTAAAAAAGTCATTTTGTCTCTTTAATTATTAAAGGGATTCAACGTTGGAGAACATTCCAAGACATGTGACCTCACGTTCGCTATGTTGCAATCTTTTTAATACAACAGAGCGTAAAAGAGATAGCATATTCATGACAGAACTATGACAAGTTTACAGGTTACCAACCTTACAGCTTATAAATCTCTGCTATATGTATTTATATATCAAAATATCAAATAATATTTATAGCTGTTTCAAGGAATAATTAAGTTTCAATATTATGTCTGCCGTAACAGGGTTAAATAATATACAAACTTAGTATTCTTTGACTTGACTTGATTATTTGACTACCAACAGCTGCAGAACATTACCACAGCACTGACCTACTTAAAAAAAACTGACGTTAAAATGCATTTTACGTCATAAATATGGCCGACCATTTCTAGCGCTGAATCTACAATTCAAACTTTTAATTGCTATATCTCCGTCAACATTTAGATATTTAATAAAGTAGACACGCCAATACACATTTATTAACATCAATTTAAATCAACAATTGAAAAATCGACCACTAAAAATGAGGACACAAGCCCATGTCGAAACTACTTGGCACGTTGTTCAAATATTTTGGAAAAGAGAAAAATCTAGTAATGCACAAATGTTGCAGCTAGGGATTGTCAGACAATAGCCAAATTAAGGGATCTTAAGAAACTAGGTCCTTTAACAGTCAGTTCTATTCCAGAAATGTCCAGGATTTGCAACGTTGCACAATGAGGTGCGATAGCAAATACGATTAACTCCGTCATGGATTTGCCGACATTTGTTAGATTCGTTAGTTTCAATTCTTTTAAGTCCGTACATTGAATTATATTTTCTAATGAGACGTCTATGACATAAATCGTAAAGTTCCAATGTGAATTTACGAAACGAAACGAAAATTACATTTAAGTACGAGGCGTGTTTTTTAAGTAAGTACCGTTTTGGAATTAAAAAAAGACGTGCAAAGATATCGCAATAATTTTATTTTTACATGAAAGCCTGTACCTTAATCTACTTTTCTACATAATTTCCGTGAATATTGAGGCACTTGTCATAACGTGGCACCAGTTTTTGAATACCCTCCTCATAAAATACTGCCGCCTGACTTGTTAACCACTGTATCACAACTGTTTTGACTTCGTATGGAGTTACGTCGTCGTGCGGCCATCTTTAAATGCTCTTACCCATTTCCTTACCATTCCATCACTCATAATATTTTGTCCGTAAACTTCACAGATCTCACGATGAATATCGATCGGTTTCACGCCTTTAGCACTAAGAAATCGTATAACAGCCCGTACTTCACAATCGGCGGGACTCAAGATTGTCGGAGGCATCTTAAACACTCAGTAAACAACGTATACAATGAAAAATCAGACTGTAATGGCGTCAGTGCGTCGACAAGAGATGTAGGTAACCAGCGCGCATGCGCGGAACGCCGACCGTAGCGCTGCAAAGGCGGAATCGCAAAACGGTACTTACTTAAAAACAATGTCTCGTATCATTCCCACTCACTGTTTTAATTCTAAATTGTATAGCATATAAGCCTTGCTCTTAGAACCTTACAAGGACCATTATTCATTAATTATATACTAAATTATTACATAGTGCAAAATTTGAACTTTTTCCAAAGTTGTCTACCGGACCCCCCACTTTTCTTGATGCATCTTTATGAATTTTTTAATTTTGTAATATGTTCAATAGCGTAATACACTATTTCCACTTTTTCCAAAATTATGGAACTCCATTTTCAAGAAAATGCGCGGAGCCGTTTTCGAAAAGCCATACAAAATTCGTACCAAATATATAAATAAATAAGAATATAAACATACACTTGGAACATTATAAAATAGGATTTTATATTTAAAGATAACGTTTATTTTTATAGTCGTGTTTTTTTTTATAATTTATTTATTTATACTCGTATACTGAAACACAATATATTTTTTATTCATATATTTATAATATTTATTTTACGGAGAGAGAGTTTGTGAAAGATTTTCATTTCCTTCTGATCAGCATCCGCGCTGTTTTAAGTGCGTTCCATTTAAAGTTGCGGTACCAGGACATTGTGCTCCAATCATCAACAGCCGTTTCATGGTACACACTGTTCAAATTGCTGCAAGTAAAACACAACGTTAGAATAGTACCAACACAAAAACAGAGGGTGAACATAAATGAATCAGGGTTACCAACTGACAACAACTGAATGTTGCCATCAACTCTGCACTGAAATATATTTTAGTCAATTCACTGAAAATCATAAATTACAAAAAACTACATCCGCAACAAAGCGATGGCAGTTTCATTGGGTTGCTGCATATTTTTTTAATTTCATCTAACAAAACTAATTTTAATTTGGCACCCCTACACTCTAGAGGACCGTCACATCACGCGTCACGTGACGCAGATGCAGATGTAGATAGTTACCTGTAACCACAAGCCTTGTACCACCAGGCTCCTTGCCGCTGCTGAGCACAGTGACCGTTTGTCCATTCGTCCTGATCGTTATCAAACGTAGAGAACTTCATTCCGTTCAGTTTAACGTAGCTGAAGCCGGGTGGTTCGTACATTGAGTCGCCTGAAACAATAACAAGAACACTGCGGTACAAACAAACCAACAACAGGACACACGCAACAACAACCATCCGTTGTTAACACGTTCACGACGGAACGGGGCGACTTAGGAGGATTATTTTACAACCAATGGACAACGCGAAAACAAAATATTAAACTTCCTGTTGTCTTCAACGTCAAATATTTAAATTTTCTACAAAAGTAAAACAACGTGTTCCGTACTCCGTGCTCCGTCCTCAACGTGTTAACCACATTACTTAATCAATAATTTAACATTTAATAACACGTTCACGTCACAAAATGTGTTATGTGTTAAGTTTATTTGTTATCAACTCGTACTACCCGGTGTTGCCCGGTAGTGATGGCAGGGGGGACATAATTTTAATACAATTGGGTTGTGAATTATTTTCTATTAGTTTCTTTAATATTTAAATATTTTTATAAAAGTCTGTAGACTAATAAGTAATCGATTCTATTTAACCATGTTTATCACATTGATAATATCATAACTTTATGCATTGCCTCAGACAACTGTCCCAGTAAACATTTTGGAGTAAATTCGACTTAATTTCTATTACATATCATGAATTTTTTGTCTGGAACGTGTTCGTTTTCTATTCAGTCGTTCAAAGGAAAGGTCCTTTTTATGAGCTACAGACATTTCAACGACGGTTCACTGCTGAATTAAAAGCGGAGTAGGTTTATGATTTATGACCGGATAATAAAAATATACCCATGTGGGAAAGAAACAGAAATACTTAATGAATGATGTTGGAAAAAGAAAGAATATTATTATGAAAAACTAACACAAAATCTGTGACAGGTAGAGAACTTGTAAAGCGTTAGAATAGAATTGTACGAGTGACTCGAACTTCACCAAATAGGACACTTCACCAAATTGTTTACTGGGGTAAGTTGTATCTGACATTTAAGTGTGATATCTCAAAAGTTAATGCATTCCCGAAACATATTCACGATTCGGTCGACAGTTGAGTCTAACAATCTAGTGGTAAAGTGTCGTGCCTCAACAACTTTGGTTGTGATAACTCGCTAATAAATAATATACTTTAGGTGATGAATTTTTATTTGATTTTCAATTTGATTCTATAATAAAATCGGATTAAAAGCAAATAAATTGTACCGCCAGCTCCGTTCACATTGTCTTTATTTGTCGAGTTACTATTTCTTCATTTTCAACAAATGTGTGACAACAACTAAATGCAACCGCACAAAGTAATATTAATTGATCAAACATTGGGCTTTGTGGTCTAATTGAGAACTACTAGATTTTATAGTCCGGCAGAATTGACTTGACATCCAAATAAATGGACTGTAGAACTGTATCTAGTGTGAAGGGAAGGTATTGATGTCTACTGACAGAAACTGCTAGAAATATTCAAAATGGCGTCGAAGTTGTCACTAATATGCTCATGCATTTGTTAATTGTTAACAAGAAGAATCTTTATTTCGCGTAAAACTCAGGGCAGGACTGGTGTTATAGTAGAACACAAAACTAACTGCACTTACCGGCAGTTCCTCTATAACAGCCAATTGTCAGCTGGAATCCACTACTGGAAGAGCCGACCATGAAAGTGTTGTAACGGGCGTACGCCTTGGTCCCGTTATGCGCCTCCAGCTCAACGTACAGCTCATGGTGTCCTGCTTTTGTGATCTGCAACGAATACAAGTCATTATGAATTCCATTTCTTCTGAATGTTGACAGCAACAGACTGCTAACTTCCAAGCTAATTGATGACATTGAAATGTTGTTAACAAATGCAAACTGATCTACCTCATGGATGTGCTCGAGCCCAAGCCAATGACTGTCAGTTTTGCCGCCGAATCCGTCACTGTATTCGGTATAATTTCTATTGAAGTCTACTTCTCCATTCAGTCTCTGTTGTATCACCTGAAATAAGGACATAAATTGTTTTACCTAAAGTATTTCTAAAGATACTATAAATGCCTTTAATCCTTGAAAGGATGTTCTTAAGGCTGTAAATGTCCAAGGCGATTTGTAATTCTATTAAGAAAGATTATTTCATGATTACAAAAGCAATAAACTGAGTCACAGAATGCAATACATTAAGTAATTTATTTTACTTTTAAATAAATCTTAAATATATGTTTTCTTGTGTCAAAAACAACTTACTGTCCATTTCTGTCCGGTCAACGTCAGATCACAAAAGACCTCAAACGGTTCACTCTCCATTGTGGGTTGTATTGTATAAATACCGGATGAACTGCCTAGGACATCTCCACAATCTGCAGGCGTATCTGTAATTAAGTCATTTTGGTTATTCTAGGCGTATGGGTGGATTCACATGACTTAAGTCATTTAAATTGCCATCACTGCAGCAGTGCGTGCAATATCTTTTAAATTCATGGATTTCCTGGTAATTCTATATTTAATTTATTACTGTCTATGCAGTGAATTATCCTGACTAATCCAGCAAGCAAACCAACAGCGATCAGTCAGTTTAAGTCACAGCTTGTTTAACTCACCAAGGCATGCGCCAGGTACTGGAGCTTCCACTGATCCAACAATCGAGTACGTTCTTTCTGAAATTATTTAATCCAACATTAACTAAACATGATTAACATGGAGTTCAGCAAGTTTACTGACGATTAATTTTCAAAGAAGACGTACTTTGGCATTGAGGAGGTTCAGATGACCATGAACCATTGCGGCAGGTGATTTTGTCATTTCCTGTTAGTTCAAACAATTCGTCGCACGAATACTCAATGCTAGACAAAATGGGAACTTGAATTCCCGGAAGTAAGTGATCCACATCATCCACAGGACTGATTATTCTACCGTTGACTGGAACTGCAGGCAAAGTGCAGGGTTTGTTGCCTGAAAATGAAGAGAAATTTCCTTAAACCTCCAATAAAATTACACTATTGACAATTTCACTGAACTACTGGTCGCAAACGAATTATAACAAATGAAAAGTTGTTTTTAACTCACCCACGCAGCTGGAAATCTCCGGTTGCCAATTTCCATTTTTGCAGTAGATGAGGAGTGCTCCTTGCAGGATATTTGGTGCAGGACAATCATAAAGCAAAACTTGATTTTCCTTAACCGTTGATCCTGCAACTGGAGCATCCTGAGAGCCAAGGATCGAGTAGCCGCCATTTGCTGGTGCATCCGGAACAACGCAGGCGGTAGTTTCTGTTAAAAACATTCGTTTTTATTAAAAGTGTAAAGAATTGGGTAATTGCCTGCACTAGGTAATTAGATGAGATTTGCATGTTGGAAAGTTTAAGACGAGGTCAGAACAGATTCTCTGCTGTTACTTACTTTGGCACTGAGGAGGCTCTGATGACCATGATCCATCGCTGCAGGTGATTTTGTCATTTCCGGTTAGTTCAAACAATTCGTCGCACGAATATTCAACACCAGTCAAACTGGGAACTTGAATTCCCTGAAGTAAATGATCCACATCACCCACACAATTGACTATTCTACCGTTGACTGGAACTGCAGGCAAAGTGCAGGGTTTGTTGCCTGAAAAATTAAGAGGAATTTCCATTAACTTCAATTCAATGGGTTGCTGAACTCTAATATTTGTTTTACTTGACAACGCCTGGAACAGAAATATGTTACCCTTCGTTAAATAATAAAACGTCACGTTTGATAAAAGGAGTTACACTTGACTTGCACACACATTACCTGGATGATTATGTTTTGCGTTTGGCAGGTAATGCCTATTTCTGAAATATTCTGAAATTTATTTTAAGAACATATTAAAGTTCACAAGTGTTCCTTTAGACCTTCACCTGGAATGTTGTTTTCATGTTCTAAATAAGATGCCAAAACAAACCGAGCTAATTATTGCACGTATAACATTTTACAGGGCAAAACTGGTTGATGTTATGACCAAGATGGGTAACAAAATTTTCTAAGAATAAAAGCATTTTTCTCATTTTTCATCCTATTTGGAAAACCAAAAGGAAACAAAACACCAAATTTGATATTAAAAGCAATACTGCAGATCTCATTTTGGGTGGATAGTACATGCAATGAAAAAGTATTTTTAATTCCGTTATCTTGAACATTTTTATTTCAAATTAAACAATTAGAAATTTCTCTATTAATTTAATTTGTTAATTAGTTCCAATCACAGAGTAACTTTAAAAAGGCGGCAGATTTAAAATTATATATTTCAAGGCACTGTCTTCTCAACTGTATAACAAACTAGTGGTTTAAATAATTGACGATTGTTTAGTTATGAAATAAATGAATTAAATTGGAACAGCTGATCGTCTGGGAGAAATAATTACGAATGCCAAGGTGTCTTAGACTCACCCACGCAGCTGGAAATCTCCGGCAGCCAATTTCCATTTTCACAGTAGATGAGAGATGGACCTTGCGGGATATTTGGTGCAGGACAATCATAAAGCAAAACTTGATTTTCCTTAACCGTTGATCCTGCAACTGGAGCATCCTGAGAGCCAAGGATCGAGTAGCCGCCCTTTGCCGGTGCATCCGGAACAACGCAGGCGGTAGTTTCTGTTAAAAATAATCGTCTTTATTAAAAGTGTAAAGAATTGGATAATTGCCTGCACTAAGTAGTTAGATGAGATTTGCATGTTGGAAAGTTTAACACGAGGTCAGAACAGATTCTCTGCGGGTGGTGGTCCTCGGGAGTTACTTACTTTGGCACTGAGGAGGCTCTGTGGTCCATATTCCGTTATAGCAGAGAGCTGTTCTATTTCCTACGATCTCAAAAGTTGCGTCGCAGGAATAAATGGCTGTGGACCAATTAGGAACTTCTGTGCCATGTACCAAAATGCCACCTAAATCTGAGAGCTCATAGCTTCCATGCGCTGGATTTGTCGGCAAGGGACATGTTACCTTTCCTGGAATATATAGAAATATACTATGTTTAGTCCCTTGAAATTTGTTATTTTCCTTTTAGGGCATTATCTTACTCTGGCATTTTGTAAATTGCGTGTCCCATATGCCATCAATGCAAACAGCCGTGGAATGTGGATATGGTACGTAGCCGACGTCACAGTTGTACTGAATTACTGTTAAATTTGGTACAACTGCTCCAGGAAGTGTGTCAGCGGAGGCCTCCAGAACTGTGTAACGTCCGTTTCCTGGAAATTCTGGCAAAGTACAGCTTCTGCAAGTTAAATGAATTTTTCTGGATTAAAGTTAGTTGCAGTCCAGCAAGAAGTTTAATTTATTTCGATTCTCGATGATTGTCTGGAGCAAATAATCAATTTGGAAGCACAAAATATTACTGGAACAAGTTGTTAATGAAATAATAAATTGAGTGAGAGTTTTACCTCACTTCATGGTACTTACGAATCACACTGAAGAAGAAATCCGGAGTCATGTTGGACGTTGCAAGAAACTGAAAAAGAAAATGCAACTTGTACACACAGAAGTAGAATACAACGACCAGGGACAGGGCTATAAGATTTCTTTGTGTAAGAACAGAATATTTACCATTTTAAAACTAATAAACTAAAATAAATAAAACTGATATCTAGTAAAGTATTAATTGTGACATTTGATTAATTTTAAACAAAAAACAATTATGAAGTTAAACAATTAAAAGTTTAGCTTTCCAAACAATTAGAAAGTTAACGTTTAAGCACATTTAGCATTGGCCCTTTTAAATTGAACTTTGGTTGGGAAAATCAGTCCCTTTTGAATAAAAAATTTTAGTAATCTATTTAAATTGTTTGCACATATTTTGAGATAAAAATGATCCATCAATCACAGTTAAATGTATGTAAGGTTTATGTAACATAAAAATTACGTTTTATGTAGAAAATGTTAATCAAATATAATGTTCAATTAACTTGTTTATTGCTACACGAATTATGAAACATTTATTGGTGGATTATTAAAATCATAAAATGACATTTTGTGATTTTACAATTAGAAAAACAAATTTAAATATTACCAAGTTTCGTTTAAGTAAAATGTTACCTAAATTTAAGCTAATATAGACATTTTGTGTTTAGCGGAATTAATTAAATAACTTTTATTTTTAAATTGCGTACTACAGGTTATTCTTCTTGCTCTTTTTGGCTATTTATTATACTTTAAAATGTGCTGAAGAAATACAATCCACAGAATTACTGGTGTTTAAGAATATCGATTGTAAAAATAAAAACAGAAATTAGAACTTACCTGACAACAGCCCTAATTGGCACAACACTAACATTATAAAAGTTTTCAACATTTTGGTTTTTCTGTATTAGATTATTTTGTGTTTCACTTTATCGCGTTCACTTGTAATTGTCGTTAGGCCCGTTGGTCCAGGCATCTTATAGTCGAATTGACGAATGATAAACTAACCAAGTGCCAAAGGTCACGGTGATAACAACAGGAAAGTGTGTTTTAGCTTGGTAATTCCAAATTTAGAGGAAAGTATTATATATGAAATTGTGTGATACAGTGTAATCAGTGGACTTTCCCATTTAATATTTCCTCTTTGCATGAAGTGGACGGTGAATTTGTTGCCAACGGCTCAACAGCGTTACTTGGGCGGCACGTGTAATACAACAATTAGCATATTATAATGTTTACTTAAAAATTACAAAAGTTCCTAAACTTTTCAGCCCGTTGTTACCCTGTTTTAAATCTTGACGGGCTAAATATGTATTCAAGAAGTATCTAACAGAAACAAAGTATCCTATTACGTAAAAATGTTAGCTAAATTATAACGTTTTGTTCAAGCATATTATTCTTCAATGCTCCAAGACTCATCGCACAGACAAAACTGTAATGTGCCTGAAGACTATAAGCAGATATTTGAAATCAGAGAAAAACCTTATTGACTTTATCAATGGATCTAATTTAATCTCTTTATTTTAAGTATCCATACTCGTGTTTATATGTTATAAATGATGTATTGTAAATGTTTATATATTGTTTTAGGTGCTAATAACTATTGAAAATTGATGCACTCAAATATATATTAAAGAAGTATCAGCCGAAAGAATAGGACCTGAAGTTCTTTGTTAACTTTGTTCATTTTAGAATTAGCCGAATTGTATTTTGTATCTAAACAAAATTTTAATTCAGATTGACTTGTTGAATACCACTGAAATACAGGCAACTCGAATATTTGTAACCCTCAATATCTCCTATTTATTAATTAAAAGTGGTAAAACAATTATTACGTAGTGAATTTGACATGTTTTGAGAATACAATTAGCATAATAAAACATATAAAAATGCAGTAGTTTTTTTACAAAGTGAAAAACAAAAGTGTATAGTCGTATCCAATAATTACCAATTCTGCAAAACGTTACTGCCTTAAATACTCAATACGATAAGGCGTCGAAAGTTTTGGAAAAAGACAGTTTTAAAAAACATTAGTAGAGCAGTTTCCGAGCCACCATTCAAAATTCAATAGTAGGCATTTAAGAAAACAACTATTTTAATTTACATGGATCATTATAATGTATGATGGTATGACGGACAGTTACGACAGTATCGACTTAAACATTGTCATATAAATGAGTTTTTTGATGTTGTTTTAAATTAGCACCACGTGCAAAACATTTATTACACAAATCGCAAGAAAATGGTTTTAAACCTAAATGTTGTGTGTTTTTATGTTCTTTTAAATATGACGACCGCTTAAATGTTTTATTACATTGATCACAATAAAATGGCTTCACATTTAAATGTGTGTTTTTATGTTGTTTTAAATGCGATGATTGATTGAATGTTTTGTTACATTCATCGCAAGAAAATGGCTTTAAAACTAAATGTGTGTTTTTGTGATCTTTTAAATGTGATGATTGCCCAAACGTTTTTTCACATTCTCCGCAAGAAAATGGTTTTACACCTAAATGTTTGTTTCTATGCAGTTTTAATTGCGTTGATTGACTAAAGGTTTTATTGCATTTGTCGCAAGAAAATGGTTTTATACCTAAATGTGTGTTTTTATGTAGTTTTAAAGTATTAGAATGGGTAAACGTTTTTTCACATTGGTCACAAGAGAATAGTTTCAAACCTAAGTGTTTGTTTTTGTGTAGTTTTAAATTCCATGATTGACTAAACGTTTTACTACATTCATCGCAAGAAAATGGTTTTATACCTAAATGTACGTTTTTATGTTGTCTTAAATGCGATGCTTGACTAAACATTTTATTACATACGTCGCAAGAAAATGGTTTTAAAGCTAAATGAATGTTTTTATGTAGTGATAAATGTGATGATTGACTAAACGTTTTACTACATTCATTACAAGAAAATGGTTTTAAACCTAAATGTGTGTTTATATGTTGCTTCAGATGTGAAGATTGACTAAAAGTTTTATTGCATTTATCGCAAGAAAATGATTTTACACCTAAATGTGTGTTTTCATGTCGTTTTAAATGTAGTTTCTTTGCTGAATGTGCTCGCAAATGTTTTACGAGTTCTGATTTAGTGTCAAAAAATTTGTGACATTCTTCGCATTGTAGTTGTTTACTATTCAGAGGGCCATCACAACTTTCAACTCGAACTTCGAATTTAATTATTTGCTCAGTGTCCTCTGGTAAAGTTAAAGCTTCCGCAGAACTATCGTCTGGTTCTGCTTTAATTTCTATTTTGATTTCATCACACAACGTTGCTTCTGTGACGATTTCCTCTTCTTTTATTCCTCTCTTCACAACTGCGTTTACATTTGGTGTTCCCTTTTGTTCATTTATCTCCAAATCCAATTCTTGTTTTATTTGTTGAGTGTTGTAGTCCTTCATTATTGCACAATAATTCACTAAAAGCAAATAATTTATTTACTACCTAAGAAGTATAAGTAGAAATATAAATAACTCAAGTTTATAAAAATTATTCTTAAACTGTAAAAAAGTAAAGTCATGTTACATAAAGTAGAAATAAGTAAAGTTAAGCATAATTAATGGAAAAACGTTTCTTTAATATATTAGTGGGTTATAAAACACAGAAAATAATAAAATTAATGTGAAAACAAAGCCATTAACATCATTTTAATTAATAGTTTGGGTTTATTACTTTCAAAAATACGATGTGAAATAAAAATCAACCTTTATATATTAACAATAATATACCTTTATATATTAACTTATAATGTTCCCAATTATTTGTTGCTGTTTATATTTGTAAAATATTAACTCAATCAGATGTAAATATAATAATTTCTATCTGATTTTATCTTAACCCTTACAATGAGCTGTCAAAATGAACGTCTTTGAGTTGCTGTCGAAATATAATAGTGACATAAATTTGCATAAATTCCTCGAAGGGAAGTAAAAGAGTAGGCATTCCTTTTGACATCAAAGATTACATTATTTTTTGATAACTACATTGATTAATATCTCCTATAATATAGCAGCTTATTAAAACATTATTGAATATTAGAAATCCTCATAACCAAAGTATGTAGAATTTCATTTGTATAAATATATTTATGACGCGAATTAATCAAAAAATCATATGAAGCGTAAATTGCTTTTAAACCTTTGATGATGACATTTATTTGTTTGTTAATATCGGCAAATAGAATTGTAATAAAAATGCGTAAGAAAAAGTAAGAAATATTTATTAAAACAATGTATTAAATAACAATTACATAAATAAATTTGTGCAACACGAAGGAAAACACAATTATGCACTTTAATGTGAATATGTGTTTTTATGTCGTTTTAAATGCGATGAACGACTAAACGTTTTTTTACATTCGCTGCAATAAAATGGATTAAAACCTAAATGTGTATTTTGATGTTGCTTTAAATCAAAAGAACGACTAAATGTTTTATTACATGTTTCGCAAGGAAATGAATTTAAACCTAAATGTGTGTTTTTATGTCTGTTTAAATGCCATGAACGACTAAACGTTTTACTACATTCATCGCAAGAAAAAGTACTTGAACCTTAATGTGTGTTTTTATGTCGTTTTAAACTTGAGGATTGACTAAACGTTTTACTACATTCATCGCAAGAAAAAGTACTTAAACCTAAATGTGTGTTTTTATGTCGTTTTAAACTTGAGGATTGACTAAACGTTTTACTACATTCATTACAAGAAAATGGTTTTAAACCTAAATGTATGTTTTTATGTGTTTTTAAATTAGATAATTGACTATACGTCTTATTACAAACGTCGCAAGGAAAAGAACTTAAACCTAAATGTGTGTTTTTATGTAATTTTAAATTCCAAGATAAACTGAACGTTTTATCACATTCATCGCAAGAAAATGGTTTTAAACCTAAATGTGTGTTTTTATGTCGTTTTAAATTCGATGAATGAATAAAAACTTTATCACATTCATCGCAAGAAAATGGTTTTAAACCTAAATGTATGCTATTATGTCCTTTTAAATTTGCTGCTTGACTAAACGTCTTATTACAAACGTCGCAAGAAAATGGTTTCAAACCTAAGTGTATGTTCTTATGTCGATTTAAAGTTGACGAGTCAGCAAATATTTTACTACATGTATTACAAGAATGTAGTTTTTTTGCGGAATGTACACGCAAATGTTTTATGATTTCTGCCTTAGTGTCAAACAATTTGTGACATACATCACAAATATAAGGCTTCAGGTTCGTATTCATATCACTTTGAAGTTGTTGCTCTGGAACTTCAAGCTTTATGAAGTAATCATCTCGGGGTAGATGTGCAGCTTCATCTGAATTGTATTCTGGTTCTTCTTTAAATTCTGTTTTTATTTCATCACATAGCGCTGCTTCTTTGACAACTGGTTCCTCTATTTCTATTTTAATATTTTCAAAAACATTTCCTGTGTACATTGGTTCATTTAAACGCACATCAATTTCTCGTTTTATTTCTTGAAATTTTCTATTCTCCATTATAGTAAAACAGTTTTTCAGTTTACTAAAAACAAAAAGAAATACATTTTCACTATTAAAAAATATGAGCAATCCGTTAAAACAAATAAATCTAAAGTGCTTGAAAAATGAAAGTAACCATTTGAAATATTTAAGGTGAATAAGTGAGGTTAAGTTGAATATAGGTAAAAACTTAATTGTAATAAATTAGTACTCTATAAAACATAAATTAAGTTCATGTGAAAATCAAGAGCAATTCCGAAATAATAAATTAGCAAAAACTTTAAACTTAAAAATTAAAATACCCTTATATATTAATTTATAATTTTCTCAAATATCAGTTGTTGTATTAAATCTGGTGTTGATAGTTTTATGTTTTTAGAATATTAACTTAATAAGAACCAAATACTAATAATATTTATTTGATTTAGCTGTAAAAAGTTAACTTTAATCTTAGAGGTATGTCAAGTTAAGGTCAGAGATAAACTGTCAATGGCTTAAATGCGTTTTTTGAGCATGAAGGATGTTTCCCATTGCCGGTTTTCAATTGTTTTTGGCGGGTTTTATGGATTTCAATTTTTACTAAAGACTGATTTAAATTTGTTTTGTAGTAATGTAGTATTATTTCTCAAACGATTTGTTATTTATGTGTAAACCTTTCAATTAAATGGAGGTTCAAACACTCATTTTAAAAAGTAATGTTTGTGTATGTTCTATAGAGTCAATGAAATAAATAATTAATGCTTATATAGTATGCATGAATGGGCTAGTGTCCTATGTCTTAATTACTATAAAAATATACTAAATATTGATAAAGTGGGATACATTTAACACCAGTTATTTGTTGAGTAGGTCAGTGCTATGGTAATGTTTTGGTAGCTGTTGGTAGTCGAATAATCAAGTAAAATCAAAGAAGAGTAAGTTTTTATTTTATTTAACCCTGCTAAGGCAGACATAATATTGAAATTTGATTGTTCCATGAAATAGCTGTAAATAATATTTGATATATAAATAAATGCAGTTACAGTTTGATCGTGCTGCAGTGAGGACGGGTTCCGAGAATCGCTTGCAGATTTAAAATTGTTGCTATTGTTCAGTAAAAAACAAAAGGTTCAGTTTTTTGTTGTGGAATTTGTTATTTCTAGTGAAAAGAAATAGTTTAATAAGAAGTTATTTACATAAAATAACAAAAATGCCTGGGGGAATGAAGACGAGGAGGGAGCAGGATGAGAAGAAGGAGGACGGAACAGAGGAAAAAATTAAAAGGATGATTCAAACAGAAAAAGAAATGCAAGAAGAAATGAAGGAAATGAGGGAAAGATTAAAAAAGATGGAAGAAGAATTCAAGACATTCATCGAAGAATCGCGCAAGGAAAGGGAAGATCTGATGAGGAGGTTGGAAAAAGAGAAGGAAGAGGAAAAAGAAGAAAAGAAAGAAGAAGAAAAGAAAAAGGAAGAAACAGAGAAAGAAGTTAGAGAAAAGGTGGAGGAGCTGGAAAAAGAACAGGAAATGGCCAGGAAGCGCGAGAAGAGGGAGAACATAGTTATAAGGGGTGTAAAAACAAGCAAAATGGGCGCGGAACTGAGGAAAGAAGTGGAAGAGTGGATACAAAAAGAATTGAAGGAAGAAGTAAGAATAACAAAAGCGTTCACGGTGGGAAATGAAAAGGGAATAGTGATAGCGAGATGTGAGGGGGAAGAAAAGAAGAGAAAGATAATGGAAAAAGAAAGTACACTGAGGAGCACGGATGTGTACATAGAGGACGACTTGACGTACAAGGAGAGAGAGGTGCAGTGGCAATTGAGACAATGGGCAAAAAAGAAAAGAGAGGAGGGGAAAAAGGATGTGAAGGTCGGGTACAAAAAAGTATGGTGTGAAGGAACGCAGTATATATGGAATGAAAAAAACAAAGAACTGGAAAAGGGGGAATTTCGAAAAAATGGTGTAGGAGTTGGGGGAAAGTAAAGAGAGGGGTAAAAGTGGGAAAGAGGAAAGAAGATAAATAAAAAAGAGGATAAAGATAGGTTTCTGGAACGTGGCGGGTATAAAAAGAAAAGATAAGGATTTCTGGAGATACATCAAAGGTTGGGATGTGATTGGGATGGTGGAAACATGGCTGGAAAGCAAAGAATGGGAAGACAAACTACCGAAAAACTACAGATGGGTGTGCCAAGGTGCTGTTAGGGAGCATAAGAAAGGGAGAGCAAGAAGTGGAATTATAATGGGGGTACGTAGGGAGCTAAAAGAGGAGAAGGAACCAGACAGAAGAGAAACAGCAGTAAGGAGGACGATTAAACTGGAAGAAAAGACATGGGAAATTGTAACAATATACAGTAAAGGTAAATTAAAAGAAACAATGAAAGAAATAAAAGAAATAATTAAGGATGAGAAACAGGAAAACCTATTAATTGGAGGGGATTTCAACGCGAGAATTGGGGAGTTGGGAGAGGTGGACGAAATATGGGGGAATAGGAAAAAGAAAAGAACAACGAAAGACAAAACAATAAACGCCGAGGGAAAAGAACTAATGGAAATGCTAGAAGAACAAGGATGGATAGTACTAAATGGGAACAAAGAAGGAGATGAAGAAGGAGAATATACCTATGTGGGAAGCAGAGGGGATACAGTAATCGACTACGTGGTGACAACGCTGGGAGGAGGACAGAAGGTAGAAAGAATGAAAGTGGAAGAGAGGGTGGACTCGGATCACCTACCGCTGGTGGTGAAGCTGGAGGCGAGGAGAGGTGAAAGAAAAGGAAACGAATGGAAAGAGGGCAGCGATTGGACGGAGGAAGGAAGGAAGAAGTTTATGGAGGAATTGGAACGGAGATACGAGGAAGAAGGAGAAACGGAGGAGATGGAGGAAATTGAAGAGAGGATGAAGGAAGCCACCCAAAGTAAAAGGTGGAGAATATCTGATAGAACGGGAGAAAACAAATGGTGGGATAAAGAATGTAAAGAATGGAAAAAAGAGGTAAAAAGGGAACTAAAGAGATGGAAGAAAGGAGAATCAAGTAAAGAAGACTTCAAGAGGAAGAAAAGGGAGTAAAACGAAAGGATAAAAGATAAAAAGAATGAGTTCAAAATAGGAATAGAAAAAGAAATTAGAGATATAACAACGGAGAGGCAGGCATGGGATTACATTAATAGGGAGAAAAAGCGAAGGAAAGAGCCAAGCAAGGAAATAAAAATGAAAGAGTGGACGAAACACTTTATGGGAGTACTAGGAGGAAAGAAAAGAAACGAGAAAACAAAGGAGGGGATAAAAGAGAAGGAGAAAGTAAACGATATAAAATTAGGTGAAATAAAAACACAGATTCAAAAACTCAAGGAAAAGAAAGCACCAGGTAGAGATGGACTAAAGAACGAGGCGTGGAAAGCTGGGCAAGAAAGGATAGAGAAAGGATTACTGACAGCGATGAACAAGATATGGAAAGGAGGAAACCTGCCAGACAGCTGGAGAGAAGGGGTAATAACGCCGATATATAAAAAGGGAAATAGACATGAAGCCAAAAATTACAGGGGGATCACACTACTGAACACAGGGTACAGGATTTATGCAGGGATTGTGAGAGAAAGACTGGAAGAAGAGGTAAAAGTAAAAGAAATACTTCCCGAGACACAAGCAGGCTTTAGAAAGGGACGAGGGACTTTAGACAATATATACGCACTGAACCATTTAGTTGAAAAAGAGCTAAGTGAAAAAGGAGGACAGATATATGCAATGTTCATCGACCTTAAAGCGGCGTTTGACATGGTCGACAGACAGAAATTGTGGAAGTACATGAGAAAGAAAAAAATAGATGAGGACATAATGGAATGTATTGAAGAAATTTACGAAGAAACAAGAATGAGAATAAGAGTTGGGGGTGAAGAATCAGAAGAATTCTGGACAGACAAGGGGTTGAGGCAAGGTTGTCCTCTGAGCCCCATTTTATTTGCGATATATACAGCAGACTTGGAGGGGGTAATGGAAAGAGGACAAGATGGGGGGGTGCTAATAGGAAGGCACTACAAGATATGGACTTTAGCATACGCTGACGATATAGTCCTGTTGGCAAAAAGGGCAGGAGAGCTGCAGGAGATGGCACACCGGCTAGGGAGGTATATAGACAGGAAAGGACTAGAGTTAAACGTGGAAAAGACAAAAATTATGGTATTTAAAAAAGGGGGTGGAAAAAGGAGACATAAAAGGTGGAAATACAAGACAGAGGACATTGAGGAAGTTGAAGAATTTAAATATCTGGGCTACACTTTTAAAAAGAATAATGGAGAAGAGGCGCATATAAGGGAGGTGGCAAAGAAGGCAGAGCAAGCAATGCGACGGGTATGGGGACTAGGGTAAAAGGTATTTGGGGGGGACATACAAAAGAGAATATGGATATATGAGAGACTGATAGCCAGTATGATGTCGTATGGAGCAGAGGTTTGGGGGTGGAAGGAACAAGAAAAGTTGGAAAGAATACAGGTGAGATATATGAAATGGGTACTAGGGCTGGACAGGTGCACGCCAGGATACATGGTGATGGAGGAGCTAAAGAGGGATAAGATACGAATTAAAGCAGGGGAAAGAGCGGTAAAATACGAGGAGAAATTGAACAGAGCGGAAAGCAAAATCTTAAAGAAAATAAGAGAGGATTACATAAAGAATGGGGGGGGAGGAAGTCCAAAAAAGAGAAAAGAATACTTTGAAAGGAATGGAATGGCGATCGAGGAGGCAGAGAGGAGAAGAGAAGGTGGCGCAAGTGTGGCAGAGGAGCTAAGGAGAAGGGATAAGGAGACACAACAGCAGGAGAAAATGGGAAAAATAGAAAAAAGTAACTACAATAAAAGATATAAGAGGTTATGGGAAAATAATGTGCCTCAGTAGCTTATAGAAAAAGACATAAAACACATAAGAAGAACAGCAAGGTTTAGATTGGGAAATGAGGAAAAAGGAAACAGATACTGGGAAAAGAGTGAGGAAAGAAAGTGTAGAAGGTGTGGAGCGGAGGACGAAACACTGGAGCACATTAAGTTTGAGTGTAAGGAAAAAGTAGCAAGCGAAAGGAATATTGGCCAGCTATTAAAGGGAGGCAGTGAAGGAAAGAGGTGGATGGCGGAAATAGTAAGAAGGAAAGGAAAAACAGGAGAATAAATAAGATGGTGGAGAATAATAGAGAGGGTCAAAAGAAGAAGAAGCAGAAAGCACTTTTGGAAGTAGTAAAAGTCGAGAAGATTTTAAGTTTATTTTAAGTTTAGTTTTTAAGTTTGGAATGTATATAGGAATGAAATGTATTAGAAATATAATACTGTAGATTGTAAAGCCGAAAGGCATACACAATTAATATATAAATAATATAAATACATATAGCAGAGATTTATGAGCTGTAAGTTTGGCAGCGGTTGTGATATCACACGCACTTGGAATGTGTACAACGTTGAATCACTTTAATAATTCAAGAGACAAAATGACTTTTTTAATTGTTAATATCTCTTAACATATAAGGAGTATAAGGAAATAATTGAACATTTGAGGTTCTAGTAACCCACTTTATCAATATAAAGTACACATTTATTGAAATTAAGACATAGGACACAAGTCCATTGTGTCCAGCAGTAATCTGGTTGATGAAAGAGGTCTCTGGTGGCGCAAATATAAATGAATTTGACATAAAACAATAAATAATTTGTAATTTGACAAAAATGTTAAAATAAATAATGAATTTGGCAACATTTTGCTGCTTAAAGGAGCAAAATGCGTGTTCCAAAATTAACCAAATATTCTGGAAAGATTTTCTTTCAAAGAAGGAACAGAAAGTTGAATAGGGACAAAGGTAGAAAGTTCAAAATTGGAATATGTATGGTTGTTTAATGAAATAAAAAAGTAAATGACAGGGAAACCACTAATACAAAATACTATTGATTTAATAAAATAGATTAAAATAAAATAATACAGTGTCTATATTTCAATATCAAACTTACAGTATAATTCATTAAATAGTTTTTATAATATTTATTAAAGAATTTGTACATGTTGTTATGTGAGGGGCACATCTAAGCACTAGAATCTAAATGAGTTTTTTGATGTTGCTTTAAATATTCAGCTCGCGTAAAACATTTATCGCATAAAGCGCAAGAAAACGGTTTTAAACCTAAATGTGTGTTTTTATGTTGTTTTAAACTTGAGGATTGACTAAACGTTTTACTACATTCATTACAAGAAAATGGTGGTAAACCTAAATGTATGTTTTTATGTTGTTTTAAATTAGATAAATGACTAAACGTCTTATTACAAACGTCGCAAGAAAATGGTTTCAAACCTAAATGTATGTTTTTATGTTGATTTAAATTTGACGAATTAGCAAATATTTTACTACATGTATTACAAGAATGTAGTTTCTTTGCGGAATGTACACGCAAATGTTTTATGATGTCTGCCTTAGAGTCAAACAATTTGTGACATACATCACAAATATAAGGCTTCAGGTTCGTATTCATATCACTTTGAAGTTGATCACTGTTTTGTGGATCAGCGAGATTTTCAGCTGGAACTTCGAATTTAATGAAGTAACCATCTCGCGGTAAAAGTGCAGCTTCTTCTGAACCATCGTCTGATTCATCTTTAATTTCTGTTTTTATTTCATCACATAGCACTGCTTCTTTGTCAACTGGTTCCTCTATTTCTATTTTAATATTTTCAAAAACATTTCCTGTGTACATTGGTTCATTTAACCGCACATCAATTTCTCGTTTTATTTCTTGAAATTTTCTATTCTCCATTATAGTAAAATAGTTTTTGAGTTTACTAAAAACAAAAAGAAATACATTTTCACTATTAAAAAATATGAGCAATCCGTTAAAACAAATAAATCTAAAGTGCTTGGAAAATGAAAGTAACCATTTGAAATATTGAAGGTGAATAAGTGCGGTTAAGTTGAATACAGGTAAAAACTTAACTGTAATAAATTAGTACTCTATAAAACATAAATTAAGTTTATGTGAAAATCAAGAGCAATTAATCATTTTGATCTTTAGGTTTATTACTTCCGAAATAATAAATTAACAAAGTTTTTCATTTAAAAATTAAAATACCCTTATATATTAATTTATAATTTTCTCAAATATCAGTTGTTGTATTATATCTGGTGTTGATAGTTTTATGTTTCTAGAATTTTAACTTAATAAGAACCAAATACTAATAATATTTATTTGATTTAGCTGTAAAAAGTTAACTTTAATCTAAGAGGTATGTCAAGTCAAGGTCAGAGATAAACTGTCGATGGCTTAAATGCGTTTTTTGATCATGAAGGGTGTTTCCCATTGCCGGTTTTCAATTGTTTTTGGCGGGTTTTATGAATTTCAATTTTTACTAAAGACTGATTTAAATTTGTTTTGTAGTAATGTAGTATTATTTCTCAAACGATTTGTTAATTTATGTGTAAAACTTTCAATTAAATGGAGGTTCAAACACTCATTCTAAAAAGTAATGTTTGTATGTTCTATAGAGTCAATGAAATAAATAATTAATGCTTATATAGTATGCATGAATGGGCTAGTGTCCTATGTCTTAATTTTTATAAAAATATGCTAAATATTGATAAAGTGGGTTACTAGAACCTTAAATGTCCAATTATTTTTTAATAACTACTTATATGTTAAGAGATATTAACAATTAAAAAAGTAATTCTGTCTCTTTAATTATTAAAGGGATTCAAAGTTGTACACATTCCAAATGCATATCACATCACAACCGCTGCCAACCTTACAGCTCATAAATCTCTGCTATATGTATTTATATATCAAAATATCAATATATTATTTACAGCTGTTTCAAGGAACAATCAAATTACAATATTATGTCTGTCTAAGCAGGGTTAAATAAAATAAAAACTTATTATTCTTTGACTTGACTTGATTATTTAGACTACCAACAGCTACCATTACCATAGCACTGACCTACTCAACAAATAACTGACGTTAAAATACATTTCACGTCATACAAATATGGCCGACCATTTCTAGCGCTAAAACTACAATTCAAACTTTTAATTGCTATATCTCCGTCAATATTTAGATATTTAATAAAATAGACACGCCAATACACATTTATTAACATTAATTTCAATCAACAATTGAAAAATCGACCACTAAAAAATGAGGACACAAGCCCATTTCAAAAAGTGATCGTTCAAAAGAAAGTTGAAATAGATGCAAATGTTTAATAAAGTAAAAAAGTAATTTGCAATTACGAATTATTTTATTAACTTTAAATTAAATAACAGTAGCAATTCGACAAAGAAACAACAAATCTTTTAAATTATTTATTTAATACAATAGATTAAAGTAAACTAAATAAATTTCATAGAGTATAATTCGTTACATAGTTTTTAAAATATTTATTACAAATCTGTACATAGTAAAACTGCTGCAAACATAAAATACAATTAGGTGAGCGACAAAACTAAGCACTTGAACTTAATGAGTTTTTTGATGTTTCTTTAAATATTCAGCTCGCGCAAAGCATTTATCACATTGATCGCAAGAAAATGGCTTTAAACCTGTATGTGTATTTTTATGAGATTTTAAATGTGATGATCGACTAAACGTTTTACCACATTCATCGCAAGAAAATGGTTTTAAACCTAAATGTGTGTTTTTATGTAGTTTTAATTCTGATAAATTACCAAACGTTTTACTACATTTATTACAAGAAAATGGTTTTAAACCTAAATGTGTGTTTTTATGTCGTTCTAAATTCCAAGATAAACTGAACGTTTTATCACATTCATCGCAAGAAAATGGTTTTATACCTAAGTGTGTGTTTTTATGTCGTTTTAAATATGATGATTGACTATACGTCTTATTACAAACGTCGCAAGAAAAAGAACTTAAACCTAAATGTGTGTTTTTATGTAATTTTAAATTCCAAGATAAACTGAACGTTTTATCACATTCATCGCAAGAAAATGGTTTTAAACCTAAATGTGTGTTTTTATGTCGTTTTAAATTCGATGAATGAATAAAAACTTTATCACATTCATCGCAAGAAAATGGTTTTAAACCTAAATGTATGCTTTTATGTCCTTTTAAATTTGCTGCTTGACTAAACGTCTTATTACAAACGTCGCAAGAAAATGGTTTCAAACCTAAGTGTATGTTTTTATGTCGTTTTAAAGTTGACGAGTCAGCAAATATTTTACTACATGTATTACAAGAATGTAGTTTCTTTGCGGAATGTACACGCAAATGTTTTATGATTTCTGCCTTAGTGTCAAACAATTTGTGACATACATCACAGATATAAGGCTTCAGGTTCGTATTCATTTCACATTGCAGTTGATCACTGTTTTGTGGATCGGCGAGATTTTCAGCTGGAACTTCGAATTTAATGAAGTAACCATCTCGCGGTAAAAGTGCAGCTTCTTCTGAACCATCGTCTGGTTCTTCTTTAATTTCTGTTTTTATTTCATCACATAGCACTGCTTCTTTGACAACTGGTTCCTCTATTTCTATTTTAATATTTTCAAAAACATTTCCTGTTGGTTCATTTAAACGCACATCAATTTCTCGCTTACTTTCTTGAAATTTTCTATTCTCCATTATAGTAAAACAGTTTTTCAGTTTACTAAAAACAAAAAGAAATACATTTTCACTATTAAAAAATATGAGCAATCGGTTAAAACAAATAAATCTAAAGAGCTTGAAAAATGAAAGTAACCATTTGAAATATTGAAGGTGAATAAGTGAGGTTAAGTTGAATACAGGTAAAAACTGAATTGTAATAAATTAGTACTCTATAAAACATAAATTAAGTTCATGTGAAAATCAAGAACAATTAATCATTTTGATCTTTAGGTTTGTTACTTCCGAAATAATAAACTAACAAAGTTTTTCATTTAAAAATTACAAGTTGAAATACCTTTATATATTAATTTATAATTTTCTCAAATATCAGTTGTTGTATTATATCTGGTGTTGATAGTTTTATGTTTTTAGAATATTAACTTAATAAGAACTAAATACTAATAATATTTATTTGATTTAGCTGTAAAAAGTTAACTTTAATCTAAGAGGTATGTCAAGTCAAGGTCAGAGATAAACTGTCAATGGCTTAAATGCGTTTTTTGATCATGAAGGGTGTTTCCCATTGCCGGTTTTCAATTGTTTTTGGCGGGTTTTATGAATTTCAATTTTTACTAAAGACTGATTTAAATTTGTTTTGTAGTAATGCAGTATTTTTTCTCAAACGATTTGTTAATTTAGGTGTAAACCTTTCAATTAAATGGAGGTTCAAACACTCATTTTAAAAAGGTATGTTTGTGTATGTTCTATAGAGTCAATGAAATAAATAATTAATGCTTATATAGTATGCATGAATGGGCTAGTGTCCTATGTCTTAATTTTTATAAAAATATGCTAAATATTGATAAAGTGGGTTACTAGAACCTTAAATGTCCAATTATTTTTTAATAACTACTTATATGTTAAGAGATATTAACAATTAAAAAAGTAATTCTGTCTCTTTAATTATTAAAGGGATTCAAAGTTGTACACATTCCAAGTGCATGTGACATCACAATCCTTGTGTAAGGTTACCAACCTTACAGATTATAAATCTCTGCTATATGTATTTATATATCAAAATATCAATATATTAGTAGCTGTTGGTAGTCAAATAATCAAGTCAAGTCAAAGAATAATAACTTCTTATTTTATTTAACCCTGTTGCGGAAGTCATAATATTGGAATTTTATTATTCCTTGAAATAGCTGTAAATATTTTATTTTTTTTTTTTTTATTTAACGTCGGCCTATTTCCGATGCTGAGTCCTATCACCGACGACCTCCTTCAATGTTGGCAGTATTTATGGTGTCGTGGCCTCATATATGTGGGCTACACCACTGCCTAATAACTGTATGATTATGTATGACCATAATCAATATAAGTTCATAATAACCAAACCCAGAAAATATATATCTGGTCCGGGGATCGAACCCGAAGACACAGCAGTCGGCGTCAAGCATCAATGCTCTCGCCCACTGTGTCGTCTAGCTGTAAATAATATTTGATATTTTCATATATAAATACATATAATAAAGATTTATGAGCTGTAAGGTTGGCAGCGGTTGTGATATCACATGCACTTGGAATGTGTACAGCGTTGAATCACTTTAATAATTAAAAAGACAAAATGACTTTTTATAAGAATGTTATAAGAATAGGCGGTTTTGGTATAAAAAACAATTATTTTTACATATAATTTCGATATGTGCTTAGTCATTTACTCGTCACTGGAAAGCAGGTATTGATAAATATATAACTGATTATTTTAAAAATTGATATATACTATTGATGTTATACGATATTGATATAACCTATTCACTTAATGTTTAGTTTTAATAAGATTTCAATAAAACATTGACATTTTATTATAATTTAGTATTTTATAATGTTTTTGACATAAACATAACCTCCAATTTTATATTTGTTAGAAACATGAATACAAAAATATAAATGAATTTAGTAAATAATAATATTAATATAATAGTAACCTTGATTTAGTACCATTTATGGTAATACACAATTGCAGGATATTTTTAAACTATGCACAATACTGTATCAATTATTTTATCAATTGTATTTGACATCGATCAGCTTCTGAAGGCAGCACTACATGAAGTGATTCCATGACATGGGGTTGCCATCCCACTTTTTAAAAAGAGATCGTGAAGTTGTAAAGAATGGAGAACTTGCTGAAACTTTATAAATTTGTTCTACGATAGTCAATAATTCAAAAAAAAATTAAATAAGGGTAGTTTTCCGAAACTTTAAAGGAAAGAATTAGTTTAAAAACTAATTTCAATAACTTGTGCATTTGATTGAAAATTTCATGTAAGTATCTAATGGAGAAAATTATTATTTCAATTGAATATGGTTCAGAAAACATCAAGCTTTCATTCAAGTAATACAAATAGTATGTGGAACGAAGAAATCACTAAAATAATTGACATTGACATAAAAAATATCATCCGTCACTTGCGCTGTTCAAAACACGATGTAAGATTTGGCAACGTCGCTTGTGCAGTTAGTCGCCGCATGAGTAACCGCGAATATTTGAAAGGCATTACGTCATAAATGTAATAAGTAATATAATATTGTTACGAAAATTATTTACACTCCACGGTGGTACTAGGGCCTCCTTAATTATGACTTAATATATGTATGTATACTGTTCAAATTTGAATTTATGTTTTCCCGCCAAATTCCTGGCCATATTTTGACATTGTATTACGAATCCAAAACATGGCGTTGGATTTTTATTATTTATTTATTATCAATTGCTTCAGTCTAATCTGTATTTATTGTTGCTTTTTATTTTCGATGCCCTGATGACTTCCTATTATGTTGTCAGTTTTTATAGTGTCGAAAACTGCACGATTACATTGTGCACAGAATCCTGAGAAAATAAAACAGTCGCGCTTCATTTCTTTTATCATTTATTTACTTATTTATTAAAGCACAATTCATTTTTTTATTATTACATTTATAATATTTATTTTATATTTAAAATAATATTCAAGATGGCGGCTTTACTAAACTCTTTCTATGGAAAGCGCGCGTTATTTGAATATTATTTGATTAAATATATAAATTTATAATAAAATAGGGAGAGAGAAGGAGAGAAATACAAATAGAGAGAGAGAGAGAGAGAGAGAGAGAGAGAGAGAGAGATTTTTCTATTTTATTCCACTATTTAAAACAACTTCCAGAATAATTATTTTCCTAATTGTAATTTAAGTTTAAATTATTTTTTTTTTGCTCACTGGGGTCAAAACTTTGCAACCGGGTTTTAAATTATAACATCATTGCAAAGTTTTGTCCCCACCGTGAAACAACTTACTAGATGAGCCGCCCAGAACACAACGCGGTTAAGTCCATTGTTTGATATTTTCTGATTTTTGTAATTTTTAATGGAACAACTAAAATTCTTTTTAATTACCAAAAGTTTCTCTTCTTCTTTTTGTAGTTTTTGCGTATGGCTATGTTCCTTTATGTATTAGATGACATTCATTCTTTAGAGTCTTTTTTTGGACTTAACTGCTTCTCATATTCAGTTCATTAGTAAGACAACTGCGAATATTCGAGTTTCAAGCATTCCAGTTACATTTATGAGTTGTCTGAGTATTGAACCAGCTATAAGGTAGGGTTTTACATACAACTGCATACTCAACCTGAATCTGGATTTTTCGAAGATGTTCGACTAATGAACTGTACATGATCTTTCAAGGTTTTAAGCAAATTAATGAATTTTATGAATTTCCCCATTGTTTGGGTTTTCCATTTCCGCAATTTAAATAATTTAGTATTCGCCTTTTGGACACCCTGTACTGTTTATCACAGACAAAGTCATTAACGAATTAGTTTTACAAGTGGAATTTTTATTTAATGAAGATGTTGGGCTAATTAACTCCTCTAATTAATCCCATTGTGTTCTCTCTCTCTATCTCTCTCTTTCTGTCTCGTGGTTCCGTTCATTTTATTTCCTTCCCTCCCTGTGTGTTTTTGTTTTGCGTCTTGCTTTTATGCTGATCATTTCCTTCTGATCAGCATCCGCGCTGTTTTCAGCGAATACCAGCCAAAGTTGTAACGCCAGCACATTGTATCACCACTCCACACAGCCGAGTCGTGGTACACACTGTTCAAATCGCTGCAAGTAAAACACAACGTTAGAATAGTACCAACACAAAAACACTAAAGGTGAACATAAGTGGATCAGGGTTACCAACTGACAACAACTGAATGTTGCCATCAACTCTGCACTGAAATATATTTTAGTCAATTCACTGAAAATCATAAATTACAAAAATCTAAATCCGCAACAAAGCGATGGGAGTTTCATTGGGTTGCTGCATATTTTTATTTCATCTAATAAAACTGCTTTCAATCACCCGGTGAACAAAAAACGTAAATTTATGTCAATCGAATATTTTTCTTAATGTAATCTGACATAACATTAACGTAAAAAGTTAACCTAAATATAGGACGTGTATTAGAAAGAGTAGGACAGGTATAGAAGTTAGTGTCGCGGCACAACTACCTTAATTAAAGCAAAAGTTCTAAAATATTTTACTAGTTTAAGTATAATGCCTTATTTTCAGTTTAATAAATTTGTTGAAATTTGATAAAAGTTTGAATATTTAACGGATTCATATTCCTGAACTGCCGCGGAGAAAATGTTGTAACATGGAAACGAATAATTGTGTGTTTTGTGACAGAACTCGCAGACCCGGAGTAGGAATAAGTAAACCCGTGGCCTGGAGATAATGTGTCTAGGCCCGGGCGTCCGATAAGGTGGCAACCCTACACTCTAGAGGACCGTCACATCACGTGTCACGTGACGCAGACGCAGGTGGAGATAGTTACCTAGCCCCACAATCATTGTACCAGAAGGCTCCTGTCCGCAACTTAGCACAGTTACCCGAGTAGTTGTCATGATCCTTGTCGTACGTAGTGAATTTCATTCCGTTCAGGTTGACGTTGCTGTAGCCGGGTTCGTACATGGAGTCGCCTGAAACAATAACAAGAACACTGCGGTACAAACAAACCAACAACTGGGCACACACAACACAACCATCCGTTGTTAACACGTTCACGAAGAGACGGGGCGACGGAGGGGTATTATTTTACAACCAATGGAAACCTTTCTTCAAAAGTAAAACACAACGTGTTCCTTACTCTGTGCTCCGTCCTCAACGTGTTACCCACATTACTTAATCAATAATTTAATTACACGTTCACGTCACAAAGTGTGTTATGTGTTAAGTTTATTTGTTATCAACTCCTAATACCCGGTGTTACCCGGTTTGTCTAGTGTTGGAAAGGGGACATAATTTTAAATAAATTGGGTTGTGAATTATTTTCTATTATTTTCTTTAATTTTTAAATATTTTTATAGAAGTCTGTAGAATAATAAGTAATTGATTCTATGGATAATATCATAACTTTATGCATTGCCCCAGACAGCTGTAAGTTGTATCTGACGTTTAAGTGTGATATCTCAAGAGTTAATGCACTCCCGAAACATATTCACGATCCTGGAATTTCGGGATTTGAAACAGTCAATCCCGGGATTAGTTATATAGCATTTTAACAGTTAGGTTTAATGTTTTTTTTGCGTTACTCCATATAACAATTACATCCATATGATATCAAAAATAGTACGCCACAAAAAGCGCGATATGATTTAACTCTGGTAAGTGGGACAATACATATAATGGTCCACAAATAATGATTTTGATCCAGGAACTTTTACTTTTTAACCAAATTAATTTATTTCTATCGCCACGGCTTGTCACCGACATTTGACAGGATTCAACATGAAACTCAACCACTAACCTGTTGCCAACCAAGTTGGTCGTCTATGGGGCCCATTCTTTTTGTATTTGCTGTCCCAGCTACAACACTACTGCTCAATATGTCAAGTTATGCCTAATATCTTAACGGTCGACAGTTGGGTCTAACAATCTAGTGGTAAAGTGTCCTGCCTCAACAATTTTGGTTGCGATAGCTCGCTAATAAATAATATACTTTAGGTGATGAATTTTTATTTGATTTTCAATTTGATTCTAAAATAAAATCGGATTAAAAGCAAATAAATTGTACCGCTAGCTCTATTCACATTGTTCTTTCTTTATTTGTCGAGTTACCATTTGTTCATTTGCAACAAATGTGTGACAGCAACTAAATACAACCGCACAAAGTAATATTAATTGATCAAACATTGGGCTTTGTGGTCTAATTGAAAACCACTAGATTTTATAGTTCGGCAGAATTGACTTGACATCCAAATAAATGGACTGTATCTAGTGTGAAAGAAAGGTGTTGCAAAATATCTACTGTCAGAAACTGATAGAAATATTCAAAATGGCGTCTATGTTGTCACTAATATGCTCATGCATTTGTTAATTGTTAACATTATTTCGCGTAAAACTCAGGGCAGGACTGGTGTTAGAGTAGAACACAAAACTAACTGCACTTCACCGGAAGTTTAGAAAGGACACAAGTAACAAAACTTACCGGCAGTTCCGCTGTAACCGCTAATTGTCAGCTGGAATCCAGTACTGGAAGAGCCGACGATAAAGGTGTCGTAACGGGCATACGCTTTGGTCCCGTTATGCGCCTCTACCTCAACGTACAGCTCATGGTGTCCTCCTTTTGTGATCTGCAACGAATTCAAGTCATTATGAATTCCATTTTTCTGAGTGTTCACAGCAACAGACTGCTAACTTCCACGCTAATTGATGACGTTGAAATGTTATTAACAAATACAAACTGATCTACCTCATGGATGTGCTCGAGCCCGAGCCAATGACTGTCAGTTTTGCCGCCGAATCCGTCACTGTATTCGGTATAATTTCTATAGAAGTTTACTTCCCCATTCAGTCTCTGTTGTATCACCTGAAATAAGGACATAAATTGTTTTTACCTAAAGTATTTCTAAAGATACTATAAATGCATTTAATCCTTGAAAAGATTAGCTTAAGGTTGCAAATGTCCAAGGCGATTTGTAATTCTATTAAGAAAGATTATTCCATGATTACAAAAGCAATAAATTAAGTCAGAGAATGTAAGACATTAAGTAATTTATTTTATTTTTAAATAAATCTTAAATTTATGTTTCAACTGTGTTAAAAACAACTTACTG
Source organism: Panorpa germanica (assembly GCA_963678705.1). Classification (NCBI taxonomy): domain Eukaryota; kingdom Metazoa; phylum Arthropoda; class Insecta; order Mecoptera; family Panorpidae; genus Panorpa; species Panorpa germanica. Next base: position 22,426,687 of record OY783208.1, on the reverse strand, counting down.
TCCATTTCTGTCCGGTCAATGTCAGATCACAAAAGACCTCAAACGGTTCACTCTCCATTGTGGGTTGTATTGTATAAATACCGGATGTACTGCCTAGGATATCTCCACAATCTGCAGGCGTATCTGTAATTAAGTCATCTTGGTTATTCTAGGCGTATGGCTGGATTCATATGACTTGAGACATTTAAATTTGCCATCAATGCAGTGGTGCGTGCAATATCTTTTAAATTCATGGAAATTCCTGGTAATTCTATATGTAATATGTTACTGTCTGTGCAGAGAATTATCCTGACTAATCCAGCAAGCAAACCAAGTGCGATCAGTCAGTTTAAGTCACAGTCTGTTTAACTCACCGCATTCCACGACATCCGGCAGCCATTTTCCATCAGAGCAGACGATGACCTGGTCTGTGTGGCCTTTGTTCTTTGGTATACAGTTGTAGCGCAAGGCTTTGTTTTCTGCAATGGCTGCACCAGGTACTGGAGCTTCCACTGATCCAACAATCGAGTAGCTGCCCCTTACAGGAAGATCTGGCAAGATACAGTACGCACTTTCTGAAAAAATATTTAATCCAACATTAACTAAACGTGATTAACATGAAGTTCAGCAAGTTTACTGACGATTAATTTTCAAAGAAGACGTACTTTGGCATTGAGGAGGTTCAGATGACCATGAACCATTGAGGCAGGTGATTTTGTCATTTCCTGTTAGTTCAAACAATTCGTCGCACGAATACTCAATGCTAGACAAAATGGGAACTTGAATTCCCGGAAGTAAGTGATCCACATCATCCACAGGACTGATTATTTTACCGTTGACTGGAACTGCAGGCAAAGTGCAGGGTTTGTTGCCTGAAAATGAAGAGAAGCTTCTTTAAACCTCCAATAAAATTACACTATTGACAATTTCACTGAACTACTGGTCGCAAACGAATTATAACAAATGAAAAGTTGTTTTTAACTCACCCACGCAGCTGGAAATCTCCGGTTGCCAATTTCCATTTTTGCAGTAGACGAGGAGTGCTCCTTGCAGGATATTTGGTGCAGGACAATCATAAAGCAAAACTTGATTTTCCTTAACCGTTGATCCTGCAACTGGAGCATCCTGAGAGCCAAGGATCGAGAAGTTGCCCTTTGCGGGTACATCCGGAACAACACAGGCGGTAGTTTCTATTAAAAACATTTGTTATTCTTAAAAGTGTAAAGAATTGGGTAATTGCCTGCACTAGGTAATTAGATGAGATTTGCATGTTGGAAAGTTTAACACGAGGCCAGAACAGATTCTCTGCTGTTACTTACTTTGGCACTGAGGAGGCTCTGATGACCATGATCCATCGCTGCAGGTGATTTTGTCATTTCCGGTTAGTTCAAACAATTCGTCGCAGGAATATACAATGCTAGTCAAACTGGGAACTTGAATTCCCTGAAGTAAATGATCCACATCACCCACACAATTGATTATTCTACCGTTGACTGGAACTGCAGGCAAAGTGCAGGGTTTGTTGCCTGAAAAATAAAGGGAAATTTTCGTAAAACTTCAATTCAACAGGTAAATGCCATTGCATTATAAATGGCTGACAACGACTGGAACAGAAATATGTTACCCCTCGGTAAATAATAAAACGTCACGTTTGATAAAAGGAGTTACACTTGACTTGCACACACATTACCTGGTTGTTTATGTTTTGCGTTTGGCAGGTGATACCTATTTCTGAAATATTCTAAAATTTATTTTAAGAACATATTAAAGTTCACAAGTATTATTTTAGACCTTCACCTGGAATGTTGTTTTCATGTTCTAAATAAGATGCCAAAACATACCGAGCTAATTATTGCACGTATAACATTTTACAGGGCAAAACTGGTTGATGTTATGACCAAGATGGGTAAGAAAATTTTCTAAGAATAAAAGCATTTTTCTCATTTTTCATCCTATTTGGAAAACCAAAAGGAAACAAAACACCAAATTTGATATTAAAAGCAATACTGCAGATCTCATTTTGGGTGGATAGTACATGCTATAAAAAAGTATTTTAATTCCGTTATCTTGAACATTTTTATTTCACAATAGCAATTAGAAATTGCTCTATTAATTTAATTTGTTAATTTGTTCCAATCACAGAGTAACTTTAAAAAGGCGGCAGATTTAAAATTATATATTTCAAGGCACTGTCTTCTCAACTGTATAACAAACTAGTGGTTTAAATAATTGACGATTGTTTAGTTATGAAATAAATGAAATAAATTGGAACAGCTGATCGTCTGGGACAAATAATTACGAATGCCAAGGTGTCTTAGACTCACCCACGCAGCTGGGAATCTCCGGCTGCCAATTTCCATTTTTGCAGTAGATGAGGAGTGCTCCTTGCAGGATATTTGGTGCAGGACAATCATAAAGCAAAACTTGATTTTCCTTAACCGTTGATCCTGCAACTGGAACAACCTGAGAGCCAAGGATCGAGTAGCTGCCTTTTTCCGGTGCATCCGGAACAACGCAGGCGGTAGTTTCTGTTAAAAACATTTATTGTGATTAAAAATGTAAAGAATTGGGTAATTGTCTGCACTAGGTAGTTAGGTGAGATTTGCATGTTGGAAAGTTTAACACGAGGCCGAGTTTTATCGGGAGTTACTTACTTTGGCACTGTGGTCTGTGGTCCATAATCCGTTATAACAGAGAGCTGTTCTATTTCCTACGATCTCAAAAGTTGCGTCGCAGGAATAAATGGCTGTGGACCAATTAGGAACTTCTGTGCCATGTATCAAAATGCCACCTAAATCTGAGAGCTCATAGCTTCCATGCGCTGGATTTGTCGGCAAGGGACATGTTACCTTTCCTGGAATATATAGAAATATACTATGTTTAGTCCCTTGAAATTTGTTCTTTTCCTTTTAGGGCATTATCTTACTCTGGCATTTTGTAAATTGCGTGTCCCATATGCCATCAATGCAAACAGCCGTGGAATGTGGATATGGTACGTAGCTGACGTCACAGTTGTACTGAATTACTGTTAAATTTGGTACAACTGCTCCAGGAAGTGTGTCAGCGGAGGCCTCCAGAACTGTGTAACGTCCGTTTCCTGGAAATTCTGGCAAAGTACAACTTCTGCAAGTTAAATGAATTTTTCTGGATTAAAGTTAGTTGCAGTCCAGCAAGAAGTTTAATTTATTTCGATTCTCGATGATTGTCTGGAGCAAATAATCAATTTGGAAGCACAAAATACTACTGGAACAAGTTGTTAATGAAATAATAAATTGAGTGAGAGTTTTATCTCACTTCATGGTACTTACGAATCACACTGAAGAAGAAATCCGGAGTCATGTTGGTCGTTGCAAGAAACTGAAAAAGAAAATGCAACTTGTACACACAGAAGTAGAATACATCGACGAGGGACAGGGTTATAAGATTTCTTTGTGTAAGAACAGAATATTTAACATTTTAAAACTAATAAACTAAAATAAATAAAATTGATATCTAATAAAGCATTAATTGTGACATTTAATTAATATTAAACAAAAAATAATTATGAAATTAAACAATTTTAAGTTTGGTTTTCCAAACAATTAGAAAGTGAACGTTTAAGCACATTTAGCATTGACCCTTCTAAATTAAAGTTTGGTTGGGAAATCAGTCCCTTTTGAATAAAAATTTTAGTAATTCATTTAAATTATTTGCACATATTTTGGGGTAAATGTGACCTGTCAATCACAGTTAAATGTATGTAAGGTTTACGTAACATAAAAATTACGTTTTATGTAGAAAATGTTATTCAAATTTAATGTTCAATTAACTTGTTTATTCCTATACGATATTATAAAAACAAATTGAAATATTACCAAGTTTCGTTTAAGTAAAATGTTACCTAAATTTAAGCTAATATAGACATTTTGTGCTTAGCGGAATGAACTAAATAACTTTTATTTCTAAATTGTGTACTACGGGTTATTTTTCTTTTTCTTTTTGGTTATTTATTATACTTTAAATTGCGCTGAAGAAATATAATTCATAGAATTACTGGTGTTTAAGAATATCGATTGTTAAAATAAAAACAAAGATTAGAACTTACCTGACTGCAGCCCTGTCTGGCACACCACTAACATTATAAAAGTTTTCAACATTTTGGTTTTTCTGTATTAGATTATTTTGTGTTTCACTTTATCGCGTTCACTTGTAATTGTCGTTAGGCCAGTTGGTCCAGGCATCTTATAGTCGAATTGACGAATGATAAACTAACCAAGTGCCAAAGGTCACGGTGATAACAACAGGAAAGTGTGTTTTAGCTTGGTAATTCCAAATTTAGAGGAAAGTATTATATATGAAATGTGTGATACATTGTAATCAGTGGACTTTCCCATTTAATATTTCCTTGGGTTTTTCTGTTTTACATGAAGTGGACGGTCAATTTGTTGCCAACGCCACGGCAACGTTATTTGGGCGACACGTGTAATACAACAATTATCATATTATAATGTTTACTTAAAAATTACAAAAGTTCGTAAACTTTTCAGCCCGTTGTTACCCTGTTCTAAATCTTCACGGGCTAAATATGTATTCAAAGAGCACCAAACAGAAACAAAGTATCCTATTACGTAAAAATGTTACCTAAATTATAACGTTTTGTTCAAGCATATCATTCTTCAATGACAAAACTGTAATGTGCCTGAAGACTATAAGCAGATATTTGAAATCAGAGAAAAACCTTATTGACTTTATCAATGGATCTAATTTAATCTCTTTTTTTTTAAGTATCCATACTCGTGTTTATATGTTATAAATGATGTATTGTAAATGTTTATATATTGTTTTAGGTGCTAATAACTATTGAAAATTGATGCACTCAAATATGTATTAAAGAAGTATCAGCCGAAAGAATAGGACCTGAACTTCTTTGTTAACTTTGCTCATTTTAGAATTAGCCGAATTGTATATTGTATCTAAACAAAATTTTAATTCAGATTGACTTGTTGAATACCACTGAAATACAGGCAACTCGAATATTTGTAACCCTCAATATCTCCTATTTATTAATTAAAAGTGGTAAAATAATTATTACGTAGAGATTTTTACATGTCTTGAGAATACAATAAGCATAATAAAACATATAAAAATGCAGTAGTTTTTTTACAAAGTGAAAAACAAAAGTGTATAGTCGTATCCAATAATTACCAATTCTGCAAAACGTTACTGCCTTAAATACTCAATACGATAAGACGTGGAAAGTTTTGGAAAAAGACAGTTTTAAAAAACATTGGTAGAGCTGTTTCCGAGCCACCATTCAAAATTCAATAGTAGGCATTTAAGAAAACAACTATTTTAATTACGACAGTACCGACTTAAACATTGTCATATAAATGAGTTTTTTGATGTTGTTTTAAATTAGCAGCACGTGCAAAACATTTATTACACAAATCGCAAGAAAATGGTTTTAAACCTAAATGTTGTGTGTTTTTATGTTCTTTTAAATATGACGACCGCTTAAATGTTTTATTACATTGATCACAAGAAAATGGCTTCACATTTAAATGTGTGTTTTTATGCTGTTTTAAATGCGATGATTGATTGAATGTTTTGTTACATTCGTCGCAAGAAAATGGCTTTAAAACTAAATGTCTGTTTTTGTGATCTTTTAAATGCGATGACTGCCCAAACGTTTTACCACATTCTCCGCAAGAAAATGGTTTTACACCTAAATGTGTGTTTTTATGCAGTTTTAATTGCGTTGATTGGCTAAAGGTTTTATTGCACTTGTCGCAAGAAAATGGTTTTATACCTAAATGTGTGTTTTTATGTAGTTTTAAAGTATTAGAATGGGTAAACGTTTTTTCACATTGATCACAAGAGAATAGTTTCAAACCTAAGTGTTTGTTTTTGTGTAGTTTTAAATTCCATGATTGACTAAACGTTTTACTACATTCATCGAAAGAAAATGGTTTTATACCTAAATGTACGTTTTTATGTTGTCTTAAATGCGATGCTTGACTAAACATTTTTTTACATACGTCACAAGAAAATGGTTTTAAAGCTAAATGAATGTTTTTATGTAGTGATAAATGTGATGATTGACTAAACGTTTTACTACATTCGTTACAAGAAAATGGTTTTAAACCTAAATGTGTGTTCTTATGTTGCTTCAGATGTGAAGATTGACTAAACGTTTTACTGCACTTATCGCAAGAAAATGTTTTTAAGCCTAAATGTGTGTTTTCATGTCGTTTTAAATGTAGTTTCTTTACTGAATGTGTTCGCAAATGTTTTACGATTTCTGATTTAGTGTCAAAAAATTTGTGACATTCTTCGCATTGCAGTTTTTCACTATTCAGGGGGCCATCACAACTTTCAACTCGAACTTCGAATTTAATTATTTGCTCAGTGTCCTCTGGTAAAATTGAAGCTTCCGTAGAACTATCGTCTGGTTCTTCCTTAATTTTTACTTTGATTTCATCACACAACGTTGCTTCTGTGACGATTTCCTCTTCTTTTATTCCTCTCTTCACAACTGCGTTTACATTTGGTGTTCCCTTTTGTTCATTTATCTCCAAATCCATTTCTTGTTTTATTTCTTGAGTTTTGTTATCCTTCATTATTGCATAATAATTCACTAAAAGCAAATAATTTATTTACTACCTAAGAAGTATAAGTAGAAATATAAATAACTCAAGTTTACAAAAATTATTCTTAAACTGTAAAAAAGTAAAGTCATGTTACATAAAGTAGAAATAAGTAAAGTTAAGCATAATTAATGGAAAAACGTTTCTTTAATATATTAGTGGGTTATAAAACACAGAAAATAATAAAATTAATGTGAAAACAAAGCCATTAACATCATTTTAATTAATAGTTTGGGTTTATTACTTTCAAAAATACGATGTGAAATAAAAATCAACTTTTATATATTAACAATAATATACCTTTATATATTAACTTATAATGTTCCCAATTATTTGTTGCTGTTTATATTCGTAAAATATTTACTGAATTAAATGCAAATATAATAATTTCTATCTGATTTTATCTTAACCTTTACAATGAGCTGTCAAAATGAACGTCCTTGAGTTGCTGTCGAAATATAATAGTGACAGGGACCATTTTCAACCCTGAAAGTAGGGCTTTTCATAAATTCATCGAAGGGAAGTAAAAGACTAGGCATTCCTTTTGACATCAAAGATTACATTATTTTTTGATAACTACATTGATTAATATCTCCTATAATATAGCAGCTTATTAAAACATTATTGAATATTAGAAATCCTCATAACCATTTGTATAAATATATTTATGACGCGAATTAATCAAAAAATCATATGAAGCGTAAATGGCTTTTTAAATCTTTGATGACGACATGCATTTGTTTGTTAATATCGGCAAATAGAATTGTAATAAAAATGCGTAAGAAAAAGTAAGAAATATTTATTAAAACAATGTATTAAATAACAATTACATAAATAAACTTATGCAACACGAAAGAAAACACACCTATGCACTTTAATGTAAATATGTGTTTTTATGTCGTTTTAAATGCGATGAACGGCTAAACGTTTTTTTACATTCGCTGCAATAAAATGGATTAAAACCTAAATGTGTATTTTGATGTTGCTTTAAATCGAAAGAACGACTAAATGTTTTATTACATACTTCGCAAGGAAATGAATTTAAACCTAAATGTGTGTTTTTGTGTCCGTTTAAATGCCATGAACGACTGAACGTTTTACTACATTCATCGCAAGAAAAAGTACTTAAACCTAAATGTGTGTTTTTATGTCGTTTTAAACTTGAGGATTGACTAAACGTTTTACTACATTCATTATAAGAAAATGGTTTTAAACCTAAATGTATGTTTTTATGTTGTTTTAAATTGGATAAATTACTAAACGTTTTACTACATTCATCGCAAGAAAAAGTACTTAAACCTAAATGTGTGTTTTTATGTCGTTTTAAACTTGAGGATTGACTAAACGTTTTACTACATTCATTACAAGAAAATGGTTTTAAACCTAAATGTATGTTTTTATGTTGTTTTAAATGTGATAATTTACCAAACGTTTTACTACATTCATTACAAAAAAATGGTTTTAAACCTAAATGTATGTTTTTATGTTGTTTTAAATTAGATAATTTACCAAACGTTTTACTACATTCATTACAAGAAAATGGTTTCAAACCTAAATGTATGTTTTTATGTCGATTTAAAGTTGACGAGTCAGCAAATATTTTACTACATGTATTACAAGAATGTAGTTTCTTTGCGGAATGTACACGCAAATGTTTTCTGATTTCTGCCTTAGAGTCCAACAATTTGTTACATACATCACAAATATAAGGCTACAGGTTCGTATTCATTTCACTTTGAAGTTGTTGCTCTGGAACTTCAAGCTTTATGAAGTAATCATCTCGGGGTAAATGTGCAGCTTCATCTGAGTTATATTCTGGTTCTTCCTTGAATTCTGTTTTTATTTCATCACATAGCGCTGCTTCTTTGACAACTGGTTCCTCTATTTCTATTTTAATATTTTCAAAAACATTTCCTGTTGGTTCATTTAAACGCACATCAATTTCTCGCTTTATTTCTTGAAATTTTCTATTCCCCATTATTCTCCATTTTCACTATTAAAAAATATGAGCAATCCGTTAAAACAAATAAATCTAAAGTGCTTGAAAAATGAAAGTAACCATTTGAAATATTTAAGGTGAATAAGTGAGGTTAAGTTGAATATAGGTAAAAACTTAATTGTAATAAATTAGTACTCTATAAAACGTAAATTAAGTTCATGTGAAAATCAAGAGCAATTAATCATTTTGATCTTTAGGTTTATTTCTTCCGAAATAATAAATTAACAAAGTTTTTCATTTAAAAATTAAAATACCCTTATATATTAATTTATAATTTTCTCAAATATCAGTTGTTGTATTATATCTGGTGTTGATAGTTTTATGTTTTTAGAATATTAACTTAATAAGAACCAATAACTAATAATATTTATTTGATTTAGCTGTAAAAAGTTAACTTTAATATAAGAGGTATGTCAAGTTAAGGTCAGAGATAAACTGTCAATGGCTTAAATGCGTTTTTTGATCATGAAGGGTGTTTCCCATTGCCGGTTTTCAATTGCTTTTGGCGGATTTTATGGATTTCAATTTTTATTAAAGACTGATTTAAATTTGTTTTGTAGTAATGTAGTATTATTTCTCAAACGATTTGTTATTTATGTGTAAACCTTTCAATTAAATGGAGGTTCAAACACTCATTTTAAAAAGTAATGTTTGTGTATGTTCTATAGAGTCAATGAAATAAATAATTAATGCTTATATAGTATGCATGAATGGGCTAGTGTCCTATGTCTTAATTACTATAAAAATATACTAAATTGATATTGATAAAGTGGGATACATTTAACACCAGTTATTTGTTGAGTAGGTCAGTGCTGTGTTAATGTTTTGTAGCTGTTGGTAGTCGAATAATCAAGTAAAATCAAAGAAGAGTAAGTTTTTATTTTATTTAACCCTGTTACGGCTGACATAATATTGAAATTTGATTGTTCCATGAAATAGCTGTAAATAATATTTGATATTTTGATATATAAATACATATAGCAGAGATTTATGAGCTGTAAGTTTGGCAGCGGTTGTGCTATCACACGCACTTGGAATGTGTACAACGTTGAATCCCTTTAATAATTAAAGAGACAAAATGACTTTTTTAATTGTTAATATCTCTTAACATATAAGGAGTTCTAGTAACCCACTTTATCAATATATAGTACACTTTTATAGAAATTAAGACATAGGACACAAGCCCATTGCCTGGTTGATGAAAGAGGTCCCTGGTGGCGCAAATATAAATGAATTTGTCATAAAACAATAAATAATTTGTAATTTGACAAAAATGTTAAAATAAATAATGAATTTGGCAACATTTTGCTGCTTAAAGGAGCAAAATGCGTGTTCCAAAATTAACCAAATATTCTGGAAAGATTTTCTTTCAAAGAAGGAACAGAAAGTTGAATAGGGACAAAGGTAGAAAGTTCAAAATTGGAATATGTATGGTTGTTTAATGAAATAAAAAAGTAAATGACAGGGAAACCACTAATACATAATACTATTGATTTAATAAAATAGATTAAAATAAAATAATACAGTGTCTATATTTAAATATAAAACTTACAGTATAATTCGTTAAATAGTTTTTATAATATTTATTAAAGAATTTGTACATGTTGTTATGTGAGGGGCACATCTAAGCACTTGAATCTAAATGAGTTTTTTGATGTTGCTTTAAATATTCAGCTCGCGTAAAGCATTTATCGCATAAAGCGCAAGAAAACGGTTTTAAACCTAAATGTGTGTTTTTATGCCGTTTTAAATGCGGTTCTTGACTAAACGTTTTATCACATTCGTTGCAAGAAAACGGTTTTAAACCTAAATGTGTGTTTATATGTTGTTTTAAATGTGTTGAACGACTAAATGTTTTATTACATTCATCACAAGAAAATAGTTTCAAACCGGAATGTGTGTTCTTATGTAATTTTAAATGTCCTGATTGACTAAATGTTATATTACACTGATCGCAAGAAAATGGTTTTAAACCTAAATGTGTGTTTATATGTCGTTTTAAAATTGACGAATAAGCAAATATTTTACTACATGTATTACAAGAATGTAGCTTCTTTGCTGAATGTATACGCAAATGTTTTATGATTTCTGCCTTAGTGTCAAACAATTTGTGACATACATCACAGATATAAGGCTTCAGGTTCGTATTCATTTCACTTTGAAGTTGATCACTGTTCTGTGGAACTTCGAATTTAATGAAGTAACCATCTCGCGGTAAAAGTGCAGCTTCTTCTAAACCATCGTCTGGTTCTTCTTTAATTTCTGTTTTTATTTCATCACATAGCACTGCTTCTTTGACAACTGGTTCCTCTATTTCTATTTTAATATTTTCAAAAACATTTCCTGTGTACATTGGTTCATTTAAACGCACATCAATTTCTTGAAATTTTCTATTCTCCATTATAGTAAAACAGATTTTGAGTTTACTAAAAACAAAAAGAAATACATTTTCACTATTAAAAAATATGAGCAATCCGTTAAAACAAATAAATCTAAAGAGCTTGAAAAATGAAAGTAACCATTTGAAATATTTAAGGTGAATAAGTGAGGTTAAGTTGAATATAGGTAAAAACTTAATTGTAATAAATTTGTACTCTAAAACATAAATTAAGTTCATGTGAAAATCAAGAGCAATTAATCATTTTGATCTTTAAGTTTATTACTTCCGAAATAATAAACTAACAAAGTTTTTCATTTAAAAATTAAAAGTTGAAATACCTTCATATATTAATTTATAATTTTCTCAAATATCAGTTGTTGCATTATATCTGGTGTTGATGGTTTTATGTTTCTAGAATTTTAACTTAATAAGAACCAATAACTAATAATATTTATTTGATTTAGCTGTAAAAAGTTAACTTTAATCTAAGAGGTATGTCAAGTTAAGGTCAGAGATGCAAAGTAAGGTTTCTATAAATCAACTTACGTACTGCCAACATTAGACTAAAGGCCCTCTACACACTTGACTATCGGGTTTGAACCGAGCATGCCCGCTGATGTGGGCAACATCAGTATGACAACAGCAAATGTCGCTAAGCTCACATTTTAACCTTTAATGAGCTTATGTCCTCATTTTTTAGGTGTAGATTTTTCAATTGTTGATTAAAATTGATGTTAATAAATGTGTATTGGCGTGTCTATTTTATTAAATATCTAAATATTGACGGAGATATAGCAAATAAAAATTTGACTTGTAGTTTTAGCGCTTGAGATGTCGACCATTTGTATGACGTGATATGCATTTTAACGTCAGTTATTTGTTGATTAGGTCAGTGCTGTGGTAATGTTCTGTACCTGTTGGTAGTCGAAATTATCAAGTCAAATCAAAAAATAATAAGTTTTTATTTTATTTAACCCTGTTACAGCAGACATAATATTGAAATTTTACTGTTCCTTGAAATAGTTGTAAATAACATTTGATATATATACATATAGCAGAGATTTATGAGCTGTAAGGTTGGTAACCTGTAAACTTGTCAGAGTTTTGTCAGGAATAATATCTCTTTTACGCTCTGTTATATAAAAATATAGCAACTACCGATTGTGAGGTCACTTGCAGTTGGAATGTTGTACAACGTTGAATCCTTTTAATAATTAAAGAGACAAAATGACTTTTTTAATTGTTAATATCTCTTAACATATAAGGAGTTATTAAAAAATAATTGAACATTTGAGGTTCTAGTAACCCACTTTATCAATATATAGTACACTTTTATATAAATTAAGACATAGGACACAAGCCCATTACACGGAAGCTACAAGTGATTATTTTTCTTCTTATAGAACAGTCTATATCACTTACCAAACAACTACGCAGAATCTGTCAGTGATTTATTTCATCAATAATTTACAATGTCTCTCATTCCATTAAGGGTGGTTTTGTGAGCAACATTTACATGATCTTTATAATACTGAAAATTAATTTTTTAATTGTACGAAATTTCCCGTGCATGCACAAAATATTACGCCGTGTGTAGTAGTCGGCGGAAATTTTAATAGGTGTGAAACCTGACTTAAGCAGTGTTCGCAACCTTATTAAAAAGGTAATGTCTATCTTTAATTTGAATCTTTACTAACCTATTTTATAGTTTCTTTGTGTTAATTATATATAAATATTTTAAAATCCAATCATGCGGGAATTAAATACTTTTATAATTATTTATTTATCATATAAAATACAATACATGCTATTTGTATTTAAATCATCCATTTCTTAAAGGCCCAGCACACACTGGTTGTCAATATTCTAGGTTAGGTCGTTATCTGATGCATGCGATTAACAAAATGGGCTTGTGAAATATGACTTCATTTCTATAAATCTTTAAAAAAACGACCTCAAAACACATTGGTATGTAGTGGTAATTTATAGACCCCTATTTTGTACCCCTTCTGACAATTTTTCGAGCTCGCTTCAAAGTATGGTGTTTGTTTTGCTCTATATTTAAGTTCGGCTGATAATGGGCTTGTGTCCTCATTTTTTAGTGGTCGATTTTTCAATCGTTGTTTGAACTTGATGTTAATAAATGTGTATTGGCGTGTCTATTTTATTAAATATCTAAATGTTGACGGAGATATAGTAATTAAAAGTTTGAATTATAGTTTTAGCACTAGAAATGGTCGGCCATATTTGTATGACGTGAAATGCATTTTAACGTCAGTTATTTGTTGAGTAGGTCAGTGCTGTAGTAATGTTCTGCAGCTGTTGGTAGTCAAAATAATCAAGTCAAGTCAAAAAATAATAAGTTTTTATTTTATTTAACCCTGCTAAGGCAGACATAATATTGAAATTTGATTGTTCCTCGAAATAGCTGTAAATAATATTTGATATTTTGATATATAAATACATATAGCATAGATTTATGAGCTATAAGGTTGGTAACCTTACACAAGGATTGTGATATCACATGCACTTGGAATGTGTACAACGTTGAATCCCTTTAATAATTAAAGAGACAAAATGACTTTTTTAATTGTTAATATCTCTTAACATATAAGGAGTTATTAAAAAATAATTGGACATTTGAGGTTCTAGTAACCCACTTTATCAATGTATAGTACACTTTTATAGAAATTAAGACATAGGACACAAGCCCAGGAACACCTTTTGTTTTGAAATTTGTAAAAAAAACTACTTAATTTTTGTATGTTTATGCGGCTTTAATATAGTCAAGAGACTAATATCACTACTTAATATGCTTATAGCTCTTCTTATTAAGAAATAAACAATAATAATGGTTATAGCTATTATAGCTAAAATTTTAGATATTAAAAAACACTTTCAAAACATGTAGGTCACTGGAATTTGATAATCAGTATTTAAATGTTGATGTAAACGCGTTTTATTGACCCCACCAACAATGGAATGAGAAAGACTGTGAATTATTGATAAAATAAATTAGCTGTGATTCTTGCGTAGATGTATAAAAGATGAGTGACTGTACTACAAATGCTAAAATGATAACTTGTAGCTTACCTTCTCGGGTTTCACAATGAAATGTCATAAAATATACCTGTACATTTTATTTAATAAATTATATTATATGTAAAAATGCATTCAAGTTTTAATGTCAAATCTTGACAAGTTAACATGACATTCTTTTGGTGTAAGTATCAACTAATTCATTCTAACCTCATTTAAATATTTCTTATCAATCCATAATCGTGCAATCTTTATAATTTTGATGGTTTACCGATTCATTTCATGTATTTGGAAGTATAATAAATGTCTTTTGTGTTTTACAATGCTATATTCTATGTTATTATGCAATTTGATTGTTAACATATGTTATTGTAAACAATGCGTAATGTTATTTTGTTTGAATTATCAACTGTACGAATAGCAATACAAATATTACACTATAAATAAATTATTTCGGCATATCTAAGTACAAAAGAAAAAACAATCTGACAATGTTAAACAAGACATTTTAGATCCTTTATTCTTGTTTATTTTCATGTAGATTGTAAACAATTGCAATTATATTTTGCGGAGTACTGTTCCAGGTAATGAATGCAAGAAAAGAAAAGATCTTTATGATCTTTTGATATATAAGAAAGACAAAAGACGATAAAATTTAAGAAAAAATGCTATTTACAATACAAAAGTGACAGCTATATTCCCTTTCAATAGTTTATATTGAATAGATATATTCAATAGATATTTGTTTATGTAAAATTTATATAATATATTGATTAAAGCTGAATTTGTGTGTAAAATATAAATCTGAAGTTATAGTTTAAGATTGTTTTGATAATATTGGTTTTACTTTAATACATTTGAGATACTGTCATAAAATATCTTGAATAATGTTGTATATGCGTTGTTATAAACGAAAATGAAACATATAATAGATTACATCTTATTTATAGTTAAACTTCAATTTTGGTAATTATTCAATATAGCTACACCTTTGATTTGAATCTTATAAAAAAACTACTGCATTTTTGTGTTTTATGGCATTTGTTGTATACTAGAAACATGCACAAATCTTACGTAATATACATTATACCATTTTTTATTTAGGAAAAAACAATATTAATGGTTAAAGTTAAAATAATATGACATTGTTCTATATATAAATCAAAATGGCTTCATATTTCACATTTATTAGTCAACTTTAAGCATAAATTCTGTCTATTTTTTAATAAAAAATTATATAAGGTATATTACGTGTGATTTGTACATATTTTCACTATAATAAAAGCACCAGAAAATATACGAAAGTGCAATAGTTTTCTTTATAAGGTTCAAAACAAAAGGTGTACCTATATCGAATAATTACCGTTTTTGCTTCGAATCTCTCTAATATTTGCTGGTGATTTCCCAAAATGAGCTTGTGTCCTTTGTCTTAATTTCTATAAAAGTGTACTATATATTAATAAAGTGGGTTACTAGAACCTCAAATGTCCAATTATTTGTTAATAACTCCTTATATGTTAAGAGATATTAACAATTAAAAAAGTCATTTTGTCTCTTTAATTATTAAAGGGATTCAACGTTGTACACATTCCAAGTGCATGTGACATCACAATCCTTGTGTAAGGTTACCAACCTTACAGCACAAAAATCTCTGCTCTATGTATTTATATATCAAAATATCAAATATTATTTACAGCTATTTCAAGGAACAATAAAATTCCTAATAAAAATTAAATAATATAAAAACTTGTTATTCTTTGATTTGACTTGATTATTTCGACTACCAACAGCTACAAAACATTATCACATCACTGACCTACTCAAAAAATAACTCACGTTAAAATGCATTTCACGTCAAACAAATGGCCGACCATTTCTAGCGCTAAAACTACAATTCAAACTTTTAATTGCTATATCTCCGTCAATATTTAGATATTTAATAAAATAGACACGCCAATACACATTTATTAACATCAATTTCAATCAAAAATTGAAAAATCGAGCACTAAAAAATGAGGACACAAGCTCATTGTTGTTTAACGATTCGAATCTTGTTCCATCGAAATATTTTTCAGGGTTTGGTTGTAGTTTACTTTGATTGTATCAATAAGCAAAGATTTAGAGTGTATATCACAGGCGTAGTATGAGAAATATGCTAATGTTAAAGAAACAAATGCTTAGCTCAATCTTTTTATTATTTCAGTTTAGTTTCGTAAAAGAAACGTCAACAAACCGCAATGGATATTGATGTTATTTTTGATAGCGAACTGTTGGATAGCCGGGAAAATATAAACACAAAAATAAAACTGGAAGTTGAAGACTTGCATAATGGTGAAGAACTTATTAAAACAGAAATAAAAGAAGAACCTATCGAAAATATTCCATCTTCTAGTTCACAGCCTTTATATAACTTAGATGAAATTAAAGAAGAAGTTTTGCAATGGGTTTGCTGTGAAGTTTGCTCTGAAGTTTTTAGCAATGTCGAAGATTTAATGAAGCACGTGGAAGAAACTAGTGAATGTAAAGGTCGTGGAAATGATAAATTTGATCTTGATCTTCCAAAGAAGTCTAAAAAGAATAAGAAACGTAAGAAATCTAAAAAGAAGAAGAAGCCTGAAAATGAACGTTTTGATTGTTATACATGTAGCAGGTCGTTTCCTCAGAAAATTCGTTTGGTTATACATATGAGAATACATTTTGAAGAAAAACCTTTTTCCTGCAAAATATGCTATCAATCCTTCGCTCAAAAGAAAAGTTTACTTGCACATCAACAAAAACATACTGGAATTAAGAAATTTTCTTGTAGTGAATGTAAAAGTACATTTACTGAAAGAGGCAGTTTGCGAGCCCATCAGCGCTTACATTCAGGCATAAAACCTTTTTCGTGTGACACATCCGGAAAATCATTTACGGAAAATAGTTACCTGATAAGGCATTATCGGGTGCATACAGGAGAAACACCATATGCTTGCTCTGTCTGTGACAAAGCTTTCACTTTTCGAAGTAATTATGTTAAACACAAACGAACACATACTGGGGAGAAACCACATCGTTGTAAACTATGTAGCAAATCATTTAATGATGCAAATGTTTTAACTTCGCACATTCGAAGTCACACAGGAGAAAAGCCATATTCTTGTGAAATATGTCAGAAAACTTTCGGTCATAGTAATAGTTTACGAGATCATGTTCGTCGACATAATGGAGAAAAGCCATTTACTTGTAACCTTTGTCAGAAATCATTTTTAATGAAAAGATCCTTTCAGGTTCATATGCGCCGACATACAGGTGAAAGACCTTTTTATTGTCGTATTTGTAATAAGTCTTTTGTTTCGAAGGGTTGTTTAAGAATGCATGAGAAAACGCATACTGCAGATAAACCTTTTAAATGTGAAGTTTGTAACAAAGCATTCTTTACTAGAAGTAGTTTAGATGTACATTCTAGAATCCATACAGGAGTTAAACCGTACTCTTGTGATATGTGTGATAAAACATTTTCCCAGAATATTTCACTAGTTATACATAGGCGGAGGCATACAGGAGAGAAACCTCATTTTTGTGAATTATGTAACGAATCGTTTAGTCGAAAGGATGCGTTGAAAACGCATGTTATGAAACATTTAAAAAATAAACCAATTAAACCAAAAAAATAGATGTTATGCGTAAAGTGATTTTATCACGTTTAGGTCTATTCATTCACGATTAGTGAATGTAAAATATTAAATGTATTTTCCCATATTTGTCAAATAAAATTTGACACAATTATGATGGAGAATTGTTAAGAATTAATGTTAACTAGATGTTAATTGTTATTAAAGTATAGAAGTCCTCATCAAGATTCAAACTTTAAATATTGCCTCTTAAAATGTATTTTAAGATACAAGTAAAACTGAAATTTTATTCTATGTTAAGGTTTCTATTATAATTGTTTTTTTTACTTTTTCAAAAACTTAAATTTCTTTATGTTGATATCGTTGTGTTATTTGGTAATTAATTGGAATGAACTAATGTTGTTATATTTATAAAATTGTTTTAAATATTTTATGCAATTTTGTAATTGTCAGTTTATTAAAAAATGTTTGTCTATAACAATATTGTTTTATTGTATTTTATATTAATTTTTTATTACATTAATTGTGTGCCTTTCAGCTTTACAATCTATAGTATTACTAGAGTTTACCCCGTCGCAATGCGACGTCTTTTTAGTGTGTATGATTTGAATCCAATAAAATATATTTATATCATCATATATCATATTTAACTCTGTTTTTAAATTGAAATAATAAACTCGAACAATAATAAATTCATTTTTCATATAAATTGACTAAAAGAATATTTTTTTTCAATAATATATAAAATACTTTCAATTTATTCCTTATTTGACCAACTTTTTTTTTAAAAATTTGGGATTTTTTTTTCGATTCGTAAATCAAGTATCAAAATTAGCCCATATATCAAATTTCAACTTTCTAGTACAATTTTTACTTTCGGCAAAAACCGCCCCGTGCCCTCAAATACAATTTTTAAATTTAGAAATTTTTTTAGTTTAATTTTAGTTTAGTTTTTAACCAGGTCCTAATTTTCTCAACCACGCCCCCATTTCCAATTTATCAATTCCTAATTACAAAAAATGTTAAAATTGAACACCGTAATACACATACCAAATTTCAACTTTCTATCTTTTACGAATTAAAAGTTATAGAGCAAAAAGCAAAAAATTTTTTTTTAGTTTTTCCAAAATTACGGGTTTCCAGGAAATTTAGGGGAAAATTCGGGGACGCTAAAAGTCTTAGAAATTTTTTCTCTACGAAATAGCAAACTTTCAAAAACATTGAGGGAGCCGTTTTCATTCTACCATACGAATTTCAGCAACAAACAAACATATAAACATATAAATATACATACACTTGGAACATTATAATATAGGATATTTCCTAATACATTTAATTTTTATATGAATTCAACTTCAAGTATTCTAGACTTTTACTACTTCCAAAAGTACTTTCTGCTTCTTCTTTTCTTGACCTTATCTCACCATGTTCCCTACTCCTCCTTCATTCTCACCGTTTCCTGCTTCTTCTTCTTTCTTCAATTTACACCTGTAAAGTGGTTTTGCTTTTCTTGACGCCAGGTTTATTGCTCACCAGAGGTTTATAAACTATGTTCACAGGGGTTAACGAAAATTTTGAACACAATTTATTTAAATATAAAAGGTTGTACTCTTTTGATCTTTTACATCAACAGCTGCTGCGTTATTTCTAGCACACTATTTGGTCGATTCCTTCTCTCTTCCTGTTACTCTCTCTAATTTTTCTACTCTGTAATTCCCTCTCTTTCCTCCCGCCTTCACCCTTGACTATCATTATCATCCAAATCTTCCCTTTAATAACTGCACAGTCTTCTTTTCACTTTTTACTCTTTTCTCACATGAATACTTAATGTGTTCCAGCGTTTCTATTTCTTTCCCGCACATCCTTTGCTCTCTATTTTCCTAGTATATGCTGCCTTCTCTTCGTTTCCCAATCTAAATCTTACGATTAAATCTTATGTTCCTTGTGCCTTTCTCTCGTAACTCTCTCTCCAAAATCCTCTTGCATCTTTCATTATATTTTTTAACATTTGTAATTGAACGAAAGTTCAAATTATTAGAGTAGAGTATAATTCGTTAAATAGTTTTTATAATATTTATTAAAGAATTTGTACATATTGTTATGTGAGGGGCACATCTAAGCACTTGAACTTAATGAGTTTTTTGATGTTTCTTTAAATATTCAGCTCGCGTAAAGCATTTGATCGCATTCATCGCAAGAAAATGGTTTTACAACTAAATGTGTGTTCTTATGAGATTTTAAATTTGTTGATTGACTAAACGTTTTATCGCATTCATCGCAAGAAAATGGTTTTAAACCTAAATGTATGTTTTTATGTCGTTTTAAATTTGACAGATATTCAAATGTTTTATAACATATATTGCAAGAATGTAGTTCCTTTGCGGAATGTACACGCAAATGTTTTATGATTTCTGCCTTAGTGTCAAACAATTTGTGACATACATCACAGATATAAGGCTTCAGGTTCGTATTCATATCACTTTGAAGTTGATCACTGTTCTGTGGATCAGCGAGATTTTCAGCTGGAACTTCGAATTTAATAAAGTAACCATCTCGCGGTAAAAGTGCAGCTTCTTCTGAACCATCGTCTGATCCTTCTTTAATTTCTGTTTTTATTTCATCACATAGCGCTGCTTCTTTGACAACTGGTTCCTCTATTTCTATTTTAATATTTTCAAAAACATTTTCTGTGTACATTGGTTCATTTAAACGCACATCAATTTCTCGTTTTATTTCTTGAAATTTTCTATTCTCCATTATAGTAAAACAGATTTTGAGTTTACTAAAAACAAAAAGAAATACATTTTCACTATTAAAAAATATGAGCAATCCGTTAAAACAAATAAATCTAAAGTGCTTGGAAAATGAAAGTAACCATTTGAAATATTTAAGGTGAATAAGTGAGGTTAAGTTGAATATAGGTAAAACCTTAATTGTAATAAATTAGTACTCTATAAAACATAAATTAAGTTTATGTGAAAATCAAGAGCAATTAATCATTTTGATCTTTAGGTTTATTACTCCCGAAATAATAAACTAACAAAGTTTTTTATTTAAAAATTAAAAGTTGAAATACCTTTATATATTAATTTATAATTTTCTCAAATATCAGTTGTTGTATTATATCTGGTGTTGATGGTTTTCTGTTTCTAGAATTTTAACTTAATAAGAACCAAATACTAATAATATTTATTTGATTTAGCTGTAAAAAGTTAACTTTAATCTAAGAGATATGTCAAGTTAAGGTCAGAGATAAACTGTCAATGGCTTAAATGCGTTTTTTGATCATGAAGGGTGTTTCCCATTGCCGGTTTTCAATTGTTTTTGGCGGGTTTTATGAATTTCAATTTTTACTAAAGACTGATTTAAATTTGTTTTGTAGTAATGTAGTATTATTTCTCAAACGATTTGTTAATTTATGTGTAAAACTTTCAATTAAATGGAGGTTCAAACACTCATTTTAAAAAGTAATGTTTGTGTATGTTCTATAGAGTCAATGAAATAAATAATTAATGCTTATATAGTATGCATGAATGGGCTAGTGTCCTATGTCTTAATTTCTATAAAAATATGCTAAATATTGATAAAGTGGGTTACTAGAACCTTAAATGTCCAATTATTTTTTAATAACTACTTATATGTTAAGAGATATTAACAATTAAAAAAGTAATTCTGTCTCTTTAATTATTAAAGGGATTCAAAGTTGTACACATTCCAAATGCATATCACTGTTTCAAGGAACAATCAAATTACAATATTATGTCTGTCTAAGCAGGGTTAAATAAAATAAAAACTTATTATTCTTTGACTTGACTTGATTATTTAGACTACCAACAGCTACCATTACCATAGCACTGACCTACTCAACAAATAACTGACGTTAAAATACATTTCACGTCATACAAATATGCCCGACCATTTCTAGCGCTAAAACTACAATTTAAACTTTTAATTGCTATATCTCCGTCAATATTTAAATATTTAATAAAATAGACACGCCAATACACATTTATTAACATTAATTTCAATCAACAATTGAAAAATCGACCACTAAAAAATGAGGACACTAGCCCATTTCAAAAAGTGATCGTTCAAAAGAAAGTTGAAATAGATGCAAATGTTTAATAAAGTAAAAAAGTAATTTGCAATTACGAATTATTTTATTAACTTTAAATTAAATAACAGTAGCAATTCGACAAAGAAACAACAAATCTTTTAAATTATTTATTTAATACAATAGATTAAAGTAAACTAAATAAATTTCATAGAGTATAATTCGTTACATAGTTTTTAAAATATTTATTACAAATCTGTACATAGTAAAACTGCTGCAAACATAAAATACAATTAGGTGAGCGACAAAACTAAGCACTTGAACTTAATGAGTTTTTTGATGTTTCTTTAAATATTCAGCTCGCGCAAAGCATTTATCACATTGATCGCAAGAAAATGGCTTTAAACCTGTATGTGTATTTTTATGAGATTTTAAATGTGATGATTGTCTAAACGTTTTACCACATTCGTCACAAGAAAATGGCTTTAAACCTGTATGTGTATTTTTATGAGATTTTAAATGTGATGATTGTCTAAACGTTTTACCACATTCATCACAAGAAAATGGTTTTAAACCTAAATGTGTGTTTTATGATGTTTTAAACTTGAGGATTGACTAAACGTCTTATTACAAACGTCGCAAGAAAAAGAACTTAAACCTAAATGTGTGTCTTTATGTAATTTTAAATTCCAAGATAAACTGAACGTTTTATCACATTCATCGCAAGAAAATGGTTTTATACCTAAGTGTGTGTTTTTATGTCGTTTTAAATATGATGATTGACTAAACGTCTTATTACAAACGTCGCAAGAAAATGGTTTTAAACCTAAGTGTGTGTTTTTATGTCGTTCTAAATTCCAAGATAAACTGAACGTTTTATCACATTCATCGCAAGAAAATGGTTTTATACCTAAGTGTGTGTTTTTATGTCGTTTTAAATATGATGATTGACTAAACGTCTTATTACAAACGTCGCAAGAAAAAGAACTTAAACCTAAATGTGTGTCTTTATGTAATTTTAAATTCCAAGATAAACTGAACGTTTTATCACATTCATCGCAAGAAAATGGTTTTAAACCTAAATGTGTGTTTTTATGTCGTTTTAAATTTGAGGATTCACTAAACGCTTTATCGCATTCATCGCAAGAAAATGGTTTTAAACCTAAATGTGTGTTTTTATGTCGTTTTAATTCTGATAATTTACCAAACGTTTTACTACATTCATTACAAGAAAATGGTTTTAATCCTAAATGTGTGTTTTTATGATGTTTTAAAGTTGACGAGTCAGCAAATATTTTACTACATGTATTACAAGAATGTAGTTTCTTTGCTGAATGTACACGCAAATGTTTTCTGATTTCTGCCTTAGAGTCCAACAATTTGTGACATACATCACAGATATAAGGCTTCAGGTTCGTATTCATTTCACTTTGAAGTTGACCACTGTTTTGTGGAACTTCGAATTTAATGAAGTAACCATCTCGCGGTAAAAGTGCAGCTTCTTCTGAACCATCGTCTGATTCTTCTTTAATTTCTGTTTTTATTTCATCACATAGCACTGCTTCTTTGACAACTGGTTCCTCTATTTCTATTTTAATATTTTCAAAAACATTTTCTGTGTACATTGGTTCATTTAAACGCACATCAATTTCTCGCTTTATTTCTTGAAATTTTCTATTCTCCATTATAGTAAAACAGTTTTTCAGTTTACTAAAAACAAAAAGAAATACATTTTCACTATTAAAAAATATGAGCAATCCGTTAAAACAAATAAATCTAAAGAGCTTGAAAAATGAAAATAACCATTTGAAATATTTAAGGTGAATAAGTGAGGTTAAGTTGAATACAGGTAAAAACTTAATTGTAATAAATTAGTACTCTATAAAACATAAATTAAGTTCATGTGAAAATCAAGAGCAATTAATCATTTTGATCTTTAGGTTTATTACTTCCGAAATAATAAACTAACAAAGTTTTTCATTTAAAAATTAAAAGTTAAAATACCTTCATATATTAATTTATAATTTTCTCAAATATCAGTTGTTGTATTATATCTGGTGTTGATGGTTTTATGTTTCTAGAATTTTAACTTAATAAGAACCAAATATTAATAATATTTATTTGATTTAGCTGTAAAAAGTTAACTTTAATCTAAGAAGTATGTCAAGTTAAGGTCAGAGATAAACTGTCAATGACTTATATGCGTTTTTTGATCGTGAAGGCTGTTTCCCATTGCCGGTTTTCAATTGCTTTTAGCGGGTTTTATGAATTTCAATTTTTACTAAAGACTGATTTAAAATTGTTTTGTAGTAATGTAGTATTATTTCTCAAACGATTTGTTATTTATGTGTAAACCTTTCAATTAAATGGAGGTTCAAACACTCATTTTAAAAAGTAATGTTTGTCTATGTTCTATATAGTCAATGAAATAAATAATTAATGCTTATATAGTATGCATGAATGGGCTAGTGTCCTATGTCTTAATTTTTATAAAAATATGCTAAATATTGATAAAGTGGGTTACTAGAACCTTAAATGTCCAATTATTTTTTAATAACTACTTATATGTTAAGAGATATTAACAATTAAAAAAGTAATTCTGTCTCTTTAATTATTAAAGGGATTCAAAGTTGTACACATTCCAAATGCATATGACATCACAACCGCTGCCAACCTTACAGCTCATAAATCTCTGCTATATGTATTTATATATCAAAATATCAATATATTATTTACAGCTGTTTCAAGGAACAATCAAATTACAATATTATGTCTGTCTAAGCAGGGTTAAATAAAATAAAAACTTATTATTCTTTGACTTGACTTGATTATTTCGACTACCAACAGCTACCATTACCACAGTACTGAACTACTCAACAAATAACTGACGTTAAAATGCATTTCACGTCATACAAATATGGCCGACCTTTTCTAGCGCTAAAACTACAATTCAAACTTTTAATTGCTATATCTCCGTCAATATTTAGATATTTAATAAAATAGACACGCCAATAGACAAGCCCATTTCAAAAAGTGATCGTTCAAAAGAAAGTTGAAATAGATGCAAATGTTTAATAAAGTAAAAAAGTAATTTGCAATTACGAATTATTTTATTAACTTTAAATTAAATAACAGTAGCAATTCGACAAAGAAACAACAAATCTTTTAAATTATTTATTTAATACAATAGATTAAAGTAAACTAAATAAATTTCATAGAGTATAATTCGTTACATAGTTTTTAAAATATTTATTACAAATCTGTACATAGTAAAACTGCTGCAAACATAAAATACAATTAGGTGAGGGACAAAACTAAGCACTTGAACTTAATGAGTTTTTTGATGTTTCTTTAAATATTCAGCAAGCGCAAAGCATTTATCACATTGATCGCAAGAAAATGGCTTTAAACCTGTATGTGTGTTTTTATGTCGTTTTAAATGTGATGATTGTCTAAACGTTTTGCCACATTCGTCACAAGAAAATGGTTTTAAAATTAAATGTGTGTTTTTATGTAGTTTTAAACTTGAGGATTGACTAAACGCTTTATTACATTCATCACAAGAAAATGGCTTTAAACCTGTATGTGTATTTTTATGAGATTTTAAATGTGTTGATTGTCTAAACGTTTTACCACATTCGTCACAAGAAAATGGCTTTAAACCTGTATGTGTATTTTTATGAGATTTTAAATGTGATGATTGTCTAAACGTTTTACTACATTCATTACAAGAAAATGGTTTTAAACCTAAATGTGTGTTTTTATGATGTTTTAAACTTGAGGATTGACTAAACGTTTTACTACATTCATTACAAGAAAATGGTTTTAAACCTAAATGTATGTTTTTATGTCGATTTAAAGTTGATGAGTCAGCAAATATTTTACTACATGTATTACAAGAATGTAGTTTCTTTGCGGAATGTACACGCAAATGTTTTATGATTTCTGCCTTAGTGTCAAACAATTTGTGACATACATCACAGATATAAGGCTTAAGGTTCGTATTCATATCACTTTGAAGTTGTTGCTCTGGAACTTCAAGCTTTATGAAGTAATCATCTCGGGGTAGATGTGCAGCTTCATCTGAGTTGTATTCTGGTTCTTCTTTAAATTCTGTTTTTATTTCATCACATAGCGCTGCTTCTTTGACAACTGGTTCCTCTATTTCTATTTTAATATTTTCAAAAACATTTCCTGTTGGTTCATTTAAACGCACATCAATTTCTCGTTTTATTTCTTGAAATTTTCTATTCTCCATTATAGTAAAACAGTTTTTCAGTTTACTAAAAACAAAAAGAAATACATTTTCACTATTAAAAAATATGAGCAATCCGTTAAAACAAATAAATCTAAAGTGCTTGAAAAATGAAAGTAACCATTTGAAATATTTAAGGTGAATAAGTGAGGTTAAGTTGAATATAGGTAAAAACTTAATTGTAATAAATTAGTACTCTATAAAACATAAATTAAGTTCATGTGAAAATCAAGAGCAATTAATCATTTTGATCTTTAGGTTTATTTCTTCCGAAATAATAAATTAACAAAGTTTTTCATTTAAAAATTAAAATACCCTTATATATTAATTTATAATTTTCTCAAATATCAGTTGTTGTATTAAATCTGGTGTTGATAGTTTTATGTTTTTAGAATATTAACTTAATAAGAACCAAATACTAATAATATTTATTTGATTTAGCTGTAAAAAGTTAACTTTAATCTAAGAGGTATGTCAAGTTAAGGTCAGAGATAAACTGTCAATGGCTTAAATGCGTTTTTTGATCATGAAGGGTGTTTCCCATTGCCGGTTTTCAATTGTTTTTGGCGGGTTTTATGAATTTCAATTTTTACTAAAGACTGATTTAAATTTGTTTTGTAGTAATGTAGTATTATTTCTCAAACGATTTGTTATTTATGTGTAAACCTTTCAATGAAATGGAGGTTCAAACACTCATTTTAAAAAGTAATGTTTGTGTATGTTCTATAGAGTCAATGAAATAAATAATTAATGCTTATATAGTATGCATGAATGGGCTTGTGTCCTATGTCTTAATTACTATAAAAATATACTAAATATTGATAAAGTGGGATACATTTAACACCAGTTATTTGTTGAGTAGGTCAGTGCTATGGTAATGTTTTGGTAGCTGTTGGTAGTCGAATAATCAAGTAAAATCAAAGAAGAGTAAGTTTTTATTTTATTTAACCCTGTTAAGGCAGACATAATATTGAAATTTGATTGTTCCATGAAATAGCTGTAAATAATATTTGATATATAAATACATATAGCAGAGAATTATGAGCTGTAAGTTTGGCAGCGGTTGTGATATCACACGCACTTGGAATGTGTACAACGTTGAATCACTTTAATAATTCAAGAGACAAAATGACTTTTTTAATTGTTAATATCTCTTAACATATAAGGAGTATAAGGAAATAATTGAACATTTGAGGTTCTAGTAACCCACTTTATCAATATAAAGTACACATTTATTGAAATTAAGACATAGGACACAAGTCCATTGTGTCCAGCTGTAATCTGGTTGATGAAAGAGGTCTCTGGTGGCGCAAATATAAATGAATTTGATATAAAACAATAAATAATTTGTAATTTGACAAAAATGTTAAAATAAATAATGAATTTGGCAACATTTTGCTGCTTAAAGGAGCAAAATGCGTGTTCCAAAATTAACCAAATATTCTGGAAAGATTTTATTTCAAAATAGAAACAGAAAGTTGAATTGGGAAAAAGGTAGAAAGTTCAAAATTGGAATATGTATGGTTGTTTAATGAAATAAAAAAGTAAATGACAGGGAAACCACTAATACAAAATACTATTGATTTAATAAAATAGATTAAAATAAAATAATACAGTGTCTATATTTAAATATAAAACTTACAGTATAATTCGTTAAATAGTTTTTATAATATTTATTAAAAAAATTGTACATATTGTTAGGTGAAGAAGACACTTAAATCTAAATGAGTTTTTTGATGTTGCTTTAATTTTTTTAGTTTAATTTTAGTTTAGTTTTTAGCCAGGTCCTCTAATTTTCTCAACCACGCCCCCATTTCCAATTTATCAATTCCTAATTTCAAAAAATGTTAAAATTGAACACCGTAATACACATGCCAAATTTCAACTTTCTATCTCTTACGAATTAAAAGTTATAGACCAAAAAGTAAAAATTTTTTTTTTAGTTTTTCCAAAATTACGGGTTTTCAGGAAATTTAGGGGAAAATTCGGGGACGCTAAAAGTCTTAGAAATTTTTTCTCTACGAAATAGCAAACTTTCAAAAACATTGAGGGAGCCGTTTTCATTCTACCATACGAATTTCAGCAACAAACAAACATATAAACATATAAATATACATACACTTGGAACATTATAATATAGAATATTTCCTAATACATTTAATTTTTATATGAATTCAACTTCAAGTATTCTAGACTTTTACTACTTCCAAAAGTACTTTCTGCTTCTTCTTTTCTTGACCTTATCTCACCATGTTCCCTACTCCTCCTTCATTCTCACCGTTTCCTGCTTCTTCTTCTTTCTTCAATTTACACCTGTAAAGTGGTTTTGCTTTTCTTGACGCCAGGTTTATTGCTCAGCAGAGGTTTATAAACTATGTTCACAGGGGTTAACGAAAATATTGAACACGATTTATTTAAATATAAAAGGTTGTACTCTTTTGATCTTTTACATCAACAGCTGCTGCGTTATTTCTAACACATTATTTGGTCGATTCCTTCTCTCTTCCTGTTACTCTCTCTAATTTTTCTAGTCTGTAATTCCCTCTCTTTCCTCCCGCCTTCACCCTTGACTATCATTGTCATCCAAATCTTCCCTTTAATAACTGCACAGTCTTCTTTTCACTTTTTACTCTTTTCTCACATGAATACTTAATGTGTTCCAGCGTTTCTATTTCTTTCCTGCACATCCTTTGCTCTCTATTTTCCTGCTATATGCTGCCTTCTCTTCGTTTCCCAATCTAAATATTACGATTAAATCTTATGTTCCTTGGGCCTTTCTCTCGTAACTCTCTCTCCAAAATCCTCTTGCATCTTTCATTATATTTTTTAACATTTGTAATTGAACGAAAGTTCAAATTATTAGAGTAGAGTATAATTCATTAAATAGTTTTTATAATATTTATTAAAGAATTTGTACATATTGTTATGTGAGGGGCACATCTAAGCACTTGAATCTAAATGAGTTTTTTGATGTTTCTTTAAAGATTCAGCTCGCGTAAAGCACTTATCACATTCATCGCAAGAAAATGGTTTCAAACCTAAATGTGTGTTTTTATGTCGTTTTAATTCTGATAAATTACCAAACGTTTTACTACATTCATTACAAGAAAATGGTTTTAAACCTAAATGTGTGTTTTTATGATATTTTAAACTTGAGGATTGACTAAACGTCTTATTACAAACGTCGCAAGAAAATGGTTTCAAACCTAAATGTATGTTTTTATGTCGTTTTAAAGTTGACGAATTAGCAAATATTTTACTACATGTATTACAAGAATGTAGTTTCTTTGCTGAATGTACACGCAAATGTTTTCTGATTTCTGCCTTAGTGTCAAACAATTTGTTACATACATCACAGATATAAGGCTTTAGGTTCGTATTCATTTCACTTTGAAGTTGATCACTGTTTTGTGGATCAGCGAGATTTTCAGCTGGAACTTCGAATTTAATGAAGTAATCATCTCGCGGTAAAAGTGCAGCTTCTTCTGAACCATCGTCTGATTCTTCTTTAATTTCTGTTTTTATTTCATCACATAGCGCTGCTTCTTTGACAACTGGTTCCTCTATTTCTATTTTAATATTTTCAAAAACATTTCCTGTTGGTTCATTTAAACGCACATCAATTTCTCGTTTTATTTCTTGAAATTTTCTATTCTCCATTATAGTAAAACAGTTTTTCAGTTTACTAAAAACAAAAAGAAATACATTTTCACTATTAAAAAATATGAGCAATCCGTTAAAACAAATAAATCTAAAGTGCTTGGAAAATGAAAGTAACCATTTGAAATATTTAAGGTGAATAAGTGAGGTTAAGTTGAATACAGGTAAAAACTTAATTGTAATAAATTAGTACTCTATAAAGCATAAATTAAGTTCATGTAAAAATCAAGAGCAATTAATCATTTTGATCTTTAGGTTTATTACTTCCGAAATAATAAACTAACAAAGTTTTTCATTTAAAAATTAAAAGTTAAAATACCCTTATATATTAATTTATAATTTTCTCAAATATCAGTTGTTGTATTATATCTGGTGTTGATAGTTTTATGTTTTTAGAATATTAACTTAATAAGAACCAATAACTAATAATATTTATTTGATTTAGCTGTAAAAAGTTAACTTTAATCTAAGAGGTATGTCAAGTTAAGGTCAGAGATAAACTGTCAATGGCTTAAATGCGTTTTTTGATCATGAAGGGTGTTTCCCATTGCCGGTTTTCAATTGTTTTTGGCGGGTTTTATGAATTTCAATTTTTACTAAAGACTGATTTAAACTTGTTTTGTAGTAATGTAGTATTATTTCTCAAACGATTTGTTAATTTATGTGTAAACCTTTCAATGAAATGGAGGTTCAAACACTCATTTTAAAAAGTAATGTTTTGTATGTTCTATAGAGTCAATGAAATAAATAATTAATGCTTATATAGTATGCATGAATGGGCTTGTGTCCTATGTCTTAATTTCTATAAAAATATACTAAATTGATATTGATAAAGTGGGATACATTTAACACCAGTTATTTGTTGAGTAGGTCAGTGCTGTGTTAATGTTTTGTAGCTGTTGGTAGTCGAATAATCAAGTAAAATCAAAGAAGAGTAAGTTTTTATTTTATTTAACCCTGTTACGGCTGACATAATATTGAAATTTGATTGTTCCATGAAATAGCTGTAAATAATATTTGATATATAAATACATATAGCAGAGATTTATGAGCTGTAAGTTTGGCAGCGGTTGTGATATCACATGCACTTGGAATGTGTACAACGTTGAATCACTTTAATAATTAAAGAGACAAAATGACTTTTTTAATTGTTAATATCGCCTAACATATAAGGAGTATAAGGACATAATTGAACATTTAAGGTTCTAGTAACCCACTTTATCAATATATAGTACACTTTAATAGAAATTAAGACATAGGACACAAGCCTATTGTCTGGTTGATGAAAGAGGTCCCTGGTGACGCAAATATAAATGAATTTGTCACAAAACAATAAATAATTTGTAATTTGACAAAAATGTTAAAACTATTTGCTGCTTAAAAGAGCAAAATGTGTGTTCCAAAATTAACCAGTCGCCCTGGATGACTTACTGATGGGGCACAACATGAGTGTGTGGTTCACGTCTTAATGATGAAAGAACATCCTGGAAAGAATTTGTTTCAAAAAAGGAACAGAAAGTTGAATAGGGACAAAGGTAGAAAGTTCAAAATTGGAATATGTATGGTTGTTTAATGAAATAAAAAAGTAAATGACAGGGAAACCACTAATACATAATACTATTGATTTAATAAAATAGATTAAAATAAAATAATACAGTGTCTATATTTAAATATAAAACTTACAGTATAATTCGTTAAATAGTTTTTATAATATTTATTAAAGAATTTGTACATGTTGTTATGTGAGGGGCACATCTAAGCACTTGAATCTAAATGAGTTTTTTGATGTTTCTTTAAATATTCAGCTCGTGTAAAGCATTTTTCACATAAAGCGCAAGAAAACGGTTTTAAACCTAAATGTGCATTTCGATGCAATTTTAAATGCGATGATTGACTAAACGTTTTATCGCATACATCGCAAGAAAATGGTTTTAAAGCTAAATGTGTGTTTTTATGTAGTTTTAAATGCGAAGATTGACTAAACGTCTTATTACATTCGTTACAAGAAAATGGTTTCAAACCGGAATGTGTGTTTTTATGTCGTTTTAAATGTGTTGACCGACTAAATGTTTTATTACATTCATCACAAGAAAATGGTTTTAAACCTAAATGTGTGTTTTTATGTAGTTTTAAATTCCATGATTGACTAAACGTTTTATTACATTCATCACAAGAAAATAGTTTCAAACCGGAATGTGTGTTCTTATGTAATTTTAAATGTCCTGATTGACTAAATGTTTTATCACATTGATCGCAAGAGAATGGCTTAAAACCTAAATGTGTACTTGCATGTTGTTTTAAATGCGATGATTGACTAAACGTTTTGCTACATTCGCCGCAAGAAAAGCGTTTTAAACCTGAACCTTTGTTTTTTTGTAATTTCAAATTTGATATATTTTTTTCTGAATGTACCCGCAAATGTTTGATAATTTCTGTTTCATTACCAAACAATTTGTTACATACTTCACAGATATAAGGCTTCAAGTTTGTATTAATTTCATTTGGTAGCGGTTCAGCGATATTTTCAACTTGAACTTCGAACTCAATAATGTGCTCAGTTTGCCGCGGTAAAATTTCAGCTTTCTCTACATTATCGAATGGCTCATCTTTAATTTCTGTTTTTATTTCATCGCAGGATTCTATTTCTTTGACGAAATGCTCCTCTTTTATTTCGCTCTTGATATCTTCGTTTACTTTTGATATTTCCATTTGTTCACTATAAACAAAAATTAGTTTATCACTATAAAAAAATATGAGCTTGTGACATAAAGAAGTAAGGTTAAGATGAACAAAACTTCTTTGCCATAAATTAGTAGGTTACGAAATATGGTAATTATTAAATACAGCTATACACTTTTGTTTTTCACTTTGTAAAAAAACTACTGCATTTTTATATGTTTTATTATGCTTATTGAATTCTCAAAACATGTCAAATTGACTACGTAATAATTATTTTACCACTTTTAATTAATAAATAGGAGATATTGAGGGGTTAAAGTTGACCAAAAAATGTGACTAGCTGACTAGTGAAAAAAGTGTATAGCAGTATTTAATAATTACCCGAAATATAAAGAAAATAAATAAAGATAATATAAAAAGCATGATTCAAGTTATTAAGGCTACTTTATCATTTTTATTCATGTACTCCCAAAATATGACGTAGTACGACAGGTTTGTTCCATAAAAATTGATTTAAAAATAAAATGTTAATATACATTTACATATTAGATAACACTACTCTCAAATACCTGGTGTTGTTAAACATTAACTAAAAAAATGCAAATACAATTATTTATATATAAATTTCTCTCAAACTTTTAGATGAGTTGGAAGTATTGGGGCGTATGTTGATATGGCACCTTTAGCAAAAATCAGCTCTTTCCTATTACTCTGTCGATAACAATGGTCGCCGGTTCTGTTGGTTGATTACTTTACTAAGAGATGGGCTTGTGTCTATGGCTTAATTTCTATAAAAGTGTACTATATATTTTTAATTAGTTACTAAACCGCAAATGTCCAATTATTTGTTGATAACTTCTTATATGTTAGATAGAGATATTTACAATTAAAAAAGTAATTTTGTCTCTTTAATTATTAAAGGGATTCAACGTTGGAGAACATTCCAAGACATGTGTCCTCACATCCGCTATGTTGCTATCTCCTTAATACAACAGAGCATAAAAGAGATAGCATATTCATGACAAAACTATGACAAGTTTACAGTTACCAACCTTACAGCTCATAAATCTCTGCTATATTTATTTATATATCAAAATATCAAATAATATTTATAGCTGTTTCAAGGAATAATTAAGTTTCAATATTATGTCTGCCGTAACAGGGTTAAATAATATACAAACTTATTATTCTTTGACTTGACTTGATTATTTCGACTACCAACAGCTACAAAACATTACCACAACACTGACCTACTCAACAAATAACTGACGTTAAAATGCATTTCACGTCATACAAATATGGCCGACCATTTCTAGCGCTGAAACTACAATTCAAACTTTTAATTGCTATATCTCCGTCAACATTTAGATATTTAATAAAGTAGACACGCCAATACACATTTATTAACATCAATTTCAATCAACAATTGAATAATCGAACACTAAAAATGAGGACACAAGCCCATTGTCGAAACTACTTGGCACGTTGTTCAAATATTTTGGAAAAGAGAAAAATCTAGTAATGCACAAATGTTGCAGCTAGGGATTGTCAGACAATAGCCAAAT
Source organism: Panorpa germanica (assembly GCA_963678705.1). Lineage (NCBI taxonomy): Eukaryota > Metazoa > Arthropoda > Insecta > Mecoptera > Panorpidae > Panorpa > Panorpa germanica. The sequence continues at coordinate 22,392,840 of OY783208.1, read as the reverse complement.
TAAGGGATCTTAAGAAACTAGGTCCTTTAACAGTCAGTTCTATTCCAGATATGTCCAGGATTTGCAACGTTGCACAATGAGGTGCGATGGCAAATACGATTAACTTCGTCATGGATTTGCCGACATTTGTTAGATTCGTTAGTTTCAATTCTTTTAAGTCCGTACATTGAATTATATTTTCTAATGAGACGTCTATGACATAAATCGTAAAGTTCCAATGTGAATTTACGAAACGAAACGAAAATTACATTTAAGTACGAGGCGTGTTTTTTAAGTAAGTACCGTTTTGGAATTAAAGACGTGCAAAGATATCGCAATAATTATATTTTTACATGAAAGCCTGTACCTTAATCTACTTTTCTACATAATTTCCGTGAATATTGAGGCACTTGTCATAACGTGGCACCAGTTTTTGAATACCCTCCTCATAAAATTCTGCCGCCTGACTTGTTAACCACTGTATCACAACTGTTTTGACTTCGTTATCGTCTTGCGGTGCGGTGCGGCCATCTTTAAATGCTCTCACCCATTTCCTTACCATTCCATCACTCATAATGTTTTGTCCGTAAACTTCACAGATCTCACGATGAATATCGATCGGTTTTACGCCTTTAGCACTAAGAAATCGTATAACAGCCCGTACTTCACAATCGGCGGGAATCACGATTGTCGGAGGCATCTTAAACACTCAGTAAACAACGTATACAATGAAGAATCAGACTGTAATGGCGTCAGTGCGTAGACAAGAGATGTAGGTAACCAGCGCGCATGCGCGGAACGCCGACCGTAGCGCTGCAAAGGCGGAATCGCAAAACGGTACTTACTTAAAAAACATGCCTCGTATCATTCCCAACCACTGTTTTAAATCTAAATTGTATAGCATATAAGCCTTGTTCTTAGAACCTTACAAGGACCATTATTAATTAATTATATACTAAATTATTACATAGTGCAAAATTTGAACTTTTTCCAAAGTTCTCTACCGGACCCCCCACTTTTCTTGATGCATCTTTATGAATTTTTTAATTTTGTAATATGTTCAATAGCGTAATACACTATTTCCAGTTTTTCTCCTGTTTTTCCAAAATTATGGAACTCCAAAAGTTTTAGAATTTTTTTCTTTACGAAATAGCCCATTTTCAAGAAAATGCTCGGAGCCGTTTTCGAAAAGCCATACAAAATTCGTACCAAATATATAAATAAATAAGAATATAAGAATATAAACATACACTTGGAACATTATAAAATAGGATTTTATATTTAAAGATAACGTTTATTTTTATAGTCGTGTTTTTTTTATAATTTATTTATTTATACTCGTATACTGAAACACAATATATTTTTTATTCATATATTTATAATATTTATTTTACGGAGAGAGAGTTTGTGAAAGATTTTAATTTTCTTCTGATCAGCATCCGCGCTGTTTTAAGGGCGTTCCATTTAAAGTTGCGGTACCAGGACATTGTGCTCCAATCATCAACAGCCGTATCATGGTACACACTGTTCAAATTGCTGCAAGTAAAACACAACGTTAGAATAGTACCAACACAAAAATTCTAAAGGTGAACATAAATGGATCAGGGTTACCAACTGACAACAACTGAATGTTGCCATGAACTATGCACTGAAATATATTTTAGTCAATTCACTGAAAATCATAAATAACAAAAAACTAAATCCGCAACAAAGCGATGGGAGTTTCATTGGGTTGCTGCATATTTTTTAAATTTCATCTAACAAAACTAATTTTAATTTGGCAACCCTACACTCTAGAGGACCGTCACATCACGCGTCACGTGACGCAGACGCAGGTGGAGATACTTACCTGTAACCACAATGATTGTACCACCAGGCTCCTTGCCGCTCCTGAGCACAGTGACCGTTTGTCCATTCGTCCTGATCGTTATCAAACGTAGAGAACTTCATTCCGTTCAGTTTGTCGTAGCTGTAGGCGGATGGTGTGTACATTGAGTCGCCTGAAACAATAACAAGAACACTGCGGTACAAACAAATCAACAACAGGACACACACATTGGAGAAGAACGACTTTAACAAATTTTGTCTTTGGACAAACCGTGTTTCGTCTTTCTTGTTGAAAAGTATTTTGTTGTCCTTAATTTATTATTTCGTTATAATTTTTGTAAATTCATTTTAATAAGTTCTTTGTTCAACAAATGTTACCCTAATTCAACCAGATCAACCAGAATACAGCTAGCCACAATCCCTTCTCCTTTTCCTGGCCTATATAAGTGACTGCGCTGTTATCAGAGCAGTTCTTCTTACAGTTCTTCAGTCTCTTTACTTACGTCTCTTAGCTACTTGTTACTTTGTTACTATTTTATCATTATCTTATTTAGTTATATTTATTTTATTATTAAAATTATTTTAAGTGTTAATCATTAATTATTATTTATTCAAAACTTGTGAATTTCATATGATTAAATAAATAAAGTGAATTATTAAATTAAAATTGAAATAAAGATATTTAATTTCCTGTGCTTGCCCTCAAGAATTTTCAACGAAGCGTAGTGCTGAAAATACGCACGATCCTGCTTACTAACATTTGATCCGTTCGAGCCGGATACAGGATTTTGGAGCTGAAAATTAATCCTAACCAGCGCATCAGTACATAAGGTCTCACAGATTATCCATCTAACATCAAGTCCTGTACGAATCGGATGCTGGATTTCTAATCAACTTACAATTGATCCAAGACCAGCATTTCATCCTACAAGATCTCTTCAGGACAAACAACTATATAAGGTCCTTCGAGTTTTAACACCGTGAAGACTTTGAGACGTCACAGGAAATCACAAGTAGAAGATAAAAAGTCACAAGTAGAAGAAAAGAAGTTACAACGAAATCAATCGTATACTGAGACGTACGCGTAGAAACCATCTGAGGAATCACCACAGCTGCTGAATCATCCACACATCAGGCACAGAGTGGCGACCAATGGTAAAATAATCCTACCTTATTCTTTCATTATACCTTGTCCCGTTTGATATTGCTTCTTTCTTCGATCCAAGTACCTTTTTTTTTTTTTTATGATAATTGGTAGATTTTTTTGGATCAGCTTAAGAGATTGTTAGTTTATTGAACAAAACTTAAGTTATTTCACCAAATAACCACATTGATAGATCTTAGCGGTTACATTGTAGATTCGAGTATCGGTTTTCTATTTTTTGCATTCATATATGGCTTATTAAGCATTGATTCGATAGTTCCCATCTCAATCCTACTTATTGCTTTGGAACATATGACAAAATTTTGTACTGTTCACGTGCACCCCGTGTTTTTTTACATAGTCAAAATTTATTTATATTGTTATATTCGTTTTATATAAAATCATTTAAACAAAAGGATTATTATATTATCATCTTTAGTTTTTTGAAAATTGTTAAACATTCCAGATCACCCCTGGCACGCGTTTACAATTGTTTCTTTAAAGTATTGTATAATAACCTTGAGTTTAACAATAATGTTCCTTGCAGCATTGTAATATTTTTTCATTAGAATACTTACTGGTTTTAAATTTTAAACTGCTAAACGTTTAATCATTTTGAATTACTTCAATCTTCCCTTTGTTAATTGTTATTTACATTTTAATTATTGGAATTTACATTGTACTTTATTTTCAATAACTTTGCATTTTGATTAAGTTTTAAAATATATTTATCATTTGATAATATAATTTAACCTAAATAATTATTTTAGTATTTTGCCATCTTTTGTTTTGAAAATCAATCGTTTGCAATTATGGTTAATCTAAAGAAGCTGAATGCCATGTTGCATTCTTGTCAAGCTAATTTAGAAATATATACTAAATTAATAAAGAAAGTTAACGTAAACGATCCATCCACGTATAATATCCAAGACATTAAAACGTATAAGAGAATTTGTTCCCCATTATTATCCGAACTTAGCAACATCTGTATAGATATACAAGTAATGGTTGCTGATGATAATGAGGAAATGGCACGCATTGACCAAATCCGTGAAGAATTCAATATTAAATATTTAACTTTAGAATCAATATTCAATGAAATATTGATCGATTCTAATCCACCACCCGTTTCTTTTGATTTGCGTTCAAACCACAATACCGACAATGACATTGAGCTACCCCGTATAGGCGTACCAGACTTTCATGGTGACATATCCGAATGGCATTCATTTAAATCAAGCTACGTAAGCTTAATACATAGTCAGAACAGGTTTAACAATTACAAAAAGCTCCATCTTTTGCGAAGCTGTCTAAAAGGTGCAGCTCTTGATATAATTACTTCTATAGAAATCGAGGCTAAAAATTATGAGTTGTGTTGGAATCTTATTCTCGAAGCATATGACAATAAGAGAAAGATAATTTCGCATCATATAAAATCATTCTTGAACATCCCGAATCTGATTACTGAGTCCAGTGATAGTTTAAGAACCACAGCCGCCGCTATCAGAAAACATGTCAAGGCCCTTGAAAATAGCATTCCGTTAGAACACAGATGGAACCAACTCGTCACCGTATTGACATCACAAAAGTTAGACGCTACCACAAAGGCTCACTGGCAGTCTAGTCCGCAATCTAAAACAGATTATCAAACAGTGGATTCCCTCTTATCCTTTATGTTAGAAAGAGCCCACGAATTAGACGAACAAAGCGATAACTTTAAAATCGGTACGAAATCTAAATCTCAACGTTCATTAGTTGTAGCGCAGCACAACAAATGTCATTTTTGTAGTGATACCCATCGTGTTTACCAATGTAAAGCTTTCCTAAAATTGTCCATTTCCGCACGTATTAAAGAATGTCAAAAGCGCACGTTATGTTTAAATTGTTTAAGAAAAGGACACAACACTAAGAAGTGCCCTTCCACTTTCCTCTGCAATATATGCAACAAACAACACCACACGCTTTTACATTTAGCTACATCTCAATCTGATTCACCACAGCCAAGTACTTCCAGTGACACATTCACTAGTCAAGTAGTAAACTCAGGGCACGTGTTACTTTCTACTGCTGTAGTTAAAGTTACCGATAATAATGGTAAATCAATTTTCGCACGCGCTTTATTGGACAATGGAAGCCAAACTAGTTTTGTAACCAAACGATTAGCGAACAGGTTAAAGGCAACTTGTACACCCACGAATGTAGCTATATCTGGTATAGGCAAAACTAAGACGAACATAACGTCTAAGATAAGCGTTCAACTCGAATCACTAGCTACTAATTATAAGACATCTGTTGACTGTTTAGTTATTCACAAAATAACTGACAACATACCACATACGAATTTAGACGTAACTAGTCTGAAAATTCCCTCACACATTCAATTAGCAGACCCACAATTTAACAAATCTGATCGCGTAGACCTGCTGCTAGGAGCAGACATTTTTTGGAACCTTCTACGGGTAGGAAAGATACGTTTAATAAGTAATCTTATAAGCGTTCAGAAAACCACACTTGGTTGGATTGTAATAGGAACTAAAGCAGCTAATGGTAACGTACAATCATATTGTTATTATTCACAAATACAGAATCAACTTTCCAAGTTCTGGGAAATTGAATCTGTAGAAAGCTGTAGTCCACATACTGCGGAAGAATTAGCCTGCGAAGACCATTTTAAACGAACCACAATTCGTGACCCCACTGGTCGGTTTGTTGTTACTATCCCTTTCAAAAAACCAACAACGCTATTAGGAAATTCTAAGAATAACGCTACAAAACGTTTCTTATCGCTTGAAAAGAAACTGTCATCAGACACTGAGTTAAGGAAATTGTATAATTCTTTTATGGAAGAGTATATTTCGTTAGGCCATATGACCCTTAATCCTGTCCAAACACCCATGGACATTTCATACTTTTTACCGCACCATGGTGTGTTGAAACCAAGTAGTACCACGAGTAAACTTCGAGTAGTATTCAACGGTTCTATGCCTACCACAACAGGCATCTCACTGAACGAGCTACAGGCTAATGGCCCTACTATTCAAAGTGATCTCTTTACATTACTAACCAAATTTCGTTTATATACTTACGTCGTGATAGCAGATATAGCTATGATGTATCGTCAAGTGTTGGTAGATTCGTCGCAAAGAGATTTGCAGCAAATCCTTTGGCGTTTTAAGCCCGACGAACCATTATTAGCGTATCGGTTAAATACTGTTACTTACGGCACGGCAGCCGCATCATTTTTAGCTATTAGGAGCCTCACTCAGCTAGGCTATGAATCACAAGACATAAATCCTAAAGCAGCGGATTCAATATTAAACGACTTTTACGTTGACGATCTGATTACCGGTTCTGACGATTTAGCAGAGCTTTCGAACCGCTGTGTTGAAATTAATACTATTTTATCCAGTGCGGGTTTTAAACTTAGAAAGTGGATAGCTAATTCACCTACTGTACTTTCAAATATGAAAAATGATAGGTCCGATAAGTTCTTTCATTTGGATTTAGGCGACTCAAATCATTTAAAGACATTAGGCGTCAAGTGGAACTCAATCTCAGACGAATTTAAATACAACATCACTCCTATTACGGAACCTGATAGAGTCACAAAGCGCTCAATATTATCCATGGTGTCTAAAATCTTCGATCCTTTAGGATTATTATCACCCTGTATCATTCCCTTTAAAAAAATGATGCAAGAACTATGGTTATTGAAACTACATTGGGACGATGAAATTCCTTCAAGCTTACACGAGCTTTGGATATCATTATTAAGACACTTGCCTGATATTAATAATATTTCTATCCCACGTATGGTATTTATAGTCGATTCTACCACTATAGAGTTACATGGGTTTTGCGATGCTTCCGAGCGTGCTTATGGTGCATGCATTTATTATAAGAGTGTAAATAAGCAAGGAGCGTCTAAAGTCTATTTAGTTCATTCCAAGTCGAAAGTAGCCCCTCTAAAAACATTAAGTATCCCTTGTTTAGAGTTGTGCGCAGCGTTAATTTTGGCTAGAATGACACAAAAGCTCTTAAGTATTACACCTAATACTGTATCTAAAGTTTTCTTATGGTCAGATTCAACTATAGTACTTTCATGGCTTAAGTTATCACCTAGCACTCTAAAGGTGTTTGTAGCAAATCGCGTCGCAGAAATACAATCTAGCATGACAGAGCTTTATCAATGGCGTCACGTGCCCACACACTGCAACCCAGCTGATCTTATTTCGCGAGGTACGCATGCTAGTTTGCTAATAAACAATAATTTATGGTGGACAGGCCCCTCTTGGTTACATGAGTCCTCTGATTCATGGCCTGCAAGCAATTACAATGTAGTAGATATACCAGAAACCCGAGAAATCATCTTGTCTAATTTCTTGGTTACATCGTCCATAAATATATTTGGATTGTATTCAAACTTACGTACACTTAAAAGAGTTACTGCATATTGCTTACGATTTTCACATAATTGTAAAAATAGAGCCAATAAAACAATAGGACCCTTGTCAGTATCGGAACTACAACATGCAATGTATTCATTGTTAAGATTGTCGCAAAGTGAACACTTTTCTAATGAAATAAGTTCTTTAAAAAGAAACGTACCACTGCACAATAGTAGTCAATTATTATCTCTAAATGCTTTTTTGGATAATAATAACATCATACTTGTAGGAGGTCGATTACAACATTCAAATTTTACTTTTGATAAAAAGCACCCTATTATATTGCACCCTAAGCACCCACTTACAAAATTAATTATGCAACATGAACATATAAGACTGTTCCATTCAGGTCCACAAGCTTTATTATTCTCTGTTAGAGACCAGTTCTGGCCTCTAAGAGGAATATCACTAGCTAAATCTATAGTTCATAATTGCATCATATGTTTTAAATGTAAGCCGAAAATGTCTTCGCCAATGATGGGTTCTTTACCCTCTGACAGAAGCGTTTTTGATTATCCCTTCAGGGTCACTGGCGTCGATTATGCTGGCCCTGTTATGATAAAGAATCGTTATGGTCGCGGTAGCAATTTAATCAAGTCATATATTTGTTTGTTTATATGTTTTGCTACTAAAGCAGTACACCTGGAATTGGTAACTGAATTATCGACTCAATGTTTCCTGGCAGCACTTAATCGTTTTATTTCACGTCGAGGAAAGCCGTCGACCATATATTCTGATAACGGTACTAATTTTATAGGAACAAACAATGTACTTGCTAAGTTTTTGTCAAATAAGTTAAATTCATCTAAACTGTCAATCTCTGCTTCTGAATTATCTATAATATGGAAATTCATTCCGCCACGTTCCCCACATTTTGGTGGTTTATGGGAATCAAATATCAAATCTACTAAGAGTCATTTAAAAAAGGTACTTTTTAATAGTCATTTATCTTATGAAGATACGTACACATTCTTGACTCAAATAGAAGCAATATTAAATTCCCGCCCTCTCTATCCAATGTCATCAGATCCTAATGACCTTACTCCCATCACTCCTGGACACTTACTTATTGGTCGTCAAATTACTAGCAACATGCCTGCAGCAGGTGCACCTGTTAATTTGAACCAGATGCAACGTTTTGCACATGTGCAAGAAAGGGTTCAGCAATACTGGAAAAGGTGGACGTCTGATTATATAAACCATTGCCAACAACGTAATAAATGGAAAACTTCAACCAACACGAAACTTCATATCGGATCATTGGTTATGATTCATGAAGACCATTTACCACCGACACAATGGGCAATTGGTCGAATCATCAAGCTGTTATCAGGAAGCGATTCACTCACGAGAGTTGCTGTTCTGAAGACAAAGTTTGGAGAAATAACCAGAGCCGTCAGGCGTCTCGCCCCTCTGCCATTGGACAATCTTGATCTGCCCTCAGCACATCAACCGGTGGAGCATGGAGAAGAACGACTTTAACAAATTTTGTCTTTGGACAAACCGTGTTTCGTCTTTCTTGTTGAAAAGTATTTTGTTGTCCTTAATTTATTATTTCGTTATAATTTTTGTAAATTCATTTTAATAAGTTCTTTGTTCAACAAATGTTACCCTAATTCAACCAGATCAACCAGAATACAGCTAGCCACAATCCCTTCTCCTTTTCCTGGCCTATATAAGTGACTGCGCTGTTATCAGAGCAGTTCTTCTTACAGTTCTTCAGTCTCTTTACTTACGTCTCTTAGCTACTTGTTACTTTGTTACTATTTTATCATTATCTTATTTAGTTATATTTATTTTATTATTAAAATTATTTTAAGTGTTAATCATTAATTATTATTTATTCAAAACTTGTGAATTTCATATGATTAAATAAATAAAGTGAATTATTAAATTAAAATTGAAATAAAGATATTTAATTTCCTGTGCTTGCCCTCAAGAATTTTCAACGAAGCGTAGTGCTGAAAATACGCACGATCCTGCTTACTAACACACATAACAACCATCCGTTGTTAACACGTTCACGACGGGACGGGGTGACGGAGGGGGATTACAACCACTGGACAACGGGGAAACAAAATATAAAACTTCCTGTTGTTTTCAACGTCAAATAATTTAAATTTTCTACAAAAGTAAAACACAACGTGTTCCGTACTCCGTGCTCCGTCCTCAACGTGTTAACCACATTACTTAATCAATAATTTAATAACACGTTCACGTCACAAAGTGTCTTATGTGTTAAGTTTATTTGTTATCAACTACTAATACCCGGTGTTACCCGGTTTGTCTAGTGTTGGGAGGGGGACATAATTTTAAATAAATTGGGTTGTGAATTATTTTCTTTAATTTTTAAATATTTTTATAGAAGTCTGTAGAATAATAAGTAATCGATTCTATGGATAATATCATAACTTTATGTATTGCCCCAGACAGCTGTAAGTTGTATCTGACGTTTAAGTGTGATATCTCAAGAGTTAATGCAATCCCGAAACATATTCACGATCCTGGAATTTCGGGATTTGAAACAGTCAATCCCGGGATTAGTTATATAGCATTTGAACAGTTAGGTTTAATGTTTTTTTTGCGTTACTCCATATAACAATTACATCCATAGGATATCAAAAATAGTACGCCACAAAAAGCGCGATATGATTTAACTCTGGTAAGTGGGACAATACATATAATGGCCCACAAATAATGATTTTGATATAGGAACTTTTACTTTTTAACGAAATTATTTTCAATCGCCACGGCTTGTCACCGACATTTGACAGGATTCACCACCAACCTGTTGCCAACCAAGTTGGTCGTCTATGAGGCCCATTATTTTTGTATTTGCTGTCAGAGCTACAACACTACTGCTCAATATGTCAAGTTATGCCTAATATCTTAACGGTCGACAGTTGGGTCTAACAATCGAGTTGTAAAGTGTCGTGCCTCAACAATTTTGGTTGTGATAGCTCGCTAATAAATAATATACTTTAGGTGATGAATTTTTATTTGATTTTCAATTTAATTTTATAATAAAATCGGATTAAAAGCAAATAAATTGTACCGCTAGCTCTATTCACATTGTTCTTTCTTTATTTGTCGAGTTACCATTTGTTCATTTGCCATAAATGTGTGACAGCAACTAAATACAACCGCACAAAGTTATATTAATTGATCAAACATTAGGCTTTGCGGTCTAATTCAGAACCACTGGATTTATATAGTTCGGCAGAATTGATTTAGGATCCAAATAAACGGTCTGTAGAACTGTATCTAGTGTGAAAGGAAGGGATTGATGTCTACTGATAGAAACTGCCAGAAATATTCAAAATAGCGTCAATATTGTCACTAATATGCTCATGCATTTGTATATTGTTAACAAGAAGAATCTTTATTTCGCGTAAAACTCAGGGCAGGACTGGTGTTAGGCCTGTCTCAGTATGGGACCGTATTTAAGCGACGGCGTATTCGGACGTAAATCGGCGGAGTGGATGAGCTACAAAGCAAACCGCCTATGTGTGTCACAGATGTCTGTAGTCGTGTATTAGGGGGTGTATTGGAGTTCTTTAGCACTTATATAATTTATCATGAGAGCACACTTTAACTTTAATTTTTATCGATACACTACTGGTATTAAGGGACTTTAGCATTTATTATATATCTGAGTTCTGGTGGGCGTGACTTTAAATTTAGTTCTATCGTATCGGTATCGGTATCGGTGTCCATGATTCACTGAAATACAAACATAAACTGCATGCAGAACATTGCGATGTCGCCGATAGATTTCATTTGAACCGTATTGCAGCGTAACAATAAGCGATCTTAGGTATCCCCTCCAGTCTGAGGCGGCTGTTTGCATTTACAAAGGTTCGGGTAGGATATCGTTGTAGTAGTGGTAACGCTTGGATAAAATTCGCCTTTATACGCTTCTAATGTGCGAGGTAGTGCCGCCCGTATTCGGACGGCTTTGTAGCGTGCAGTCTGAGAGCTCCAGAGCGATCTCATTACATTTACAGGGTTCGGATAAGTAAAGCGTAGTAGCCCGTATACGTCCGGCAGAAATTCGCTTAAATACGGTGCCATACTGAGACAGGCCTTAGAGTAGAACACAAAACTAACTGCACTTCACCGGAAGTTTAGAAAGGACACAAGTAACAAAACTTACCGGCAGTTCCGCTGTAACCGTTAATTGTCAGCTGGAATCCAGTACTGGAAGAGCCGACCATGAAAGTGTCGTAACGGGCGTACGCCTTGGTCCCGTTATGCGCCTCCAGCTCAACGTACAGCTCATGGTGTCTTCCTTTTGTGATCTGCAACGAATACAAGTCATTATGAAATCCATTTCTCTAAATGTTGACAGCAACAGACTGCTAACTTCCAAGCTAATTGATGACGTTGAAATGTTGATAACAAATGCAAACTGATCTACCTCATGGATATGTTCAAGCCCAAGCCAATGACTGCCAGTTTTGCCGCCGAATCCGTCACTGTATTCTGCATAATTTCTATAGAAGTCTACTTCCCCGTTAAATCTCTGTTGTATCACCTGAAATAACGAAATAAATTGTTTTTACCTAAAGTATTTCTAAAGATACTATAAATGCATTTAATCCTTGAAAGGATTTTCTTAAGGTTGCAAATGTCCAAGGCGATTTGTAATTCTATTAAGAAAGATTATTCCATGATTACAAAAGCAATAAATTGAGTCAGAGAATGTAAGACATTAAGTAATTTATTTTATATTTAAAGAAATCTTTAATATATGTTTCAACTGTGTTAAAAACAACTTACTGTCCATTTCTGTCCGGCCAATGTCAGGTCACAAAAAACCTCAAACGGTTCGCTCTCCATTGTGGGTTGAATAGTATAAATACCGGATGTACTGCTTAGGATATCTCCACAATCTGCAGGCGTATCTGTAATTAAGTCATTTTGGTTATTCTAGGCGTATGGCTGGATTCACATGACTTAAGACATTTAAATTTGCCATCACTGCAGTGGTACGTGCAATATCTTTTAAATTCATGGAAATTCCTGGTAATTCTATATTTAATAAATTACTGTCTATGCAGAGAATTGTCCTGACTAATCCAGCAAGCAAACCAACTGCGATCAGTAAGTTTAAGTCATGGCCTGTTTAACTCACCGCATTCCACGACATCCGGCAGCCATTTTCCATCAGAGCAAACGATAACCTGGTCTGTGTGGTCTTTGCTCTTTGTTGTGCAGTTGTAGCGCAACGTTTTGTTTTCTGCAATGGCTGCACCAGGTACTGGATCTTCCACTGATCCAACTATCAAGTAGCTGCCTGTTGCAGGAAGATCCGGCAAGATGCAGTACGCACTTCCTGTCAAAAATATTTAATACAACATTAAGTAAAAGTGATTAACAGGAAGTTCGGCAACTTTACTGACGATTAATTTTCAAAGAAAACGTACTTTGGCATTGAGGAGGCTCAGATGTCCATGAACCATTGAGGCAGGTGATTTTGTCAATTCCAGTTAGTTCAAACGTTGGGTCGCACGAATATTCAACGCTAGACAAACTGCGAACTTGAATTCCCGGAAGTAAATGATCCACATCACCCACAGAATTGATTATTCTACCGTTGACTGGAACTTCAGGCAAAGTGCAGGGTTTGTTGCCTGAAAATAAAGAGAAATGTCCATAAACCTCAAATAAAAGTACATTGCAAACAATTTAGGTTGACTACTTGTCACAAACAAATTATTACGAATTCCAAGTTGTTTTTAACTCACTCATGCAACTGGGAATCTCTGGCAGCCAATTCCCATTTCTGCAGTAGATGACGGGTGGACCTTGTAAGATATTTGGTGCAGGACAATCATAAAGCAAAACTTGATTTTCCTTAACCGTTGATTCTGCAACTGGAGCATCCTGAGTGCCAAGGATCGAGTAGCCGCCCTTTGCAGGTGCATCCGGAACAACACAGGCGGTAGTTTCTGTTAAAAACATTCGTTCTTATTAAAAGTGTAAAGAATTGGGTAATTGCCTGCACTAGGTAGTTAGATGAGATTTGCATGTTGGAAAGTTTATTCCTCGGGAGTTACTTACTTTGGCACTGAGGAGGCTCTGACGACCATGATCCATCGTTGCACGTGATATTAGAAGTTCCTGTTAGTTCGAACAATTCATCGCAGGAATATTCAACGCTAGACAAACTGGGAACTTGAATTCCCGGAAGTAAATGATCCACATCACCCACACAATTAATTATTCTACCGTTGACTGGAACTGCAGGCAAAGTGCAGGGTTTGTTGCCTGAAAAATTAAGAGAAATTTCCTTAAACCTCTAGTTCAACGGGTTGCTGAACTCTAGTAAATGCCATTGCATTATAAATGGATGACAACGACTGGAACAGAAATATGTTCCCCTTCGGTAAATAATAAAACGTCACGTTTGGTAAAAGGAGTTACACTTGACTTGTACACAAATCACCTGGTTGTTTGTGTCTGTGTTTAGCTATTTCTGAAATATTCTGGAACTTATTTTAAGAACATATTAGAATTCACAAGTGTTCCTTTAGACCTTCACCTGAAATGTTGTTTTGAAGTTTTAAATAAGATGCAAAAACATTCTGAGCTAATTATTGCACGTATAACTTTTTACAGGGAGAACTGGTTGATTTTATGATTAAGATGGGTATTTACAGATCGGAAGATAAGAAAATTTGCTAAGTAAAAGGACTGTTTTCGTTATTTTTTATACCAGCAATAGTTTCCCCGTATATTAGACAAGAACAAATAATAATATTAAAGAAATTCTTAAACATTTAATTAAAATGATTTTTCTAATTTTAACGGAAAACTCAGATCACCTCGACATCTTATTTGGAAAACCAATAGGAAACAAAGCACTAAATTTGACATTAAAAGCAATACTGCAGATCTCATTTTGGGTGGATAGTACATGCAATGAAAAAGTATTTTAATTCCGTTGTCTTGAACATTTTTATTTCATAATAGCAATTAGAAATTTCTCAATTAATTTAATTTGTTTCAATCACAGAGTAACTTGAAAAAGGCGGCAGATTTAAAATTATATATTTCAAGGCACTGTCTTCTCAACTGTATAACAAACTAGTGGTTTAAATAATTGACGATTGTTTAGTTATGAAATAAATGAATTAAATTGGAACAGCTGATCGTCTGGGACAAATAATTACGAATGCCAAGGTGTCTTAGACTCACCCACGCAGCTGAGGATTTCCGGCTGCCAATTTCCATTTTTGCAGTAGATAAGGAGTGCTCCTTGCAGGATATTTGGTGCAGGACAATCATAAAGCAAAACCTGAAATTCCTCAACCGTTGATCCTGCAACTGGAGCATCCTGAGAGCCAAGGATCGAGTAGCTGCCTTTTTCCGGTGCATCCGGAACAACGCAGGCGGTAGTTTCTGTTAAAAACATTCGTTCTTATTGAAAGTACAAAGAATTGGGTAATTGTCTGCACTAGGTAGTTAGGTGAGATTTGCATGTTGGAAAGTTTAACACGAGGCCGAGTTTTATCGGGAGTTACTTACTTTGGCACTGAGGTGGCTCTGTGGTCCATAATCCGTTATAACAGAGAGCTGTTCTATTTCCTACGATCTCAAAAGTTGCGTCGCAGGAATAAATGGCTGTGGTCCAATTAGGAACTTCTGTGCCATGTACCAAAATGCCACCTAAATCTAAGAGCTCATAGCTTCCATGCGCTGGATTTGTCGGCAAGGGACATGTTACCTTTCCTGGAATATATAAAAATATACTATGTTTAGTCCCTTGAAATTTGTAATTTTCCTTTTAGGGCATTATCTTACTCTGGCATTTTGTAAATTGCGTGTCCCATATGCCATCAATGCAAACAGCCGTGGAATGTGAATATGGTACGTAGCCGACGTCACAGTTGTACTGAATTACTGTTGAATTGGGTACAACTGCTCCAGGAAGTGTGTCAGCGGGGGCCTCCAGAACTGTGTAACGTCCGTTTCCTGGAAATTTTGGCAAAGTACAGCTTCTGCAAGTTAAATCAATTTTTCTGGATTAAAGTTAGTTGCAGTCCAGCAAGAAGGTTAATTTATTTTGATTCTCGATGATTGTCTGGAGCAAATAATCAATTTGGAAGCACAAAATACTACTGGAACAAGTTGTTAATGAAATATTAAATTGAGTGAGAGTTTTATCTCACTTCATGGTACTTACGAATCACATAGAAGAAGAAATCCGGAGTCATGTTGGTCGTTGCAAGAAACTGAAAAAGAAAATGCAACTTGAACGCACAGAAGTAGAATACAACGACCAGGGACAGGGCTATAAGATTTCTTTGTGTAAGAACAGAATATTTTTCATTTTAAAACTAATAAACTAAAATAAATAAAATTGATATTTAATAAAGTATTAATTGTGACATTTAATTAATATTAAACAAAAAATAATTATGAATTTAAACAATTTTAAGTTTAGTTTTCCAAACAATTAGAAAGTGAACGTTTAAGCACATTTAGCATTGACCCTTCTAAATTGAACTTTGGTTGGGAAAATCAGTCCCTTTTGAATAAAAAATTTAGTAATTCATTTAAATTATTTGCACATATTTTGAGGTAAAAATGACCCGTCAATCACAGTTATTGTATGTAAGGTTTATGTAACATAAAAATTACGTTTTATGTAGAAAATGTTATTCAAATATAATGTTCAATAACCTTGATTATTGCTAGACGATGTTAGAAAAACAAATTTAAATATTACCAAATTTCGTTTAAGTAAAGTGTTACCTAAATTTAAGCTAATATAGACATTTTGTGTTTGCGGGAATTAATTAAATAACTTTTATTTCTAAATTGTGTACTATGGCTTATTTTCTTTTTTCTTTTTGGCTATTTATTTTACTTTAAAATGTGCTGAAGAAATATAATTCATAGAATTACTGGTGTTTAAGAATATCGATTGTAAAAATAAAACAAAAATTAGAACTTACCTGACAGCAGCCCTAATTGGCACAACACTAACATTATAAAAGTTTTCAACATTTTGGTTTTTCTGTATTAGATTATTTTGTGTTTCACTTTATCGCGTTCACTTGTAATTGTCGTTAGGCCCGTTGGTCCAGGCATCTTATAGTTGAATTGACGAATGATAAAATGACCAAAGTGCCAAAGGTCACGGTGATAACAACAGGAAAGTGTGTTAGCTTGGTAATTCCAAATTTAGAGGAAAGTATTATATATGAAATAGAGTGATACATTGTAATCAGTGGACTTTCCCATTTAATATTTCCTTGGGTTTTTCTGTTTCACATGATGTGGACGGTCAATTTGTTGCCAAAGCCACGGCAGCGTTATTTGGGCGGCACGTGTAATACAACAATTAGTATATTATAATATTCACTTAAAAATCTTCTTAAAAATTACAAAAGTTCCTAAACTTTTCAGCCCGTTGTTACCCTGTTCTAAATCTTCACGGGCTAAATATGTATTCAAACAGCATCTAACAAAAGCAAAGTATCCTATTACGTAAAAATGTTACCTAAATTATAACGTTTTGTTCAAGCATATTATTCTTCAATGCTCCAAGACTCATCGCACAGACAAAACTGTAATGTGCCTGAAGACTATAAGCAGATATTTGAAATCAGAGAAAAACCTTATTGATTTTATCAATGGATCTAATTTAATCTCTTTATTTTAAGTATCCATACTCGTGTTTATATGTTATAAATGATGTATTGTAAATGTTTATATATTGTTTTAGGTGCTAATAACTATTGAAAATTGATGCACTCAAATATATATTAAAGAAGTATCAGCCGAAAGAATAGGACCTCAAGTTCTTTGTTAACTTTGTTCATTTTAGAATTAGCGGAATTGTATTATTGTATCTAAACAAAATTTTAATTCAGATTGACTTGTTGAATACCACTGAAATACAGGCAACTCGAATATTTGTAACCCTCAATATCTCCTATTTATTAATTAAAAGTGGTAAAATAATTATTACGTAGAGATTTTGACATGTTTTGAGAATACAATAAGCAAAATAAAACATATAAAAATGCAGTAGTTTTTTTACAAAGTGAAAAACAAAAGTGTATAGTCGCATCCAATAATTACCAATTCTGCAAAACGTTACTGCCTTAAATACTCAATATGATAAGACGTCGAAAGTTTTGGAAAAAGACAGTTTTAAAAAACATTGGTAGAGCAGTTTCCGAGCCACCATTCAAAATTCAATAGTGGGCATTTAAGAAAACAACTATTTTAATTACATGGATCATACATTATGATGGTATGAGTTACGACAGTACCGAGTTAAACATTGTCATATAAATGAGTTTTTTGATGTTGTTTTAAATTAGCAGCACGTGCAAAGCATTTATTACACAAATCGCAAGAAAATGGTTTTAAACCTAAATGTTGTGTGTTTTTATGTTCTTTTAAATATGACGACCGCTTAAATGTTTTATTACATTGATCACAAGACATAATGGAGAAAAGCCATTTACTTGTAACCTTTGTCAGAAATCATTTTTAATGAAAAGATCCTTTCAGGTTCATATGCGTCGACATGCAGGGGAAAGGCCTTTTTATTGTCGCGTTTGTAATAAGTCTTTCGTTTCGAAGGGTTGTTTAAGGGTGCATGAGAAAACGCATACTGCAGATAAACCTTTTAAATGTGAAGTTTGTAACAAAGCATTCTTTACTAGAAGTAGTTTAGATGTACATTCTAGAATCCATACAGGAGTTAAACCGTACTCTTGTGATATGTGTGATAAAACATTTTCCCAGAATAATTCTTTAGTTATACATAGGCGAAGGCATACAGGAGAGAAACCTCATTTTTGTGAATTATGTAACGCATCGTTTAGTCGAAAAGATGCGTTGAAAACGCATGTTATGAAACATTTAAAAAATAAACCAATTAAACCAAAAAAATAGATGTTATGCGTAAAGTGATTTTATCACGTTTAGGTCTATTCATTCACGTTAAGTGTATGTAAAATATTATTAAATGTATTTTCCCATATTTGTCAAATACAATTTGACACAATTATGATGGAGTCATTGTTAAAAATTAATGTTAACTAGATGTTAATTGTTATTGAAATATAGAAGTCCTCATCAAGATTCAAACTTCAAATATTGTCTCTTAAAATGTATTTTAAGATACAAGTAAAACTGAAATTTTGTTCTATTCTATATAAAGTTTCTATTATAATTGATTTTTTTAGTTTTTCAAAAACTTAAATTTCTTTATGTTGATATCGTTGTGTTATTTGCTAATTATTTGGAATGAACTAATGTTGTTATATTTATAAAATTGTCTTAAGTATTTTATGCAATTTTGTAAGTGTCAGTTTATTAAAAAATGTTTGTCTATAACAATATTGTTTTATTGTATTTTA
This sequence comes from Panorpa germanica, assembly GCA_963678705.1. Taxonomy (NCBI): domain Eukaryota; kingdom Metazoa; phylum Arthropoda; class Insecta; order Mecoptera; family Panorpidae; genus Panorpa; species Panorpa germanica. Next base: position 22,374,052 of record OY783208.1, on the reverse strand, counting down.
TATTAATTTTTTATTACATTAATTGTGTGCCTTTCAGCTTTACATCTATAGCATTAGTAGAGTTTACCCCCGTCGCAATGCGACGTCTTTTTAGTGTGTATGATTTGAATCCAATAAAACCTTTGACTATCATTGTCATCCAAATCTTCCCCTTAATAACTTCACAATGTTTTCACTTTTTACTCTTTTCTCACATGAATACTTAATGTGATCCAGCGTTTCTATCTCTTTCCCGCACATCCTTTTCTCTCTATTTTCCTAGTATATGCTGCCTTCTCTTCGTTTCCCAATCTAAATCTTATGTTCCTTGTGCCTTTCTCTCGTAACTCTCTCTCCAAAATCCTCTTGCATCTTTCATTATATTTGCTGTTATTAATTTTTTTAACATTTGAAATTGAACGAAAGTTTAAATTTGGTAAACATATGTTTAATAAAGTAAAAAAGTAGTTTGCAAGATTAAAACTATATTTTATTGAACAATATATTCAATTATTTGAATTTAAAATTAGAAATAAAATATGTAATTGAAATTACGAATTATTTTATTAATATAATATTATTTTATAATTAACGTTATTAATGCGACAAGGAAACTACAATTTGTTTAAATTATCGATTTAATAAATAAAATATAAAACTTATAATTCGAGTATAATTCGTTAAATAGTTTTCATAATATTTATTAAAGAATTTGTACATGTTGTTATGTGAGCGGCACATCTAAGCACTTAAATCTAAATGAGTTTTTATATGTTGCTTTAAATATTCAGCTTGTGTAAAACATTCATCACATAAAGCGCAAGAAAACGGTTTTAAACCTAAATGTGTGTTTTTATGTCGTTTTAAATTTGAGGATTGACTAAACGTTTTATCACATTCATCGCAAGAAAATGGTTTTACATCTAAATGTGTGTTCTTATGTTGTTTAAAATTTGAGGAATGACTAAACGTTTTATCGCATTCATCGCAAGAAAATGGTTTTACAATTAAATGTGTGCTCTTATGTTGTTTTAAACTTGAAGAATGGCTAAACGCTTTATTACATTCATCACAAGAAAATGGTTTTAAAATTAAATGTGTGCTCTTATGTTGTTTTAAACTTGAAGAATGGCTAAACGCTTTATTACATTCATCACAAGAAAATAGTTTTAAACCTAAATGAGTGTTTTTATGTCGATTTAAATCAGATGAACAGCTAAACGTTTTACTACATTCATTACAAGAAAATGGTTTTAAACCTAAATGTGTGTTTTTATGTCGTTTTAAATGCGATAAATGAATAAAAACTTTATCACATTCATCGCAAGAAAATGGTTTTAAACCTAAATGTATGTTTTTATGTCGTTTTAAAGATGCTGCTTGACTAAACGTCTTATTACAAACGTCGCAAGAAAATGGTTTCAAACCTAAATGTATGTTTTTATGTCGATTTAAATGTGACGAATAAGCAAATATTTTACTACATGTATTACAAGAATGTAGTTTCTTTGCGGAATGTACACGCAAATGTTTTATGATTTCTGCCTTAGTGTCAAACAATTTGTGACATACATCACAGATATAAGGCTTCAGGTTCGTATTCATTTCACTTTGCAGTTGATCACTGTTTTGTGGATCGGCGAGATTTTCAGCTGGAACTTCGAATTTAATGAAGTAGTCATCTCGCGGTAAAAGTGCAGCTTCTTCTGAACCATCGTCTGGTTCTTCTTTAAATTCTGTTTTTATTTCATCACATAGCGCTGCTTCTTTGACAACTGGTTCCTCTATTTCTATTTTAATATTTTCAAAAACATTTCCTGTTGGTTCATTTAAACGCACATTAATTTCTCGGTTTATTTCTTGAAATTTTCTATTCTCCATTATAGTAAAACAGTTTTTCAGTTTACTAAAAACAAAAAGAAATACATTTTCACTATTAAAAAATATGAGCAATCCGTTAAAACAAATAAATCTAAAGTACTTGAAAAATGAAAGTAACCATTTGAAATATTGAAGGTGAATAAGTGAGGTTAAGTTGAATATAGATAAAAACTTAATTGTAATAAATTAGTACTCTATAAAACGTAAATTAAGTTCATGTGAAAATCAAGAGCAATTAATCATTTTGATCTTTAGGTTTATTACTTCCGAAATAATAAACTAACAAAGTTTTTCATTTAGAAATTAAAAGTTGAAATACCCTTATATATTAATTTATAATTTTCTCAAATATCAGTTGTTGTATTATATCTGGTGTTGATAGTTTTATGTTTCTAGAATATTAACTTAATAAGAACCAAATACTAATAATATTTATTTGATTTAGCTGTAAAAAGTTAACTTTAATCTAAGAGGTATGTCAAGTTAAGGTCAGAGATAAACTGTCAATGGCTTAAATGCGTTTTTTGATCATGAAGGGTGTTTCCCATTGCCGGTTTTCAATTGCTTTTAGCGGGTTTTATGAATTTCAATTTTTACTAAAGCTGATTTAAATTTGTTTTGTAGTAATGTAGTATTATTTCTCAAACGATTTGTTAATTTATGTGTAAACCTTTCAATTAAATGGAGGTTCAAACACTCATTTTAAAAAGTAATGTTTTGTATGTTCTATATAGTCAATGAAATAAATAATTAATGCTTATATAGTATGCATGAATGGACTAGTGTCCTATGTCTTAATTTCTATAAAAATATACTAAATATTGATAAAGTGGGATACATTTAACACCAGTTATTTGTTGAGTAGGTCAGTGCTGTGTTAATGTTTTGTAGCTGTTGGTAGTCGAATAATCAAGTAAAATCAAAGAAGAGTAAGTTTTTATTTTATTTAACCCTGTTACGGCTGACATAATATTAAAATTTGATTGTTCCATGAAATAGCTGTAAATAATATTTGATATTTTGATATACAATTTGCTATATTTTTACATATAGCAGAGATTTATGAGCTGTAAGTTTGGCAGCGGTTGTGATATCACATGCACTTGGAATGTGTACAACATTGAATCTCTTTAATAATTAAAGAGACAAAATGACTTTTTTAATTGTTAATATCGCCTAACATATAAGGAGTATAAGGACATAATTGAACATTTAAGGTTCTAGTAACCCACTTTATCAATATATAGTACACTTTTATAGAACTTTATAGATTAAACACTTTTTCAAAAACATTTCCTGTGTACATTGGTTCATTTAACCGCACATCAATTTCTCGCTTTATTTCTTGAAATTTTCTATTCTCCATTATAGTAAAATAGTTTTTGAGTTTACTAAAAACAAAAAGAAATACATTTTCACTATTAAAAAATATGAGCAATCCGTTAAAACAAATAAATCTAAAGTGCTTGGAAAATGAAAGTAACCATTTGAAATATTGAAGGTGAATAAGTGAGGTTAAGTTGAATACAGGTAAAAACTTAATTGTAATAAATTAGTACTCTATAAAACATAAATTAAGTTTATGTGAAAATCAAGAGCAATTAATCATTTTGATCTTTAGGTTTATTACTTCCGAAATAATAAATTAACAAAGTTTTTCATTTAAAAATTAAAAGTTGAAATACCTTTATATATTAATTTATAATTTTCTCAAATATCAGTTGTTGTATTATATCTGGTGTTGATAGTTTTATGTTTCTAGAATTTTAACTTAATAAGAACCAAATACTAATAATATTTATTAGATTTAGCTGTAAAAAGTTAACTTTAATCTAAGAGGTATGTCAAGTTAAGGTCAGAGATAAACTGTCGATGGCTTAAATGCGTTTTTTGATCATGAAGGGTGTTTCCCATTGCCGGTTTTCAATTGTTTTTGGCGGGTTTTATGAATTTCAATTTTTACTAAAGACTGATTTAAATTTGTTTTGTAGTAATGTAGTATTATTTCTTAAACGATTTGTTAATTTATGTGTAAACCTTTCATTTAAATGGAGGTTCAAACACTCATTTTAAAAAGTAATGTTTTGTATGTTCTATAGAGTCAATGAAATAAATAATTAATGCTTATATAGTATGCTATAAACATATGCTAAATATTGATAAAGTGGGATACATTTAACACCAGTTATTTGTTGAGTAGGTCAGTGCTGTGGTAATGTTTTGTAGCTGTTGGTAGTCGAATAATCAAGTAAAATCAAAGAAGAGTAAGTTTTTATTTTATTTAACCCTGTTACGGCTGACATAATATTTAAATTTGATTGTTCCATGAAATAGCTGTAAATAATATTTGATATTTTGATATATAAATACATATAGCAGAGATTTATGAGCTGTAAGTTTGGCAGCGGTTGTGATATCACACGCACTTGGAATGTGTACAACGTTGAATCCCTTTAATAATTCAAGAGACAAAATGACTTTTTTAATTGTTAATATCTCTTAACATATAAGGAGTTCTAGTAACCCACTTTATCAATATAAAGTACACATTTATTGAAATTAAGACATAGGACACAAGCCCATTGTGTCCAGCTGTAATCTGGTTGATGAAAGAGGTCTCTGGTGGCGCAAATATAAATGAATTTGTCATAAAACAATAAATAATTTGTAATTTGACAAAAATGTTAAAATAAATAATGAATTTAGCAACATTTTGCTGCTTAAAGGAGCAAAATGCGTGTTCCAAAATTAACCAAATATTCTGGAAAGATTTTCTTTCAAAATAGAAACAGAAAGTTGAATTGTGAAAAAGGTAGAAAGTTCAAAATTGGAATATGTATGGTTGTTTAATGAAATAAAAAAGTAAATGACAGGGAAACCACTAATACATAATACTATTGATTTAATAAAATAGATTAAAATAAAATAATAAAGGGTGTATATTTAAATATAAAACTTACAGTATAATTCGTTAAATAGTTTTTATAATATTTATTAAAGAATTTGTACATGTTGTTATGTGAGGGGCACATCTAAGCACTTGAATCTAAATGAGTTTTTTGATGTTGCTTTAAATATTCAGCTCGCGTAAAGCACTTGTCACATAAAGCGCAAGAAAACGGTATTAAACCTAAATGTGCATTTCGATGCAATTTTAAATGCGATGATTGACTAAACGTTTTATCGCATTCATCACAAGAAAATGGTTTCAAACCGGAATGTGTGTTTTTATGTCGTTTTAAATGTGTTGACCGACTAAATGTTTTACTACATTCGTCGCAAGAAAATGGTTTTAAACCTAAATGTGTGTTTTTATGTAGTTTTAAATTCCAAGATTGACTAAACGTTTTACTACATTCATCACAAGAAAATAGTTTCAAACCGGAATGTGTGTTTTTATGTCGTTTTAAATGTCCTGATTGACTAAACGTTTTATCACACTGATCGCAAGAAAATGGTTTAAAACCTAAATGTGTACTTGCATGTTGTTTTAAATGCGATGATTGACTAAACGTTTTGCTACATTCGCCGCAAGAAAAGCGTTTTAAACCTGAACCTTTGTTTTTTTTGTAATTTTAAATTTGATATATTTTTTTCTGAATGTACCCGCAAATGCTTGATAATTTCTGTTTCATTACCAAACAATTTGTTACATACTTCACAGATATAAGGCTTCAAGTTTGAATTAATTTCATTTGATAGCGGTTCAGCGATATTTTCAACTTGAACTTCGAACTCAATAATGTGCTCAGTGTGCCGCGGTAAAATTTCAGCTTCCTCTACATTTTCGAATGGCTCATCTTTAATTTCTGTTTTTATTTCATCGCAGGATTCTATTTCTTTGACGAAATGCTCCTCTTTTATTTCGCTCTTGATATCTTCGTTTATTTTTGATATTTCCATTTGTTCACTATAAACAAAAATTAGTTTATCACTATAAAAAAATATGAGCTTGTGACATAAAGAAGTAAGGTTAAGATGAACAAAACTTCTTTGCCATAGATTAGTAGGTTACGAAATATGGTAATTATTAAATACAGCTATACACTTTTGTTTTTCACTTTGTAAAAAAACTACTGCATTTTTATATGTTTTATTATGCTTATTGTATTCTCAAAACATGTCAAATTCACTACGTAATAATTATTTTACCACTTTTAATTAATAAATAGGAGATATTGAGGGGTTAAAGTTGACCAAAAAATGTGACTAGCTGACTAGTGAAAAAAGTGTGTAGCTGTATTTAATAATTACCCGAAATATAAAGAAAATAAATAAAGATAATATAAAAAGCATGATTCAAGTTATTAAGGCTACTTTATCATTTTTATTCATGTACTCCCAAAATATGACGTAGTACGACAGGTTTGTTCCATAAAAATTTATTTAAAAATAAAATGTTAATATACATTTACATATTAGATAACACTACTCTCAAATACGTGGTGCTATTAAACATTAACTAAAAAAATGCAAATACAATTATTTATATATAAATTTGTCTCAATCTTTTATATGAGTTGGAAGTATTGGGTCGTATGTTGATAAGACACTTTTAGCAAATATCAGCTCTTTCCTATTACTCTGTCGATAACAATGGTCGCCGGTTCTGTTGGTTGATTACTTTACTAAGAGATGGGCTTGTGTCTATGGCTTAATTTCTATAAAACTGTACTATATATTTTTAATTAGTTACTAGAACCTCAAATGTTCAATTATTTTTTAATAACTCCTTATATGTTAGGAGATATTAACAATTAAAAAAGTCATTTTGTCTCTTTAATTATTAAAGGGATTCAACGTTGGAGAACATTCCAAGACATGTGACCTCACGTTCGCTATGTTGCAATCTTTTTAATACAACAGAGCGTAAAAGAGATAGCATATTCATGACAGAACTATGACAAGTTTACAGGTTACCAACCTTACAGCTTATAAATCTCTGCTATATGTATTTATATATCAAAATATCAAATAATATTTATAGCTGTTTCAAGGAATAATTAAGTTTCAATATTATGTCTGCCGTAACAGGGTTAAATAATATACAAACTTAGTATTCTTTGACTTGACTTGATTATTTGACTACCAACAGCTGCAGAACATTACCACAGCACTGACCTACTTAAAAAAAACTGACGTTAAAATGCATTTTACGTCATAAATATGGCCGACCATTTCTAGCGCTGAATCTACAATTCAAACTTTTAATTGCTATATCTCCGTCAACATTTAGATATTTAATAAAGTAGACACGCCAATACACATTTATTAACATCAATTTAAATCAACAATTGAAAAATCGACCACTAAAAATGAGGACACAAGCCCATGTCGAAACTACTTGGCACGTTGTTCAAATATTTTGGAAAAGAGAAAAATCTAGTAATGCACAAATGTTGCAGCTAGGGATTGTCAGACAATAGCCAAATTAAGGGATCTTAAGAAACTAGGTCCTTTAACAGTCAGTTCTATTCCAGAAATGTCCAGGATTTGCAACGTTGCACAATGAGGTGCGATAGCAAATACGATTAACTCCGTCATGGATTTGCCGACATTTGTTAGATTCGTTAGTTTCAATTCTTTTAAGTCCGTACATTGAATTATATTTTCTAATGAGACGTCTATGACATAAATCGTAAAGTTCCAATGTGAATTTACGAAACGAAACGAAAATTACATTTAAGTACGAGGCGTGTTTTTTAAGTAAGTACCGTTTTGGAATTAAAAAAAGACGTGCAAAGATATCGCAATAATTTTATTTTTACATGAAAGCCTGTACCTTAATCTACTTTTCTACATAATTTCCGTGAATATTGAGGCACTTGTCATAACGTGGCACCAGTTTTTGAATACCCTCCTCATAAAATACTGCCGCCTGACTTGTTAACCACTGTATCACAACTGTTTTGACTTCGTATGGAGTTACGTCGTCGTGCGGCCATCTTTAAATGCTCTTACCCATTTCCTTACCATTCCATCACTCATAATATTTTGTCCGTAAACTTCACAGATCTCACGATGAATATCGATCGGTTTCACGCCTTTAGCACTAAGAAATCGTATAACAGCCCGTACTTCACAATCGGCGGGACTCAAGATTGTCGGAGGCATCTTAAACACTCAGTAAACAACGTATACAATGAAAAATCAGACTGTAATGGCGTCAGTGCGTCGACAAGAGATGTAGGTAACCAGCGCGCATGCGCGGAACGCCGACCGTAGCGCTGCAAAGGCGGAATCGCAAAACGGTACTTACTTAAAAACAATGTCTCGTATCATTCCCACTCACTGTTTTAATTCTAAATTGTATAGCATATAAGCCTTGCTCTTAGAACCTTACAAGGACCATTATTCATTAATTATATACTAAATTATTACATAGTGCAAAATTTGAACTTTTTCCAAAGTTGTCTACCGGACCCCCCACTTTTCTTGATGCATCTTTATGAATTTTTTAATTTTGTAATATGTTCAATAGCGTAATACACTATTTCCACTTTTTCCAAAATTATGGAACTCCATTTTCAAGAAAATGCGCGGAGCCGTTTTCGAAAAGCCATACAAAATTCGTACCAAATATATAAATAAATAAGAATATAAACATACACTTGGAACATTATAAAATAGGATTTTATATTTAAAGATAACGTTTATTTTTATAGTCGTGTTTTTTTTTATAATTTATTTATTTATACTCGTATACTGAAACACAATATATTTTTTATTCATATATTTATAATATTTATTTTACGGAGAGAGAGTTTGTGAAAGATTTTCATTTCCTTCTGATCAGCATCCGCGCTGTTTTAAGTGCGTTCCATTTAAAGTTGCGGTACCAGGACATTGTGCTCCAATCATCAACAGCCGTTTCATGGTACACACTGTTCAAATTGCTGCAAGTAAAACACAACGTTAGAATAGTACCAACACAAAAACAGAGGGTGAACATAAATGAATCAGGGTTACCAACTGACAACAACTGAATGTTGCCATCAACTCTGCACTGAAATATATTTTAGTCAATTCACTGAAAATCATAAATTACAAAAAACTACATCCGCAACAAAGCGATGGCAGTTTCATTGGGTTGCTGCATATTTTTTTAATTTCATCTAACAAAACTAATTTTAATTTGGCACCCCTACACTCTAGAGGACCGTCACATCACGCGTCACGTGACGCAGATGCAGATGTAGATAGTTACCTGTAACCACAAGCCTTGTACCACCAGGCTCCTTGCCGCTGCTGAGCACAGTGACCGTTTGTCCATTCGTCCTGATCGTTATCAAACGTAGAGAACTTCATTCCGTTCAGTTTAACGTAGCTGAAGCCGGGTGGTTCGTACATTGAGTCGCCTGAAACAATAACAAGAACACTGCGGTACAAACAAACCAACAACAGGACACACGCAACAACAACCATCCGTTGTTAACACGTTCACGACGGAACGGGGCGACTTAGGAGGATTATTTTACAACCAATGGACAACGCGAAAACAAAATATTAAACTTCCTGTTGTCTTCAACGTCAAATATTTAAATTTTCTACAAAAGTAAAACAACGTGTTCCGTACTCCGTGCTCCGTCCTCAACGTGTTAACCACATTACTTAATCAATAATTTAACATTTAATAACACGTTCACGTCACAAAATGTGTTATGTGTTAAGTTTATTTGTTATCAACTCGTACTACCCGGTGTTGCCCGGTAGTGATGGCAGGGGGGACATAATTTTAATACAATTGGGTTGTGAATTATTTTCTATTAGTTTCTTTAATATTTAAATATTTTTATAAAAGTCTGTAGACTAATAAGTAATCGATTCTATTTAACCATGTTTATCACATTGATAATATCATAACTTTATGCATTGCCTCAGACAACTGTCCCAGTAAACATTTTGGAGTAAATTCGACTTAATTTCTATTACATATCATGAATTTTTTGTCTGGAACGTGTTCGTTTTCTATTCAGTCGTTCAAAGGAAAGGTCCTTTTTATGAGCTACAGACATTTCAACGACGGTTCACTGCTGAATTAAAAGCGGAGTAGGTTTATGATTTATGACCGGATAATAAAAATATACCCATGTGGGAAAGAAACAGAAATACTTAATGAATGATGTTGGAAAAAGAAAGAATATTATTATGAAAAACTAACACAAAATCTGTGACAGGTAGAGAACTTGTAAAGCGTTAGAATAGAATTGTACGAGTGACTCGAACTTCACCAAATAGGACACTTCACCAAATTGTTTACTGGGGTAAGTTGTATCTGACATTTAAGTGTGATATCTCAAAAGTTAATGCATTCCCGAAACATATTCACGATTCGGTCGACAGTTGAGTCTAACAATCTAGTGGTAAAGTGTCGTGCCTCAACAACTTTGGTTGTGATAACTCGCTAATAAATAATATACTTTAGGTGATGAATTTTTATTTGATTTTCAATTTGATTCTATAATAAAATCGGATTAAAAGCAAATAAATTGTACCGCCAGCTCCGTTCACATTGTCTTTATTTGTCGAGTTACTATTTCTTCATTTTCAACAAATGTGTGACAACAACTAAATGCAACCGCACAAAGTAATATTAATTGATCAAACATTGGGCTTTGTGGTCTAATTGAGAACTACTAGATTTTATAGTCCGGCAGAATTGACTTGACATCCAAATAAATGGACTGTAGAACTGTATCTAGTGTGAAGGGAAGGTATTGATGTCTACTGACAGAAACTGCTAGAAATATTCAAAATGGCGTCGAAGTTGTCACTAATATGCTCATGCATTTGTTAATTGTTAACAAGAAGAATCTTTATTTCGCGTAAAACTCAGGGCAGGACTGGTGTTATAGTAGAACACAAAACTAACTGCACTTACCGGCAGTTCCTCTATAACAGCCAATTGTCAGCTGGAATCCACTACTGGAAGAGCCGACCATGAAAGTGTTGTAACGGGCGTACGCCTTGGTCCCGTTATGCGCCTCCAGCTCAACGTACAGCTCATGGTGTCCTGCTTTTGTGATCTGCAACGAATACAAGTCATTATGAATTCCATTTCTTCTGAATGTTGACAGCAACAGACTGCTAACTTCCAAGCTAATTGATGACATTGAAATGTTGTTAACAAATGCAAACTGATCTACCTCATGGATGTGCTCGAGCCCAAGCCAATGACTGTCAGTTTTGCCGCCGAATCCGTCACTGTATTCGGTATAATTTCTATTGAAGTCTACTTCTCCATTCAGTCTCTGTTGTATCACCTGAAATAAGGACATAAATTGTTTTACCTAAAGTATTTCTAAAGATACTATAAATGCCTTTAATCCTTGAAAGGATGTTCTTAAGGCTGTAAATGTCCAAGGCGATTTGTAATTCTATTAAGAAAGATTATTTCATGATTACAAAAGCAATAAACTGAGTCACAGAATGCAATACATTAAGTAATTTATTTTACTTTTAAATAAATCTTAAATATATGTTTTCTTGTGTCAAAAACAACTTACTGTCCATTTCTGTCCGGTCAACGTCAGATCACAAAAGACCTCAAACGGTTCACTCTCCATTGTGGGTTGTATTGTATAAATACCGGATGAACTGCCTAGGACATCTCCACAATCTGCAGGCGTATCTGTAATTAAGTCATTTTGGTTATTCTAGGCGTATGGGTGGATTCACATGACTTAAGTCATTTAAATTGCCATCACTGCAGCAGTGCGTGCAATATCTTTTAAATTCATGGAAATTCCTGGTAATTCTATATTTAATTTATTACTGTCTATGCAGAGAATTATCCTGACTAATCCAGCAAGCAAACCAACAGCGATCAGTCAGTTTAAGTCACAGCTTGTTTAACTCACCAAGGCATGCGCCAGGTACTGAAGCTTCCACTGATCCAACAATCGAGTACGTTCTTTCTGAAATTATTTAATCCAACATTAACTAAACGTGATTAACATGAAGTTCAGCAAGTTTACTGACAATTAATTTTCAAACAAGACGTACTTTGGCATTGAGGAGGTTCAGATGACCATGAACCATTGAGGCAGGTGATTTTGTCATTTCCGGTTAGTTCAAACAATTCGTCGCACGAATACTCAATGCTAGACAAACTGGGAACTTGAATTCCCGGAAGTAAGTGATCCACATCATCCACAGGACTGACTATTCTACCGTTGACTGGAACTGCAGGCAAAGTGCAGGGTTTGTTGCCTGAAAATGAAGAGAAATTTCCTTAAACCTCCAATAAATTTACACTATTGACAATTTCACTGAACTACTGGTCGCAAACGAATTATAACAAATGAAAAGTTGTTTAAACTCACCCACGCAGCTGGAAATCTCCGGTTGCCAATTTCCATTTTTGCAGTAGATGAGGAGTGCTCCTTGCAGGATATTTGGTGCAGGACAATCATAAAGCAAAACTTGATTTTCCTTAACCGTTGATCCTGCAACTGGAGCATCCTGAGAGCCAAGGATCGAGTAGCCGCCATTTGCTGGTGCATCCGGAACAACGCAGGCGGTAGTTTCTGTTAAAAACATTCGTTTTTATTAAAAGTGTAAAGAATTGGGTAATTGCCTGCACTAGGTAATTAGATGAGATTTGCATGTTGGAAAGTTTAAGACGAGGTCAGAACAGATTCTCTGCTGTTACTTACTTTGGCACTGAGGAGGCTCTGATGACCATGATCCATCGCTGCAGGTGATTTTGTCATTTCCGGTTAGTTCAAACAATTCGTCGCACGAATATTCAACACCAGTCAAACTGGGAACTTGAATTCCCTGAAGTAAATGATCCACATCACCCACACAATTGACTATTCTACCGTTGACTGGAACTGCAGGCAAAGTGCAGGGTTTGTTGCCTGAAAAATTAAGAGGAATTTCCATTAACTTCAATTCAATGGGTTGCTGAACTCTAATATTTGTTTTACTTGACAACGCCTGGAACAGAAATATGTTACCCTTCGTTAAATAATAAAACGTCACGTTTGATAAAAGGAGTTACACTTGACTTGCACACACATTACCTGGATGATTATGTTTTGCGTTTGGCAGGTAATGCCTATTTCTGAAATATTCTGAAATTTATTTTAAGAACATATTAAAGTTCACAAGTGTTCCTTTAGACCTTCACCTGGAATGTTGTTTTCATGCTTTAAATAAGATGCCAAAACATACCGAGCTAATTATTGCACGTATAACATTTTACAGGGCAAAACTGGTTGATGTTATGACCAAGATGGGTAAGAAAATTTTCTAAGAATAAAAGCATTTTTCTCATTTTTCATCCTATTTGGAAAACCAAAAGGAAACAAAACACCAAATTTGATATTAAAAGCAATACTGCAGATCTCATTTTGGGTGGATAGTACATGCAATGAAAAAGTATTTTAATTCCGTTATCTTGAACATTTTTATTTCACAATAGCAATTAGAAATTTCTCTATTAATTTAATTTGTTAATTTGTTCCAATCACAGAGTAACTTTAAAAAGGCGGCAGATTTAAAATTATATATTTCAAGGCACTGTCTTCTCAACTGTATAACAAACTAGTGGTTTAAATAATTGACGATTCTTTAGTTATGAAATAAATGAATTAAATTGGAACAGCTGATCGTCTGGGACAAATAATTACGAATGCCAAGGTGTCTTAGACTCACCCACGCAGCTGGGAATCTCCGGCTGCCAATTTCCATTTTTGCAGTAGATGAGGAGTGCTCCTTGCAGGATATTTGGTGCAGGACAATCATAAAGCAAAACTTGATTTTCCTTAACCGTTGATCCTGCAACTGGAACAACCTGAGAGCCAAGGATCGAGTAGCTGCCTTTTTCCGGTGCATCCGGAACAACGCAGGCGGTAGTTTCTGTTAAAAACATTTATTATGATTAAACATGTAAAGAATTGGGTAATTGTCTGCACTAGGTAGTTAGGTGAGATTTGCATGTTGGAAAGTTTAACACGAGGCCGAGTTTTATCGGGAGTTACTTACTTTGGCACTGAGGTGGCTCTGTGGTCCATAATCCGTTATAACAGAGAGCTGTTCTATTTCCTACGATCTCAAAAGTTGCGTCGCAAGAATAAATGGCTGTGGACCAATTAGGAACTTCTGTGCCATGTACCAAAATGCCACCTAAATCTGAGAGCTCATAGCTTCCATGCGCTGGATTTGTCGGCAAGGGACATGTTACCTTTCCTGGAATATATAAAAATATACTATGTTTAGTCCCTTGAAATTTGTTCTTTTCCTTTTAAGGCATTATCTTACTCTGGCATTTTGTAAATTGCGTGTCCCATGTGCCATCAATGCAAACAGCCGTAGAATGTGGATATGGTACGTAGCCGACGTCACAGTTGTACTGAATTATTGTTAAATTGGGTACAACTGCTCCAGGAAGTGTATCAGCCAGAACTGTGTAACGTCCGTTCCCTGGAAATTCTGGCAAAATACAGCTTCTGCAAGTTAAATGAATTTTTCTGGATTAAAGTTAGTTGCAGTGCAGCAAGAAGTTTAATTTATTTCGATTCTCGATGCAAATAATCAATTTAGAAGCACAAAATACTACTGGAACAAATTGTTAATAAAATAATAAATTGAGTGAGAGTTTTACCTCACTTCATGGTACTTACGAATCACACTGAAGAAGAAATCCGGAGTCATGTTGGTCGTTGCAAGAAACTGAAAAAGAAAATGCAACTTGTACACACAGAAGTAGAATACAACGACCAGGGACAGGGTTATAAGATTTCTTTGTGTAAGAACAGAATATTTTTCATTTTAAAACTAATAAACTAAAATAAATAAAATTGATATCTAATAAACGTAATCATCATTGTATTAATTGTGACATTTAAATAATTTTAAACAGAAAACAATTATGTAGTTAAATTATTAAAAGTTTAGCTTTCCAAACAATTAGAAAGTTAACGTTTAAGCACATTTAGCATTGACCCTTCTAAATTAAGCTTTGGTTGGGAAAATCAGTTTCTTTTGAATAATTTTTTTTTAGCAATTCATTTAAATTATTTGCACATATTTTGATGTAAAAATGACCCTTCAATCACAGTTAAATGTATGTAAGGTTTACGTAAAATAAAAATTACGTTTTATGTAGAAAATGTTAATCAAATATAATGTTCAATTAACTTGTTTATTGCTACACGAATGATGAAACATTTATTGGTGGATTATTAAAATCATAAAATGACATTTTGTGATTTTACAATTAGAAAAACAAATTTAAATATTACCAAGTTTCGTTTAAGTAAAATGTTACCTAAATTTAAGCTAATATAGACATTTTGTGTTTAGCGGAATTAATTAAATAACTTTTATTTTTAAATTGCGTACTACAGGTTATTCTTCTTGCTCTTTTTGGCTATTTATTATACTTTAAAATGTGCTGAAGAAATACAATCCACAGAATTACTGGTGTTTAAGAATATCGATTGTAAAAATAAAAACAGAAATTAGAACTTACCTGACAACAGCCCTAATTGGCACAACACTAACATTATAAAAGTTTTCAACATTTTGGTTTTTCTGTATTAGATTATTTTGTGTTTCACTTTATCGCGTTCACTTGTAATTGTCGTTAGGCCCGTTGGTCCAGGCATCTTATAGTCGAATTGACGAATGATAAACTAACCAAGTGCCAAAGGTCACGGTGATAACAACAGGAAAGTGTGTTTTAGCTTGGTAATTCCAAATTTAGAGGAAAGTATTATATATGAAATTGTGTGATACAGTGTAATCAGTGGACTTTCCCATTTAATATTTCCTCTTTGCATGAAGTGGACGGTGAATTTGTTGCCAACGGCTCAACAGCGTTACTTGGGCGGCACGTGTAATACAACAATTAGCATATTATAATGTTTACTTAAAAATTACAAAAGTTCCTAAACTTTTCAGCCCGTTGTTACCCTGTTTTAAATCTTGACGGGCTAAATATGTATTCAAGAAGTATCTAACAGAAACAAAGTATCCTATTACGTAAAAATGTTAGCTAAATTATAACGTTTTGTTCAAGCATATTATTCTTCAATGCTCCAAGACTCATCGCACAGACAAAACTGTAATGTGCCTGAAGACTATAAGCAGATATTTGAAATCAGAGAAAAACCTTATTGACTTTATCAATGGATCTAATTTAATCTCTTTATTTTAAGTATCCATACTCGTGTTTATATGTTATAAATGATGTATTGTAAATGTTTATATATTGTTTTAGGTGCTAATAACTATTGAAAATTGATGCACTCAAATATATATTAAAGAAGTATCAGCCGAAAGAATAGGACCTGAAGTTCTTTGTTAACTTTGTTCATTTTAGAATTAGCCGAATTGTATTTTGTATCTAAACAAAATTTTAATTCAGATTGACTTGTTGAATACCACTGAAATACAGGCAACTCGAATATTTGTAACCCTCAATATCTCCTATTTATTAATTAAAAGTGGTAAAATAATTATTACGTAGAGATTTTGACATGTTTTGAGAATACAATAAGCATAATAAAACATATAAAAATGCAGTAGTTTTTTTACAAAGTGAAAAACAAAAGTGTATAGTCGTATCCAATAATTACCAATTCTGCAAAACGTTACTGCCTTAAATACTCAATACGATAAGACGTGGAAAGTTTTGGAAAAAGACAGTTTTAAAAAACATTGGTAGAGCTGTTTCCGAGCCACCATTCAAAATTCAATAGTAGGCATTTAAGAAAACAACTATTTTAATTTACATGGATCATTATAATGTATGATGGTATGACGGACAGTTACGACAGTACCGACTTAAACATTGTCATATAAATGAGTTTTTTGATGTTGTTTTAAATTAGCAGCACGTGCAAAGCATTTATTACACAAATCGCAAGAAAATGGTTTTAAACCTAAATGTTGTGTATTTTTATGTTCTTTTAAATATGACGACCGCTTAAATGTTTTATTACATTGATCACAATAAAATGGCTTCACATTTAAATGTGTGTTTTTATGTTGTTTTAAATGCGATGATTGATTGAATGTTTTGTTACATTCATCGCAAGAAAATGGCTTTAAAACTAAATGTGTGTTTTTGTGATCTTTTAAATGTGATGATTGCCCAAACGTTTTTTCACATTCTCCGCAAGAAAATGGTTTTACACCTAAATGTTTGTTTCTATGCAGTTTTAATTGCGTTGATTGACTAAAGGTTTTATTGCATTTGTCGCAAGAAAATGGTTTTATACCTAAATGTGTGTTTTTATGTAGTTTTAAAGTATTAGAATGGGTAAACGTTTTTTCACATTGGTCACAAGAGAATAGTTTCAAACCTAAGTGTTTGTTTTTGTGTAGTTTTAAATTCCATGATTGACTAAACGTTTTACTACATTCATCGCAAGAAAATGGTTTTATACCTAAATGTACGTTTTTATGTTGTCTTAAATGCGATGCTTGACTAAACATTTTATTACATACGTCGCAAGAAAATGGTTTTAAAGCTAAATGAATGTTTTTATGTAGTGATAAATGTGATGATTGACTAAACGTTTTACTACATTCATTACAAGAAAATGGTTTTAAACCTAAATGTGTGTTTATATGTTGCTTCAGATGTGAAGATTGACTAAAAGTTTTATTGCATTTATCGCAAGAAAATGATTTTACACCTAAATGTGTGTTTTCATGTCGTTTTAAATGTAGTTTCTTTGCTGAATGTGCTCGCAAATGTTTTACGAGTTCTGATTTAGTGTCAAAAAATTTGTGACATTCTTCGCATTGTAGTTGTTTACTATTCAGAGGGCCATCACAACTTTCAACTCGAACTTCGAATTTAATTATTTGCTCAGTGTCCTCTGGTAAAGTTAAAGCTTCCGCAGAACTATCGTCTGGTTCTGCTTTAATTTCTATTTTGATTTCATCACACAACGTTGCTTCTGTGACGATTTCCTCTTCTTTTATTCCTCTCTTCACAACTGCGTTTACATTTGGTGTTCCCTTTTGTTCATTTATCTCCAAATCCAATTCTTGTTTTATTTGTTGAGTGTTGTAGTCCTTCATTATTGCACAATAATTCACTAAAAGCAAATAATTTATTTACTACCTAAGAAGTATAAGTAGAAATATAAATAACTCAAGTTTATAAAAATTATTCTTAAACTGTAAAAAAGTAAAGTCATGTTACATAAAGTAGAAATAAGTAAAGTTAAGCATAATTAATGGAAAAACGTTTCTTTAATATATTAGTGGGTTATAAAACACAGAAAATAATAAAATTAATGTGAAAACAAAGCCATTAACATCATTTTAATTAATAGTTTGGGTTTATTACTTTCAAAAATACGATGTGAAATAAAAATCAACCTTTATATATTAACAATAATATACCTTTATATATTAACTTATAATGTTCCCAATTATTTGTTGCTGTTTATATTTGTAAAATATTAACTCAATCAGATGTAAATATAATAATTTCTATCTGATTTTATCTTAACCCTTACAATGAGCTGTCAAAATGAACGTCTTTGAGTTGCTGTCGAAATATAATAGTGACATAAATTTGCATAAATTCCTCGAAGGGAAGTAAAAGAGTAGGCATTCCTTTTGACATCAAAGATTACATTATTTTTTGATAACTACATTGATTAATATCTCCTATAATATAGCAGCTTATTAAAACATTATTGAATATTAGAAATCCTCATAACCAAAGTATGTAGAATTTCATTTGTATAAATATATTTATGACGCGTAATTATCAAAAAATCATATGAAGCGTAAATTGCTTTTAAACCTTTGATGACGACATTTATTTGTTTGTTAATATCGGCAAATAGAATTGTAATAAAAATGCGTAAGAAAAAGTAAGAAATATTTATTAAAACAATGTATTAAATAACAATTACATAAATAAATTTGTGCAACACGAAGGAAAACACAATTATGCACTTTAATGTGAATATGTGTTTTTATGTCGTTTTAAATGCGATGAACGACTAAACGTTTTTTTACATTCGCCGCAATAAAATGGATTAAAACCTAAATGTGTATTTTGATGTTGCTTTAAATCAAAAGAACGACTAAATGTTTTATTACATGTTTCGCAAGGAAATGAATTTAAACCTAAATGTGTGTTTTTATGTCTGTTTAAATGCCATGAACGACTAAACGTTTTGCTACATTCATCGCAAGAAAATGGACTTAAGCCTAAATGTGTGTATTTATGTCGTTTTAAATCTGACAAACGACTAAATGCTTTACTACATTCGTTGCAAGCAAATTGTCTTACACCGGAATGCAATTCTTTATGTTGTTTTAAGGAAAATAAATCAATAAACGTTTTAATACATTCATCACAAGAGAATGGTTTTATAGCTAAATGTGTGTTTCTATGTCGATCTAAATGCGATGAACGACTAAACGTTTTACCACATTCATCGCAAGAATATGGTTTAACATTTAAATGTGTATCTTTATGCCTAATTAAATGCGATGAACGAGTGAATGTTTTATCACATTCATCGCAAGAAAAGAGTTTTAAACCTAAATGTGTATTTTCGTGTAGTTTTAAATCAAATAAACGACTAAAAGTTTTACTGCAGTCGCTGCAAGCAAACGGCTTTATAGCTAAATGTGTATTTTTATGTCGTTCTAAATGCGATGATTGACTAAAAGATTTTCCACATTCATCGCAACAAAACGGTTTTAAACCTAAATGTATATATTTATGTCGCTTTAAATCTGACGAACGACTAAATGATTTACCACATTCGTTACAAGAAAATGGTTTTAAACCTACATGTATGTTTTCAGATTGCTTTAATTTTGGTTGTAGTTCAGATGTATTATTACAATCATTATGAGATAGTAAATTCTTTGTTGTATGTACCCGAAAATGTTCTATAATTTCAGCCGCATTTTCAAACGAATATGCTTCACTTTTTAGTTGTTCATTATCTAAGGGTTCGGCTATATTTTCAACTCGAACTTCGAACTCAATAATATGGTCAACGTTTCGTAATAACATAGCAGCTTCTTCTAAGCTATCTTCCGTTTCCTCTTTAAACTCCGTTTTTATTTCATCACATAGTGCAGCTTCTTTGATGACTTGTACATCCTCTACTTTTATTTTGATATCTTCTTTTACATTTGTTGTTTTCATTGTCTCATTTAACCCCATGTCAATGTCTAATTGTGTTTTTTGAGATTTGCAATCCTCCATTACAGTAAAACAATTTAACGAGTTCTCTAAAACAAAAAGAAAATTTATTACCGCATAAAAAAAGACATACGTGTATTTATTCATTTAGACTACCTACAACTTTTAAAATGACATTTGTGAAAAAACTGTTACTTTATGATGATTTTAATATAGTCAAGACATACGAAAATCACTCTGTAATGTTCATTATATTATTTTATACTAAGAAATAGACAATATTAATAATTAAAGATCAATGGATATGGAATATGACGCCATTTTTATATCATTTCGATGACAGCTGCCTTGTATAATTACCTATTTAATTAAGATTCAAATCAATAATAGATGTATGTATGTAGAAAATACTTAAGTTTTGTTATAATTTTAACCTAACCTAATTAATAATTAAAGAATAAAGTTAATATTAACAAATGAATAATACGTTTTAAACCGATTCGATTAACTGGTTAAAAGGTTAATTACACTCAAAATTATAAAGTAATTAATTATATTCTATAAGCATTTTAATTTAAAAATAAAAGTAACAATACTTGTAAATATTAACTTACACTATTCTCAAGTAGCTACTGCTGTTTATTTCGGTATAGTTCAGCTAAAAAAACAAATACATAATTTATAAGTAATTTTATTTGATTCTTTTCAATGAGCTGTCACAATAAACGTTTTTCAGGTGTCGATTAAAAGTAAGTCTGGATTTACATAGCCTATTTTTAAGGCTGGTAGTAGGCACCGAAAAGTTTGTAATCACTCCATTAAAAGTTAATGCCGAATAAACTTACGAAACTATACTTAATTTCTATATAACAGTACTATACATATCCAATTACTTTTTAATAGCTATATATTAGGAAATATGAACAATTAGTCATTTTGCCCCTTTAATTATAAAATGGATCCAACGTAATAAAAAATTCGTAATGTTATATCTAACCTATCTATATAACAAATAACTGACCCATTTCTTATTGGACAGACATGTTACGTCATAAATATGGTTCACACTTGCAGCGCTAAAACTGCAATTGAAACTTTTAATTGCTATATCTCCGTCAACATTTAGATAATTAGTAAAATAAAAACGCTAATATACATTTATTAACATATATTTCAATCAACAATTAAAAAATCGACCCTAAAAAATAAGGACACAAACCCATTATTTCTTGAAAATCATATCTTGAAGGTTGGAGAATCGAATTCGGAAGTTTTGGTTCGCTTTGTCCAGCATGCCTGAGGGAACAGTTGAGTTTTTCGAGTTTTCTAAGCTTTCAAAGAATCTGAAAAAATTCTGGATAACTTCTTGAAGTGTCTACTACATGGTCTAGAAGTTGCTAAACTTCAAAGTTTAAAACCGTTGTTTATAAAAATGTACAAATAGTAGAAAACGCAAAAAAAAAACGGAATATTGTTAAAAAGCTCATAACTTTAGAACAAACAAATATTAAGAAAAACTGTTGTAGATTTTTTTATCTTAGACTATAAGCTTTCGAAAGAATGTAGTGTCTTTGGCGTGGACTCCAAAAAATTGAATTATTTGTGCACCTGAAAGTGGGGAATATTTTACGGATTCAGGCATATCGTAATAAACGGAACGGTGATTATTCGGGACAAAATAAGTTTTTATTGATGAAAATACAAAAGTTATAAAATAATAATTAATATTAGTTAATTATAATTAGTGTCAAAAAGAGAATTAATGATGAGCAACCGTTGAATTGTCACCCATCTTCAAAAACTTATTGTAGTAAAAAGATGAACTAATAAAAAAAAACTATATATATAATCTAAGAAATAATATATTAAATTACATAAAACATTTATTTTAACTTTGAAAAATCTGTAAAACAACGAGAAAAGCAAAAAAAAAGTGCATTTACTAACATTGGAAAATACTAACGTCGTGTGTACACTGACCCTTTTAGGGAAGTTTCACTGGCTCTCCTTTGCCGGAAAACTGCCAGATTCGGACGCCACTGGAACTTTAAGTCCCTACCACAACCTAGATTTTTAAAAGACCTTAAAAGACCCAGTGTACACACGCAGGGATAGGTTAGAAAACACACCTAGATCTTTAAATCCAAATGAGTCTTTTCATGCTGTCTTAAATAACCAGTACTAGAAAAACATTTAGTGCATATTTTTTCAGGGATTTTTTTCACCTGAATGAGTTTTTTTGTGTCGGTTTAAATGCCATGAACGACTAAACGTTTTACTACATTCATCGCAAGAAAACGGTTTGAAACCTAAATGTGTGTTTCTATGTCGTACTAAATGCGATGAACGAGTGAACGTTTTATCACATTCGTCGCAAGAAAAGAGGTTTAAACCTAAATGTATGTTTTGGTGTAGTTTTAAATCGAATGCACTACTAAATGTTTTACTGCAGTCGCTGCAAGCAAATGGTCTTATAGATAAATGTGTATTTTTATGTCGTTCTAAATGCGATGATTGAGTAAACGATTTTCCACATTCATCGCAAGAAAACGGTTTTAAACCTAAATGTATATATTTATGTCGCTTTAAATCTGACGAACGAGTAAACGACTTATCACATTCGTTACAAGAATATGTTGTTAAACCTAAATGTATTTTTTCAGGTTGTTTTAATTTTGATTGGAGTTCAGATGTATTATTAAACTCATTATGAGATAGTAAATTATTTGTTGAATGTATTTCAGTCGCATTCTCAAACGAATATGGTTCACTTTTTAGTTGTTCATTATCTAAGGGTTCGGCTATATTTTCAACTCGAACTTCGAACTCAATAACATGGTCAACGTTTTGTAATAACATAGCAGGTTCTTCCGCTTCCTCTTTAAACTCCGTTTTTATTTCATCACATAGTGCTGCTTCTTTGATGACTTGTACATCCTCTATTTCTATTTTGATATCTTCGATTACATTTGTTGTTTTCATTGTCTCATTTAACCCCATGTCAATGGCTAATTGTGTTTTTTGAGATTTGCAATCCTCCATTACAGTAAAACAATTTAACGAGTTTACTAAAACAAAAAGAAAATTTATTGCCACATAAAAAAAGACATACGTGTAATTATTTAGACTACCTACGACTTTTAAAATGACATTTGTGAAAAAAATGTTACTTTATGATGATTTTAATATAGTCAAAATATACGAAAATCACTCTGTAATGTTCATTATATTATTCTATACTAAGAAATAGACAATATTAATAATTAAAGATCAATGGATATGGAATATGACGCCATTTTTATATCATTTCGATGACAGCTGCCTTGTATAATTACCTACTTAATTAAGATTCAAATCAATAATAGATGTATGTATGTAGAAAATACTTAGGTTTTGTTATAATTTTAACCTAACCTAATTAATAATTAAAGAATAAAGTTAATATTAACAAATGAATAATACGTTTAAACCGATTCGATTAACTGTTTAACAGGTTAATTATACTCAAAATTATAAAGTAGTTAATTATATTCTATAAGCTTTTTAATTAAAAAATAAAAGTAACAATACTTGTAAATATTAACTTATACTATTCTCAAGTAGCTACTGCTGTTACTTCGGTATAATTCAGTTAAAAAAACCAATACATTATTTATAAGTAATTTTGTTTGATTCTTTTCAATGAGCTGTCACAATAAACGTTTTTCAGGTGTCGATTAAAAGTAAGTCTGGATTTACATGGCCTATTTTTAAGGCTGGTATTAGGCGCTGAAAAGTTTGTAATCACTCCATTAAAAGTTAATGCCGAATAAACTTACGAAACTATACTTAATTTCTATATAACCGTACTATACATATATAATTACTTTTTAATAGCTCGCTATATATTATGAAATATGAACAATTAGTCATTTTGCCCCTTTCATTATTAAATGTATAAAACGTAATAAAAAATTCGTAATGTTATATCTAACCTATCCATATAACAAATAACTGACTCATTTGTTATTAGACATACATGTTACGTCATAAATATGGTTCACACTTGCAGCGCTAAAACTACAATTCAAACTTTTAATTGCTATATCTCCAACAACATTTAGATATTTAGTAAAATAAAAACGCTAATATACATTTATTAACATATATTTCAATCAACAATTAAAAAATTGACCTTAAAAAATGAGGACACAAGCCCATTATTTCTTGAAAATCATATCTTGAAGGTTGGAGAATCGAATTCGGAAGTATTGGTCCGCTTACTGTCGCGACGTTTTCTGGTGTCCTGGTGCTAATTGGACGACGCTCTGAACTAAACATTGGAAACAAGCTGCTTATATATAAACAAGTGCTAAAACCAGAGTGGACGTATGGAGTGCAAAATAATGCAAAATAAACCTCTGCGAGAAATAGTTAATGCATCGTGGTACATCCGCAATGACGACATACATAGAGACCTGAATATTAACACAGTCGGAGAAGAAATCAAAACTATAGCAGCAAAGTACGAATTGAGACTTCGTAACCACGAAAACATCTGCTTGATAGTAATGATGTTCGAAGACTTCGCAGGACTAAACCCTCGGACCTAGTAACCTAATCATGTAGAATTGTTCATTGGAGTAATCTCTACCACATCGTGTAATTATAGAAATGTAAGCCACTAGATAAGTATATCTATACTTAGTTGCAGTATTATAGAAAATAAGAATATACACAATTAGCCCTCCGTGTGAACACTATTTTTCGAGTCATGGTGTGTACACTGGGTCTTTGAGAGAGTTTTTCGAGTTTTCTGAGCTTTCAAAGAATCTGAAAAATTTCTGGATTACTTCTTGAAGTGTATACTATATGGTCCGGAAGTTGCCAAAGTTCAAAGTTTAAAACCGTTGTTAATAAAAATGGACAAATAGTAAAAAACGCAAAAAAACGGAATATTGTTAAAAAGTTAATAACTTTATAACAAACAAATATTAAGAAAAACTGTTGTAGATTTTTTTACCTTAGACTATAAGCTTTCGAAAGAATGTAGTGTCTTTGGTGTGGGTTCCTAAAAATTGAATTATTTGTGCACCTGAAAGTGGGGAATATTTTACGGATTTAGGCATGTCGTAATAAGCGGAACGGTGAATATTCGGGACAAAATAAGTTTTTATTGATGAAAATACAAAAGTTATAAAATAATAATTAATATTAGTTAATTATAATTAGTGTCAAAAAGAGAATTAATGATGAGCAACCGTTGAATTGTCACCCATCTTCAAAAACTTATTGTAGTAAAAAGATGAACTAATAAAAGAAAAACTATATATATAATCTAAGAAATAATATATTAAATTACATAAAACATTTATTTTAATCATGAAAAAACTGTAAAACAACGAGAAAAGCAAAAAAAAAGTGCATGTACTAACATTGGAAAATACTAACGTCGTGTGTACACTGACCCTTTTAGGGAAGTTTCACTGGCTCTCCTTTGCCGGAAAACTGCCAGATTCGGACGTCACTGGAACTTTAAGTCCCTACCACTACCTAGATTTTTAAAAGACCTTAAAAGACCCAGTGTACACACGTAGGGTTAGGTTAGAAAACACACCTAGATCTTTAAATCCAAATGAGTCTTTTCATGCTGTCTTAAATAACCAATACTAGAAAAACATTTAGTTCTTATTTTTTCAGGGATTTTTTTCACCTGAATGAGTTTTTTTGTGTCGGTTTAAATGCCATGAACGACTAAACGTTTTACTACATTCATCGCAAGAAAACGGTTTGAAACCTAAATGTGTGTTTCTATGTCGTACTAAATGCGATGAACGAGTGAACGTTTTATCACATTCGTCGCAAGAAAAGAGGTTTAAACCTAAATGTATGTTTTGGTGTAGATTTAATTCGAATGCACTACTAAATGTTTTACTGCAGTCGCTGCAAGCAAATGGTCTTATAGATAAATGTGTGTTTTTATGTCGTTTTAAATTAGATGATAGACTGAACGTTTTACTACATTCATCGCAAGAAAATGGTTTTAAACCTAAATGTATATATTTATGTCGCTTTAAATCTGACGAACGAGTAAACGACTTATCACAATCGTTACAAGAATATGTTGTTAAACCTAAATGTATTTTTTCAGGTTGTTTTAATTTTGATTGGAGTTCAGATGTATTAGTAAACTCATTATGAGATAGTAAATTATTTGTTGAATGTATTTCAGCCGCATTTTCAAACGAATATGGTTCACTTTTTAGTTGTTCATTATCTAAGGGTTCGGCTATATTTTCAACTCGAACTTCGAACTCAATAACATGGTCAACGTTTTGTAATAACATAGCAGGTTCTTCCGCTTCCTCTTTAAACTCCGTTTTTATTTCATCACATAGAACTGCTTCTTTGATGACTTGTACTTCCTCTATTTCTATTTTGATATCTTCGTTTACATTTGTTGTTTTCATTGTCTCATTTAACCCCATGTCAATGTCTAATTGTGTTTTTTGAGATTTGCAATCCTCCATTACAGTAAAACAATTTAACGAGTTTACTAAAACAAAAAGAAAATTTATTACCACATAAACAATAGGCATACGTGTATTATTTAGACTACCTACGACTTTTAGAATGACAATTGTGAAAAAACTGTTACTTTATGATGATTTTAATATAGTCAAGACATATAAAAATCACTCTGTAATGTTCATTATATTATTTTATACTAAGAAATAGACAATATTAATAATTAAAGATCAATGGATATGGAATATGACGCCATTTTTATATCATTTCGATGACAGCTCACTTGTATAATTACCTATTTAATTAAGATTCAAATCAATAATAGATGTATGGGCAGTTAAGAAAATACTTAAGTTTTGTTATAATTTTAACCTAACCTAATTAATAATTAAAGAATAAAGTTAATATTAACAAATGAATAATACGTTTTAAACCGATTCGATTAACTGGTTAAAAGGTTAGTTACACTCAAAATTATAAAGTAATTAATTATATTCTACAAGCTTTTTAATTTAAAAATAAAATAAAACAGTAGTTGTAAATATTAACTTACACTATTCTCAAGTAGCTACTGCTGTTACTTCGATCTAATTCAGTTAAAAAAACAAATACATAATTTATAAGTAATTTTGTTTGATTCTTTTCAATGGGCTGTCACAATAATAAATGTTTTTCAGGTGTCGATTAAAAGTAAGTCTGGATTTACAGGGCCTATTTTTAAGGCTGGTATTAGGCGCCGAAAAGTTTGTAATCACTCCATGAAGAGTTAATGCCGAATAAGCTTACAAACCATTACTTAATTTCTATATAACTGTACTATACATATCCCATTATTTTTTAATAGCTCGCTATATATTAGGAAATATGAACAATTAGTCATTTTGCCCCTTTAATTATTAAATGGATTCAACGTAATAAAAAATTCGTAATGTTACATCTAACCTATCCATATAACAAATAAATGACCCATTTCTTTTATTAGACATGTTACGTCATAAATATGGTTCACACTTGCAGCGCTGAAACTACAATTCCAATTTTTAATTGCTATATCTCCAACAACATTTAGATATTTAGTAAAATAAAAACGCTAATATACATTTATTAACATATATTTCAATCAACAATTAAAAAATCGACCCTAAAAAATGAGGACACAAGCCCATTATTTCTTGAAAATCATATCTTGAAGGTTGGAGAATCGAATTCGGAAGTTTTGGTTCGCTTTGTCCAGCATGCCTGAGGGAACCGTTGAGTTTTTCAAGTTTTCTAAGCTTTCAAAGAATCTGAAAAAATTCTGGATAACTTCTTAAAGTGTCTACTACATGGTCTAGAAGTTGCTAAAGTTCAAAGTTTAAAACCGTTGTTTATAAAAAATAACAAATAGTAGAAAACGCAAAAAAACGGGATATTGTTAAAATGTTAATAACATTAGAACAAACAAATATTAAGAAAAACGGTTGTAGACTTTTTTACCTTAGACTATAAGCTTTCGAAAGAATGTAGTGTCTTTGGCGTGGGTTCCTAAAAGTTGAATTATTTGTGCACCTGAAAGTGGGGAATATTTTACGGATTCAGGCATGTCATAATAAACGGAACGGTGATTATTCAGCACAAAATAAGTTTTTATTGATGAAAATACAAAATTTATGAAATAATAATTAATATTACTTAATTATAATTAGTGTCAACAAGAGAATTAATGATGAGCAACCGTTGAATTGTCACCCATCTTCAAAAACTTATTGTAGTAAGAAGATGAAGTAATAAAAAAAAACTGTATATATAATCTAAGAAATCTGTAAAACAACGAGAAAAGCAAAAAAAAAGTGCATGTACTAACATTGGAAAATACTAACGTCGTGTGTACACTGACCCTTTTAGGGAAGTTTTACTGGCTCTCCTTTGCCGAAAAACTGCCAGATTCGGACGGCACTGGAACTTTAAGCCCCTACCACTACCTAGATTTTTAAAAGACCTTAAAAGACCCAGTGTACACACGCAGGGATAGGTTAGAAAACACACCTAGATCTTTAAATCCAAATGAGTCTTTTCATGCTGTTTTAAATAACCGGTACTAGAAAAACATTTAGTTCTTATTTTTTCAGGGATATTTTTTTTCACCTGAATGAGTTTTTTTGTGTCGGTTTAAATGCCATGAACGACTAAACGTTTTACTACATTCATCGCAAGAAAATGGTTTCAAACCTAAATGTGTGTTTCTATGTCGTATTAAATGCGATAAACGAGTGAATGTTTTATCACATTCGTCGCAAGAAAAGAGGTTTAAACCTAAATGTATGTTTTGGTGTAGTTTTAAATCGAATGCACTACTAAATGTTTTACTGCAGTCGCTGCAAGCAAATGGTCTTATAGATAAATGTGTGTTTTTATGTCGTTCTAAATGCGATGATTGTGTAAACGATTTACCACATTCATCGCAACAAAACGGTTTTAAACCTAAATGTATATATTTATGTCGCTTTAAATCTGACGAACGAGTGAACGTTTTATCACATACGTTACAAGAATATGTTGTTAAACCTAAATGTATTTTTTCAGGTTGTTTTAATTTTGATTGGAGTTCAGATGTATTATTAAACTCATTATGAGATAGTAAATTATTTGTTGAATGTATTTCAGTCGCATTCTCATTCGAATATGGTTCACTTTTTAGTTGTTCATTATCTAAGGGTTCGGCTATATTTTCAACTCGAACTTCGAACTCAATAACATGGTCAACGTTTTGTAATAGCATAGCAGGTTCTTCCGCTTCCTCTTTAAACTCCGTTTTTATTTCATCACATAGAAATGCTTCTTTGATGACTTGTACTTCCTCTATTTCTATTTTGATATCTTCGATTACATTTGTTGTTTTCATTGGCTCATTTAACCTCATGTCAATGTCTAATTGTGTTTTTTGAGATTTGCAATCCTCCATTACAGTAAAACAATTTAACGAGTTCACTAAAACAAAAAGAAAATTTATTACCGCATAAACAATAGGCATACGTGTTTTATTTAGACTACCTACGACTTTTAAAATGACAATTGTCAAAAAACTGTTACTTTATGATGATTTTAATATAGTCAAAACATACGAAAATCACTCTGTAATGTTCATTATATTATTCTATACTAAGAAATAGGCAATATTAATAATTAAAGATCAATTTATATGGAATATGACGTCATTTTTATATCATTTCGATGACAGCTGTCTTGTATAATTACCTACATAATTAAGATTCAAAGGTAATTATTTATTTCGGCTATACATTTTGTTTTTCACTTTGTAAAAAAAACCTTCTGCATTTTTGTATGTTTTATTATGCTTATTGTATATTCAAAACATGTCAAAATCACTATGTAATATTTATTTTACCCCTTTTTATTAAGAAATAGAAGATATTGAGGGTTAAAGTTGATATTTCAAAATTGAGGCTATGTCACCACCTAAATGTGTATCAATTGACAGATTTTTTGCATAATACTGGCTTATTTAGATTCAAACCAAATCGCTAGCGCCGCTTTTTATTATTAGAAAACCCCATTTTTTAATAACAATTTTTTTTCTCTCATTCTAAATCTCTTTAAATACATATAATTACTAAATTAGAAACATCTAAATTTATCATATATTAAAATCTATCACATATATTTCTAGTTTCTTTGAATCTT
Source organism: Panorpa germanica (assembly GCA_963678705.1). Classification (NCBI taxonomy): domain Eukaryota; kingdom Metazoa; phylum Arthropoda; class Insecta; order Mecoptera; family Panorpidae; genus Panorpa; species Panorpa germanica. Next base: position 22,343,856 of record OY783208.1, on the reverse strand, counting down.
GGGAAGTAAGTATTACACTGGCCAATAGTAACAAAATTATGTGTAAAATAATGTCAAATGTCATATTTTTTGTTCAACTTTAACCCTCAATATCTTCTATTTCTTAATAAACAGTAGTAAAATAAATATTACGTAGTGATATTGACATGTTTTGAGTATACAATAAGCATAATAAAACATTCAAAAATGCAGTAGTTTTTTTTACAAAGTGAAAAACAAAAGGTATAGCTGAAATAAACAATTATCGATTCAAATCAATAATAGATGTGTGGGCAGTTATTGTAACATAAATATTAATTAAAGAATAAAGTCAATTTTAACAAATGAATAATACCTTTATAATGAATTCGATTAACAGGTTGGGTTCATTACACTCAAAACTATACAGTAATTAATTATATTCTATAAGCATTTTAATTCAAAAATAAAAGTAACAATACTTGTAAATATTAACTTACACTATTCTCAAGTAGCTACTGCTGTTACTTCGGTCTAATTCAGTTAAAAAAACAAATAAGTATATATATAATTTATATACATAATTTATAAGTAATTTTGATTCAATCTTTTCAATGAGCTGTCACAATAAACGTTTTTCAGGTGTCGATTAAAAGTAAGTCTGGATTTACACGCCTCTTTTTAAGGGTGGAATTAAGCACCGAAAAGTCTGTAATCACTCCATGAAAAGTAATACCGAATAAACTTACTTATTACTTAATTTCTATATAACTGTATTATACATATCTCTATACAGCTATCAAGTCCAAGTGTACAATTACTTTTTAATAACTCGCTATACTTTAAAAAATATGAACAATTAGTCATTTTGCCCCTATATGTATAAAACGTAATTCCAATATATGTAATGTCATATCTAACCTATCCATATAACAAATAAATGACCCATTTCTTATTGGACAGACATGTTACGTCATAAATATGGCCGACCATTTCCAGCGCTAAAACTACAATTCAAATTTTTAATTGCTATATCTCCGTCAATATTTAGATATTTAATGAAATAGACACGCCAATTCACATTTATTAACATCAATTTCAATCAACAATTGAAAAATCGACCACTAAAAAATGAGGACACAAGTTCATTCCAAATTTTAATTGCTATATCTCCGTCAACATTTAGATATTTCATTAAATAAAAACGCCAATACACATTTATTAACATCAATTTCAATCAACAATTGAAAAATCGACCACTAAAAAATGAGGACACAAGCTCATTCCAAATTTTAATTACTATATCTCCGTCAATATTTAGATATTTAATAAAATAGACACACTAATACACATTTATTAACATCAATTTCAATCAACAATTGAAAAATCGACCAGTAAAAAATGAGGACACAAGCTCATTCCAATTTTTAATTGCTATATCTCCGTCAACATTTAGATATTTCATTAAATAAAAACACCAATAAACATTTATTAACATATATTTTAATCAACAATTGAAAAATCGACCATTAGAAAATGAGGACACAAGCCCATTATTGAAATGTAAGCCACTAGATAAATATATCTATAATTAGTTGTAGTATTATAGTTAATAAAATTTTACACAATTAGGTGAGAAAACACACCTAGATCTTTAAATCCAAATGAGTCTTTTTATGATGTCTTAAATAAGCGGTACTAGAAAAACATTTAGAACATACTGTACATGGATAATTTTTTTTACCTGAATGAGTTTTTTTGTGTCGTTTTAAATGCAATGAATGACTAAACGTTTTATCACACTCGTCGCAAGAAAATAGTTTTATATCTAAATGTGTAGTTTTATGTATTTTTAAACTCATTGAATGTCGAAACGTTTTATCACATTCATCGCAAGAAAATGGATTTAAACCTAAATGACCTGCCTCGTGTTTTTTTAAATAAAATGCATCAGTGAAACATTTATTACATATACTACAAAGATAAGGTTTTAAACCAAAATGGGTTTTTATATGTCGATTTAAAGTAGCTAATTGGCCGAATGTTTTACTACATTTATCGCATGAAAATTCTTTTGTTGAATGAGTTTTATTATGTCGTTTTAATTGCGATGGATGACTAAATGCTTTACTACATTTGTCACAAGAATATATGTTCACTCCTACTATATGTATGTTCTTATGTAATTTTAAACTCGTTAAAGATTTAAACGCTTTACCACATTCGCCGCAAGAAAATGGTTTTACATCTAAATGTGTGTTTTTATGAACACTTAAACTCGATAAAAACTTAAATGATCTACTACATTTGTCGCAAGAAAATGGTTTTAAACTTAAATCTTTGTTTTCTTGTTTTACTGATACCGATGACGAACTAAATATGTTATTAGATTTATTAGAAGAATGAATCCTTGTAGAATGTAATCGCAAATGTTGTACGATGTTTTCTTTTTTGTCAAACAACTCGTTACATACTTCACAGATATAAAGCTTCGTATTATTTTCGTTTTCTGGTTCTTCACTTTTCACTGGATCATCGCGATTTTCAATTTGAACTTGGTACTCAATAATATACTCGTCTCTTGATAAAATTGCAGCTTCCTCTAAACTATCGAAATCGTCTGGTTCTTCTTTTATTTCTGTTTCACAGAGTGCTTCCTCTTTGACTAATACCTCTTTTGTTTCTATTTTGATATCTTCAGCTACATTTTCTGTATCTGTTGGTTTATTTAACCCAGCATCCATTTCTGGGTTTATTTCTTTAGATTTGCAATCATCCATTTAGTGCAATTCTTGATTTCTCTAAAACAATAATGGGTAATGCTTAATTTAGTTTTGAAAATTGTAAAAACATTTCTGCATTTTCGTATATCTGATGATGCTATTATACAATCCAAACACAAAATATTCATTGTGGAAATTATTCGATATAGCTACACCTTTTGTTTTGAATCTTATAAAAAAACTATTACACTTTCGTATATTTACTGGCGTTTGTTGTATACTAAAAACATGTACAAATCATACGTAATAGAGAAAATAAAGTGTAGAGTGTGCAGAATAAATAAATAATTAATTGTAAATAAAATTATTGAAGTTTAGTTTTTAAGTTGAATTGTTAAGATAAGAATGAAAATATAATAAGAAATAGAATACGGTAAATTGTAAAAGCCGAAAGGCACACACAATTAATAAATAGATAAATGTACAAATCTTACGTAATATACATTATACCATTTTTTATTTAGGAAAAAACAATATTAATGGTTAAAGTTAAAATTTCAAATTTGAGGTTAGAAATAATATGGCATTGTTCCATATGACATCATATTTCACATTTATTAGTCAACTTTAAGCATAAATCACGTGTATTTTTTAATAAAAAATGGTACAATGTATATTACGTAGTGATTTGTACATGTTTTTACTATATTAAAAACACCAGAAAATATACGAAAGTGCAATAGTTTATTTATAAGATTCAAAACAAAAGGTGTAGCTATGTCGAATAAATACCTTTATTGTCGAACAAATGATGTGGCATAAAACGAAATTTGTAACCTTACTTGTTATATAAGTTGAATTAATGTAAAACCTTTTCTAAAATAAATCACTGCTTTCTGAAACATAAAGATAATGTAAAGATTTAAGAAAATGTAATGTAAGAGAAAGATTCAAGTTAATAAGGCATTAAACCATTTCAATTATTATTTTGAGTTTATTCTGTGAAATATATGAAAAAGAAATTAAATAAAATATTAATATACCTTTATGTTGTGTTACAAAAACTGCTGCGTTTTATTTTCGTTAAATATTAATGAAATAATACTCCTATAATAATTATTTTCTCGATCCTTTCGAGCTGTCAAAAAGAACGTGTTCCAGTGATGACCAAGTAGTATGAATTTACAAGGCACTATTTGCGCACGAGAACAGGCACCTGTAATCAATAACTGCAGGATAAATTGGGTTGTGAACTTAGCTACTGTAATATGGTTTGTGTCCTATGTCTTAATTTCTATAAAAGTGTACTATATATTGATAAAGTGGGTTACTAGAACCTCAAATGTCCAATTATTTTTTAATAACTCCTTATATGTTTAAGAGATATTAACAATTAAAAAAGTCATTTTGTCTCTTTAATTATTAAAGGGATTCAACTGGATTCAACGTTGTACACATGCATGTGACATTACAATCGCTGCCAACCTTACAGCTCATAAATCTCTGCTATATGTATTTATATATCAAAATATCAAATATTATTTACAGTTATTTCAAGGAACGATAAAATTCCAATATTATGCCTGCTTTAGCAGGGCTAAAAAAAATAAAAACTTATTTTTCTTTGATTTGACTTGATTATTTGACTACCAACAGCTACAGAACATTACCACAGCACTGCAAATAACTGACGTTAAAATGCATTTCACGTCATACAAATATGGCCGACCATTTCTAGCGCTAAAACTACAATTCAAACTTTTAAGGAGGTATAGGACGTTAACGTAAATGATGAAAACGTTGTGAAATTTGGAGGGTCTATACAAATAGTTAAATTACAGGCTGTCTCAAAATTTTAGAGATCTAGGGTTCATAGTTTTCTTTTTATACATGATTAAAAATAGTCATTTTCCATACAAATCATAATTTTTAGCTCAATTTCACCACATAATATAACTTTTAACTATGAAAAAATGGTGACACGGCTTTCAAAAACCAAGTGTATATAAAATAATCTTTTCTGTAACTATTGCAAAAAGAAAATTATCAAAAGGATACCTATTTACGAAAATATTTAAATAAAACCTTTAAGAAACAGTAAATGTAGGTTATAAGCTGGCAACGTTGCAAATGCCAATTTGAACGGGAAATTTAAAATCGGAATAAATGTTATATAAAATATAACAATTTATTTGTCAAAGAACCAAATCACGCATGCGTCAACACACGTTAATTTACAGCGTTGCCAAATTTATTATTCCTTTTTCAAAATATTTAATTTGAATTTAAATTGAATTAATATAAATTTGATATTAATTATAGGTAATTTTTCATTTATTAAACTATTATATGCATAAAAAATCATTTTAACAAGCAAAAAGCAGTTTAATAGGGAATTGAAAAATTCATTTTCAAAGGTACAGTCCCAATATTTGCTCGTCCCTCATGTACTTCGTATTTTGCATTTCGTATTACCGAGAGATAAACTTTTTGCATTGACGATACGTCCTGTACCTCCTTAATTGCTATATCTCCGTCAACATTTAGATATTTAATAAAATAGAAGAATACACACTACTTAATATTTGAAAAATCGACCCCTAAAAAATGAGTACATAAGCCTAGAAGGGTGAAATAATTTGCTTACAAAATCATGAGATCATATTCTTTAAAAATATTTATTAAATAAATTTATACAAAAAGATCATCCAAGTATGTGTTACATTTACTTAATATAATGAAAACAAGAATTACTCAATCGTAAGAATATACCTAGACACTTATTTTTATATGAGTTTTTTGATGTCGTTTAAAATTATTAGCACAGGTGAAAGACTTACTGCATACAGAACAAGAAAACGGTTTTAATGCTAAATGTGTGTTTTTATGGCTTTTTAAATGCGTTGATCGACTAAACGTCTTATCACATTCATTACAAGAAAACGGTTTCAAAACTAAATGTGTAATTTTATGTTGCTTTAACGCAGATACATTCTTAAACGTTTTAAGACATTTGTTGCAAGAAAATGGCCTCAAGCCTAAATGCAATTCTTCATGTTGTTTTAAAGTAACAACACTACTAAACGTTTTATCACATGCGTCACAAGAAAATGGTTTTGAAGCTAAATGTTTGCTTTTATGATGTTTTAAAGTAGATGAATAGCAAAACGTTTTATTACATTCGTCACAAGAAAATGGTTTTATTTCTAAATGTGTATTCTTATGGCGTTTTAATTTTGATGGGTATTTAAAGATTTTATTACAAACTTTACAAGAATGTATTTTCTTTAGTGTATGGACTCGCAAATGTTTCGTGATTTTAGACTTATTGTCAAATAATTTGTGACATACTTCACAAATATATAAATTCGGTACGCCTGTACTCAGCGAATCGTCACGATTTTCAACTCGAACTTCAAACTCAGTAATGAAATCACCGTCCCGTGATGGACTTCCGGATTCGTCTGAACTATCGTCTGGCTCATCTTTAATTTCTATTTTTATTTCATCATATGACGCTGCTTCTTTATCGACTGTTTCCCCTTTTTTCATATCTTTCTTTACATTTGCTGTTTCTGTTGGTTCATTTAATGGTACATCAATTTCTAGTTTTATTTTTGGAGATTTGAAATCCTCCATCATAACACTACAATTTTTGAGCTTTCTAAAAACAGAAAGAAATTTATTATAATTACTAGTAAATAAATGACTTATAATAAATGAACCTTCAATAGTTTGTGGTGAAATTTATATTTCAGAAATTATAAAACCATTTATATTATAGAATATTAAATAAATACCTTAATATTCTTCTCAAATATTGACTACAGTTTATGTTCGTAAAATTTCAACTGAAGAAATGTAAATACAATTACTTTTAAGTCTTTTCAACATCTCAACTTTTCAGCTCTCATAAAGAACGATGCATGATGCCGAGTAGTAAATGCTTAAAATAATTTTTTGCGTAAATATAAAATTCAAAATCGATTTCAATTTTAGAATATTTCAGAATATTCTAAAGAATGCCTTTTAGTAAAAGAAGGTGAAAGATATAACTTTCCACATACTGTTTACCCAATTATATTCTGTCATACTAATGTCAAAAACTAATCAATAACTATTCCAACCATAAGAACATAATCTAAGAAATAAGACATCGTACTTTATATGGTGAAGTTAGCTACCAGGACCTCAAATGTTAAATGGGCTTGTGTCCTATGTTTTAATTTCTATAAAAGTGTATTATATTGATAAAGTGGGTTACTAGAACCTCAAATGTTCAATTATTTTTTAATAACTCCTTATATGTTAAGAAATATTAACAATTAAAAAAGTCATTTTGTCTCTTTAATTATTAAAGGGATTCAACGTTGTACACATTCCAAGTGCATGTGACATCACAATCCTTGTGTAAGGTTACCAAAATTACAGATCATAAATCTCTGCTATATGTATTTATATATCAAATATTATTTACAGCTATTTCAAGGAATAATCAAATTTCAATATTATGTCTGCCTTAGTAGGGTTAAATAAAATAAAAACTTATTATTCTTTGATTTGACTTGATTATTTGACTACCAACAGCTACAGAACATTACCATAGCACTGACCTACTCAACAAATAACTAACGTTAAAATGCATTTCACGTCATACAAATATGGCCGACCATTTCTAGCGCTAAAACTACAATTCAAACTTTTAATTACTATATCTCCGTCAACATTTAGATATTTAATAAAATAGACACGCCAATACACATTTATTAACATCAATTTCAATCAACAATTGAAAAATCGACCACTAAAAAATGAGGACACAAGCCCATTGATGATCAGTTCAGTTGAACCGTGTGAACATTAACTCGGTTAGTTATTCCTACTCTTGAAAGAAAAGCTGATATTAAATAAGGAAAGAAAGAAGTTCAAATAGTTGCTTAAAAATATAACAAAAATGGAAGAAAGTGTTACAATAAACAATACAATATAGTTCAAATATTACAAAATATAAAACACAGAGAGTTTTGTATTCCAAATGAACTATAAAATAATTAGACCCATACGTAGATCATGTTGTATATTTCACCAAAGTCTTTTCCGATTTTGTTCAAGTTAATACTATTTTTTTAACATAAAAACCAGCAAATTCTTTTATTTCAACATAGTTTATATTTGAATATACATATCTATAAATATAAAACTGAATATATCCTTAAAAATTTAAAAATCCACTCAAATTATGGGAACTTCGTCGCATTTATCTTACTGGTATTTCTTCCAAGGTACTAACTGTTTATTTCCGAATAATTGCAACAGATTATAAAACATAGAATAGAAAAAAGAATGTGCTTACAAAATCATGAGACAGTCAAATTCTTAAAAATATTTATTAATTAAATTTATACAAAATGATTTAAACAAAACATATCTAGATACTTAAATTTATATGAGTTTTTTGATGCCGTTTTAAATTATTAGCACACGTGAAAGACTTACCGCACACAGAGCAAGAAAATGGTTTTAATGCTAAATGTGTGTTTTTATGACTTTTTAAATGCGTTGATCGACTAAACGTCTTATCACATTCATTACAAGAAAACGGCTTCAAAACTAAATGTGTGTTTTTATGTTGTTTTAACGTTGATAAATGCCTAAACGTTTTATGACATTCGTTGCAAGAAAATGGCCTCAAGCCTAAATGCAATTCTTCATGTTGTTTTAAATTAGACACATGACTAAACGTTTTGTTACATGTTTCGCAAGAAAATGGTTTTAAAATTAAATGAGTGTTTCTATGTCGTTTTAAATCAGATGAACGACTGAACGTTTTACTACATTCATTACAAGAAAATGGATTTAATGCTAAATGTGTGTTTTTATGATGTTTCAAAGTTGATAATTGACTAAACGTTTTACTACACTCGTCGCATGGAAATGGTTTTGAAATTAAATGTGTGTTTTTATGTAGTTTTAAGGTAGATAAATACCTAAATGTTTTATTACATTCATCGCAAGAATATAATTTAAAATTTAAATGTTTGTTTTTATGTCGTTCTAACTGGGATGAGCGATTAAACGTTTTATTACATTCATCGCAAGAAAAAGAATTTGGATGTAAGTGCGTTATTTTATGATTTTTTAAGTTAGATAAATGTCTGAACATTTTATAACATTCATCGCAAGAAAATGGTTTTAAACTTAAATGCGTTTTTTTATGTCGTTTTAAATCAGAAGAACGACTAAACGATTTGCTACATACATCGCAAGAAAATGGTTTTATACCTAAATGTGTGTTTTTATGTTGTTTCAAATTAGATAAATAGCTGAATGTTTTATTACATTCATCGCAAGAAAACGGTTTTATACCTAAATGTGTATTCTTATGTCGTTTTAATTTTGATGGGTATTTAAAGATTTTATTACACACTTTACAAGAATGTGTTTTTTTTACTGAATGGACCCGCAAATGTTTCGTGATTTTAGACTTATTGTCAAACATTTTGTAACACACTTCACAAACATAATATTTGGGTACGCCAGTACTCAGTGAATCATCACGATTTTCAACTCGAACTTCAAACTCAATAATGAAATCAGCGTCCCGTGATGGAATTGCAGCTTCCTCTGAACTATCGTTTGGCTCTTTTTTAATTTCTATTTTTATTTCATCATATGACGCTGCTTTTTTGTCGATTCCATCTGCTTTTATTTCCCTTTTTATATCTTCGTTTACATTTGGTGTTTCTGCTGATCGTACATCAATTTCTAGTTTTATTTGTTGTGATTTAGAATCTTCCATTATGACACTACAATTTTTGAGCTTACTAAAAACAGAAAGAAATATATAATAACTATTAGTATTGAAAAATGATGACAATGACAAATTAATCTCTACTGCTCAAAAAAGCTAAAAAATAACTTAGTTATTAAATTGAATTCGTAATTACTGAATTAATACTTTAGTAATATATGTTGTAAAGGGAATATAAATAAAGTAACTTTTAAATTAAATATAAACCATTTTAATTAATAGTTAATAGTAATGTATATTTTGGAAATATTAGGTAAACATTTAAATCGAACAAAAAATTATTTAGAAATTTAATAACTTTATGTTTTTATTTTCACATTTCGCAAACATTGACTACGGCAATTTTAACTGAAGTATATATAATAATTTTTAAGTCTCTTCAACACTTCAACTTATTCAATTTTTTGATGGTGTTTTATGGATGGAAATTTATTATAATTACTAGTAAAGAAACGACTTACGAGTATAATGAATGAACCTTTAATAGTTTGTGATTAAATACATATTAAAGAAACATTACAATAAATTTACAAATAAATTTATTTAGAGATAAAATATTAAAATACCTTTATATATCAATTTTAACTCTTCTCAAATATTGACTACGGTGTATTTTCGTAAACTTTCAAATGAAGAAGTGTAAATACAATAATTTTTAAGTCTTTTCAACTTCTCAACTTTTCAGCTGTCACAAAAAACGATGCAAGATATACAAGAAGATAAAAATATAAAGTCGAAAACCAATTTCAATTTTATTTTGCTGTAGTAGAATAATTTAAATGATTTTTTACTTTATGTTTAAAACTGTTAATACATTGAGAATATTTTTAAGAGATCACTTTCCACATACTGCTTACCCAATTAAATTACGTCATACTAATGTCAAAAACTAATCAATAACTATTCCAACCATAAGAACATAATCTAAGAAATAAGACATCGTATTTGTATGGTGAAGTTAGCTACCAGGACCTCAAATGTTAAATGGGCTTGTGTCCTATGTCTTAATTTCCATAAAATTGTACTATATATTGATAAAGTGGGTTACTAGAACCTCAAATGTTCAATTTATATATCAAAATATCAAATATTATTAACAGCTATTTCAAGGAACAATAAAATTTCAATATTATGTCTGCCTTAGCAGGGTTAAATAAAATAAAAACTTATTATTCTTTGATATGACTTGATTATTTGACTACCAACAGCTACAGAACATTACCACAGCACTGACCTACTCAACAAATAGCTGACGTTAAAATGCATTTCACGTCATGCAAATATGGCTGACCATTTCTAGCGCTAAAACTATAATTCAAATTTTTAATTGCTATATTTCCGTCCACATTTAGATATTTAATAAAATAGACACGCCAATACACATTTATTAACATCAATTTTAATTAACAATTGAAAAATCGACCACTAAAAAATGAGGACATAAGTCCATTGTCAACCATATCAAAAGTTCTACATTTTATGCTAATTAGGTGGTAATAATTGGGTACATTACAAGGCACTGCTGTACTTGGAACATTCAATGCCGCATTATGATCTCTTGAGCCGTAATTGGAGAACACCCAATATGTCCAATTCTTGACCACGGTCTGGACTCTTTGCAACACTTTTACAAACTATTTCGATGTTTTGTTTTAAACGACGGTCAAAGTGTCTCAGATCACTAACCGGTACAGTCTCCTTGAATTTCTTAATTAATTTCTTCACAGTCGCCTAATTTAAATCACAGTGTTGGCCTTAATTTGCATAAACGTTGCGAATTGTAACTGCTAAGCCTTCATTATGCTTAAAACATTACTTAATAATGAATACAACACATTTTAGTAATAATTCATTAAACGGACAGGACGGCAAATATTGAAAATATTTAAAAAAAACATGTTTCTTGGCTTAACGATTAAAAAGACAAAAAAATTACTCTGGTAATGAGCTTGTAATCCTCAAGTTTATTGAGAGATTTACACATAAATTATAAATTTGGAAAAAGATATTGTATTATAACAAAATAAAATTTAAATCAGTCGGCGTAAGAATATTTAAGTTCAAAAATCCCGCTAAAACTATTTCAACATCCAGAAATGAATACTCCCTCCACAATTAATAACCTCATAAGATCGTAAACCGAAATATCTTCATTTTGACAACTTAAACACAAGGGTAAGGTCAAATAACTGTATTTGCAACTAATTCAATTAATATTTTACTAAAATAAACGCTGCAGATTTTTTATATAAGTTTCTAAGTTAATACATAATACCCTATTATATTTCAATGAATTTTAATTTTTATAAATAATTACTTTATATTTTATATTGTAAGATACTAAAAGTTAGTGGTTCATTGATTTAAGTGGTTGAATCTTGCTTTTAATAGGAACTTTATTTACTTAATGTTTTAGTATAAATTCCTTACAGAATAGGTTTTACATTAATTTTACTTAATTTCATTTATTTTTATTATGTCACAAAGTTTTGTTTCACTTTTTATTCTTTTCAAATTTATTTCTTTTAACAAAATTTTTTATTTTATAAATAATTTATAAATTTAATTTCTTTGTTTTTAGTAAACTTCAAATTATTCTACATATAATGGAGGATTCTAAATCCGAACAAATAAAGCTAGAAGTTGATGTGGGATTAACTGAACCAATAGACACGGAAAATTTAAACGGAGATATCAAAATAGAAATAGAAGAAGGACGAGTCGTCAAAGAAGCAGCGCTATGTGATGAAATAAAAACAGAATTTAAAGAAGAACCAGAATATAGTACAAATGAAGCTACACATTTTCCCCGTGATGACTACTTTATTAAACTGGAAGTTCCAGAGCAACAACTTCAAAGTGAAATGATTACGAACCTGAAGCCTTATATCTGTGATGTATGTAACAAATTGTTGGACTCTAAGGCAGAAATCATAAAACATTTGCGTGTGCATTCAGCAAAGAAACTACATTCTTGTAATACATGTAGTAAAATATTTGCTAATTCGTCAAATTTAAAACGACATAAAAACATACATTTAGGTCTAAAACCATTTTCTTGTGACGAATGTAGCAAAACATTCAGTCGTTCAACTCATTTAAAACGACATAAAAACACACATTTAGATATAAAACCATTTGCTTGCGATGAATGTAGTAAAACGTTTAGTCAATCAATTCAATTAAAACTACATAAAAATACACATTTAGTTGTAAACCCAATTTCTTGCGACGAATGTAGTAAAACATTCAGTCAATCAAGTTATTTAAAACTACATAAAAACACACATTTAGCTGTAAAACCGTTTTTTTGCGACGAATGTAGTAAAACGTTTAGTCAATTAAGTTATTTAAAACGACATAAAAACACACATTTAGGTCTAAAACCATTTTCTTGCGACGAATGTAGTAAAACGTTTAGTCGATCAATTCAATTAAAACTACATAAAAATACACATTTAGTTGTAAAACCAATTTCTTGCGACGAATGTAGTAAAACGTTTAGTCAATTAAGTTATTTAAAACAACATAAAAAGACACATTTAGCTGTAAAACCGTTTTCTTGCGACGAATGTAGTAAATCGTTTAAAAGTTCATCGCATTTAAAACAACATAAAAACACACATTTAAGTCTAAAACCATTTTCTTGTGGTTTATGTAATATATGTTTCTCAACTGCAGGCAATCTAAAGAGACATCTAAAACGTAATTTACATTAGGTTGAGTAAGTCGTTTTTACATTTCCTAACTCAACTTGTGTTTATATTTGTATTAGTTTTACTGTATGAAGCTTATTTAATAAACATTGGTAGGAAGACAAAGGACACTGAACCGCTTTTATGTGGTAAGGGACATACTTTTCTTTTTAGGTAATTCCGTTAATGGTTTGTATTACATATTTAGATGTAAAATAATAATTTATCTGTATATGAGGAATGATGAAGATCTGCAGAGGGTTACGGGGTATATATACAGCTTCGAGTCCAACAAAAGGGTACAGACTTATTTCAAAACTCAATAACCACACTTTAAAAATTCAAGTGTAGTTTAAGTACCTTAATAATTGTAAAAAGGTAGTTAAAACATAAATTTCTGACACTTTGACATTCTCTCGGAGAGCCCGAATAAATTCACGATAAATTAATTGGTAACTCTGTTAAATGTAATTTTAAGATTCTTTTTTTGTTAAACTTTATTTTATTAATATATTTTTTTTAAATGTGTGTTTGTTTTTTTATCATGTCAGTAATATACCTTAACTTTCCATGTCCAATGTGCATCGCGTAACTCTAGATTCCGGTAAATAATTATTATTCTTATTAATGTTTTTGAGACACTTGTACGCTTTGTATTGAAGGCAAACTGTAAGACAGTTCAGACCGAATCAATAGTTATATTTAACTGTTTTGCCTTTTTTTGTTATTAATGTTCATTATTTTATTAGCTGCTTTCCTAATTTACGTCTTATATTTAAATTAGGTGGCGCTGGGAAATAACGTTTTAAAAATCAGATAAAATATAAAGTAAAGAAGTTGAAATAGTAAAAATAAATAAGGACAAAATGAGTTTTTTAATTGTTAATATCTCTTAACATATATAAAGTTATTAAAAAATAATTGTACATTTAAGGTTCTAGTAACCCACTTTATCAATATATAGTACACTTTTATAGAAATTAAGAGATAGGACACAAACCCATTAGTTGGTATCAATTGAGACACGCAGTAAATATTTTGGAGTCACTTTTCTATCATACTGAAGATGCGTATGATTCTTTTGCCATGAAAGAGTTCATTCACAGTTCAGTTTCTCACATTCGTTTATATGAAATGTCTATTTTATCGGTTACAAATGTCGAAATACCCAGTAAACAATTTGGTGAAGTGTCCTATTTAGTGACGCTTCTCTCACTATTTCACTTCAATTATAGTTCGCATCAACTTTATCTTCATTTGCATTCCGACAGGTGGAGTTATTTCGCCATTTGTAGCCGATAAAGTAGACATTTTATATGAAAAAATGTAAGAAACTGATCTATAAATGAACTCTTTCATGACGAAAAAATCATGACGCATCTTCAATATGATGTCAAAGTGACTCCAAAATGTTTACTGGGTACTAACGAAGATAAAGTTGATGCGAACTATAATTGAAGTGCAATAGTGATAGAAACTTCACCTAATTGTTTACTAAGCATCATGCGAGACCAGAACTTTTGCGTGCGCTGCACTATTGTATTTGGAACATTCAATGCCGCATTATGCGCTCTTATGCCGCAATTGTGGAACATCCAATATGTCCAATTCTTGACCACGGTCTGGACTTTTCGCATCACTTTTACAAACTGCTTCGATGTTTTGTGTTAAACGACGGTCAAAGTGTCTCAGATCACTAACTCATCCAGTTTCCTTGAATTTCTTAATTAATTTCTTCACAGTCGCTTAATTTAAATCACAGTTTGCACCATAATTTGCACAAACGTTGCCAATTGTAACTGCCAAGCCTTCATTATGCTTAAAACATTATTTAATAATAAAAACAACAAATTTTAGTAATAATTAATTAAACGGACATGACGGCAAATATTGAAAGCATTTGAAAAATATGTTTCTTGGCTTAATGATTAGAGAGATAAAAATTACTCTGTTAATGGACTTGTGAAGTTCAATTTTATTGAGAGGTTTACACATAAATTAAAAAATATTTTGAAAAAAGATATTGTATTACAATAAAATATAGTTTACATCAGTCGTATAAATATTCACGTTTATAAATCCCGCTAAAGCTATTTAAACAGCACCAAAGAAATACTCCGTCCTCGTACCACAAAACCCATTTAAAATAAAGAAAACTGAAATATCTTTATGTCCAACCATTTCTAGCGCTAAAACTACAATTCAAACTTTTAATTACTACATCTCCGTCAACATTTAGATATTTAATAAAATAGACACACCAATACACATTTATTAACATCAATTTCAATCAACAATTGAAAAATCGACCCCTAAAAAATGAGTACATAAGCCTAGAAGGGTGAAATAATTTGCTTACAAAATCATGAGATCATATTCTTTAAAAATATTTATTAAATAAATTTATACAAAAAGATCATCCAAGTATGTGTTACATTTACTGAATATAATGAAAACATGAATTACTCAATCGTAAGAATATACCTAGACACTTATTTTTATATGAGTTTTTTGATGTCGTTTAAAATTATTAGCACAGGTGAAAGACTTACTGCATACAGAACAAGAAAACGGTTTTAATGCTAAATGTGTGTTTTTATGGCTTTTTAAATGCGTTGATCGACTAAACGTCTTATCACATTCATTACAAGAAAACGGTTTCAAAACTAAATGTGTAATTTTATGTTGCTTTAACGCAGATACATTCTTAAACGTTTTAAGACATTTGTTGCAAGAAAATGGCCTCAAGCCTAAATGCAATTCTTCATGTTGTTTTAAAGTAACAACACTACTAAACGTTTTATCACATGCGTCACAAGAAAATGGTTTTGAAGCTAAATGTTTGCTTTTATGATGTTTTAAAGTAGATGAATAGCAAAACGTTTTATTACATTCGTCACAAGAAAATGGTTTTATTTCTAAATGTGTATTCTTATGGCGTTTTAATTTTGATGGGTATTTAAAGATTTTATTACAAACTTTACAAGAATGTATTTTCTTTAGTGTATGGACTCGCAAATGTTTCGTGATTTTAGACTTATTGTCAAATAATTTGTGACATACTTCACAAATATATAAATTCGGTACGCCTGTACTCAGCGAATCGTCACGATTTTCAACTCGAACTTCAAACTCAGTAATGAAATCACCGTCCCGTGATGAACTTCCGGATTCGTCTGAACTATCGTCTGGCTCATCTTTAATTTCTATTTTTATTTCATCATATGACGCTGCTTCTTTATCGACTGTTTCCCCTTTTTTCATATCTTTCTTTACATTTGCTGTTTCTGTTGGTTCATTTAATGGTACATCAATTTCTAGTTTTATTTTTGGAGATTTGAAATCCTCCATCATAACACTACAATTTTTGAGCTTTCTAAAAACAGAAAGAAATTTATTATAATTACTAGTAAATAAATGACTTATAATAAATGAACCTTCAATAGTTTGTGGTGAAATTTATATTTCAGAAATTATAAAACCATTTATATTATAGAATATTAAATAAATACCTTAATATTCTTCTCAAATATTGACTACAGTTTATGTTCGTAAAATTTCAACTGAAGAAATGTAAATACAATTACTTTTAAGTCTTTTCAACATCTCAACTTTTCAGCTGTCATAAAGAACGATGCATGATGCCGAGTAGTAAATGCTTAAAATAATTTTTTGCGTAAATATAAAATTCAAAATCGATTTCAATTTTAGAATATTTCAGAATATTCTTAACAATGCCTTTTAGTAAAAGAAGATGAAAGATATAACTTTCCACATACTGTTTACCCAATTATATTACGTCATACTAATGTCAAAAACTAATCAATAACTATTCCAACCATAAGAACATAATCTAGGAAATAAGACATCGTTCTTTGTATGGTGAAGTTAGCTACCAGGACCTCAAATGTTAAATGGGCTTGTGTCCTATGTCTTAATTTCTATAAAAGTGTACTATATATTGATAAAGTGGGTTACTAGAACCTCAAATGTTCAATTATTTGTTAATAACTCCTTATATGTTAAGAGATATTAACAATTAAAAAAGTCATTTTGTCTCTTTAATTATTAAAGGACTTTCCCAATGCATGTGACATCACAACCGCTGACAACCTTACGGCTCATAAATCTCTGCTATATGTATTTATATATCAAAATATCAAATATTATTTACAGCTATTTCAAGGAACAATCAAATTTCAATATTATGTCTGCCGTAACAGGGTTAAATAAAATAAAATCTTGTTATTCTTTGATTTGACGTGATTGTTTGACTACCAACAGCTACTAAACATTACCACAGCACTGACCTACTCAACAAATAACTGACGTTAAAATATGGCGGACCATTTCTAGCGCTAAAAATACAATTCAAACTTTCAATTGTTATATCTCCGTCAACATTTAGATATTTAATAAAATAGACACGCCAATACACATTTATTAACATCAATTTCAATCAACAACTGAAAGATCGACCACTAAGAAATGAGGACACAAACCCATTGATGATCAGTTCTGTTGAACCGTGTGAACATTAACTCGGTTAGTTATTCCTACTCTTGAAAGAAAAGATGATATTAAATAAGGAAAGAAAGAAGTGGAAATAGTTGCTTAAAAATATAACAAAAATGGAAGAAAGTATTACAATAAACAATACAATATAGTTCAAATATTACAAAATATAAAACACAGAGAGTTTTGTATTCCAAATGAACTATAAAATAATTTGAACCATACGTAGATCATGTTGTATATTTTACCAAAGTCTTTTCCGATTTTATGCAAGTTAATATTATTTTTTTAACATAAAAACCAACAAATTCTTTTATTTCAACATAGTTTATATTTGAATATACATATCTTACATATCTATAAGTATAAAACTGAATATATCCTTAAAAAGTTAAAAATCCACTCAAATTTTGGGAACTTTGTCGCATTTATCTTACTGGTATTTCTTCCAAGGTACTAACTGCTTGTTTTTGAATATTTGCAACAGATTATAAAACAGAATAGAAAAAAGAATGTGCTTACAAAATCATGAGACAGTCAAATTCTTTAAAAATATTTATTAATTAAATTTATACAAAATGATTTAAACAAAACATATCTAGATACTTAAATTTATATGTGTTTTTTGATGCCGTTTTAAATTATTAGCACACGTGAAAGACTTACTGCATACAGTGCAAGAAAACGGTTTTAATGCTAAATGTGTGTTTTTATGTAATTTTAAATGCGTTGAACGACTAAACGTCTTATCACATTCATTACAAGAAAACGGCTTCAAAACTAAATGTGTGTTTTTATGTTGTTTTAACGTTGATAAATGCCTAAACGTTTTATGACATTCGTTGCAAGAAAATGGCCTCAAGCCTAAATGCAATTCTTCATGTTGTTTTAAATTAGACACATGACTAAACGTTTTGTTACATGTTTCGCAAGAAAATGGTTTTAAAATTAAATGAGTGTTTCTATGTCGTTTTAAATCAGATGAACGACTGAACGTTTTACTACATTCATTACAAGAAAATGGATTTAATGTTAAATGTGTGTTTTTATGATGTTTCAAAGTTGATAATTGACTAAACGTTTTACTACACTCGTCGCATGGAAATGGTTTTGAAATTAAATGTGTGTTTTTATGTAGTTTTAAGGTAGATAAATACCTAAATGTTTTATTACATTCATCGCAAGAATATAATTTAAAATTTAAATGTTTGTTTTTATGTCGTTCTAACTGGGATGAGCGATTAAACGTTTTATTACATTCATCGCAAGAAAAAGAATTTGGATGTAAGTGCGTTATTTTATGATTTTTTAAGTTAGATAAATGTCTGAACATTTTATAACATTCATCGCAAGAAAATGGTTTTAAACTTAAATGCGTTTTTTTATGTCGTTTTAAATCAGAAGAACGACTAAACGATTTGCTACATACATCGCAAGAAAATGGTTTTATACCTAAATGTGTGTTTTTATATTGTTTCAAATTAGATAAATAGCTGAATGTCTTATTACATTCATCGCAAGAAAACGGTTTTATACCTAAATGTGTATTCTTATGTCGTTTTAATTTTGACGGGTATTTAAAGATTTTATTACCAACTTTGCAAGAATGTGTTTTTTTTACTGAATGGACCCGCAAATGTTTGGTGATTTTAGACTTATTGTCAAACATTTTGTAACACACTTCACAAACATAATATTTGGGTACGCCAGAACTCAGTGAATCATCACGATTTTCAACTCGAACTTCAAACTCAATAATGAAATCAGCGTCCCGTGATGGAATTGCACCTTCCTCTGAACTGTCGTTTGGTTCTTTTTTAATTTCTATTTTTATTTCATCACATGATCCTGCTTTTTTGTCGATTCCATCTGCTTTTATTTCCCTTTTTATATCTTCGTTTACATTTGGTGTTTCTGCTGATCGTACATCAATTTCTAGTTTTATTTGTTGTGATTTAGAATCTTCCATTATGACACTACAATTTTTGAGCTTACTAAAAACAGAAAGAAATATATAATAACTATTAGTATTGAAAAATGATGACAATGACAAATTAATCTCTACTGCTCAAAAAAGCTAAAAAATAACTTAGTTATTAAATTGAATTCGTAATTACTGAATTAATACTTTAGTAATATATGTTGTAAAGGGAATATAAATAAAGTAACTTTTAAATTAAATATAAACCATTTTAATTAATAGTTAATAGTAATGTATATTTTGGAAATATTAGGTAAACATTTAAATCGAACAAAAAATTATTTAGAAATTTAATAACTTTATGTTTTTATTTTCACATTTCTCAAACATTGACTACGGCAATTTTAACTGAAGTATATATAATAATTTTTAAGTCTCTTCAACACTTCAACTTATTCAATTTTTTGATGGTGTTTTATGGATGGAAATTTATTATAATTACTAGTAAAGAAACGACTTACGAGTATAATGAATGAACCTTTAATAGTTTGTGATTAAATACATATTAAAGAAAAATTACAATAAATTTACAAATAAATTTATTTAGAGATAAAATATTAAAATACCTTTATATTTCAATTTTAACTCTTCTCAAATATTGACTACGGTTTATTTTCGTAAACTTTCAAATGAAGAAGTGTAAATACAATAATTTTTAAGTCTTTTCAACTTCTCAACTTTTCAGCTGTCACAAAAAACGATGCAAGATAGACAAGAAGATAAAAATATAAAGTCGAAAACCAATTTCAATTTTATTTTGCTGTAGTAGAATAATTTAAATGATTTTTTACTTTATGTTTAAAACTGTTAATACATTGAGAATATTTTTAAAGGATCACTTTCCACATACTGCTTACCCAATTATATTACGTCATACTAATGTCAAAAACTAATCAATAACTATTCCAACCATAAGAACATAATCTAGGAAATAAGACATCGTACTTTGTATGGTGAAGTTAGCTACCAGGACTTCAAATGTTAAATGGGCTTGTGTCCTATGTCTTAATTTCTATAAAAGTGTACTATATATTGATAAAGTGGGCTACTAGAACCTCAAATGTTCAATTTATATATCAAAATATCAAATATTATTAACAGCTATTTCAAGGAACAATAAAATTTCAATATTATGTCTGCCTTAGCAGGGTTAAATAAAATAAAAACTTATTATTCTTTGATATGACTTGATTATTTGACTACCAACAGCTACAGAACATTACCACAGCACTTAACTACTCAACAAATAACTGACGTTAAAATGCATTTCACGTCATGCAAATATGGCTGACCATTTCTAGCGCTAAAACTATAATTCAAATTTTTAATTGCTATATTTCCGTCCACATTTAGATATTTAATAAAATAGACACGCCAATACACATTTATTAACATCAATTTTAATTAACAATTGAAAAATCGACCACTAAAAAATGAGGACACAAGCCCATTGTCAACCATATCAAAAGTTCTACATTTTATGCTAATTAGTTGGTATCAATTGGGCACATCATGCGAGAGCAGAACTTTAATGCCGCATTATGCTCTCTTGTGCCGTAATTGGAGAACACCCAATATGTCCAATTCTTGACCACGGTCTGGACTCTTTGCAACACTTTTACAAACTGTTTCGATGTTTTGTTTTAAACGACGGTCAAAGTGTCTCAGATCACTAACCGGTACAGTCTCCTTGAATTTCTTAATTAATTTCTTCACAGTCGCCTAATTTAAATCACAGTGTTGGCCTTAATTTGCATAAACGTTGCGAATTGTAACTGCCAAGCCTTCATTATGCTTAAAACATTACTTAATAATGAATACAATACATTTTAGTAATAATTCATTAAACGGACAGGACGGCAAATATTGAAAATATTTAAAAAAAAACATGTTTCTTGGCTTAACGATTAAAAAGACAAAAAAATTACTCTGGTAATGAGCTTGTAATCCTCAAGTTTATTGAGAGATTTACACATAAATTATAAATTTGGAAAAAGATATTGTATTACAACAAAATAAAATTTAAATCAGTCGGCGTAAGAATATTTAAGTTCAAAAATCCCGCTAAAACTATTTCAACATCCAGAAATGAATACTCCCTCCACAATTAATAACCACATAAGATCGTAAACCAAAATATCTTCATTTTGACAACTTAAATACAAGGGTAAGGTCAAATAACTGTATTTGCAACTAATTCAATTAATATTTTACTAAAATAAACGCTGCAGATTTTTTATATAAGTTTCTAAGTTAATACATAATACCCTATTATATTTCAATGAATTTTAATTTTTATAAATAATTATTTTATATTTTATAGAGTAAGATACTAAAAGTTAGTGGTTCATTGAATTAAGTGGTTGAATCTTGCTTTTAATAGGAACTTTATTTACTTAATGTTTTAGTATAAATTCCTTACAGAATAGGTTTTACATTAATTTTACTTAATTTCATTTATTTTTATTATGTCACAAAGTTTTGTTTCACTTTTTATTCTTTTCAAATTTATTTCTTTTAACAAAATTTTTTATTTTATAAATAATTTATAAATTTAATTTCTTTGTTTTTAGTAAACTTCAAATTGTTCTACATATAATGGAGGATTCTAAATCCGAACAAATAAAGTTAGAAGTTGATGTGGGATTAACTGAACAAATAGACACGGAAAATTTAAACGGAGATATCAAAATAGAAATAGAAGAAGGACGGGTCGTCAAAGAAGCAGCACTATATGATGAAATAAAAACAGAATTTAAAGAAGAAGAATATAGTACAAATGAAGCTACACATTTTCCCCGTGATGACTACTTTATTAAACTGGAAGTTCCAGAGCAACAACTTCAAAGTGAAATGAATACGAACCTGAAGCCTTATATCTGTGATGTATGTAACAAATTGTTGGACTCTAAGGCAGAAATCATAAAACATTTGCGTGTACATTCAGCAAAGAAACTACTTTCTTGTAATACATGTAGTAAAATATTTGCTAATTCGTCAAATTTAAAACGACATAAAAACACACATTTAGGTCTAAAACCATTTGCTTGCGATGAATGTAGCAAAACATTCAGTCGTTCAACTCATTTAAAACGACATAAAAACACACATTTAGATATAAAACCATTTGCTTGCGATGAATGTAGTAAAACGTTTAGTCTATCAATTCAATTAAAACTACATAAAAATACACATTTAGTTGTAAAACCAATTTCTTGCGACGAATGTAGTAAAACATTCAGTCAATCAAGTTATTTAAAACAACATAAAAACACACATTTAGGTCTAAAACCATTTTCTTGTGACGAATGTAGCAAAACATTCAGTCGTTCAACTCATTTAAAACGACATAAAAACACACATTTAGATATAAAACCATTTGCTTGCGATGAATGTAGTAAAACGTTTAGTCAATCAATTCAATTAAAACTACATAAAAATACACATTTAGTTGTAAAACCAATTTCTTGCGACGAATGTAGTAAAACATTCAGTCGATCAAGTTATTTAAAACAACATAAAAACACACATTTAGGTCTAAAGCCATTTTCTTGTGACGAATGTAGTAAGACATTCAGTCGTTCAACTCAATTAGAACGACATAAAAACACACATTCAGTTAGAACACCATTTTCTTGTGGTTTATGTAATATATGTTTCTCAACTGCAGGTAATCTAAAGAAACATCAAAAACGTAATTTACATTAGGTTGAGTAAGTCGTTTTTACATTTCCTAACTCAACTTGTGTTTATATTTGTATTAGTTTTACTCTATGAAGCTTATTTAATAAACATTGGTAGGAAGACAAAGGACCCTGAACCGATGTTATGTGGTAAGGGACATCCTTTTCTTCTTAGTTAATTCTGTTAATGGTTTGTACTACATCTTTAGATGTAAAATAATAATTTATCTATATATGAGGAATGATGAAGATCTGCAGAGGGTTAGGGGGTATATATATAGGTTCGAGTCCAACAAAAGGGTACAGACTTATTTCAAAACTCAATAACCACACTTTAAAAATTCAAGTGTAGTTTAAGTACCTTAATAATTGTAAAATGGTAGTTAAAACATAAATTTCTGACACTTTGACATTCTCTCGGAGAGCCCGAATAAATTCACGATAGACTAATTGGTAACTCTGTTAAATGTAATTTTAAGATTCTTTTTTTGTTAAACTTTATTTTATTAATATATTGTTTTTAAATGTGTGTTTGTTTTTTTATCATGTCAGTAATATACCTTAATTTCCCCATGTCCAATGTGCATTGCGTAACTCTAGATTCCGGTAAATAATTATTATTCTTATTAATGTTTTTGAGACACTTGTACGCTTTGTATTGAAGACAAACTGTAAGACAGTCCGGACCGAATCAATAGTTATATTTAACTGTTTCGCCTTTTTTTGTTATTAATGTTCATTATTTTATTAGCTGCTTTCCTAATTTACAGCTCATATTTAAATTAGGTGGCGCTGGGAAATAACGTTTTAAAAATCAGATAAAATATAAAGTAAAGAAGTTGAAATAGTAAAAATAAATAAGGACAAAATGAGTTTTTTAATTGGTAATATCTCCTAACATATAACGAGTTATTAAAAAATAATTGTACATTTAAGGTTCTAGTAACCCACTTTATCAATATATAGTACACTTTTATAGAAATTAAGAGATAGGACACAAACCCATTAGTTGGTATCAATTGAGACACGCAGTAAATATTTTGGAGTCACTTTTCTATCATACTGAAGATGCGTATGATTCTTTTGCCATGAAAGAGTTCATTCACAGTTCAGTTTCTCACATTCGTTTATATGAAATGTCTATTTTATCGGTTACAAATGTCGAAATACCCAGTAAACAATTTGGTGAAGTGTCCTATTTAGTGACGCTTCTCTCACTATTTCACTTCAATTATAGTTCGCATCAACTTTATCTTCATTTGCATTCCGACAGGTGGAGTTATTTCGCCATTTGTAGCCGATAAAGTAGACATTTTATATGAAAAAATGTAAGAAACTGATCTATAAATGAACTCTTTCATGACAAAAAAATCATGACGCATCTTCAATATGATGTCAAAGTGACTCCAAAATGTTTACTGGGTACTAACGAAGATAAAGTTGATGCGAACTATAATTGAAGTGCAATAGTGATAGAAACTTCACCTAATTGTTTACTAAGCATCATGCGAGACCAGAACTTTTGCGTGCGCTGCACTATTGTATTTGGAACATTCAATGCCGCATTATGCGCTCTTATGCCGCAATTGTGGAACATCCAATATGTCCAATTCTTGACCACGGTCTGGACTTTTCGCATCACTTTTACAAACTGCTTCGATGTTTTGTGTTAAACGACGGTCAAAGTGTCTCAGATCACTAACTCATCCATTTTCCTTGAATTTCTTAATTAATTTCTTCACAGTCGCTTAATTTAAATCACAGTTTGCACCATAATTTGCACAAACGTTGCCAATTGTAACTGCCAAGCCTTCATTATGCTTAAAACATTATTTAATAATAAAAACAACAAATTTTAATAATTAAACGGACATGACGGCAAATATTGAAAGCATTTGAAAAATATGTTTCTTGGCTTAATGATTAGAGAGACAAAAATTACTCTGTTAATAGGCTTGTGAAGTTCAATTTTATTGAGAGGTTTGCACATACATTAAAAAATACTTTGAAAAAAGATATTGTATTACAATAAAATATAGTTTACATCAGTCGTATAAATATTCACGTTTATAAATCCCGCTAAAGCTATTTAAACAGCACCAAAGAAATACTCCGTCCTCGTACCACAAAACCCATTTAAAATAAAGAAAACTGAAATATCTTTATGTCCAACCATTTCTAGCGCTAAAACTACAATTCAAACTTTTAATTACTACATCTCCGTCAACATTTAGATATTTAATAAAATAGACACACCAATACACATTTATTAACATCAATTTCAATCAACAATTGAAAAATCGACCCCTAAAAAATGAGTACATAAGCCTAGAAGGGTGAAATAATTTGCTTACAAAATCATGAGATCATATTCTTTAAAAATATTTATTAAATAAATTTATACAAAAGTATGACTTACATTTATTTAATATAATGAAAACAAGAATTACTCAATCGTAAGAATATACCTAGACACTTATTTTTATATGAGTTTTTTGATGTCGTTTAAAATTATTAGCACAGGTAAAAGATTTACTGCATACAGAACAAGAAAACGGTTTTAATGCTAAATGTGTGTTTTTATGGCTTTTTAAATGCGTTGATCGACTAAACGTCTTATCACATTCATTACAAGAAAACGGTTTCAAAACTAAATGTGTAATTTTATGTTGCTTTAACGCAGATATATTCTTAAACGTTTTAAGACATTTATTGCAAGAAAATGGTCTCAAGCCTAAATGCAATTCTTCATGTTGTTTTAAAGTAACAACACTACTAAACTTTTTATCACATGCGTCACAAGAAAATGGTTTTGAAGCTAAATGTTTGCTTTTATGATGTTTTGAAGTAGATGAATAACAAAACGTTTTATTACATTCATCACAAGAAAATGGTTTTATTTCTAAATGTGTATTCTTATGGCGTTTTAATTTTGATGGGTATTTAAAGATTTTATTACAAACTTTACAAGAATGTATTTTCTTTAGTGTATGGACTCGCAAATGTTTCGTGATTTTAGACTTATTGTCAAATAATTTGTGACATACTTCACAAATATATAAATTCGGTACGCCTGTACTCAGCGAATCGTCACGATTTTCAACTTGAACTTCAAACTCAGTAATGAAATCACCGTCCCGTGATGGACTTCCGGATTCGTCTGAACTATCGTCTGGCTCATCTTTAATTTCTATTTTTATTTCATCATATGACGCTGCTTCTTTATCGACTGTTTCCCCTTTTTCATATCTTTCTTTACATTTGCTGTTTCTGTTGGTTCATTTAATGGTACATCAATTTCTAGTTTTATTTTTGGAGATTTGAAATCCTCCATCATAACACTACAATTTTTGAGCTTTCTAAAAACAGAAAGAAATTTATTATAATTACTAGTAAATAAATGACTTATAATAAATGAACCTTCAATAGTTTGTGGTGAAATTTATATTTCAGAAATTATAAAACCATTTATATTATAGAATATTAAATAAATACCTTAATATTCTTCTCAAATATTGACTACAGTTTATGTTCGTAAAATTTCAACTGAAGAAATGTAAATACAATTACTTTTAAGTCTTTTCAACATCTCAACTTTTCAGCTGTCATAAAGAACGATGCATGATGCCGAGTAGTAAATGCTTAAAATAATTTTTTGCGTAAATATAAAATTCAAAATCGATTTCAATTTTAGAATATTTCAGAATATTCTTAAGAATGCCTTTTAGTAAAAGAAGGTGAAAGATATAACTTTCCACTTACTGTTTACCCAATTAAATTACGTCATACTAATGTCAAAAACTAATCAATAACTATTCCAACCATAAGAACATAATCTAAGAATTAAGACATCGTACTTTGTATGGTGAAGTTAGCTACCAGGACCTCAAATGTTAAATGGGCTTGTGTCCTATGTCCTAATTTCTATAAAAGTGTATTATATATTGATAAAGTGAGTTACTAGAACCTCAAATGTTCAATTATTTGTTAATAACTCCTTATATGTTAAGCGATATTAACAATTAAAAAAGTCATTTTGTCTCTTTAATTATTAAAGGGATTCAACGTTGTACACATTCCAAATGCATGTGACATCACAATCCTTGTGTAAGGCTACCAACCTTACAGCTCATAAATCTCTGCTATATGTATTTATGTATCAAAATATCAAATATTATTTACAGCTATTTCAAGGAACAATCAAATTCCAATATTATGTCTGCCGTAACAGGGTTAAATAAAATAAAATCTTGTTATTCTTTGACTTGACTTGATTATTTCGACTACCAACAGCTACAACACATTACCACAGCACTGACCTACTCAACAAATAACTGACGTTAAAATGCATTTCTAGCGCTAAAACTACAATTCAAATTTTTAATTGGTATATCTCCGTCAACATTTAGATATTTAATAAAATAGACACGCCAATACACATTTATTAACATCAATTTCAATCAACAACTGAAAGATCGACCACTAAGAAATGAGGACACAAACCCATTGATGATCAGTTCTGTTGAACCGTGTGAACATTAACTCGGTTAGTTATTCCTACTCTTGAAAGAAAAGATGATATTAAATAAGGAAAGAAAGAAGTGGAAATAGTTGCTTAAAAATATAACAAAAATGGAAGAAAGTATTACAATAAACAATACAATATAGTTCAAATATTACAAAATATAAAACACAGAGAGTTTTGTATTCCAAATGAACTATAAAATAATTTGAACCATACGTAGATCATGTTGTATATTTTACCAAAGTCTTTTCCGATTTTATGCAAGTTAATATTATTTTTTTAACATAAAAACCAACAAATTCTTTTATTTCAACATAGTTTATATTTGAATATACATATCTTACATATCTATAAGTATAAAACTGAATATATCCTTAAAAAGTTAAAAATCCACTCAAATTTTGGGAACTTTGTCGCATTTATCTTACTGGTATTTCTTCCAAGGTACTAACTGCTTGTTTTTGAATATTTGCAACAGATTATAAAACAGAATAGAAAAAAGAATGTGCTTACAAAATCATGAGACAGTCAAATTCTTAAAAATATTTATTAATTAAATTTATACAAAATGATTTAAACAAAACATATCTAGATACTTAAATTTATATGAGTTTTTTGATGCCGTTTTAAATTATTAGCACACGTGAAAGACTTACTGCATACAGTGCAAGAAAACGGTTTTAATGCTAAATGTGTGTTTTTATGTAATTTTAAATGCGTTGAACGACTAAACGTCTTATCACATTCATTACAAGAAAACGGCTTCAAAACTAAATGTGTGTTTTTATGTTGTTTTAAGGTTGATGAATGCCTAAACGTTTTATGACATTCGTTGCAAGAAAATGGCCTCAAGCCTAAATGCAATTCTTCATGTTGTTTTAAATTAGACACATGACTAAACGTTTTGTTACATGTTTCGCAAGAAAATGGTTTTAAAATTAAATGAGTGTTTCTATGTCGTTTTAAATCAGATGAACGACTGAACGTTTTACTACATTCATTACAAGAAAATGGATTTAATGCTAAATGTGTGTTTTTATGATGTTTCAAAGTTGATAATTGACTAAACGTTTTACTACACTCGTCGCATGGAAATGGTTTTGAAATTAAATGTGTGTTTTTATGTAGTTTTAAGGTAGATAAATACCTAAATGTTTTATTACATTCATCGCAAGAATATAATTTAAAATTTAAATGTTTGTTTTTATGTCGTTCTAACTGGGATGAGCGATTAAACGTTTTATTACATTCATCGCAAGAAAATGAATTTGAATGTAAGTGCGTTATTTTATGATTTTTTAAATTTGATAAATGTCTGAACGTTTTATAACATTCATCGCAAGAAAATGGTTTTAAACCTAAATGCGTTTTTTTATGTCGTTTTAAATCAGAAGAACGACTAAACGATTTGCTACATACGTCGCAAGAAAATGGTTTTATACCTAAATGTGTGTTTTTATGTTGTTTCAAATTAGATAAATAGCTGAATGTTTTATTACATTCATCGCAAGAAAACGGTTTTATACCTAAATGTGTATTCTTATGTCGTTTTAATTTTGACGGGTATTTAAAGATTTTATTACAAACTTTACAAGAATGTGTTTTTTTTTCTGAATGGACTCGCAAATGTTTCGTGATTTTAGACTTATTGTCAAACATTTTGTAACATACTTCACAAACATAATATTTGGGTACGCCAGTACTTAGTGAATCATCACGATTTTCAACTCGAACTTCAAACTCAATAATGAAATCAGCGTCCTGTGATGGAATTGTAGCTTCCTCTGAACTATCATTTGGCTCTTTTTTAATTTCTATTTTTATTTCATCATATGACGCTGCTTTTTTGTCGATTCCATCTGCTTTTATTTCACTTTTTATATCTTCGTTTACATTTGGTGTTTCTACTGATCGTACATCAATTTCTAGTTTTATTTGTTGTGATTTAGAATCTTCCATTATGACACTACAATTTTTGAGCTTACTAAAAACAGAAAGAAATATATAATAACTATTAGTATTGAAAAATGATGACAATGACAAATTAATCTCTACTGCTCAAAAAAGCTAAAAAATAACTTAGTTATTAAATTGAATTCGTAATTACTGAATTAATACTTTAGTAATATATGTTGTAAAGGGAATATAAATAAAGTAACTTTTAAATTAAATATAAACCATTTTAATTAATAGTAATGTATATTTTGGAAATATTAGGTAAACATTTAAATCGAACAAAAAATTATTTAGAAATTTAATAACTTTATGTTTTTATTTTCACATTTCTCAAACATTGACTACGGCAATTTTAACTGAAGTATATATAATAATTTTTAAGTCTCTTCAACACTTCAACTTATTCAATTTTTTGATGGTGTTTTATGGATGGAAATTTATTATAATTACTAGTAAAGAAACGACTTACGAGTATAATGAATGAACCTTTAATAGTTTGTGATTAAATACATATTAAAGAAAAATTACAATAAATTTACAAATAAATTTATTTAGAGATAAAATATTAAAATACCTTTATATTTCAATTTTAACTCTTCTCAAATATTGACTACGGTTTATTTTCGTAAACTTTCAAATGAAGAAGTGTAAATACAATAATTTTTAAGTCTTTTCAACTTCTCAACTTTTCAGCTGTCACAAAAAACGATGCAAGATAGACAAGAAGACGTAAATATAAAGTCCAAAACCAATTTCAATTTTACTTTGCTGTAGTAGAATAATTTAAATGATTTTTTACTTTATGTTTAAAACTGTTAACACATTGAGAATATTTTTAAGAGATTACTTTCCACATACTGCTTACCCAATTAAATTACGTCATACTAATGTCAAAAACTAATCAATAACTATTCCAACCATAAGAACATAATCTAGGAAATAAGACATCGTATTTTGTATGGTGAAGTTAGCTACCAGGACTTCAAATGTTAAATGGGCTTGTGTCCTATGTCTTAATTTCTATAAAAGTGTACTATATATTGATAAAGTGGGCTACTAGACCCTCAAATGTTCAATTTATATATCAAAATATCAAATATTATTAACAGCTATTTCAAGGAACAATAAAATTTCAATATTATGTCTGCCTTAGCAGGGTTAAATAAAATAAAAACTTATTATTCTTTGATATGACTTGATTATTTGACTACCAACAGCTACAGAACATTACCACAGCACTTAACTACTCAACAAATAACTGACGTTAAAATGCATTTCACGTCATGCAAATATGGCTGACCATTTCTAGCGCTAAAACTATAATTCAAATTTTTAATTGCTATATTTCCGTCCACATTTAGATATTTAATAAAATAGACACGCCAATACACATTTATTAACATCAATTTTAATTAACAATTGAAAAATCGACCACTAAAGTAGTACTTTTATAGAATGAGTCTTGGTTCATAGCCAATTGGAACTATAATGTGTTCACTGAAAGTACGGAAGAGCGAAAATGAGCTGGAAAGCATATTATAACTGTCAAAATAAATTTGATTACAAAAAGCTTTTCTTCTGAATATGATAAACATTAATTTCAATCAATAATTGAAAAATCGACCACTAAAAAATGAGGACATAAGTCCATTGTCAACCATATCAAAAGTTCTACATTTTATGCTAATTAGTTGGTATCAATTGGGCACATCATGCGAGAGCAGAACTTTAATGCCGCATTATGCTCTCTTGTGCCGTAATTGGAGAACACCCAATATGTCCAATTCTTGACCACGGTCTGGACTCTTTGCAACACTTTTACAAACTGTTTCGATGTTTTGTTTTAAACGACGGTCAAAGTGTCTCAGATCACTAACCGATACAGTCTCCTTGAATTTCTTAATTAATTTCTTCACAGTCGCCTAATTTAAATCACAGTGTTGGCCTTAATTTGCATAAACGTTGCGAATACTGCTTCATTTTGCTTAAAACATTACTTAATAATGAATACAACACATTTTAGTAATAATTCATTAAACGGACAGGACGGCAAATATTGAAAATATTTAAAAAAAAACATGTTTCTTGGCTTAACGATTAAAAAGACAAAAAAATTACTCTGGTAATGAGCTTGTAATCCTCAAGTTTATTGAGAGATTTACACATAAATTATAAATTTGGAAAAAGATATTGTATTATAACAAAATAAAATTTAAATCAGTCGGCGTAAGAATATTTAAGTTCAAAAATCCCGCTAAAACTATTTCAACATCCAGAAATGAATACTCCCTCCACAATTAATAACCACATAAGATCGTAAACCAAAATATCTTCATTTTGACAACTTAAATACAAGGGTAAGGTCAAATAACTGTATTTGCAACTAATTCAATTAATATTTTACTAAAATAAACGCTGCAGATTTTTTATATAAGTTTCTAAGTTAATACATAATACCCTATTATATTTCAATGAATTTTAATTTTTATAAATAATTACTTTATATTTTATAGAGTAAGATACTAAAAGTTAGTGGTTCATTGATTTAAGTGGTTGAATCTTGCTTTTAATAGGAACTTTATTTACTTAATGTTTTAGTATAAATTCCTTACAGAATAGGTTTTACATTAATTTTACTTAATTTCATTTATTTTTATTATGTCACAAAGTTTTGTTTCACTTTTTATTCTTTTCAAATTTATTTCTTTTAACAAAATTTTTATTTTATAAATAATTTATAAATTTAATTTCTTTGTTTTTAGTAAACTTCAAATTGTTCTACATATAATGGAGGATTCTAAATCCGAACAAATAAAGTTAGAAGTTGATGTTGGATTAACTGAACAAATAGAAATGGAAAATTTAAACGGAGATATCAAAATAGAAATAGAAGAAGGACGAGTCATCATAGAAGCAGCGCTATGTGATGAAATAAAAACAGAATTTAAAGAAGAACCAGAATATAGTACAAATGAAGCTACACATTTTCTCCGTGATGACTACTTTATTAAACTGGAAGTTCCAGAGCAACAACTTCAAAGTGAAATTAATACGAACCTGAAGCCTTATATCTGTGATGTATGTAACAAATTGTTGGACACTAAGGGAGAAATCATAAAACATTTGCGTGTACATTCAGCAAAGAAACTACATTCTTGTAATACATGTAGTAAAATATTTGCTAATTCGTCAAATTTAAAACGACATAAAAACACACACTTAGATATAAAACCATTTGCTTGCGATGAATGTAGTAAAACGTTTAGTCAATCAATTCAATTAAAACTACATAAAAATACACATTTAGTTGTAAAACCAATTTCTTGCGACGAATGTAGTAAAACATTCAGTCAATCAAGTTATTTAAAACAACATAAAAACACACATTTAGGTCTAAAGCCATTTTCTTGTGACGAATGTAGCAAAACATTCAGTCGTTCAACTCATTTAAAACAACATAAAAACACACATTTAGGTCTAAAGCCATTTTCTTGTGACGAATGTAGCAAAACATTCAGTCGTTCAACTCATATAAAACGACATAAAAACACACATTTAGGTCTAAAACCATTTTCTTGTGACGAATGTAGCAAAACATTCAGTCGTTCAACTCATTTAAAACAACATAAAAACACACATTTAGGTCTAAAACCATTTGCTTGCGATGAATGTAGTAAAACGTTTAGTCAATCAATTCAATTAAAACTACATAAAAATACACATTTAGTTGTAAAACCAATTTCTTGCGACGAATGTAGTAAAACATTCAGTCAATCAAGTTATTTAAAACAACATAAAAACACACATTTAGGTCTAAAACCATTTTCTTGTGACGAATGTAGCAAAACATTCAGTCGTTCAACTCATTTAAAACGACATAAAAACACACATTTAGGTCTAAAACGTTTTTCTTGTGACGAATGTAGCAAAACATTCAGTCGTTCAACTCATTTAAAACAACATAAAAACACACATTTAGGTCTTAAACCATTTTCTTGCGATGAATGTAGCAAATCGTTTAGTCGTTCTTCTGATTTAAAACGACATAAAAACACACATTCAGTTAAAACACCATTTTCTTGTGGTTTATGTAATATATGTTTCTCAACTGCAAGTAATCTAAAGAGACATCAAAAACGTAATTTACATTAGGTGGAGTAAGTCGTTTTTACATTTCCTAACTTAACTTGTGTTTATACTTGTATTAGTTTTACTCTATGAAGCTTATTTAATAAACATTGGTAGGAAGACAAAGGACCCTGAACCGCTTTTATGTGGTATGGGACATCCTTTTCTTCTTAGTTAATTTCGTTAATGGTTTGTATTACTTATTTAGATGTAAAATAATAATTTATGTATATATTAGGAATGATGTAGATCTGCAGAGGGATAGGGGGTATTTATACAGCTTCGAGTCCAACAAAAGGGTACAGACTTATTTCAAAACTCAATAACCACACTTTAAAAATTCAAGTGCAGTTTAAGTACCTTAATAATTGTAAAAAGGTAGTTAAAACATAAATTTCTGACACTTTGACATTCTCTCGGAGAGCCCGAATAAATTCACGATAAACTAATTGGTAACTCTGTTAAATGTAATTTTAAGATTCTTTTTTTGTTAAACTTTATTTTATTAATATATTTTTTTTAAATGTGTGTTTGTTTTTTTATCATGTCAGTAATATACCTTAACTTTCCATGTCCAATGTGCATCGCGTAACTCTAGATTCCGGTAAATAATTATTATTCTTATTAATGTTTTTGAGACACTTGTACGCTTTGTATTGAAGGCAAACTGTAAGACAGTCCGGACCGAATCAATAGTTATATTTAACTGTTTCGCCTTTTTTTGTTATTAATGTTCATTATTTTATTAGCTGCTTTCCTAATTTACAGCTCATATTTAAATTAGGTGGCGCTGGGAAATAACGTTTTAAAAATCAGATAAAATATAAAGTAAAGAAGTTGAAATAGTAAAAATAAATAAGGACAAAATGAGTTTTTTAATTGTTAATATCTCTTAACATATATAAAGTTATTAAAAAATAATTGTACATTTAAGGTTCTAGTAACCCACTTTATCAATATATAGTACACTTTTATAGAAATTAAGAGATTGGACACAAACCCATTAGTTGGTATCAATTGAGACACGCAGTAAATATTTTGGAGTCACTCTATCATACTGAAGATGCGTATGATTCTTTTGCCATGAAAGAGTTCAGTTTCTCACATTCGTTTATATGAAATGTCTATTTTATCGGTTACAAATGTCGAAATACCCAGTAAACAATTTGGTGAAGTGTCCTATTTAGTGACGCTTCTCTCACTATTTCACTTCAATTATAGTTCGCATCAACTTTATCTTCATTTGCATTCCGACAGGTGGAGTTATTTCGCCATTTGTAGCCGATAAAGTAGACATTTTATATGAAAAAATGTAAGAAACTGATCTATAAATGAACTCTTTCATGACGAAAAAATCATGACGCATCTTCAATATGATGTCAAAGTGACTCCAAAATGTTTACTGGGTACTAACGAAGATAAAGTTGATGCGAACTATAATTGAAGTGCAATAGTGATAGAAACTTCACCTAATTGTTTACTAAGCATCATGCGAGACCAGAACTTTTGCGTGCGCTGCACTATTGTATTTGGAACATTCAATGCCGCATTATGCGCTCTTATGCCGCAATTGTGGAACATCCAATATGTCCAATTCTTGACCACGGTCTGGACTTTTCGCATCACTTTTACAAACTGCTTCGATGTTTTGTGTTAAACGACGGTCAAAGTGTCTCAGATCACTAACTCATCCAGTTTCCTTGAATTTCTTAATTAATTTCTTCACAGTCGCTTAATTTAAATCACAGTTTGCACCATAATTTGCACAAACGTTGCCAATTGTAACTGCCAAGCCTTCATTATGCTTAAAACATTATTTAATAATAAAAACAACAAATTTTAGTAATAATTAATTAAACGGACATGACGGCAAATATTG
Source organism: Panorpa germanica (assembly GCA_963678705.1). Lineage (NCBI taxonomy): Eukaryota > Metazoa > Arthropoda > Insecta > Mecoptera > Panorpidae > Panorpa > Panorpa germanica. The sequence goes on along the minus strand of OY783208.1, from coordinate 22,308,002 downwards.
AAAGCATTTGAAAAATATGTTTCTTGGCTTAATGATTAGAGAGATAAAAATTACTCTGTTAATGGACTTGTGAAGTTCAATTTTATTGAGAGGTTTACACATAAATTAAAAAATATTTTGAAAAAAGATATTGTATTACAATAAAATATAGTTTACATCAGTCGTATAAATATTCACGTTTATAAATCCCGCTAAAGCTATTTAAACAGCACCAAAGAAATACTCCGTCCTCGTACCACAAAACCCATTTAAAATAAAGAAAACTGAAATATCTTTATGTCCAACCATTTCTAGCGCTAAAACTACAATTCAAACTTTTAATTACTACATCTCCGTCAACATTTAGATATTTAATAAAATAGACACACCAATACACATTTATTAACATCAATTTCAATCAACAATTGAAAAATCGACCCCTAAAAAATGAGTACATAAGCCTAGAAGGGTGAAATAATTTGCTTACAAAATCATGAGATCATATTCTTTAAAAATATTTATTAAATAAATTTATACAAAAGTATGACTTACATTTATTTAATATAATGAAAACAAGAATTACTCAATCGTAAGAATATACCTAGACACTTATTTTTATATGAGTTTTTTGATGTCGTTTAAAATTATTAGCACAGGTGAAAGACTTACTGCATACAGAACAAGAAAACGGTTTTAATGCTAAATGTGTGTTTTTATGGCTTTTTAAATGCGTTGATCGACTAAACGTCTTATCACATTCATTACAAGAAAACGGTTTCAAAACTAAATGTGTAATTTTATGTTGCTTTAACGCAGATACATTCTTAAACGTTTTAAGACATTTGTTGCAAGAAAATGGCCTCAAGCCTAAATGCAATTCTTCATGTTGTTTTAAAGTAACAACACTACTAAACGTTTTATCACATGCGTCACAAGAAAATGGTTTTGAAGCTAAATGTTTGCTTTTATGATGTTTTAAAGTAGATGAATAGCAAAACGTTTTATTACATTCGTCACAAGAAAATGGTTTTATTTCTAAATGTGTATTCTTATGGCGTTTTAATTTTGATGGGTATTTAAAGATTTTATTACAAACTTTACAAGAATGTATTTTCTTTAGTGTATGGACTCGCAAATGTTTCGTGATTTTAGACTTATTGTCAAATAATTTGTGACATACTTCACAAATATATAAATTCGGTACGCCTGTACTCAGCGAATCGTCACGATTTTCAACTCGAACTTCAAACTCAGTAATGAAATCACCGTCCCGTGATGAACTTCCGGATTCGTCTGAACTATCGTCTGGCTCATCTTTAATTTCTATTTTTATTTCATCATATGACGCTGCTTCTTTATCGACTGTTTCCCCTTTTTTCATATCTTTCTTTACATTTGCTGTTTCTGTTGGTTCATTTAATGGTACATCAATTTCTAGTTTTATTTTTGGAGATTTGAAATCCTCCATCATAACACTACAATTTTTGAGCTTTCTAAAAACAGAAAGAAATTTATTATAATTACTAGTAAATAAATGACTTATAATAAATGAACCTTCAATAGTTTGTGGTGAAATTTATATTTCAGAAATTATAAAACCATTTATATTATAGAATATTAAATAAATACCTTAATATTCTTCTCAAATATTGACTACAGTTTATGTTCGTAAAATTTCAACTGAAGAAATGTAAATACAATTACTTTTAAGTCTTTTCAACATCTCAACTTTTCAGCTGTCATAAAGAACGATGCATGATGCCGAGTAGTAAATGCTTAAAATAATTTTTTGCGTAAATATAAAATTCAAAATCGATTTCAATTTTAGAATATTTCAGAATATTCTTAACAATGCCTTTTAGTAAAAGAAGATGAAAGATATAACTTTCCACATACTGTTTACCCAATTATATTACGTCATACTAATGTCAAAAACTAATCAATAACTATTCCAACCATAAGAACATAATCTAGGAAATAAGACATCGTTCTTTGTATGGTGAAGTTAGCTACCAGGACCTCAAATGTTAAATGGGCTTGTGTCCTATGTCTTAATTTCTATAAAAGTGTACTATATATTGATAAAGTGGGTTACTAGAACCTCAAATGTTCAATTATTTGTTAATAACTCCTTATATGTTAAGAGATATTAACAATTAAAAAAGTCATTTTGTCTCTTTAATTATTAAAGGACTTTCCCAATGCATGTGACATCACAACCGCTGACAACCTTACGGCTCATAAATCTCTGCTATATGTATTTATATATCAAAATATCAAATATTATTTACAGCTATTTCAAGGAACAATCAAATTTCAATATTATGTCTGCCGTAACAGGGTTAAATAAAATAAAATCTTGTTATTCTTTGATTTGACGTGATTGTTTGACTACCAACAGCTACTAAACATTACCACAGCACTGACCTACTCAACAAATAACTGACGTTAAAATATGGCGGACCATTTCTAGCGCTAAAAATACAATTCAAACTTTCAATTGTTATATCTCCGTCAACATTTAGATATTTAATAAAATAGACACGCCAATACACATTTATTAACATCAATTTCAATCAACAACTGAAAGATCGACCACTAAGAAATGAGGACACAAACCCATTGATGATCAGTTCAGTTGAACCGTGTGAACATTAACTCGGTTAGTTATTCCTACTCTTGAAAGAAAAGCTGATATTAAATAAGGAAAGAAAGAAGTGGAAATAGTTGCTTAAAAATATAACAAAAATGGAAGAAAGTATTACAATAAACAATACAATATAGTTCAAATATTACAAAATATAAAACACAGAGAGTTTTGTATTCCAAATGAACTATAAAATAATTAGACCCATACGTAGATCATGTTGTATATTTCACCAAAGTCTTTTCCGATTTTGTTCAAGTTAATACTATTTTTTTAACATAAAAACCAGCAAATTCTTTTATTTCAACATAGTTTATATTTGAATATACATATCTATAAATATAAAACTGAATATATCCTTAAAAATTTAAAAATCCACTCAAATTATGGGAACTTCGTCGCATTTATCTTACTGGTATTTCTTCCAAGGTACTAACTGTTTATTTCCGAATAATTGCAACAGATTATAAAACATAGAATAGAAAAAAGAATGTGCTTACAAAATCATGAGACAATCAAATTCTTTAAAAATATTTATTGATTAAATTTATACAAAATGATTTAAACAAAACATATCTAGATACTTAAATTTATATGAGTTTTTTGATGCCGTTTTAAATTATTAGCACACGTGAAAGACTTACCGCACACAGAGCAAGAAAATGGTTTTAATGCTAAATGTGTGTTTTTATGTAGTTTTAAATGCGTTGATCGACTAAACGTCTTATCACATTCATTACAAGAAAACGGTTTCAAAACTAAATGTGTGTTTTTATGTTGTTTTAAGGTTGATGAATGCCTAAACGTTTTATGACATTCGTTGCAAGAAAATGGCCTCAAGCCTAAATGCAATTCTTCATGTTGTTTTAAATTAGACACATGACTAAACGTTTTGTTACATGTTTCGCAAGAAAATGGTTTTAAAATTAAATGAGTGTTTCTATGTCGTTTTAAATCAGATGAACGACTGAACGTTTTACTACATTCATTACAAGAAAATGGATTTAATGTTAAATGTGTGTTTTTATGATGTTTCAAAGTTGATAATTGACTAAACGTTTTACTACACTCGTCGCATGGAAATGGTTTTGAAATTAAATGTGTGTTTTTATGTAGTTTTAAGGTAGATAAATACCTAAATGTTTTATTACATTCATCGCAAGAATATAATTTAAAATTTAAATGTTTGTTTTTATGTCGTTCTAACTGGGATGAGCGATTAAACGTTTTATTACATTCATCGCAAGAAAATGAATTTGAATGTAAGTGCGTTATTTTATGATTTTTTAAATTTGATAAATGTCTGAACGTTTTATAACATTCATCGCAAGAAAATGGTTTTAAACCTAAATGCGTTTTTTTATGTCGTTTTAAATCAGAAGAACGACTAAACGATTTGCTACATACGTCGCAAGAAAATGGTTTTATACCTAAATGTGTGTTTTTATGTTGTTTCAAATTAGATAAATAGCTGAATGTTTTATTACATTCATCGCAAGAAAACGGTTTTATACCTAAATGTGTATTCTTATGTCGTTTTAATTTTGACGGGTATTTAAAGATTTTATTACAAACTTTACAAGAATGTGTTTTTTTTTCTGAATGGACTCGCAAATGTTTCGTGATTTTAGACTTATTGTCAAACATTTTGTAACATACTTCACAAACATAATATTTGGGTACGCCAGTACTTAGTGAATCATCACGATTTTCAACTCGAACTTCAAACTCAATAATGAAATCAGCGTCCTGTGATGGAATTGTAGCTTCCTCTGAACTATCATTTGGCTCTTTTTTAATTTCTATTTTTATTTCATCACATGATGCTGCTTTTTTGTCGATTCCATCTGCTTTTATTTCCCTTTTCATATCTTCATTTACATTTTGTGTTTCTACTGATCGGACATCAATTTCTAGTTTTATTTGTTGTGATTTAGAATCTTCCATTATGACACTACAATTTTTGAGCTTACTAAAAACAGAAAGAAATATATAATAACTATTAGTATTGAAAAATGATGACAATGACAAATTAATCTTTACTACTCAAAGTTATTAAATTGAATTCGTAATTACTGAATTAATACTTTAGTAATACTTGTAGTATAAAGAATATAAATAAAGTAACTTTTAAATTAAATATAAACCATTTTAATTAATAGTTAATAGAAATGTATATTTTGGAAATATCAGGTCAACATTAGAAAATACCTTTATATTTTTATTTTCACTATTCTGAAACATTAACTACGGTTATTTCGTAAAATTTTAGCAGAAGTATATACAATAATTTATAAGTCTCTTCAACACTTCAACTTATTCAATTTTTTGATGGTGTTTTATGGATGGAAATTTATTATAATTACTAGTAAAGAAACGACTTATAATGAATTAACCTCTAATAGTTTGTGATAAAATATATATTACAGAAATTATAGAACCATTTAAATCCAACTAAATAAATTTATTTAGAGATAAAATATTAAAATACCTTTATATTTCAATTTTCACTCTTCTCAAATATTGACTACAGTTTCTTTTCGTAAACTTTTAACTAAAGAAATGTAAATACAATAATTTTTAAGTCTTTTCAACATCTCAACTTTTCAGCTGTCACAGAAAACGATGCAAGATAGACAAGAAGACGTAAATATAAAGTCCAAAACCAATTTCAATTTTACTTTGCTGTAGTAGAATAATTTAAATGATTTTTTACTTTATGTTTAAAACTGTTAACACATTGAGAATATTTTTAAGAGATTACTTTCCACATACTGCTTACCCAATTAAATTACGTCATACTAATGTCAAAAACTAATCAATAACTATTCCAACCATAAGAACATAATCTAGGAAATAAGACATCGTATTTTGTATGGTGAAGTTAGCTACCAGGACTTCAAATGTTAAATGGGCTTGTGTCCTATGTCTTAATTTCTATAAAAGTGTACTATATATTGATAAAGTGGGCTACTAGACCCTCAAATGTTCAATTTATATATCAAAATATCAAATATTATTAACAGCTATTTCAAGGAACAATAAAATTTCAATATTATGTCTGCCTTAGCAGGGTTAAATAAAATAAAAACTTATTATTCTTTGATATGACTTGATTATTTGACTACCAACAGCTACAGAACATTACCACAGCACTTAACTACTCAACAAATAACTGACGTTAAAATGCATTTCACGTCATGCAAATATGGCTGACCATTTCTAGCGCTAAAACTATAATTCAAATTTTTAATTGCTATATTTCCGTCCACATTTAGATATTTAATAAAATAGACACGCCAATACACATTTATTAACATCAATTTTAATTAACAATTGAAAAATCGACCACTAAAGTAGTACTTTTATAGAATGAGTCTTGGTTCATAGCCAATTGGAACTATAATGTGTTCACTGAAAGTACGGAAGAGCGAAAATGAGCTGGAAAGCATATTATAACTGTCAAAATAAATTTGATTACAAAAAGCTTTTCTTCTGAATATGATAAACATTAATTTCAATCAATAATTGAAAAATCGACCACTAAAAAATGAGGACATAAGTCCATTGTCAACCATATCAAAAGTTCTACATTTTATGCTAATTAGTTGGTATCAATTGGGCACATCATGCGAGAGCAGAACTTTAATGCCGCATTATGCTCTCTTGTGCCGTAATTGGAGAACACCCAATATGTCCAATTCTTGACCACGGTCTGGACTCTTTGCAACACTTTTACAAACTGTTTCGATGTTTTGTTTTAAACGACGGTCAAAGTGTCTCAGATCACTAACCGATACAGTCTCCTTGAATTTCTTAATTAATTTCTTCACAGTCGCCTAATTTAAATCACAGTGTTGGCCTTAATTTGCATAAACGTTGCGAATACTGCTTCATTTTGCTTAAAACATTACTTAATAATGAATACAACACATTTTAGTAATAATTCATTAAACGGACAGGACGGCAAATATTGAAAATATTTAAAAAAAAACATGTTTCTTGGCTTAACGATTAAAAAGACAAAAAAATTACTCTGGTAATGAGCTTGTAATCCTCAAGTTTATTGAGAGATTTACACATAAATTATAAATTTGGAAAAAGATATTGTATTATAACAAAATAAAATTTAAATCAGTCGGCGTAAGAATATTTAAGTTCAAAAATCCCGCTAAAACTATTTCAACATCCAGAAATGAATACTCCCTCCACAATTAATAACCTCATAAGATCGTAAACCGAAATATCTTCATTTTGACAACTTAAACACAAGGGTAAGGTCAAATAACTGTATTTGCAACTAATTCAATTAATATTTTACTAAAATAAACGCTGCAGATTTTTTATATAAGTTTCTAAGTTAATACATAATACCCTATTATATTTCAATGAATTTTAATTTTTATAAATAATTACTTTATATTTTATATTGTAAGATACTAAAAGTTAGTGGTTCATTGATTTAAGTGGTTGAATCTTGCTTTTAATAGGAACTTTATTTACTTAATGTTTTAGTATAAATTCCTTACAGAATAGGTTTTACATTAATTTTACTTAATTTCATTTATTTTTATTATGTCACAAAGTTTTGTTTCACTTTTTATTCTTTTCAAATTTATTTCTTTTAACAAAATTTTTTATTTTATAAATAATTTATAAATTTAATTTCTTTGTTTTTAGTAAACTTCAAATTATTCTACATATAATGGAGGATTCTAAATCCGAACAAATAAAGCTAGAAGTTGATGTGGGATTAACTGAACCAAACGAGACAGAAAATTTAAACGGAGATATCAAAATAGAAATAGAAGAAGGACGAGTCGTCAAAGAAGCAGCGCTATGTGATGAAATAAAAACAGAATTTAAAGAAGAACCAGAATATAGTACAAATGAAGCTACACATTTTCCCCGTGATGACTACTTTATTAAACTGGAAGTTCCAGAGCAACAACTTCAAAGTGAAATGATTACGAACCTGAAGCCTTATATCTGTGATGTATGTAACAAATTGTTGGACTCTAAGGCAGAAATCATAAAACATTTGCGTGTGCATTCAGCAAAGAAACTACATTCTTGTAATACATGTAGTAAAATATTTGCTAATTCGTCAAATTTAAAACGACATAAAAACATACATTTAGGTCTAAAACCATTTTCTTGTGACGAATGTAGCAAAACATTCAGTCGTTCAACTCATTTAAAACGACATAAAAACACACATTTAGATATAAAACCATTTGCTTGCGATGAATGTAGTAAAACGTTTAGTCAATCAATTCAATTAAAACTACATAAAAATACACATTTAGTTGTAAACCCAATTTCTTGCGACGAATGTAGTAAAACATTCAGTCAATCAAGTTATTTAAAACTACATAAAAACACACATTTAGATGTAAAACCGTTTTCTTGCGACGAATGTAGTAAAACGTTTAGTCAATTAAGTTATTTAAAACGACATAAAAACACACATTTAGGTCTAAAACCATTTTCTTGCGACGAATGTAGTAAAACGTTTAGTCGATCAATTCAATTAAAACTACATAAAAATACACATTTAGTTGTAAAACCAATTTCTTGCGACGAATGTAGTAAAACGTTTAGTCAATTAAGTTATTTAAAACAACATAAAAACACACATTTAGCTGTAAAACCGTTTTCTTGCGACGAATGTAGTAAATCGTTTAAAAGTTCATCGCATTTAAAACAACATAAAAACACACATTTAAGTCTAAAACCATTTTCTTGTGGTTTATGTAATATATGTTTCTCAACTGCAGGCAATCTAAAGAGACATCTAAAACGTAATTTACATTAGGTTGAGTAAGTCGTTTTTACATTTCCTAACTCAACTTGTGTTTATATTTGTATTAGTTTTACTCTATGAAGCTTATTTAATAAACATTGGTAGGAAGACAAAGGACCCTGAACCGATGTTATGTGGTAAGGGACATCCTTTTCTTCTTAGTTAATTCTGTTAATGGTTTGTACTACATCTTTAGATGTAAAATAATAATTTATCTGTATATGAGGAATGATGAAGATCTGCAGAGGGTTACGGGGTATATATACAGCTTCGAGTCCAACAAAAGGGTACAGACTTATTTCAAAACTCAATAACCACACTTTAAAAATTCAAGTGTAGTTTAAGTACCTTAATAATTGTAAAAAGGTAGTTAAAACATAAATTTCTGACACTTTGACATTCTCTCGGAGAGCCCGAATAAATTCACGATAAATTAATTGGTAACTCTGTTAAATGTAATTTTAAGATTCTTTTTTTGTTAAACTTTATTTTATTAATATATTTTTTTTAAATGTGTGTTTGTTTTTTTATCATGTCAGTAATATACCTTAACTTTCCATGTCCAATGTGCATCGCGTAACTCTAGATTCCGGTATATAATTATTATTCTTATTAATGTTTTTGAGACACTTGTACGCTTTGTATTGAAGACAAACTGTAAGACAGTCCGGACCGAATCAATAGTTATATTTAACTGTTTCGCCTTTTTTTGTTATTAATGTTCATTATTTTATTAGCTGCTTTCCTAATTTACAGCTCATATTTAAATTAGGTGGCGCTGGGAAATAACGTTTTAAAAATCAGATAAAATATAAAGTAAAGAAGTTTAAATAATAAAAATAAATAAGGACAAAATGAGTTTTTTATTTGTTAATATCTCTTAACATATATAAAGTTATTAAAAAATAATTGTACATTTAAGGTTCTAGTAACCCACTTTATCAATATATAGTACACTTTTATAGAAATTAAGAGATTGGACACAAACCCATTAGTTGGTATCAATTGAGACACGCAGTAAATATTTTGGAGTCACTCTATCATACTGAAGATGCGTATGATTCTTTTGCCATGAAAGAGTTCAGTTCCTCACATTCGTTTATATGAAATGTCTATTTTATCGGTTACAAATGTCGAAATACCCAGTAAACAATTTGGTGAAGTGCCCTATTTAGTGACGCTTCTCTCACTATTTCACTTCAATTATAGTTCGCATCAACTTTATCTTCATTTGTATTCCGACAGGTGAAGTAACTCCGCCAACTGTAGCCGAAAAAGTAGACATTTTATATGAAAAAATGTGAGAAACTGAACTATAAATAAACTCTTTTATGACAAAAAAATCATGACGCATCTTCAATATGATGTCAAAGTGACTCCAAAATGTTTACTGGGTACTAACGAAGATAAAGTTGATGCGAACTATAATTGAAGTGCAATAGAGATAGAAACTTCACCTAATTGTTTACTAAGCATCATGCGAGACCAGAACTTTTGCGTGCGCTGCACTATTGTATTTGGAACATTCAATGCCGCATTATGCGCTCTTATGCCGCAATTGTGGAACATCCAATATGTCCAATTCTTGACCACGGTCTGGACTTTTCGCATCATTACAAACTGCTTCGATGTTTTGTGTTAAACGACGGTCAAAGTGTCTCAGATCACTAACTCATCCAGTTTCCTTGAATTTCTTAATTAATTTCTTCACAGTCGCTTAATTTAAATCACAGTTTGCACCATAATTTGCACAAACGTTGCCAATTGTAACTGCCAAGCCTTCATTATGCTTAAAACATTATTTAATAATAAAAACAACAAATTTTAGTAATAATTAATTAAACGGACATGACGGCAAATATTGAAAGCATTTGAAAAATATGTTTCTTGGCTTAATGATTAGAGAGATAAAAATTACTCTGTTAATGGACTTGTGAAGTTCAATTTTATTGAGAGGTTTACACATAAATTAAAAAATATTTTGAAAAAAGATATTGTATTACAATAAAATATAGTTTACATCAGTCGTATAAATATTCACGTTTATAAATCCCGCTAAAGCTATTTAAACAGCACCAAAGAAATACTCCGTCCTCGTACCACAAAACCCATTTAAAATAAAGAAAACTGAAATATCTTTATGTCCAACCATTTCTAGCGCTAAAACTACAATTCAAACTTTTAATTACTACATCTCCGTCAACATTTAGATATTTAATAAAATAGACACACCAATACACATTTATTAACATCAATTTCAATCAACAATTGAAAAATCGACCCCTAAAAAATGAGTACATAAGCCTAGAAGGGTGAAATAATTTGCTTACAAAATCATGAGATCATATTCTTTAAAAATATTTATTAAATAAATTTATACAAAAAGATCATCCAAGTATGTGTTACATTTACTGAATATAATGAAAACATGAATTACTCAATCGTAAGAATATACCTAGACACTTATTTTTATATGAGTTTTTTGATGTCGTTTAAAATTATTAGCACAGGTGAAAGACTTACTGCATACAGAACAAGAAAACGGTTTTAATGCTAAATGTGTGTTTTTATGGCTTTTTAAATGCGTTGATCGACTAAACGTCTTATCACATTCATTACAAGAAAACGGTTTCAAAACTAAATGTGTAATTTTATGTTGCTTTAACGCAGATACATTCTTAAACGTTTTAAGACATTTGTTGCAAGAAAATGGCCTCAAGCCTAAATGCAATTCTTCATGTTGTTTTAAAGTAACAACACTACTAAACGTTTTATCACATGCGTCACAAGAAAATGGTTTTGAAGCTAAATGTTTGCTTTTATGATGTTTTAAAGTAGATGAATAGCAAAACGTTTTATTACATTCGTCACAAGAAAATGGTTTTATTTCTAAATGTGTATTCTTATGGCGTTTTAATTTTGATGGGTATTTAAAGATTTTATTACAAACTTTACAAGAATGTATTTTCTTTAGTGTATGGACTCGCAAATGTTTCGTGATTTTAGACTTATTGTCAAATAATTTGTGACATACTTCACAAATATATAAATTCGGTACGCCTGTACTCAGCGAATCGTCACGATTTTCAACTTGAACTTCAAACTCAGTAATGAAATCACCGTCCCGTGATGGACTTCCGGATTCGTCTGAACTATCGTCTGGCTCATCTTTAATTTCTATTTTTATTTCATCATATGACGCTGCTTCTTTATCGACTGTTTCCCCTTTTTTCATATCTTTCTTTACATTTGCTGTTTCTGTTGGTTCATTTAATGGTACATCAATTTCTAGTTTTATTTTTGGAGATTTGAAATCCTCCATCATAACACTACAATTTTTGAGCTTTCTAAAAACAGAAAGAAATTTATTATAATTACTAGTAAATAAATGACTTATAATAAATGAACCTTCAATAGTTTGTGGTGAAATTTATATTTCAGAAATTATAAAACCATTTATATTATAGAATATTAAATAAATACCTTAATATTCTTCTCAAATATTGACTACAGTTTATGTTCGTAAAATTTCAACTGAAGAAATGTAAATACAATTACTTTTAAGTCTTTTCAACATCTCAACTTTTCAGCTCTCATAAAGAACGATGCATGATGCCGAGTAGTAAATGCTTAAAATAATTTTTTGCGTAAATATAAAATTCAAAATCGATTTCAATTTTAGAATATTTCAGAATATTCTTAAGAATGCCTTTTAGTAAAAGAAGGTGAAAGATATAACTTTCCACTTACTGTTTACCCAATTAAATTACGTCATACTAATGTCAAAAACTAATCAATAACTATTCCAACCATAAGAACATAATCTAAGAATTAAGACATCGTACTTTGTATGGTGAAGTTAGCTACCAGGACCTCAAATGTTAAATGGGCTTGTGTCCTATGTTTTAATTTCTATAAAAGTGTACTATATATTGATAAAGTGGGTTACTAGAACCTCAAATGTTCAATTATTTGTTAATAACTCCTTATATGTTAAGAGATATTAACAATTAAAAAAGTCATTTTGTCTCTTTAATTATTAAAGAGATTCAACGTTGTACACATTCCAAGTGCATGTGACATCACAATCCTTGTGTAAGGTTACCAAATTTACAGATCATAAATCTCTGCTATATGTATTTATATATCAAATATTATTTACAGCTATTTCAAGGAACAATAAAATTCCAATATTATGTCTGCCTTAGCAGGGTTAAACAAAATAAAAACTTACTATTCTTTGACTTGACTTGATTATTTGACTACCAACAGCTACAGAACATTACCACAGCACTGACCTACTCAACAAATAACTGACGTTAAAATGCATTTCACGTCATACAAATATGGCTGACCATTTCTAGCGCTAAAACTACAATTCAAACTTTTAATTGCTATATCTCCGTCAACATTTAGATATTTAATAAAATAGACACGCCAATACACATTTATTAACATTAATTTCAATCAACAACTGAAAGATCGACCACTAAGAAATGAGGACACAAACCCATTGATGATCAGTTCTGTTGAACCGTGTGAACATTAACTCGGTTAGTTATTCCTACTCTTGAAAGAAAAGCTGATATTAAATAAGGAAAGAAAGAAGTGGAAATAGTTGCTTAAAAATATAACAAAAATGGAAGAAAGTATTACAATAAACAATACAATATAGTTCAAATATTACAAAATATAAAACACAGAGAGTTTTGTATTCCAAATGAACTATAAAATAATTAGACCCATACGTAGATCATGTTGTATATTTCACCAAAGTCTTTTCCGATTTTGTTCAAGTTAATACTATTTTTTTAACATAAAAACCAGCAAATTCTTTTATTTCAACATAGTTTATATTTGAATATACATATCTATAAATATAAAACTGAATATATCCTTAAAAATTTAAAAATCCACTCAAATTATGGGAACTTCGTCGCATTTATCTTACTGGTATTTCTTCCAAGGTACTAACTGTTTATTTCCGAATAATTGCAACAGATTATAAAACATAGAATAGAAAAAAGAATGTGCTTACAAAATCATGAGACAGTCAAATTCTTTAAAAATATTTATTAATTAAATTTATACAAAATGATTTAAACAAAACATATCTAGATACTTAAATTTATATGAGTTTTTTGATGCCGTTTTAAATTATTAGCACACGTGAAAGACTTACCGCACACAGAGCAAGAAAATGGTTTTAATGCTAAATGTGTGTTGTTATGTAATTTTAAATGCGTTGAACGACTAAACGTCTTATCACATTCATTACAAGAAAACGGCTTCAAAACCAAATGTGTGTTTCTATGTTGTTTTAAGGTTGATGAATGCCTAAACGTTTTATGACATTCGTTGCAAGAAAATGGCCTCAAGCCTAAATGCAATTCTTCATGTTGTTTTAAATTAGACACATGACTAAACGTTTTGTTACATGTTTCGCAAGAAAATGGTTTTACAATTAAATGTGTGTTTTTATGTCGTTTTAAATCAGATGAACGACTGAACGTTTTACTACATTCATTACAAGAAAATGGATTTAATGCTAAATGTGTGTTTTTATGATGTTTCAAAGTTGATAATTGACTAAACGTTTTACTACACTCGTCGCATGGAAATGGTTTTGAAATTAAATGTGTATTTTTGTGTAGTTTTAAGGTAGATAAATACCTAAATGTTTTATTACATTCATCGCAAGAATATAATTTAAAATTTAAATGTTTGTTTTTATGTCGTTCTAACTGGGATGAGCGATTGAACGTTTTATTACATTCATCGCAAGAAAATGAATTTGAATGTAAGTGCGTTATTTTATGATTTTTTAAATTAGATAAATGTCTGAACGTTTTATAACATTCATCGCAAGAAAATGGTTTTAAACTTAAATGCGTTTTTTTATGTCGTTTTAAATCAGAAGAACGACTAAACGATTTGCTACATACATCGCAAGAAAATGGTTTTATACCTAAATGTGTGTTTTTATGTTGTTTCAAATTAGATAAATAGCTGAACGTTTTACTACATTCATCGCAAGAAAACGGTTTTATACCTAAATGTGTATTCTTATGTCGTTTTAATTTTGACGGGTATTTAAAGATTTTATTACACACTTTACAAGAATGTGTTTTTTTTACTGAATGGACCCGCAAATGTTTCGTGATTTTAGACTTATTGTCAAACATTTTGTAACACACTTCACAAACATAATATTTGGGTACGCCAGTACTCAGTGAATCATCACGATTTTCAACTCGAACTTCAAACTCAATAATGAAATCAGCGTCCTGTGATGGAATTGCAGCTTCCTCTGAACTATCGTTTGGTTCTTTTTTAATTTCTATTTTTATTTCATCACATGATCCTGCTTTTTTGTCGATTCCATCTGCTTTTATTTCCCTTTTTATATCTTCGTTTACATTTGGTGTTTCTGCTGATCGTACATCAATTTCTAGTTTTATTTGTTGTGATTTAGAATCTTCCATTATGACACTACAATTTTTGAGCTTACTAAAAACAGAAAGAAATATATAATAACTATTAGTATTGAAAAATGATGACAATGACAAATTAATCTCTACTGCTCAAAAATGCTAAAAAATAACTTAGTTATTAAATTGAATTCGTAATTACTGAATTAATACTTTAGTAATATATGTTGTAAAGGGAATATAAATAAAGTAACTTTTAAATTAAATATAAACCATTTTAATTAATAGTTAATAGTAATGTATATTTTGGAAATATTAGGTAAACATTTAAATCGAACAAAAAATTATTTAGAAATTTAATAACTTTATGTTTTTATTTTCACATTTCTCAAACATTGACTACGGCAATTTTAACTGAAGTATATATAATAATTTTTAAGTCTCTTCAACACTTCAACTTATTCAATTTTTTGATGGTGTTTTATGGATGGAAATTTATTATAATTACTAGTAAAGAAACGACTTACGAGTATAATGAATGAACCTTTAATAGTTTGTGATTAAATACATATTAAAGAAAAATTACAATAAATTTACAAATAAATTTATTTAGAGATAAAATATTAAAATACCTTTATATTTCAATTTTAACTCTTCTCAAATATTGACTACGGTTTATTTTCGTAAACTTTCAAATGAAGAAGTGTAAATACAATAATTTTTAAGTCTTTTCAACTTCTCAACTTTTCAGCTGTCACAAAAAACGATGCAAGATAGACAAGAAGATAAAAATATAAAGTCGAAAACCAATTTCAATTTTATTTTGCTGTAGTAGAATAATTTAAATGATTTTTTACTTTATGTTTAAAACTGTTAATACATTGAGAATATTTTTAAAGGATCACTTTCCACATACTGCTTACCCAATTATATTACGTCATACTAATGTCAAAAACTAATCAATAACTATTCCAACCATAAGATAATCTAAGAAATAAGACATCGTACTTTGTATGGTGAAGTTAGCTACCAGGACTTCAAATGTTAAATGGGCTTGTGTCCTATGTCTTAATTTCTATAAAAGTGTACTATATATTGATAAAGTGGGCTACTAGAACCTCAAATGTTCAATTTATATATCAAAATATCAAATATTATTAACAGCTATTTCAAGGAACAATAAAATTTCAATATTATGTCTGCCTTAGCAGGGTTAAATAAAATAAAAACTTATTATTCTTTGATATGACTTGATTATTTGACTACCAACAGCTACAGAACATTACCACAGCACTTAACTACTCAACAAATAACTGACGTTAAAATGCATTTCACGTCATGCAAATATGGCTGACCATTTCTAGCGCTAAAACTATAATTCAAATTTTTAATTGCTATATTTCCGTCCACATTTAGATATTTAATAAAATAGACACGCCAATACACATTTATTAACATCAATTTTAATTAACAATTGAAAAATCGACCACTAAAAAATGAGGACACAAGCCCATTGTCAACCATATCAAAAGTTCTACATTTTATGCTAATTAGTTGGTATCAATTGGGCACATCATGCGAGAGCAGAACTTTAATGCCGCATTATGCTCTCTTGTGCCGTAATTGGAGAACACCCAATATGTCCAATTCTTGACCACGGTCTGGACTCTTTGCAACACTTTTACAAACTGTTTCGATGTTTTGTTTTAAACGACGGTCAAAGTGTCTCAGATCACTAACCGGTACAGTCTCCTTGAATTTCTTAATTAATTTCTTCACAGTCGCCTAATTTAAATCACAGTGTTGGCCTTAATTTGCATAAACGTTGCGAATTGTAACTGCCAAGCCTTCATTATGCTTAAAACATTACTTAATAATGAATACAATACATTTTAGTAATAATTCATTAAACGGACAGGACGGCAAATATTGAAAATATTTAAAAAAAAACATGTTTCTTGGCTTAACGATTAAAAAGACAAAAAAATTACTCTGGTAATGAGCTTGTAATCCTCAAGTTTATTGAGAGATTTACACATAAATTATAAATTTGGAAAAAGATATTGTATTATAACAAAATAAAATTTAAATCAGTCGGCGTAAGAATATTTAAGTTCAAAAATCCCGCTAAAACTATTTCAACATCCAGAAATGAATACTCCCTCCACAATTAATAACCACATAAGATCGTAAACCAAAATATCTTCATTTTGACAACTTAAATACAAGGGTAAGGTCAAATAACTGTATTTGCAACTAATTCAATTAATATTTTACTAAAATAAACGCTGCAGATTTTTTATATAAGTTTCTAAGTTAATACATAATACCCTATTATATTTCAATGAATTTTAATTTTTATAAATAATTATTTTATATTTTATAGAGTAAGATACTAAAAGTTAGTGGTTCATTGAATTAAGTGGTTGAATCTTGCTTTTAATAGGAACTTTATTTACTTAATGTTTTAGTATAAATTCCTTACAGAATAGGTTTTACATTAATTTTACTTAATTTCATTTATTTTTATTATGTCACAAAGTTTTGTTTCACTTTTTATTCTTTTCAAATTTATTTCTTTTAACAAAATTTTTTATTTTATAAATAATTTATAAATTTAATTTCTTTGTTTTTAGTAAACTTCAAATTGTTCTACATATAATGGAGGATTCTAAATCCGAACAAATAAAGTTAGAAGTTGATGTGGGATTAACTGAACAAATAGACACGGAAAATTTAAACGGAGATATCAAAATAGAAATAGAAGAAGGACGGGTCGTCAAAGAAGCAGCACTATATGATGAAATAAAAACAGAATTTAAAGAAGAAGAATATAGTACAAATGAAGCTACACATTTTCCCCGTGATGACTACTTTATTAAACTGGAAGTTCCAGAGCAACAACTTCAAAGTGAAATGATTACGAACCTGAAGCCTTATATCTGTGATGTATGTAACAAATTGTTGGACTCTAAGGCAGAAATCATAAAACATTTGCGTGTGCATTCAGCAAAGAAACTACATTCTTGTAATACATGTAGTAAAATATTTGCTAATTCGTCAAATTTAAAACGACATAAAAACATACATTTAGGTCTAAAACCATTTTCTTGTGACGAATGTAGCAAAACATTCAGTCGTTCAACTCATTTAAAACGACATAAAAACACACATTTAGATATAAAACCATTTGCTTGCGATGAATGTAGTAAAACGTTTAGTCAATCAATTCAATTAAAACTACATAAAAATACACATTTAGTTGTAAACCCAATTTCTTGCGACGAATGTAGTAAAACATTCAGTCAATCAAGTTATTTAAAACTACATAAAAACACACATTTAGATGTAAAACCGTTTTCTTGCGACGAATGTAGTAAAACGTTTAGTCAATTAAGTTATTTAAAACGACATAAAAACACACATTTAGGTCTAAAACCATTTTCTTGCGACGAATGTAGTAAAACGTTTAGTCGATCAATTCAATTAAAACTACATAAAAATACACATTTAGTTGTAAAACCAATTTCTTGCGACGAATGTAGTAAAACGTTTAGTCAATTAAGTTATTTAAAACAACATAAAAAGACACATTTAGCTGTAAAACCGTTTTCTTGCGACGAATGTAGTAAATCGTTTAAAAGTTCATCGCATTTAAAACAACATAAAAACACACATTTAAGTCTAAAACCATTTTCTTGTGGTTTATGTAATATATGTTTCTCAACTGCAGGCAATCTAAAGAGACATCTAAAACGTAATTTACATTAGGTTGAGTAAGTCGTTTTTACATTTCCTAACTCAACTTGTGTTTATATTTGTATTAGTTTTACTCTATGAAGCTTATTTAATAAACATTGGTAGGAAGACAAAGGACCCTGAACCGATGTTATGTGGTAAGGGACATCCTTTTCTTCTTAGTTAATTCTGTTAATGGTTTGTACTACATCTTTAGATGTAAAATAATAATTTATCTGTATATGAGGAATGATGAAGATCTGCAGAGGGTTACGGGGTATATATACAGCTTCGAGTCCAACAAAAGGGTACAGACTTATTTCAAAACTCAATAACCACACTTTAAAAATTCAAGTGTAGTTTAAGTACCTTAATAATTGTAAAAAGGTAGTTAAAACATAAATTTCTGACACTTTGACATTCTCTCGGAGAGCCCGAATAAATTCACGATAAACTAATTGGTAACTCTGTTAAATGTAATTTTAAGATTCTTTTTTTGTTAAACTTTATTTTATTAATATATTTTTTTTAAATGTGTGTTTGTTTTTTTATCATGTCAGTAATATACCTTAACTTTCCATGTCCAATGTGCATCGCGTAACTCTAGATTCCGGTAAATAATTATTATTCTTATTAATGTTTTTGAGACACTTGTACGCTTTGTATTGAAGGCAAACTGTAAGACAGTTCAGACCGAATCAATAGTTATATTTAACTGTTTTGCCTTTTTTTGTTATTAATGTTCATTATTTTATTAGCTGCTTTCCTAATTTACGTCTTATATTTAAATTAGGTGGCGCTGGGAAATAACGTTTTAAAAATCAGATAAAATATAAAGTAAAGAAGTTGAAATAGTAAAAATAAATAAGGACAAAATGAGTTTTTTATTTGTTAATATCTCTTAACATATATAAAGTTATTAAAAAATAATTGTACATTTAAGGTTCTAGTAACCCACTTTATCAATATATAGTACACTTTTATAGAAATTAAGAGATAGGACACAAACCCATTAGTTGGTATCAATTGAGACACACAGTAAATATTTTGGAGTCACTCTATCATACTGAAGATGCGTATGATTCTTTTGCCATGAAAGAGTTCATTCACAGTTCAGTTTCTCACATTCGTTTATATGAAATGTCTATTTTATCGGTTACAAATGTCGAAATACCCAGTAAACAATTTGGTGAAGTGTCCTATTTAGTGACGCTTCTCTCACTATTTCACTTCAATTATAGTTCGCATCAACTTTATCTTCATTTGTATTCCGACAGGTGAAGTAATTCCGCCAACTGTAGCCGATAAAGTAGACATTTTATATGAAAAAATGTGAGAAACTGAACTATAAATAAACTCTTTTATGACAAAAAAATCATGACGCATCTTCAATATGATGTCAAAGTGACTCCAAAATGTTTACTGGGTACTAACGAAGATAAAGTTGATGCGAACTATAATTGAAGTGCAATAGAGATAGAAACTTCACCTAATTGTTTACTAAGCATCATGCGAGACCAGAACTTTTGCGTGCGCTGCACTATTGTATTTGGAACATTCAATGCCGCATTATGCGCTCTTATGCCGCAATTGTGGAACATCCAATATGTCCAATTCTTGACCACGGTCTGGACTTTTCGCATCACTTTTACAAACTGCTTCGATGTTTTGTGTTAAACGACGGTCAAAGTGTCTCAGATCACTAACTCATCCAGTTTCCTTGAATTTCTTAATTAATTTCTTCACAGTCGCTTAATTTAAATCACAGTTTGCACCATAATTTGCACAAACGTTGCCAATTGTAACTGCCAAGCCTTCATTATGCTTAAAACATTATTTAATAATAAAAACAACAAATTTTAGTAATAATTAATTAAACGGACATGACGGCAAATATTGAAAGCATTTGAAAAATATGTTTCTTGGCTTAATGATTAGAGAGATAAAAATTACTCTGTTAATGGACTTGTGAAGTTCAATTTTATTGAGAGGTTTACACATAAATTAAAAAATATTTTGAAAAAAGATATTGTATTACAATAAAATATAGTTTACATCAGTCGTATAAATATTCACGTTTATAAATCCCGCTAAAGCTATTTAAACAGCACCAAAGAAATACTCCGTCCTCGTACCACAAAACCCATTTAAAATAAAGAAAACTGAAATATCTTTATGTCCAACCATTTCTAGCGCTAAAACTACAATTCAAACTTTTAATTACTACATCTCCGTCAACATTTAGATATTTAATAAAATAGACACACCAATACACATTTATTAACATCAATTTCAATCAACAATTGAAAAATCGACCCCTAAAAAATGAGTACATAAGCCTAGAAGGGTGAAATAATTTGCTTACAAAATCATGAGATCATATTCTTTAAAAATATTTATTAAATAAATTTATACAAAAGTATGACTTACATTTATTTAATATAATGAAAACAAGAATTACTCAATCGTAAGAATATACCTAGACACTTATTTTTATATGAGTTTTTTGATGTCGTTTAAAATTATTAGCACAGGTGAAAGACTTACTGCATACAGAACAAGAAAACGGTTTTAATGCTAAATGTGTGTTTTTATGGCTTTTTAAATGCGTTGATCGACTAAACGTCTTATCACATTCATTACAAGAAAACGGTTTCAAAACTAAATGTGTAATTTTATGTTGCTTTAACGCAGATACATTCTTAAACGTTTTAAGACATTTGTTGCAAGAAAATGGCCTCAAGCCTAAATGCAATTCTTCATGTTGTTTTAAAGTAACAACACTACTAAACTTTTTATCACATGCGTCACAAGAAAATGGTTTTGAAGCTAAATGTTTGCTTTTATGATGTTTTAAAGTAGATGAATAGCAAAACGTTTTATTACATTCGTCACAAGAAAATGGTTTTATTTCTAAATGTGTATTCTTATGGCGTTTTAATTTTGATGGGTATTTAAAGATTTTATTACAAACTTTACAAGAATGTATTTTCTTTAGTGTATGAACTCGCAAATGTTTCGTGATTTTAGACTTATTGTCAAATAATTTGTGACATACTTCACAAATATATAAATTCGGTACGCCTGTACTCAGCGAATCGTCACGATTTTCAACTCGAACTTCAAACTCAGTAATGAAATCACCGTCCCGTGATGAACTTCCGGATTCGTCTGAACTATCGTCTGGCTCATCTTTAATTTCTATTTTTATTTCATCATATGACGCTGCTTCTTTATCGACTGTTTCCCCTTTTTTCATATCTTTCTTTACATTTGCTGTTTCTGTTGGTTCATTTAATGGTACATCAATTTCTAGTTTTATTTTTGGAGATTTGAAATCCTCCATCATAACACTACAATTTTTGAGCTTTCTAAAAACAGAAAGAAATTTATTATAATTACTAGTAAATAAATGACTTATAATAAATGAACCTTCAATAGTTTGTGGTGAAATTTATATTTCAGAAATTATAAAACCATTTATATTATAGAATATTAAATAAATACCTTAATATTCTTCTCAAATATTGACTACAGTTTATGTTCGTAAAATTTCAACTGAAGAAATGTAAATACAATTACTTTTAAGTCTTTTCAACATCTCAACTTTTCAGCTGTCATAAAGAACGATGCATGATGCCGAGTAGTAAATGCTTAAAATAATTTTTTGCGTAAATATAAAATTCAAAATCGATTTCAATTTTAGAATATTTCAGAATATTCTTAACAATGCCTTTTAGTAAAAGAAGATGAAAGATATAACTTTCCACATACTGTTTACCCAATTATATTCTGTCATACTAATGTCAAAAACTAATCAATAACTATTCCAACCATAAGAACATAATCTAGGAAATAAGACATCGTACTTTGTATGGTGAAGTTAGCTACCAGGACCTCAAATGTTAAATGGGCTTGTGTCCTATGTTTTAATTTCTATAAAAGTGTACTATATATTGATAAAGTGGGTTACTAGAACCTCAAATGTTCAATTATTTGTTAATAACTCGTTATATGTTAAGAGATATTAACAATTAAAAAAGTCATTTTGTCTCTTTAATTATTAAAGAGATTCAACGTTGTACACATTCCAAGTGCATGTGACATCACAATCCTTGTGTAAGGTTACCAAATTTACAGATCATAAATCTCTGCTATATGTATTTATATATCAAATATTATTTACAGCTATTTCAAGGAACAATAAAATTCCAATATTATGTCTGCCTTAGCAGGGTTAAACAAAATAAAAACTTACTATTCTTTGACTTGACTTGATTATTTGACTACCAACAGCTACAGAACATTACCACAGCACTGACCTACTCAACAAATAACTGACGTTAAAATGCATTTCACGTCATACAAATATGGCTGACCATTTCTAGCGCTAAAACTACAATTCAAACTTTTAATTGCTATATCTCCGTCAACATTTAGATATTTAATAAAATAGACACGCCAATACACATTTATTAACATTAATTTCAATCAACAACTGAAAGATCGACCACTAAGAAATGAGGACACAAACCCATTGATGATCAGTTCTGTTGAACCGTGTGAACATTAACTCGGTTAGTTATTCCTACTCTTGAAAGAAAAGCTGATATTAAATAAGGAAAGAAAGAAGTGGAAATAGTTGCTTAAAAATATAACAAAAATGGAAGAAAGTATTACAATAAACAATACAATATAGTTCAAATATTACAAAATATAAAACACAGAGAGTTTTGTATTCCAAATGAACTATAAAATAATTAGACCCATACGTAGATCATGTTGTATATTTCACCAAAGTCTTTTCCGATTTTGTTCAAGTTAATACTATTTTTTTAACATAAAAACCAGCAAATTCTTTTATTTCAACATAGTTTATATTTGAATATACATATCTATAAGTATTAAACTGAATATATCCTTAAAAAGTTAAAAATCCACTCAAATTATGGGAATTATATCTTGCTGGTATTTCTTCCAAAGGTACTAACTGCTTGTTTCTGAATAATTGCAACAGATTATAAAACATAGAATAGAAAAAAGAATGTGCTTACAAAATCATGAGACAGTCAAATTCTTTAAAAATATTTATTAATTAAATTTATACAAAATGATTTAAACAAAACATATCTAGATACTTAAATTTATATGTGTTTTTTGATGCCGTTTTAAATTATTAGCACACGTGAAAGACTTACTGCATACAGTGCAAGAAAACGGTTTTAATGCTAAATGTGTGTTTTTATGTAATTTTAAATGCGTTGAACGACTAAACGTCTTATCACATTCATTACAAGAAAACGGCTTCAAAACTAAATGTGTATTTTTATGTTGTTTTAAGGTTGATGAATGCCTAAACGTTTTATGACATTCGTTGCAAGAAAATGGCCTCAAGCCTAAATGCAATTCTTCATGTTGTTTTAAATTAGACACATGACTAAACGTTTTGTTACATGTTTCGCAAGAAAATGGTTTTACAATTAAATGTGTGTTTTTATGTCGTTTTAAATCAGATGAAAGACTAAACGTTTTACTACATTCATTACAAGAAAATGGATTTAATGCTAAATGTGTGTTTTTATGATGTTTCAAAGTTGATAATTGACTAAACGTTTTACTACACTCGTCGCATGGAAATGGTTTTGAAATTAAATGTGTATTTTTGTGTAGTTTTAAGGTAGATAAATACCTAAATGTTTTATTACATTCATCGCAAGAATATAATTTAAAATTTAAATGTTTGTTTTTATGTCGTTCTAACTGGGATGAGCGATTGAACGTTTTATTACATTCATCGCAAGAAAATGAATTTGAATGTAAGTGCGTTATTTTATGATTTTTTAAATTAGATAAATGTCTGAACGTTTTATAACATTCATCGCAAGAAAATGATTTTAAACTTAAATGCGTTTTTTTATGTCGTTTTAAATCAGAAGAACGACTAAATGATTTACTACATACGTCGCAAGAAAATGGTTTTATACCTAAATGTGTGTTTTTATGTTGTTTCAAATTAGATAAATAGCTGAATGTTTTATTACATTCATCGCAAGAAAACGGTTTTATACCTAAATGTGTATTCTTATGTCGTTTTAATTTTGACGGGTATTTAAAGATTTTATTACAAACTTTACAAGAATGTGTTTTTTTTACTGAATGGACTCGCAAATGTTTCGTGATTTTAGACTTATTGTCAAACATTTTGTAACATACTTCACAAACATAATATTTGGGTACGCCAGTACTTAGTGAATCATCACGATTTTCAACTCGAACTTCAAACTCAATAATGAAATCAGCGTCCTGTGATGGAATTGTAGCTTCCTCTGAACTATCATTTGGCTCTTTTTTAATTTCTATTTTTATTTCATCATATGACGCTGCTTTTTTGTCGATTCCATCTGCTTTTATTTCACTTTTTATATCTTCGTTTACATTTGGTGTTTCTACTGATCGTACATCAATTTCTAGTTTTATTTGTTGTGATTTAGAATCTTCCATTATGACACTACAATTTTTGAGCTTACTAAAAACAGAAAGAAATATATAATAACTATTAGTATTGAAAAATGATGACAATGACAAATTAATCTCTACTGCTCAAAAAAGCTAAAAAATAACTTAGTTATTAAATTGAATTCGTAATTACTGAATTAATACTTTAGTAATATATGTTGTAAAGGGAATATAAATAAAGTAACTTTTAAATTAAATATAAACCATTTTAATTAATAGTAATGTATATTTTGGAAATATTAGGTAAACATTTAAATCGAACAAAAAATTATTTAGAAATTTAATAACTTTATGTTTTTATTTTCACATTTCTCAAACATTGACTACGGCAATTTTAACTGAAGTATATATAATAATTTTTAAGTCTCTTCAACACTTCAACTTATTCAATTTTTTGATGGTGTTTTATGGATGGAAATTTATTATAATTACTAGTAAAGAAACGACTTACGAGTATAATGAATGAACCTTTAATAGTTTGTGATTAAATACATATTAAAGAAAAATTACAATAAATTTACAAATAAATTTATTTAGAGATAAAATATTAAAATACCTTTATATTTCAATTTTAACTCTTCTCAAATATTGACTACGGTTTATTTTCGTAAACTTTCAAATGAAGAAGTGTAAATACAATAATTTTTAAGTCTTTTCAACTTCTCAACTTTTCAGCTGTCACAAAAAACGATGCAAGATAGACAAGAAGACGTAAATATAAAGTCCAAAACCAATTTCAATTTTACTTTGCTGTAGTAGAATAATTTAAATGATTTTTTACTTTATGTTTAAAACTGTTAACACATTGAGAATATTTTTAAGAGATTACTTTCCACATACTGCTTACCCAATTAAATTACGTCATACTAATGTCAAAAACTAATCAATAAGTATTCCAACCATAAGAACATAATCTAGGAAATAAGACATCGTACTTTGTATGGTGAAGTTAGCTACCAGGACTTCAAATGTTAAATGGGCTTGTGTCCTATGTCTTAATTTCTATAAAAGTGTACTATATATTGATAAAGTGGGTTACTAGAACCTCAAATGTTCAATTTATATATCAAAATATCAAATATTATTAACAGCTATTTCAAGGAACAATAAAATTTCAATATTATGTCTGCCTTAGCAGGGTTAAATAAAATAAAAACTTATTATTCTTTGATATGACTTGATTATTTGACTACCAACAGCTACAGAACATTACCACAGCACTTAACTACTCAACAAATAACTGACGTTAAAATGCATTTCACGTCATGCAAATATGGCTGACCATTTCTAGCGCTAAAACTATAATTCAAATTTTTAATTGCTATATTTCCGTCCACATTTAGATATTTAATAAAATAGACACGCCAATACACATTTATTAACATCAATTTTAATTAACAATTGAAAAATCGACCACTAAAAAATGAGGACATAAGCCCATTGTCAACCATATCAAAAGTTTTACATTTTATTCTAATTAGTTGGTATCAATTGGGCACATCATGCGAGAGCAGAACTTTATGAAGTGTTGAACTGTGAACTGGGCACTGCTGTACTTGGAACATTCAATGCCGCATTATGCTCTCTTGTGCCGTAATTGGAGAACACCCAATATGTCCAATTCTTGACCACGGTCTGGACTCTTTGCAACACTTTTACAAACTGATTCGATGTTTTGTTTTAAACGACGGTCAAAGTGTCTGAGATCACTAACCGGTACAGTCTCCTTGAATTTCTTAATTAATTTCTTCACAGTCGCCTAATTTAAATCACAGTGTTGGCCTTAATTTGCATAAACGTTGCGAATTGTAACTGCCAAGCCTTCATTATGCTTAAAACATTACTTAATAATGAATACAACACATTTTAGTAATAATTCATTAAACGGACAGGACGGCAAATATTGAAAATATTTAAAAAAAACATGTTTCTTGGCTTAACGATTAAAAAGACAAAAAAATTACTCTGGTAATGAGCTTGTAATCCTCAAGTTTATTGAGAGATTTACACATAAATTATAAATTTGGAAAAAGATATTGTATTATAACAAAATAAAATTTAAATCAGTCGGCGTAAGAATATTTAAGTTCAAAAATCCCGCTAAAACTATTTCAACATCCAGAAATGAATACTCCCTCCACAATTAATAACCTCATAAGATCGTAAACCGAAATATCTTCATTTTGACAACTTAAACACAAGGGTAAGGTCAAATAACTGTATTTGCAACTAATTCAATTAATATTTTACTAAAATAAACGCTGCAGATTTTTTATATAAGTTTCTAAGTTAATACATAATACCCTATTATATTTCAATGAATTTTAATTTTTATAAATAATTACTTTATATTTTATATTGTAAGATACTAAAAGTTAGTGGTTCATTGATTTAAGTGGTTGAATCTTGCTTTTAATAGGAACTTTATTTACTTAATGTTTTAGTATAAATTCCTTACAGAATAGGTTTTACATTAATTTTACTTAATTTCATTTATTTTTATTATGTCACAAAGTTTTGTTTCACTTTTTATTCTTTTCAAATTTATTTCTTTTAACAAAATTTTTTATTTTATAAATAATTTATAAATTTAATTTCTTTGTTTTTAGTAAACTTCAAATTATTCTACATATAATGGAGGATTCTAAATCCGAACAAATAAAGCTAGAAGTTGATGTGGGATTAACTGAACCAATAGACACGGAAAATTTAAACGGAGATATCAAAATAGAAATAGAAGAAGGACGAGTCGTCAAAGAAGCAGCGCTATGTGATGAAATAAAAATAGAATTTAAAGAAGAACCAGAATATAGTACAAATGAAGCTACACATTTTCCCCGTGATGACTACTTTATTAAACTGGAAGTTCCAGAGCAACAACTTCAAAGTGAAATGAATACGAACCTGAAGCCTTATATTTGTGATGTATGTAACAAATTGTTGGACTCTAAGGCAGAAATCATAAAACATTTGCGTGTGCATTCAGCAAAGAAACTACATTCTTGTAATACATGTAGTAAAATATTTGCTAATTCGTCAAATTTAAAACGACATAAAAACACACATTTAGGTCTAAAACCATTTGCTTGCGATGAATGTAGTAAAACGTTTAGTCAATCAATTCAATTAAAACTACATAAAAATACACATTTAGTTGTAAAACCAATTTCTTGCGACGAATGTAGTAAAACATTCAGTCAATCAAGTTATTTAAAACAACATAAAAACACACATTTAGGTCTAAAACCATTTTCTTGTGACGAATGTAGCAAAACATTCAGTCGTTCAACTCATTTAAAACGACATAAAAACACACATTTAGGTCTAAAACCATTTTCTTGTGACGAATGTAGCAAAACATTCAGTCGTTCAACTCATTTAAAACGACATAAAAACACACATTTAGGTCTAAAACCATTTTCTTGTGACGAATGTAGCAAAACATTCAGTCGTTCAACTCATTTAAAACAACATAAAAACACACATTTAGGTCTAAAACCATTTGCTTGCGATGAATGTAGTAAAACGTTTAGTCAATCAATTCAATTAAAACTACATAAAAATACACATTTAGTTGTAAAACCAATTTCTTGCGACGAATGTAGTAAAACATTCAGTCAATCAAGTTATTTAAAACAACATAAAAACACACATTTAGGTCTAAAACCATTTTCTTGTGACGAATGTAGCAAAACATTCAGTCGTTCAACTCATTTAAAACGACATAAAAACACACATTTAGGTCTAAAACGTTTTTCTTGTGACGAATGTAGCAAAACATTCAGTCGTTCAACTCATTTAAAACAACATAAAAACACACATTTAGGTCTTAAACCATTTTCTTGTGACGAATGTAGCAAAACATTCAGTCGTTCAACTCATTTAAAACAACATAAAAACACACATTTAGGTCTAAAACCATTTGCTTGAGATGAATGTAGTAAAACGTTTAGTCAATCAATTCAATTAAAACTACATAAAAATACACATTTAGTTGTAAAACCAATTTCTTGCGACGAATGTAGTAAAACATTCAGTCAATCAAGTTATTTAAAACAACATAAAAACACACATTTAGGTCTAAAACCATTTTCTTGTGACGAATGTAGCAAAACATTCAGTCGTTCAACTCATTTAAAACGACATAAAAACACACATTTAGGTCTAAAACCATTTTCTTGTGACGAATGTAGCAAAACATTCAGTCGTTCAACTCATTTAAAACGACATAAAAACACACATTTAGGTCTAAAACCATTTTCTTGTGACGAATGTAGCAAAACATTCAGTCGTTCAACTCATTTAAAACAACATAAAAACACACATTTAGGTCTAAAACCATTTTCTTGTGACGAATGTAGCAAAACATTCAGTCGTTCAACTCATTTAAAACAACATAAAAACACACATTTAGGTCTAAAACCATTTTCTTGCGATGAATGCATCAAAACGTTCAGTCGATCAACTCAATTAGAACGACATAAAAACACACATTCAGTTACAACACCATTTTCTTGTGGTTTATGTAATATATGTTTCTCAACTGCAGGTAATCTAAAGAAACATCAAAAACGTAATTTACATTAGGTTGAGTAAGTTGTTTTTACATTTCCTAACTCAACTTGTGTTTATATTTGTATTAGTTTTACTCTATGAAGCTTATTTAATAAACATTGGTAGGAAGACAAAGGACCCTGAACCGATGTTATGTGGTAAGGGACATCCTTTTCTTCTTAGTTAATTCTGTTAATGGTTTGTACTACATCTTTAGATGTAAAATAATAATTTATCTATATATGAGGAATGATGTAGATCTGCAGAGGGTTAGGGGGTATATATATAGGTTCGAGTCCAACAAAAGGGTACAGACTTATTTCAAAACTCAATAACCACACTTTAAAAATTCAAGTGCAGTTTAAGTACCTTAATAATTGTAAAAAGGTAGTTAAAACATAAATTTCTGACACTTTGACATTCTCTCGGAGAGCCCGAATAAATTCACGATAAACTAATTGGTAACTCTGTTAAATGTAATTTTAAGATTCTTTTTTTGTTAAACTTTATTTTATTAATATATTTTTTTTAAATGTGTGTTTGTTTTTTTATCATGTCAGTAATATACCTTAACTTTCCATGTCCAATGTGCATCGCGTAACTCTAGATTCCGGTAAATAATTATTATTCTTATTAATGTTTTTGAGACACTTGTACGCTTTGTATTGAAGGCAAACTGTAAGACAGTTCAGACCGAATCAATAGTTATATTTAACTGTTTTGCCTTTTTTTGTTATTAATGTTCATTATTTTATTAGCTGCTTTCCTAATTTACGTCTTATATTTAAATTAGGTGGCGCTGGGAAATAACGTTTTAAAAATCAGATAAAATATAAAGTAAAGAAGTTTAAATAATAAAAATAAATAAGGACAAAATGAGTTTTTTAATTGTTAATATCTCTTAACATATATAAAGTTATTAAAAAATAATTGTACATTTAAGGTTCTAGTAACCCACTTTATCAATATATAGTACACTTTTATAGAAATTAAGAGATAGGACACAAACCCATTAGTTGGTATCAATTGAGACACGCAGTAAATATTTTGGAGTCACTCTATCATACTGAAGATGCGTATGATTCTTTTGCCATGAAAGAGTTCAGTTCCTCACATTCGTTTATATGAAATGTCTATTTTATCGGTTACAAATGTCGAAATACCCAGTAAACAATTTGGTGAAGTGCCCTATTTAGTGACGCTTCTCTCACTATTTCACTTCAATTATAGTTCGCATCAACTTTATCTTCATTTGTATTCCGACAGGTGAAGTAATTCCGCCAACTGTAGCCGATAAAGTAGACATTTTATATGAAAAAATGTGAGAAACTGAACTATAAATAAACTCTTTTATGACAAAAAAATCATGACGCATCTTCAATATGATGTCAAAGTGACTCCAAAATGTTTACTGGGTACTAACGAAGATAAAGTTGATGCGAACTATAATTGAAGTGCAATAGTGATAGAAACTTCACCTAATTGTTTACTGGGCATCATGCGAGACCAGAACTTTTGCGTGCGCTGTACTGCTGTACTTGGAACAATCAATGCCGCATTATGCGCTCTTGTGCCGCAATTGTGGAACATCCAATATGTCCAATTCTTGACCACGGTCTGGACTTTTCGCATCACTTTTACAAACTGCTTCGATGTTTTGTGTTAAACGACGGTCAAAGTGTCTCAGATCACTAACTCATCCAGTTTCCTTGAATTTCTTAATTAATTTCTTCACAGTCGCTTAATTTAAATCACAGTTTGCACCATAATTTGCACAAACATTACGAATTGTAACTGCCAAGCCTTCATTATGCTTAAAACATTATTTAATAATAAAAACAACAAATTTTAGTAATAATTAATTAAACGGACATGACGGCAAATATTGAAAGCATTTGAAAAATATGTTTCTTGGCTTAATGATTAGAGAGATAAAAATTACTCTGTTAATGGACTTGTGAAGTTCAATTTTATTGAGAGGTTTGCACATAAATTAAAAAATATTTTGAAAAAAGATATTGTATTACAATAAAATATAGTTTATATCAGTCGTATAAATATTCAAGTTCATAAATCCCGCTAAAACTATTTATACAACAGCACAGAAATACTCCGTCCTCGAACCACAAAACCCATTTAAAATAAAGAAAACTGAAATATCTTTATGTCCAACCATTTCTAGCGCTAAAACTACAATTCAAATTTTTAATTCCTATATCTCCGTCAACATTTAGATATTTAATAAAATAGACACGCCAATACACATTTATTAACATCAATTTCAATCAACAATTGACAAATCGACCTCTAAAAAATGAGGACACCAGCCTATTTCTAAGGATTTACGACCCTGAAAACTAATGAGACGTCTTTAGAGCTTGTCCATAACATGGGTTTCACCATGACACATCCACCACAAGATGAAACTTACTATTTTTCCTATTTCTTTTAATGAAATAGAAAATTTAGGCCCTCAGTACACGACGCGACCGGTTGCAAACCTTAGCCCCGAATCTGCCCGAACCGAATGTGATTACAACGGTGTTGTTAGTAAAAGAACGAACGTGTATACGAGTGAGATAAAATACACGACACGAACGTAACTAAACTAATTTCAAACTGATTTTGAGCATATATTCAGCGACTAGATTTCTCGGTCGCAGGGCATTGCTGGTTTCATGACATCATCAACAGAGATGTTTACGAATACTATTGAAAAGTATTTAAATACATACATACATATTAAATATAATACAACAGAATTCCCTGTTTTGCTATTGTTAAAAATTCTATAGAGTCACAATACATAGCTCGTGCTCGTTTTCGTTGAATACTTCGTTTCGCGTTTAGTTTGCAATCAGCAGACTCTTGTGTCTTTCTTCGTGTTTTATTTCACTCGCATAGACGTTCGATCTCTCACTAACAACACAGCTGTAATCACATTCGCTTCGGATAGATTCGGGGCTAAGGTTTGCAACCAGTCGCCTCGTGTGCGGAGGGCCTTATTGTTAAGATTAAACAGTACATTCTGTTCAAAATTGAATTCAAATAAAAGATTACCATTAAATTAAAAATAATTAATTTAAGGTATTAAAATATATTTCAATTTAAAATGAAACTACAAATTATTTCATTAAATTTATGGAAATCAATTATATAAAACTAACATTGGCAATATAGATCCATTAAATTATTTATTTAATAAAATTCAATATAATATAATTTGTCATATTTTTCTTAATAAGTAATAATCCTGGAAATATAAACTACGGTTAAATTTAAATAATGTAAACTAAACACACGCTGACATTTTAATCTAAATGAATTTTTTGATGTCGTCTTAAATCGGATGAACAATTAAATGTTTTACTACAATCCTTGCAAGAAAATGGTTTTATAACTAAATGTGTGTTTTTGTGTTGCTTCAACTGCGAAGATTTTTCAAACGTTCTATTACATTGGTCACAAGAAAAAGGCTTCAAACCTAAATGTGTGTTTTTATGTTTTTTCAAATGTGACAATTGACCAAACGTTTTACTACATTCATCACAAGAAAATAGTTTTAATCCTGAATGTTTGTTTTTATGTTGTTTTAAATTTGATGATTGACTGAACGATTTACCACATTCATCGCAGGAAAATGGTTTTACACCCGAGTGTGTGTTCTTATGTACTTTTAAATACGATGAGCGACTAAATGTTTTATTGCATTCGTCGCAAGAAACTGGTTTGAAACCTGAATGTATATTTTTATGTAGTTTCAAATGCGATGATTGACTAAACGTTTTATCACATTCTCCGCAAGAAAACGGTTTTAAACCTGAATGTGTGTTCTTATGTAATTTTAAAAATGATAACCGACTGAACGTTTTATTACATTCTTTGCAAGAAAATGGTTTTAAACCTAAATGTGTGTTTTTATGTAATTTTAAATTCCAAGGTAAACTATACGCTTTATCACATTCATCGCAAGAAAATGGTTTAAAACCTAAATGTGAGTTTTTATGTAGTTTTAAATGAGATGCTTGATTGAACGTTTTATCACATTCTCCGCAAGAAAACGGTTTTAAACCTGAATGTGTGTTCTTATGTTGTTTTAAATTTGATAAATGACTAAACGTCTTATTACAAACGTCGCAAGAAAATGGTTTTAAACCTGAATGTGTGTTTTTATGTTGCTTTAAATATGATAATTGACTGAACGTTTTATCACATTCTTTGCAAGAAAATGGTTTAAAACCTAAATGTGTGTTTTCATGTCGTTTTAAACTGGATAAATGTTGAAATAGTTTATTACACTTATTACAAGAATGTATTTTCTTTGTGGAATGTATTCGCAAATGTTTTTTGATTTCTGGCTTATTGTCAAACAATTTGTTACATGCTTCACAGATATAAGAATTCGGAGCTATATTTTGTAGTTGTTCATTATCCAGAGGTTCATCGCGATTTTCAACACGAACTTCGAACTCAATGATGTAGTTAGTATTCTGTTCTTCATTTGGTTCTTTCTTAATTTCTGTTTTTATTTCATCACAATGTGTAGCTTTTTTATCAACTTGTTCCACTTTTATTTCTACGTTGATATCTTCGTTAACATTTGCTGTTTCTGCTGGTTCATTTAATCGTACATCAATTTCTAGTTTTACTTGTTGAGATTTGGAATCAACCATTATGACACAATAATCTTTAAGGTTACTAAAACAGAAAGATATTAGGAATATAAATAATATGAGCCATGCTAATTGGATGCTTATTATATAAAAGAAACACATTACTTATTAAGTTAAATTAGTCAAAACTTTTCTGCAATAAATTAGTGAATTTTAAAATACAGAGAAAATAAATTAAGTTAACGTTTTTAAACCATTTTAATTAATAGTTTATGTTTACTTCATAAACATATATTTCAAACATTTGAAGTAACCATAAAATATTAAAATGCCTTTATATTTCAATTTACAATATTCCTAAATATTAACTATGGTTTATTTTCGTAAAATATTAACTGGAGAAATGTAATTTTAATAATATTTTAACTTTTTCTATCTCGTGAACCTTTTCTATCAGCTGTCACAATGAATGTCAAAATGCCGAGTCGTAAATGCTTTAATTGATTTTTTGCTGTGGCTAATGTTTTAGCGGTTTTTTTGAATATAAAATATAATACAAAACTGATTTCAGTATTATTTTGCTGTATTAAAATATTTTAAGTGATTATTTACTTTGTGTTTAAAATAGTCGAGAAAATAGGTTGAGAATATTATAAAGAATGTCTATTACTATAACTAGCAATAGCAAGAGGAGAAAGATAACTTTTTAAATTAAATATGAATTTGACTGTCCATGTTAAGGACAATGGACTTGTGTCTTATGTCTTAATTTCTATAAAAGTGTACTATATATTGACAAAGTGGGTTACAAGAACCTCAAAAGTTTAGTTATTTGTTAATAACTCCTTATATGTAAGAGATATTAACAAATAAAAAAGTCTCTTGTTTTTTTGTCTCTTTAATTGTTAAAGGGATTCAACGTTGTACACATTCCAAATGCATGTGACATCACAATCCTTGTGTAAGGTTACCAACCTTACAGCTCATAAATCTCTGCTATATGTATTTATATATCAAATATTATTTACAGCTATTTCAAGGAACAATATAATTCCAATATTATGTCTGCCTTAGCAGGGCTCAATAAAATAAAAACTGATTATTCTTTGACTTGATTATTCGACTACCAACAGCTACAAAATATTGCCACAGCACTGACCTACTCAACATATAACTGACGTTAAAATGCATTTCACGTCATACAAATGGCCGACCATTTCTAGCGCTAATGAGTTTTAAAACTACTCAATTTTTTAATTAGTATATCTCCGTCAACATTTAGATATTTAATAAAATAGACACGCCAATACACATTTATTAACATCAATTTCAATCAACAATTGACAAATCGACCTCTAAAAAATGAGGACACAAGCCTATTTCTAAGGATTTACGACCCTGAAAACTAATGAAACGTCTTTAGAGCTTGTCCATTACATGGGTTTCATCATGACACATCCACCACAAGATGAAACTTACTATTTTTCCTTTTTCTTTTAAAGAAATAGAAAAGTTAGGCCCTCAGTACACGACGCAACTGTGTTGCTAGTAAAAGAACAAAAGTGTAACGTAACTAAACTAATTTTGAGCATATATTCAGCGGCTAGATTTCTTGGTCGCAGGGTATTGTTGGTTTCATGCTTTTGATGATGAAATCATCAACAGAGATGTTTACGAATACTATTGAAAAGTATTTAAATACATACATACATAATAAATATAACACAACAGAATCCCCTGTTTTGCTATTGTTAAAAATTCTATAGAGTCACAATACATAGCTCGTGCTCGTTTTCGTTGAATACTTCGTTTCGCGTTTAGTTTGCAATCAGCAGACTCTTGTGAATTGCTTCGTGTTTTATTTCACTCGCATAGACGTTCGATCTCTCACTAACAACACAGTTGTAATCACATTCGCTTCGGATAGATTCGGGGCTAAGGTTTGCAACCAGTCGCCTCGTGTGCGGAGGGCCTTATTGTTAAGATTAAACAGTACATTCTGTTCAAAATTGAATTCAAATAAAAGATTACCATTAAATTAAAAATAATTAATTTAAGGTATTAAAATATATTTCAATTTAAAATGAAACTACAAATTATTTCATTAAATTTATGGAAATCAATTATATAAAACTAACATTGGCAATATAGGTTCATTAAATTATTTATTTAATAAAATTCAATATAATATAATTTGTCATATTTTTCTTAATAAGTAATAATCCTGGAAATATAAACTACGGTTAAATTTAAATAATGTAAACTAAACACACGCTGACATTTTAATCTAAATGAATTTTTTTATGTCGTCTTAAATCGGATGAACAATTAAATGTTTTAATACAATCCTCGCAAGAAAATGGTTTTATAATTAAATGTGTGTTTTTATGTTGCTTCAAGTGCGAAGATTTTCCAAACGTTCTATTACACTGGTCACAAGAAAAAGGCTTCAAACCCAAATGTGTGTTTTTATGTTCTTTCAAATGTGACAATTGACCAAACGTTTTACTACATTCATCACAAGAAAATGGTTTCAAACCTAAATGTTTATTTCTATGTTGCTTAAAATGTGACGCTTGGCTAAATGTTTTAAAACATTCATCACAAGAAAATAGTTTTACTCCTAGATGTGTGTTTTTATGTAGTTTTAAGGTATATGAATGACTAAATGTTTTACTACATTCATCGCAAGAAAACGGTTTTAAACCTAAATGTGTGTTTTCATGTAGTTTTAAATGAGATGCTTGACTGAACGTTTTATTACATTCATCGCAAGAAAATGGTTTTAATCCTGAATGAATATTTTTATGCAGTTTTAAATGCGATGATTGACTAAACGATTTTCCACATTCATCGCAGGAAAATGGTTTTACACCCGAGTGTGTGTTCTTATGTACTTTTAAGTACGATGAGCGACTAAACGTTTTATTGCATTCGTCGCAAGAAACTGGTTTGAAACCTGAATGTATATTTTTATGTAGTTTCAAATGCGATGATTGACTAAACGTTTTATCACATTCTCCGCAAGAAAACGGTTTTAAACCTGAATGTGTGTTCTTATGTAATTTTAAATGTGATAACCGACTGAACGTTTTATTACATTCTTTGCAAGAAAATGGTTTTAAACCTAAATGTGTCTTCTTATGTACTGTTAAACTTGATAAGCAACTAAACGTTTTATTGCATTCATCGCAAGAAAATGGTTTAAAACCTAAATGTGTGTTTTCATGTCGTTTTAAACTGGATAAATGTTGAAATAGTTTATTACACTTATTACAAGAATGTGTTTTCTTTGTGGAATGTATTCGCAAATGTTTTTTGATTTCTGGCTTATTGTCAAACAATTTGTTACATGCTTCACAGATATAAGAATTCGGAGCTATATTTTGTAGTTGTTCATTATCCACAGGTTCATCGCGATTTTCAACACGAACTTCGAACTCAATGATGTAGTTAGTATTCTGTTCTTCGTTTGGTTCTTCTTTAATTTCCGTTTTTACTTCATCACATTGTGTTGGTTTTTTATCGACTTCTTCCCCTTTTATTTCTACGTTGATATCTTCGTTAACATTTGCTGTTTCTGCTGGTTCATTTAATCGTACATCAATTTCTAGTTTTACTTGTTGAGATTTGGAATCAACCATTATGACACAATAATCTTTAAGGTTACTAAAACAGAAAGATATTAGGATTATAAAAAATATGAGCCATCTTAATTGAAGCTTTAATGTTTAAAAGATATACATTACTTAATAAGTTGAATTAATGTAAAAACTTTTCTGTAATAGTGAATTGTAAAATACCGAGAAAATAAATTAAGTTAACGTTTTTAAACCATTTTAATGATGAGTTTATGTTTACTTCATAAACATATATTTCAAACATTTGAAGTAATCATAAAATATTAAAATGCCTTTATATTTCAATTTACAATATTCCTAAATATTAACTATGGTTTATTTTCGTAAAATATTAACTGGAGAAATGTAATTTTAATAATTTTTTTACTTTTTTAACTCGTGAACCTTTTCTATCAGCTGTCACAATGAATGTCAAAATGCCGAGTCGTAAATGCTTTAATTGATTTTTTGCTGTGTCTAATGTTTTAGCGGTTTTTTTGAATATAACATATGATGCAAAACTGTTTCAGTTTTATTTTGCTGTATTAAAATATTTTCAAGTGATTATTTACTTTGTGTTTAAAATAGTCAAGTCAATATATTGAGAATATTATAAGGAATGCCCATTACTATAACTAGCAATAGCAAGAGGAGAAAGATAACTTTTTAAATTAAATATGAATTTGACTGTCCATGTTAAGGACAATGGACTTGTGTCTTATGTCTTAATTTCTATAAAAGTGTATTATATATTGATAAAGTGAATTACTAGAACCTCAAATGTTCAATTATTAGTAAATAACTCCTTATATATTAGGAGATATTAACAATTTAAAAAGTCATTTTGTCTCTTTAATTATTAAAGGGATTCAACGTTGTACACATTCCAAATGCATGTGATATCACAACCACTGCCAACCTTACAGCTCATAAATCTCTGCTATATGTATTTCAAAATATCAAAACTTTATTTAAATCTATTTCAAGGAACAATAAAATTTCAATATTATGTCTGCCTTAGCAGGGTTAAAAAAAATAAAAACTGATTATTGTTTGATTTGACTTGATTATTCGACTACCAACAGCTTCAAAATATTACCACAGCACTGACCTATTCAACATATAACTGACGTTAAAATGCATTTCACGTCATACAAATATGGTCGACCATTTCTAGCGCTAAAACTACAATTCAAACTTTTAATTGCTATATCTCCAACATTTAGATATTTAATAAAATAGATACGCCAATACACATTTATTAACATCAATTTCAACCAACAATTGAAAAATCTACCACTAAATAATATAATAGGACACAAGCCCATTAAAAAAAGGTAAAAAATTCATATATTCAAATAAGAAACAGATTTATAAATTAAAATAAAATTACAAATTATTTTATTCAACTTAAATCAATTATATAAAAGTAGACGTAGTGAACGAAATGATGCCTAATTAAAAATTTATTAATATTAATTTCGTAATAAATCTCTGAAAATATAAATTATGGTAAGTATTACGAAACGTAAACCGAACACACCTGGACAATTTAATCTAAATGAACTTTGTTATGTCGCTTTAAATCAGACAAACAACTAAACGTTTTAATGCATTCGTTGCAAGAAAATGGTTTTATACCTAAATGTGCGTTTTTATGTAGTTTTAAAGTATATGACTGACTAAACGTTTTATTACATACATCACAAGAAAACGGTTTCACACCTACATGTGTATTTTTATGTCGTTTTAAATGCGATGAATGACTAAACGTTTTGGAGCATCCGTCACAAGAATATGGTTTTATACCTAAATGCGAGTTCTTGTGTCGTTTTAAATCAGATGATTGAATAAACCTTTTATTACATTCATCGCAAGAAAACGGTTTTAAACCTAAGTGTATGTTTTTATGTCGTTTTAAATGCACTAATTGATTAAACATTTTGTCACATTGATCACAAGAAAATGGTTTCAAATCTGAATGTGTGATTTGATGTAGTTTTAAACTTGCTGAATGGCTAAATGTTTTATTACATTCTCCACAAGTTAATCGTTTTGAACTAATATGTGCCTTGGTATGTACTGACAAACTTGATGAGCAACTAAATGTTTTATTACATTCATCGCAAGAATATAGTTTTAAACCTATATGTGTGTTTTTGTGTCGTTCCAAACCCGATTTAAAAGTAAATGTTTTACTGCATTCTCCGCAAGAAAATGGTTTTAAACCTGAATGTATGTTCTTGTGTCGTTTCAAATTTGACAAACGACTAAACATTATATTACATTCATCGCAGGAAAATAGTTTGAAACCTAAATGTGTGTTTTTGTGTCGTTTCACATCCGATAAACGACTGAATGTTTTATTACATTCATCGCAAGAAAATGGTTTTAAACCTAAATGTGAGTTTTCATGTCGTTTTAAACTGGATAAATGTTCAAATAATTTATTGCACATATAACATGAATGTACGTTTTTTGTGAAATGACTTCGCAAATGTTTTTTGATGTTTGGCTTGTTGTCAAACAATTTGTTACATATATCACAGATATACGAATTCGGTGCTACAATTTGCAGTTGTTCATTATTCAGAGGCTCATCGCAATTTTCAACACAAACTTCGAACTCAATGATGTAGTCAGTTTTGCGTAGTAAAGTTGAAGTTTCGTATGAACTAACATCTAGTTCTTCTTTTATTACTGTTTTTATTTCATCGCATAACGTGTCTTCTTTGACGATGCTTTCATCTTCTATTTTTATTTTGATGTCTTCGTTTACACTTGCTGTTTCTACTCGTTTATTTAAAGCCAAATCAACTTCTAGCT
Organism: Panorpa germanica; assembly: GCA_963678705.1. Classification (NCBI taxonomy): domain Eukaryota; kingdom Metazoa; phylum Arthropoda; class Insecta; order Mecoptera; family Panorpidae; genus Panorpa; species Panorpa germanica. The sequence goes on along the minus strand of OY783208.1, from coordinate 22,267,272 downwards.
TCATTTGTTGAGATTTGCAAGCGTCCATTATAACACAAAACAATTTCCGATGTTACTAAAAACAAATGTTAATTTATTACTACTATAAAAGTTGTGATCTGTGAATAAGAATTAATCTTAGTTTTTTAAAAAAGTACAGCAAAACCATGCCATAAAAGAGAAAAATAAGTTTAAAATTTAATTAATGAAAAACCTTTTCTTTAAATATAAAGAATATAAAGGTACTTATTGGATATAGCTATACCTTTTGTTTTGAATGTTATAAAAAAACTATTGCACTTTCGAATATTTTATGATGTTTTTATAATAGCGAAAACATGTACAAATCACACGTAATATACCTTATACAATTATTTTATTAAAAAATTGACAGAATTTATGCTTAAATTTGACTAATAAATGTGAAATATGACGCCACTTTTACTTATATATGGAACAATGTCATATTATTTCTAACCTCAAATTAGAAATTTTAACTTTGACCATTAATGTTGCCTATTTCTAAATAACAAATGGTTTAATGTATATTGCGTAATATTTGTGCATGTTTTTAGTACAAAACAAATGCCATAAAACATATAGAAATGCAGTAGTTTTTTAATGAGAATCAAAACAAAAGGTGTAGCTACATCGAATAAATACCAAAATAAATAAAGTGTGAAAATAAGAATTCATTCTATTTGTACAATTTTAATAAACAGTTACAGTGTAACACTAACAAATATGCAGTAACAATACATATCATAGAAAATTAAATATTAATATACCTTTATATATTATTTTACATAACTTTCAATAATCTGTTGATGTTTATGTATTTAACTGCAACAGAAACAAATTCAATAATTTATAAGTGATTATCTTTTCTGCAAGTTGTCAAAATGACGTCCAAAACTAATATAGTATGAATTTAGAAAGGATCATTTTCAAGCTTGATTAAAATTGCCAGTTTTTCATATATTTGAATGCTTCTGCCACTTGTTATGTATTATAAAAACTATTTTGATTAAAATGTCTCTCTACTTCTATTATTTATTTAAATAAAATAATAAAATTGGGTTGGTAACCGTATCCTAATTTATATAAAACTGCATTGTATATTGATATAGTAGACTATCATAACCCCAAATTTAATGGATTAATGAAAAACAAAAAAGCAAATAATTTGAAATCCAAATAAAGATAAAGTGGAATAGTTACAGAATATTATATTTCCAGGAAATTCAGTTAAAAATCCAGGGACGCCAAAAGTCTTAGAATTTTTTTCTCTACGAAATAGGATATTTTCAAAAACTTCCTTGGAGCCGTTTTCGAGCTACCAAACAAAATTCAGTACCAAACATATAAGAATATAAGAATATAAATATACACTTGGAATATTATAATATAGGACATACACTTGGAACATTATAATATAGGATGGGTCTTAATGTCAAAAAGAAGTTTTGAAGACTGTGCAAATTACACAGGATATCTTGAAGATTTTATTTTAATTTACTGTTTTATCCTTGAGAGCACATTTAATCAGTTAAATCTAAATGAGTTTTTTGATGTTGTTTTAAATAACCAGCTACTGAGAAACATTTATTACAGGTAGTGCAAGAAAATGGTTTTAATTCTGAATGTGTGTTTCTATGCCGTTTCAAATGCGATGAACGACTAAATGTTTTATCACATTCATCGCAACAAAACGGTTTTACACTTAAATGTGTGTTTTTATGTTGTTTTAAATCTGATAAACAACCAAAAGTTTTAGCACATTCACCACAAGAAAATGGTTTTAAACCTAAATGTCCGTTTTTATGTAGTTTTAATTGCGAGGAATGTGTAAACGTTTTATTACATTCATCGCAAGAAAATGGTTTTAAAACTAAATGTGTATTTTTATGTTGTTTTAAATTAGATGATAGACTAAACGTTTTATCACATTCATCGCAAGAAAATGGTTTTATACCTAAATGCATATTTTTGTGTCGTTTTAAATGTGATGATTGACTAAACGTTTTATCACATTCACCACAAGAAAATGGTTTTAGACCTAAATGTCGTTTTTTATGTCGTTTTAAATACGATGATTGACTAAAGGTTTTATTACATTCATCGCAAGGAAATGGTTTTAAACCTAAATGTTGTTTTGAGTCTGAGAGATGTTCAAACCTTTTATTACACTTATTTTCTGAATGTACACGCAAATGTTTCTTGATTGCTGCCTTATTGTCAAACAATTTGTTACATTGTTCACATATATAAGGCTGCAGATTTGTACTAATTTCATTTTGTAATAGTTTACTGCTCAGCGGGTCGATGGCTTTTTCAATTCTAACTTCGAACTCAGCTATGTCCTCCTCCGAGTAATCACGTGGTTCTTCTTTGATTTCTATTTTTATTTCATCACATTGTGCTACTTTTACGACATCTTGCTCCTCTGTTATTTCATTTTTGAAGGTGTCTTTCTGCAATGGTTTATTTAACCATGTATCTACATTAATTTCTAATTTTATTTGTTGAGATTTGCAATCCTCCATTATAGCACAACTAAAAGAAAAATTACGTATATTAAATAATTTTAAGTGCTTGAAAAAAGTTAAAGAAAATTGTAGTTAATGTATAACAACAAGATTCAAGCCGTTAATACATTTAGATCACTTTAATTAATTTTTTATGTTTATTACTTTCAAAAGTATTATTACAATATATAAAATATAATAATTTATTAGTGTTATAGACTTAACCTTTTCTATCAGCTGTCAAAAGGAATGTATTTCACTTGCAGACATTTTAAATACTATATTTGTGGCTTTGCTGGTGTATTTATATTTTTAGCGGGTTTTATAAAAATTCATCTATATTTAATACAAAACTTTGTTGCAAAAAAATATTACAAATGATTCTTTACTTTATGTTTATGTTTAAATGGATATTGGCAGAGGTTAAATGTATTCCAGGTTATCTGGTAATGGAAGAGGTAAAGAGGAATAAATTGACGATTGAATCGCGAGAGTGGTAAGGTAAAAAATAAGAAATGGAGGCATATACATTAAAATAAAATACATTACACCTCTAATAATCGGCAAACAGCAAGAATATTCGAACACGCTTATGTGAACAAGACCTTACTGCTAGAAAAGTCAATTTTAGAGAATACTTTATTGAAATTATCTATTTGATTTTCGGTCAGGGGCGTAGCTACCGCCGTATCAATGATACGGGCCCCCCGGGCTACAGTAAGCAAAAATTCGTAAAATGTTATCCACAATCTCATTTAAACTCTTAAGCCATACTTAGCTTAGTTCCTAGAGGTATTAATTGTGAGTTGTAACGTATAATCAATATATAATTATTTTAATCAATACGAGCGTTTTTGTTCCTTATGTGAAAAATCTTTACTCAACATTTGGGCCCCCAACACATTTTGATACAGGACCCGTCTAAAGTACTTTATTTATAATTTTCTTATTTAAGAAATGAAATATTGGTAAGCTGTCTGTTTTAAATATAATAACTATTAAATATTCAGTAATCCTTATCAATAAAAATACAAAATAATCTTTTATGACAAGTCTATTGAGATTTTAGTTTAGCATCACTGTCAGCGAGGCTGTGAACCAATCTCTTATAAACTGTTAAATACAATGGAATCACCGCGAGAGAAAGTTATTTAATACAGGATATGCAGTATTACTAATAAATATATATAATTTAGAAACGACATTTTGTAGTACCTTTGTGCCACCTTTAAAGTGCTCTTATATAAATACTATTCAAGAAATAATTAGTAGTTATTCAAACCTTTAATATTTACAGAAAACTTTTTAGCGTTCTAAGTTCCGAACCATTTCCTTGCAGATTACTATCAAGTTATAATAATTATTCTTAAATTAAATAAAATATAAATAAGGTTTTACATAAAATAAAACAATAATTCTATCTTTATTTTTTACAAAATCTATAAATTTAAATAGTTACTAATATATTTTATAACATACTGTAATACCAAATATTTTTCACTGTTTAAGATACGCGAATTCGTACTGACTTCATTGAATTCTTTGACAACCCTTTATGGATTGCTTTACAGAATGTGTTTTACTTCTATTACTGTTATTAACATTTTAATAAAATGCTATTTAATATGAATTCGTATTGAATTTATAAAAAGTATATATTGCTATAAATGCATGTGTAAAATATATGTGTATATACTAGTTAAGTGCTGTTTATTAAATGTAAAGTCGTGCTTAACCTCAAAATAATACTGTAGCTGCTTTTTTATATCTATTTTAATATGTCTAAACCTGTAAATAAAGTGCAAAAACGGCAAATTAAGTTGGTACATAAATCAACTACAAAAAGTACAACAAATAATCGGATACAACAACAATCTTCAACAAATAAAATCGATAGTGATTATTATATTATTTCAGAATATAAGGAAACCCCTACTCAAGGTAACAAAGTGTATTATATTGTATTTTATAATTTAAATCAGTCAGGGGCGGATTAAGCTGGCGGTTATCTTGTTATATAACCTTAATATGTTTAATAACCAAGTTGATATTTTTGTTTCAAAACATGGCAATATTTTTTAATACAATTTCTATTAATTTGTTCATGGTGTTTGCTTGCCCCATGTAATATAACACATTGCACTCTTTTTTTAAAGTTATACTTCATAATTATCGAGCTTTAGTTTTATATGCATACTCTTTGTGGAAATGGTGCAATATTTATTTAACAATGGGCTTGTGTCCTCATTTATTAATGGTCGATTTTTCAATTATTGATTGAAATTGATGTTAATAAATGTGTATTGGCGTGTCTATTTTATTAAATATCTAAATGTTGACCGAGATATAGCAATTAAGGAAGTATAGGACGTTAACGTAAATGATGAAAACGTTGTGAAATTTGGGAGGTCGATACAAATAGTAAAAATACATGCTGTCTCAAAATTTTGGAGACCTAGAGTTTTTAGTTTTCTTTTTATACATAATTAAAAATAGTCATTTTCCATACAAATCATAATTTTTAGCTCAATTTCACCACATAATATAAGTTTTAACTATGAAAAAATGGTGACACGGCTTTCAAAAACTAGGTGTATATAACAGAATCTTTTCTATAACTATTGCAAAAAGAAAATTATCAAAAGGATACCTATATACGAAAATATTTAATTAAAACCTTTAAGAAACAGTAAATGTAGGTTATAAGCCAGCAACGTTGCAAATGCCAATTTGAGCGGGAAATTCAAAATCGGAATAAATATTATATAAAATGTAACAATTTATTGGTCAAAGAACCAAATCACCCATGCGTCAACACACGTGAATTTACAGCGTTGTTAAATTTATTATTCCTTTTTCAAAATATTTAAATTGAATTAATATAAATTTGATATTAATTATAGGTAATTTTTCATTTATTAAACTATTATATGCATAAAAAAATCATTTTAACAAGCAAAAAGCAGTTTAATAGGGAATTGAAAAATTCATTTTCAAAGATACAATCCCAATATTTGCTTGTCCCATATGTCATTGTCATTTATTGTCATGTATTTCGTATTTTGCATTTCGTATTACCGAGAGATAAACTTTTTGCATTGACGGTACGTCCTGTACCTCCTTAAAAATTTGAAGTTTTAGCGCTAGAAATGGTAGACCATATTTGTATGACGTGAAATGCATTCATATGTCGGTTATTTGTTGAGTAGGTCAGTGCTGTGGTAATGTTTTGCAGCTGTTGGTAGTCAAATAATCAAGTCAAGTCAAAGAATAACAAGTTTTTATTTCAAATAACCCTGTTAAGGCAGACATAATATTGAAATTTGTTTGTTCCTTGAAATAGCTGTAAATAATATTTGATTTGAAAACAAATTCATCAATATACATTTATTAACTAATATTTTAATAAAGATTTAAAAATCGACCGGAAAAAAATGAGTTCATATTCCAGTTTCGGATAATAAATATAACGCCTCCCAAGGCATCCGTCTCCAGCACCTATGCGAAAATCCGCCACTAATCTTAGTTTATAATATTATTAATTCCTTTAAAATGGTGTTTCAGTTTTTGCACAATTGAATAATACGATACCTGACGAGACAAATGAATATCTGGAACCGGATTCGGATACTGAAATTGCAGCAGAATTTGCAGGTAAATATAAAGGAGTAATGTTTTCAAACTTAATGGGCTTGTGTCCTCATATTTTAGTGGTCGATTTTTCAATTGCTCATTCAAATTGATGTTATTAAATGTGTATTGGCGTGTCTATTTTATTACATATCTAAATATTGTCAGAGATATAGCAATTAAAAGTTTGAATTGTACTGAACTCTTTCTCCTTGCCTCACATCCTGTATATTTTCTTGTCCTCTTTCTCTAATATCTGTTTCCTCGTCGTTCCATAATCTAAACCTTGCGATTATTTTCGTTTCTTCATTTTCCTGTCTTCCCTTTTCACCACTGTCTTCTTCTTGTATTGCGGTTCGCCCCATGCTTCCTCTTCATCCTTTCATATTCCTTCACTTATATTTTATTCTTCTTATAACACCCTGCACATGTTCTTATTTTTCTCTAAGCCTTTCTTTCTCCTCCATTGCTATTCTTCTTCACTTTGTACTCCTCCTTGTCTTGATCCGGTCCTTTTTCATTCTAATCTCCTCTTTAACGCAACCATCTCTGTCTCTACTCTTAAATTTTTCCCCTTAAATAAATAAAACGTTAGAATTTGTTGTTTCAGATTACGAAGTAGTATTTCCACCAGCAAAAAGGACTAAACATTCCGACCAAGTTGATGATACTCGATTTGGTAAGTATTATGCATACATGATATTTCCAAATAAGAACATGGTTTGTTTTGTCACGCTGTTACGGAAGTTATTTTCACTTCAGTGGTACTAGGATGTAATTTTCTAATTTCATGAGTTCTTCAATTATGAGAAGTTCTTTATTTTTGCTTCTTAATCGATTTCTAAATTATGTCTAACACAAATTTTTTAAAATTATAAAGAAAACCATATAGTTTATAGAAATGAAGGCGTGGTTCTCACGAAATTAAATTTTAACTTAAGATATTCTAAAAGTAAAATTTGCAGATTATGAAGTCGACGTACTGGCCCCATCTGAAACGAACAATCAGTCGGAGGATGATCAAAATATTGCAGAGTTTTCTCTTGGTAAGTAAAATTTCAAGTAATAAAATTTCAAGTATTGCTAACTAATAGGATACACAAATCCAGGGTCGGTTAAAGATGCATGCGTAAAATATGGACGCAACCAGTGCCAAATTGTAAAAAGGAAAACGGGGCCCCTGTAAAGCATCATTCAAATTTCTTTCGCTCTTGACGCTTCATTATTCTTAGGATTAATCGGAGTAAGGTCAAAACGATACAAAAAAGCATATTTTCGATAATGTTTTTTGACGACACAGTTAATATATAATTATTTCTATAATTACTACATGATAAAATAACATTTAAAGAATACTTTGTGAAATTTTCATAAATAAATATCAAGAAATGAGCCATTGACAGCGAATCTTCGCTAACGTCACAAATAAAAATTTCATTGCGGTGTCCCTCATAACTCATCACTGGATTATTTGAAAACAAAAAACCAAAATGATTTCATTAGTTGATAAGTTTCTGCAGGACACCTTGTCGAGTTTTTTCAATTTTTTACAGCACTTAGAAGTCAAAATACCGATCAAAAGCTTTGTTATTTTAAAATACGTTAAAATTAAGAAAGAAAAAAATATATAAATTTAATTATTTAAAGGGGAGGCTAAGGTTTCCATTTTTTTTTAAATTTATTTATATTAATGTGCAACATATTAAGTTTATTGTGTGAAAATTAGAAGTCGATTGGAGTAAAACTGTCAGAGATATAGAGTTTTAAGTCTTCATCTCTCTGGTCTGGTTTCGTCTTTCTTTGAAACTTTTAAACGCGTTTTTCTCACACTTAGCTTTTTCAGAGTCGGGGTCCTCTCTAGCTCAAAATCTACTGCACCGATCCTTTTGAAATTTTGCACACTCTTTCTTTACATAAATGCCGAGGTAACGCTGTCGAGTTTTTCCTTTTTTTTTTAACTTAAACGTATTTTAAAATAATAAAGTTTCTGATCGGTATTTTGACTTCTTAGTGCTGTAAAAAATAGAAAACTCGACTGGGTGTCCTGCAGAAACTTATCAACTAATGAAATCATTTTAGTTTTTTGATTTCAAATAATCCAGTGATGAGTTATGAGGGACACCGCAATGAAACTTTTTTTTGTGACGTCAGCGGAGATTCGCTGTCAATGGCTCATTTCTTGATATTTATTTATGAAAATTTCACAAAGTATTCTTTAAATATTATTTTATCATGTAGTAATTATAGAAATAATTATATATTATCAGTGTCGTCAAAAAAGATTATCGATTTTTATCGTTTTAACATTACCCCCTTAACACAAAACTCTTATACAAATAACAAATAGCGCGACATGTTACGTCATAAAAATGGCCGACATCTATAGCGCTAAAACTACAATTCAATGAAAAATCAAAAAAATAACGCTTGTCAACGTATTATTCCAGATGCTTCCAGTATTCCAGAAATTTTAAGAGACATTGGAACAACTCTACTCCAAATAAACAGCAAAGTGTCCAATTTGGACAGGACACTAAACAGCAAGCTAAATTTTTTAACTGAGAGAGTCAATAATATTGAAACGTTGCTGGGCGTAAATGCCCGACAGTTGACAGCAATCCGTCAAGAAGTTCGGTCCACGACTCAAGGGAATCCACCAGATGCGGTAGTTATGACGTATGATCTTTTACCACCGCTGCCTCTAAGGACTGAAGAAATGTTGGAGTCACTTGAGCAAGATTGCCTGATGAACGAAGAGGTTGCTACACAGTTGGTAAGTTTTGAGAAGGTTACAAAATTACCTCTTCTGAAATTTATTCATGTTAAAGACATTCCTAAGAAGCAATCGGGCTCAACCTCTTTCTCCCTGTTAGAAAAGAATACCGCTTGCTGTAATTTTCTTTGCACGACAATTATTTGACATATTCTCAATGAATGATTCTAAGTTTTTCAAAAGAATCGTAAGAAATTATCATTGTTAATAAGTAATGTATAGTACCGACATTATATTGAAACATTATGGGTCGACGCAACAGCTGCTATAGCTTTGACGTTTAATCTTGCTTCTCTTGTTTAACAATGATGGTAAATGGTAGAGGGGAAGAAAGTGAGGAAGCAATCGTTAATAACTTCTATAATATTGCGAATTGAATAAAAATAGTTGGATATTTGAGGTTATGATAGCCAGCTTTATCAATATGCAACGCAGTTTTATAGAAATGCAGTTTTGGTTGACAACCCAATTGTCAACAAGTGAATTACGTATTATTCTTTTAAACTATTATAAAGTTAATTAAACAAATAAGGTATTTGCTTAAAAAATAAATAGTTTATTAAATATATGATATTAAAACAAGAAAGAATTTTGTTCTGAATATATTCTGACTACCCCTGAAAGATATGTGACACATCTAACACTGAACGAACAAGTTGCTTAGATTATTGTTGATTGAAATTGATGTTAATAAATGTATATTAGCGTTTCTATTCTATTAAATATCTAAATGTTGACGGAGATGTAGCAATTAAAAGTTTGAATTGTAGTTTTATCGCTAGAAATGGTCGGCCATATTTATGACGTAACATGTCGCACTATTAAGTGATAGGAGAGTTATTCATTATATGGATAAGAGTTCTGTGTTAAGTATGCTATCTCCTTTACGCTCTGGTGTATAAAAGAGGTATTGAAATTTTCTATAACGTTGGATCCCTTTAATTATTAAAGGAAAAAACTAATTATTTTAATTGTTAATTTCTTTTAAAAGATAATGAGTTATTAAAAGTATTGGGCTTGTGTCCTATGTCTTAATTTCTATAAAAGTGTACTATATATTGATAAAGTGGGTTACTAGAACCTCAAGTGTTCAATTATTTGTTAATAACTCCTTATATGTTAAGAGATATTAACAATTAAAAAAGCTATTTTGTCTCTTTAATTATTAAAGGGATTCGACGTTGTACACATTCCAAATGCATGTGACATCACAATCCCTGCCAACCTTACAGCTCATAAATCTCTGCTATATGTATTTATATATCAAAATATCAAATATTATTTACAGCTATTTCAAGGAACAATCAAATTTCAATATTATGTCTGCCGTAACAGGGTTAAGTAAAATAAGAACTTATTATTCTTTGACTGGACTTCATTATTTCGACTATTAACAGCTACAAAGCATTACTACAGCACTGACCTATCCCACTACATGTTACGTCATAAATATGGCCGACATCTCCAGCGCTAAAACTACAATTCACATTTTTAATTGCTATATCTCCGTCAATATTTAGATATTTAATAAAATAGACACGCCAATACACATTTATTAACATCAATTTCAATCAACAAATGAAAAATCGACCACTAAAAAATGAGGACACAAACTAATTATTGTTTTCGTTTCAGAGGCATAAAGTTGCGTCAATAGGGGGCAAGGATCTCTCCAGTTGTGCCCGTAGAGTTATGCACAGTATCTTCACTAATCAGTCCACTATGAGATATACATGGTTTGGCCTAAAAAATAATATTTGCATTCAAAATTATAAAATAATGCAAATCATAATAGGTTAGTAAAGTTAGTTACCTTCTTATAAAAGTAATTATCTAAGATTCAAACCAAAGTTTATATTGAAGTTTTTCATATTAAAATATATAGGTATGTTAAATACATACTAAATATTCAAAGCATCATCAAATGACGTCATATAAATTGCTTTGCATTTAAATATTCTGGTATATTTTATATATATACAGTAGTTTAGTAAATTATGTATTGATTGTATTTAAATTTTTCAGAGACGATAGCTGCAGAGTGTAAAGGGACCAAAAATGAAGCGGAAACAGTTATTAAACGGTGGTTACACTATACCAAAGATCGAGAGAGAAGATTACACCAGCCAAAATTATTAGGTACTAAAGGCATTGGATTTTGAGCTTTCAATGGATAGTGATAGAGCTAGAATGAACTTCAAGTCAAATTGTTGACCAGACATACTCTGTGGGAAAGGTTAAAAGTAACTACAGTTTTCGAGATATCAGTATTTGTTATATATATATAACAAAAATGAAATATTTATAACTTTTTTGATAAATTTCATAAAGCCTTAGTGAATATGAGGGTCACAGTAATGTGCGAAAGTACATTTTTTAAATAATAGCAGTAGTTATAAAGTAATTTATTAATATAGTAATATATTTTACTTTAATCTAGTAACGATTGCGTGAATTTAAGTATGAAATGTATTAAGTATACTCACAAATTTAAACTGCATTTCGAAAACGAATTGGGAAACATTTAAACATTCTAACAATGATATCTTTTCACTAAACGTTAACATTTTTACTTAAAGAAACGTAAATATTACATAAATCTTTTGTGTAAACTGATATTTTCTTTATATAAAATATTTTAAAAGGTTCATTGAGTTCAAAAAGTTTTAGTTTAAATATAAGATGAAATTTATAGTGATAAAAATTTCATTTGAATTGATATCTCGAAAACCGTTACACTTTTCATAAGATCGTGTACTATAAGTTTCTCTTTGTTTAGATTTTTTTCTTAAAGACTGTTTTTTAGGCATATTTTTTATGAAAGAAAATCATTTATGTTAAATATATGGATTTTAACATCTCAAATATTATTTTTTCTTCTCCAGCTAGAACACAGGTTTATATTTTGGTCTTTTTACGACATTTGTAGTCCTTGCCTTCTGGATTCAGTTAAGCAGGACCTGTGGGTTGACAGGAACTTCAATTATATTAAAGTATTCGCTGAATTTATTTCTCTTCTCGATATTGAAGTGGATTGATCACTTTATAAACAAAACCAATACGTTTAAATCATCATTAATAGTAAGTTAAATAATATCGATGTTTACAAATATAATATAACTACCGTTTATACCGTCAAAAAGCGACGTATGATTTGGAATCAACAAAATAATGTGTAATTTAATTTCAAATTTTAATAGCATTTTTAAATTGAAATACTTAGTTTAAATATATTTATAATATTGCACAAAATATAGTTTTATACGTTATTGTAAACTTCTTTTCAAAATTTGCGAATTTCTTATTGGATTTTTACAAAGACAATTTTTTTTGAGATGATAAAAGGTTGGAAGAATAAAATAAGGAGTCTTAACGCTTGTAACAATAAATATTTGTACTTTGGTAACGGGTAAGTAAATTATATATTACTTAAAGCCTTAGTCCCACTCGCTGTTTTTATATTTAATTTACTGTTTTTAATTAATATTGTAATCTAGGTTTCAGGTTCTCGTTTAAGCATTCCTTTTCACATTTGTGTTTTAATTTAAGTTTAGTTAATGTAGTTGGTTTGTTTACATCGTCAGTAATATAAATTTTGACAGTTCGATTGAATGTGGAATAATTAAAATTGCTATTTTTAATAACAATTAGTAATAGAAATTCTTTTTACTTCTTTATTTTTGACAAAATGACATTGAACTTCTTTTAAAAGTAAATCTTACTGCGTTTTAACAGATTGTCACATTTTGGAAATTATAATATAATATAATATAGTTTTTCTTAATTTAATATTTTTAATTTAAAACATTGAACCTTGTAAGGTTCTAAGAAAACTTAAAAATAAATTAATTTGAAAATGGTACTGCGAATGACTATGCGTATTGCCATATGCTAAACAATTTAAATTAAATGTGGGAATGATACTTAAATTCTATATTAACTAATTCACAAATTAATTTTCTAAAAGTAATAGTTTGCAATAAAATACGCCTTCTACCAAGCAGTATAACGAACAGATCAAGTTAAGCTTTCTTTCATATATCGCAGTTTATAAATTACAACGCCTGAGGAGTATGCATCCTCATATACATTAATTTGTGTATCTGTAGTTGCATGCTGACCAGGCGTTGATAATTAAATATTTCTGCATTATTTCAGTGAATTGATAAATATTTTCCTTTTAGCAAAAATATGATTTTTTTTAAATTCATAGACATTTTTTTCGAAAACAAAAATTACATTTCTTTAAAATGTTTGATGCCATTTTACTTTTTCTATTTTCATTGATATAAGTTTTCTAGCGCTTTAAAGAAAAGGCGTCAAATGCTGCTGAAGATCATAGGCTGCGTCATAGGTACCTAACTTAAATTCACAATCTAAGAGTTTTAAAACGTCTGGCGGAAGTTAGTAACCACGCGAGGGATCTGACAATAGTGAATGTTAGTTTTTAATAACATTCTGTAAAACATGTTTAAAAGCCAGTCATCATACTTTCACACAGAAAAATTGTGGAATAGTTAAACTTTTGCCCCTAAGAGTCAGTCAACTTAAATAACACGGTATTATTAAATTTAATAATTATATAAAAAAAATTGCTTTATTTTTTTCCTTTATATGCAATTATTATAATAATAGAAAAAATATCATAAACCTTATTCTCTAAGAATACGTAAGAAGAGGTTTATCTTCCATTTGTGCTGTTAAGATATATTTTGTAAGTTGAAATTAATTTTTGTAAATAACGGAAGATATATTTGTTCATGGAGTGGAGGGGGTGTGTCGTGTCATTTCCGATAATTTTTACAGAGAATTGAATTTATGTAAAGAACGTCAACTTCACAAAATGGGAACACTAGATAAACCTTTTTAATAAAGTTACAGGTGTTTCTAGTTTAAAGTGTTCAATGTGTCACATATGTTTCAGGGGCTGGGTTAGTTTGTTCGTACTTATAGTTCTTTCTCTTTTCAACAAATATATTTATACAATTGCTATCTCTCTCACTCTCTCATGACATTAAAACACAACCTGCAATGCTCAGAACGTTTATTTCCCATCATTGACAATTTTTATCAAGTATTTATGTTATAGGAAACAGGTCACTGTCATAACCTCACTTTTATTTTATTTAAATGATGTTTGGTCAAAAGTTTAGACCCTGCGTTAGCAAATATATCTTCTAATTGAAACAGAACTGCGTATCTGTCCCAGTCGGTAAAACAGACTTCTACATTATTAATGTTCACAAACAAAAGTTTATATTGAAAAAGTTGTAGAGGCAAGTCATACATTTATTGAAATATTGGCTTGGGCATTTACATTTTATAAATATCCAAAAGTTGATAGAGATATAACTGTGTAAAATATCTCTTTCGTGCTTTTTTGAGTAAGTAAATTATTAATAAGTAATAAATGACGATTTTAAATACAAAACAGTAGCATGGTTCATAACCCTACTATATTATTTCATTTGAGCGCCTGAAATGTATGTAATTTATATACACAACTAACAAAACCATGGTAACTGTATTACCGACAATTTTTTACAAGAATATTCAAGTGATATTTTGATGTGTATATCTTTTTGATAAATGTATCTGATAGTATGTACCATAAGTGTTTTTATACCGCTATTTTTAATAATAAGTGCCATTATCTATAAAGGAAAATGTGTTACTTTAATCTATCTGAGAACACAACCGTATTGCTATTTCATTATATGCTTCATAGATGGCAGTGCTTAAAAGTATATTGAAGTATTTCCACTCACTGTTGACAGTTCGATTGAATGTGCAATTTTGTTATTAACAAGCAGTGACTGGGAATGATAATTAAATCTAAAATCAAAGTTTTAATCAATTGCTCCTAAAAGGTAGATAACTCTTTTTACTCAGCAAATGGTGACGATCTTTAATGATTTATTATAGTATTCCAATATCATCTCCCAATATCATATTTCCAATAAATAAATGTAAAATAAACTTTTAATATTTGGCTTACAAAATATATATTTAGTTTATCATAAAATAAAATAATTAATAGAAATAGAATATTGTAAAATTAAAATATAAAACAATGTTGCACAATATGTACAATTCCCTCCTAGGTTTACACCTACTACCCCCCCCCCCCCCCCACCTTACTCATTCTCTTAAAGTCTTACCAGAACGCACCAACTAACCTTTGCTAAAATCATTTTTACAAAACGAAAAATAAAGAAACTTGTATTGAAAATGAAATTGTTGTTTCCTAATTTACGTTTTCTTGGTTTTTTTAGAACCTTACAAAGTCCAATATTTATAAATTACACAAAACTAGAAAGTCATGTATTTTGACATTATTTTCTGACAATATTTGCAGACTAAACCTAACAATTAATTGAAGACGGAACAAATATTACGCCATTATACGAATCGCGTAAACATATAAACTTTCACTTGGAACATTATAATATAGGATTTTAATCTTTTTTTAAACATATCCATGAAAATAAAAAAGCTTGCATAAAAGCCAGAATTACGTAGGTATTTAAAATCTAATGATGTTATTTTCTATTTTAGAGCATAGCGAACATAACTGCATCAAAGAAATTGAAAAGAATAACTAGATTTCTAAGAAAAAGCCTATGAATTGAGAAAATATTGCAAAAAAGCCAAAATAGCAAAGATTAAGGAAATTTAATTAAACAGTTTATCAATTTAAAGTGTAGCGGACATAACTCAATTAAAAAACTCGACAGGGTGTCCTGCAGGAACTTATCAACTAATGAAATTAATTTGGTTTCTTGATTTCAAATAATCCAGTGATGAGTTATGAGGGACACCGCAATGAAACTTTTTTTTGTGACGTCAGCGGAGATTCGCTGTCAATGGCTCATTTCTTGATATTTATTTATGAAAATTTCACAAAGTATTCTTCAAATGTTATTTTATCATGTAGTAATTATAGAAATAATTATATATTAACTGTGACGCCAAAAAACATTATCGAAAATGTGATTAAATTAAAAATAAAACCCTAGATGTATTTCTAATTAATTTATTTTGTCAATTATATATAAGAGTTAAAAACTATTGAAGTCTATTTAAAATGCACTCGCAGTAGAGGATGACAGCTTCCTTTTGGAATGTCCTGCAAAATAATTAGAAATTAAAACAATGTTAAAGATGTCACATAACCTCCAGGGGCAATATGTTAGTTTATGTATTTTAAAAATGTTATTAAAGTTGTTAGTACAAACCTCTTTATGAAATTCAACTTCATGGAACGTTACGTCTAAAATATTCGTCCTGTTTTTTTGTTGCGTCAGAACTTCGATTATTTTCAGGACTAAATCTGGTTCTAGTGTGTTTCCACTTAGCTCCAAATTCTGCAAAAAAAAATACCAGTTATTTAGAGCAAGGGGCTTGTATCCTCATTTCTTAGTGGTCGATTTTTCAATTGATGGTAATAAATGTGTATTGGCGTGTCTATTTTATTAAATATCTAAATATTGACGGAGATATAGCAATTAAAAACTGGAATTGTAGTTTTAGCTCTAGAAATGGTCGGCCATATTTGTATGACGTAATATGTAGGCTTATAGAGAGAGAAAGGTATATTTGTTCTTATTTGTTCTCTATGCGCATGCGTCGAAAGTGACAGTTGTCAAGTCACAGCTGTCTAGATATAATACGTGACAGTTGTTAAATATGACATTATATTGATGTAGAATAATGTAGATATGTATAAATATAAATACAGCGACATCTATGGCGTTCACTGAATATGTTTTCACTGAACGGTCACTGTTTTACCGACAGACGAGCTTTGTACCAACTAAAGAAATATAATTTCTTTATATATTTAATATTTATTATATCTAGACAGCTGTCACTTTCGACGCATGCGCATAGAGCACAAATAAGAACATATACCTTTCTCTCTCGCACACATTTTGGACACACTGTTAATCTATAGGAAATAATTAAAATGATAGTTTTAAAACTCACCTCTAAAATGCTGGAACCCTGGATCAGCATTAGGATATCTTTGGTCTCCAAACCTTGAAACCATCTTAAATTTACTGACGCCAAAGTCTTGCTAGTTGAGAGCCAACGCATCAATGCCGTGTAATCCGTATCTCTCCTGTCATGCCCGATTCTAATGTCCTTTAGCTTTGGCATTTCCGCAATTGTTTTAAACAAATCTGCGCTAAAACTCATCGCTTTTCCCTCAATATCCAGGGAGGCCACGTTGACACAGCTGCGGAATATCAGCGTAAGTCTGGCATTATGGGTGTACTCAAATTCTGTCAAACTGAGACTTCGTAAGTGCCTTAGATTCCTTAAGGAGCCCAAGGAAGGCCAGAAAGGATAGAAACAGCACTGTATTTTTAGGTGTCTTAAGGGTGGCAGTTCAGCCATTATATTTGGGCAGAAAACTATCAAGACAGCGTCCATGGTGAAGGAATCGAGATGCCAACCTCGGAAAAACTCTATTAATGTGGTTGTGGCCATTCTACCACAATAACGTACACGCAAATGTTTTAAGGTCTTCGGTAATTGGAGTAGACATCTCATGTCTCTCAGGTTGTTCCCTGTCACGGTCACGACCTCAAGGTGTGGGTTGTTGGCAAAGATCTCACCAACGATGTCTTCATCGATGGTTTCAATCGTTAAAGATTTCAAAGATCTTTGCGTTGCAGCAACATCTGATAAAAAGAACAGACTCCTAGTCTCATTATTCGCTTGTCCTCTCCATCTTTTTATATATCCATCCACGGATAGGTGTTCCAGCTGGGTTTCTGGGTGGAATAATCCACGCGAAGGTGTTTTCACGTAAAAGAATGGAATACGAACACTTAAAGACTTCAACTGTGGGCAGGAGCTTAGAAAACTTGTTTTGTAAGATGTCAGGTTTATGCCGGAGATGTCCAGTGTTTCCAGAGCGCGAGAATGAAGACCAATCGTGTTTAGGAGCGAGTGTGTCATGGGGACACTCATGGAACAACTTATGACCAATTCTTTAAGGGAAGGACACAACCGCAAATATTGCAGGAGTCTGTCATCTACCGTCATACATTCACTAAATCGTATCACAGTTGTTTTTCGCCAGTAGGCATCTGTGGCTTCCTGATCCAGGAAGACTTTGCTGCACTCTAAGACATCTGGCTTGTCCAAGAAGGACACCAAGTGCTCCATGCAGTAAGTGTTTAGTTCTGTGATTAACATGGCGACGAATTAATAAGTTGGAAAACTATTTCAACAGAAGAGATTCACCTAGAAACAAAAATTACTTTAAAGTCAATATATAGAAACCAGAAGAAACCAGATACAATACAAGATATAAAAGGATTTGGGGAAGTAATGTACCTCAGTACCTAATAGAAAAAGATATAAAAAGCATAAGAAGGACAGCAAGGTTTAGATTGGGAAATGAGGAAAAAGGAAACAGATACTGTGAAAGTAGTGAGGAAAGAAAGTGTAGAGTGTGCGGAACGGAGGACGAAACACTGGAGCACGTTAGGTTTGAGTGTAAGGAAAAAGTAGGGAGCGAGATGAATATTGGCCAGCTATTAAAGAGAGGCAGTGAAGGAAGGAGGAGAAAGAAAGAAGTAGCGAGGAAACAGTTAAACTTCAGTCCAGAAAAATAGACGATTTGCGGAAGGAGATGAGGACAAGAGGTGGATGACGGAGATGGAGACAATAATAAAATAGTAAAGGAAGAGAGTCAAGAGAAAATAGTAAAGACAGAGCGTCTAGGCCTGTAATAGACATAAGTGGAGAAGTGAAAACGAAGAGAGAAGGCAGGAAGGATAGTAAAAAGATAATAGAGGGTTTGTCGAGAGGAGACAAGGAAGGCAAGAGGTGATAGATGAAAATACAGGCAATAAGGAAGGAGAAGCAGGAAAGGGTGTGAATAAAGGAGGAGTAGGGGACATGAAGAGAGAGGATCAAGAAGTAGTAATAGTCTAGAATAGTTTAAGTTTAGTTTTTAAGTTTGAATTTATATGAAATGCATTAAGAAATATAATAATGTAGATTGTAAAGCCGAAAGGCACACAATTAATATAATAAATAGTAATATAGAAACCAGAATTATTACAACTAGAGACATCTAGCGGTATGGATTACTACTATTATGTTTAATGAGGTTAAAAAAAGATTTTTCAAAATGGTGGTCTGCAAAATGTTAAGGGGGACTTTTGTTTTTACAATAGATTCGTTTCTACAGCCGTTTTAGCATATATAGTTCAAATTACGAGAGTTCGGCGGCGACTCATACTTAAAACAAGTTGTGGGGTATAAACTGCCGATATAACTAAAAAGCACAGACTCACTTAATTTTCTCTAATGTATATAGAAACGAATAAGATAAAATTCATTATCGTATTATAGATTTATACCGCTCTTATAACCTGTTTTAAGTATAAGTCGCCGCTGAACTATCGTGATTTGGACTATATCTTAAAACTACTTTTTTCGGCGTGGTGTTGTAGAAAAAGAGAAAAACCGAATCGTCTGAAATTTTAATATGTTATTCACAATATTGATTTATTTCACAAATTTCGTATTTTTTTCATTAAATAACTATTAAAAAAAACCCTGTTTTTAGAATTAGAATTTGAAAAGCGCGCCATTTTGTCAATTTACAATTATTTTTGGTATCTCTAGTTCCAATTGTAGCTGTACTCATACTAATTAATAATTTTCTTGGTTCTTATTTCTCAGATAAATAGAAGAGCCAAATTCGGCAACACCGTCCAGGTACAATTTTTGGACTACTTCACCGTCATTTTTAACATACATTGTTGGTTTGTAGAATAAGTGTGATAATAACCCTAAAAAGTTAAAATACCGTTTTTCATTATTTTTATTATAAACAGACATTCCTCAAAATACCCTAAACTTTCAAGGTCTAGACCAAATAAAAAATATATATTAAATTTAATACAGATTTAATGTTAAAATTACTACCTGGGTGTATTAAATAAAATTAAGACGTATTATTTTTAATTTTATTCTGAAATTATTAAAAGTAAATAGCGTTTACCCCGTCGCATAGCGACGTCTGTTTTACATGTATGATTTGAAGTCAATAATGATTTAATTCAAACTTGAATTTATATATTGAAATATTTGAATATAATTATGAACTATTATTATTATACTCAAATATATATATTCGATAATATTCATAATTATAATTATGAACAGATGTGTAATCGGCAGCTTTTCATTACGCGGATTTATTCCAATTACTTGTTTCAATGTGATTCCTAAAATTTCACAGTATTAGATATATTAAAATAAGGAAGCTTAATTATTTAAATTTACAATCAGACATCCCTAACAACTTGCATAATGAGATCGACCTAATCCAAAAACATACATGCGTCGATCAGATGGAACTAATTATTACTAAATCTGGAGTGAGATGCATAATTACATTCTCACAACATTCCGAGAATCAATGGGTTTGATGAGGACAACGGGACACATGACATGGCTATATAGCGTCTTTTATTTGCTTGCTCGGAATAATTCAAAACGATATATGTTGCCAATTTAGATTTTAACGGGAGTCTAATTTTGTGCATCAACCGAGATACATCAGGTCTCGAATTCCTGACCTCCTAGCTCTCCTGTATCGAACAATAACACATGTGATACATAAAATGAAGACAGATTAACCCAAGTCATATATAAAGCAAACATTACTAAAATTCATAAATAATTTCAATCATGTATAAGTAATAAAGTAATTGTATTATGGATAATTATTCGATGCCGCCTTGGAAGTGGGAGGACGGGGAGGGGGCGCTATACACGGTTTTTTTAGGTGTACCATCTTCCCCCTTCATTCCCTTCTTACGTTGAGTCGCCGTTGTAATTTTAGTTCATAGAACTTCATACAGATACTAAATCTATATAACTATATAATAGTATGCTTTATGTAAAAACAATTGAACTAATGTATGTCTCTCATATGTTGTCAATAAATGCAGTCGCTTGATCCTATAAAGAAATATTTAAAGGCCGTTTAATGTTGGGAGCAAATAGATTCTATACGAGAAGATAATGGAAATAACCACCATTAGAATTATTATATGTGCAGACCATGCCATCTAATGCAGAACGTAAAGCGCATATTATGAACACTGAAATTCCAAACATTGGAGTTATTTTTCCAATTTTAATTGATGGTATTGCTATCCTCCCGAAGTGAAAAGAACATTGGAATTGATTCAAAGGTTTGAACTATTAACTTAACTTAGATTAACTTAATTTTAGTACTAATGGTAATATTTGCTACTGTTTTTCTAGGATATTTCTTGAAATATATCCAACAATGGGAAGTAAAAATAAAGTTAAAAGAAGTAAAACTACAATTGAACCCCGACTGAAAGAGTTTATAGAAGAAGTCGACCTATTTAATGAAGCATTTAATTTGTTGATTATGAAGAAAATTATTTATTGTATTATTATTAAAATAAGTCACAGTATATTATTACACTCCACAGTACATTATTTATACAGTATGTATTATTAATGTAAAATAATTTTCAATAAATGAAATAAATATGTTATTTTAAAAAAATGGTTATTAAATTTCATACAAAATTAATTAATTAATTAATTACACATGTGTCTTAAATTTTAAAAATTCGATTATTAAATTTCATACAAAATTAATACACGTGTCTTAAATTTTAAAAATATGGTTATTAAATTTCAAACAAAATTAATGCACAAATGTGTCTTAAATGGGTTTAATGCACTGGTATGGTAAACGAAATTAAGGCACGGTATATTAATTTTTTTTAATACCGGTTTCTCAAATTTGCTTTAGAAACTTTGTCTTAAAAATAATCCGAAAATTTTTAAGAGTGATGCAATAAATAGCGCGTAATACACAAGCAAATTTTCAAATTTCTATCTTTTACGAATTAAAAGTAATACAGCAAAAATTAAAAAACTTTCTTTTAGTTTTTCCAAAATCTGAGGCCACCAAAAGTGTTGGAATTTTCGAGCTAACAAACGAATCGCGTAAACATATAAACAAACAAACATATAAACATTCACTTGGAACATTATAATATAGGACGTATTTTTATATTTATTAATTAAATATAAAATGCAATTAAGGTATTTTTTTATATCTAAAACATTTTTAATAAGTTGAATAGCTAATTAAGTAAAATGCTTAGGCGTATAAGAGCTTTAAAATAACGAAGATAATTTCAAAACACGTGGCACTATGACAATACAAATGAAATTCAATATTTGAGGTTATGTATACAAAGTTTGACATACCTTAAGTCAGGTAGATGCGTTCTGTTCACTTGCTGGGTCCACTGTAAATGAGTTGTCTTCAAATCAGGTCCTATTACTTAGATTAAAAATGTCTGACAGGAATTGAGCCGCTTTAGGGGTGATGGAAGGGGAAGGAAATGAGGTGTAAACATTTTAAAGTTTACTTTCTCTGCAGAAAAGGTTTGTGAGGTATAGAAATCAGGTACTGTCATAAATATGCTATCTCTTTTATGCTGTGTTGTGTAAAAGAGATAGCAACATTGCAGAAATGATTCACCTCTTGGAATGTGTACAACGTTGAATCCCTTTAATAATTAAAGAAACACAATGACTTTTTTAATTGTTAATATTTCCTAACATATAAGAAGTTCTAGTAACCCATTTTATCAATATACTAAACTTTACCCCTGTCACAAGCGACAACTGCCTTTTGCGTGTGAATTGAATTTAATGTCAAATTTTAATTTCATTTTTAAATTGGAATATTTAACTCGTTCCATATTAATTTTACAAATAACAACAAATAATTTTTCATATAAACTAACTAAAAAAATATATTTTTTTCCCCAAAATAAATTTTTTGTTCAATTTATTCGTTAAATGACTAACTTTTTTTCAAAATTTGTAAATGGGCTTGTGTCCTATGTCTTAATTTCTATAAAAGTGTACTACATATTGATAAAGTGAGTTACTAGAACCTCAAATGTTCAATTATTTTTTAATAACTCGTTATATGTTAAGAGATATTAACAATTAAAAAAGTCATTTTGTCTCTTTAATTATTAAAGGGATTCAACGTTGTACAACATTCCAAATGCATATGACATCACAACCGCTACCAACCTTACAGCTCATAAATCTCTGCTATATGTATTTATATATCAAAATATCAAATATTATTTACAGCTATTTCAAGGAACAATCAAATTTCAATATGATGTCTGCCGTAACAGGGTTAAATAAAATAAAAACTTATTATTCTTTGACTTGATTTGATTATTCGACTACCAACAGCTACAAAACATTACCACAGCACTGACCTACTCAACAAATAAGTGACGTTAAAATGCATTTCACGTCATACAAATATGGCCAACCATTTCTTGCGCTAAAACTACAATTCAAACTTTTAATTGCTATATCTCCGTCAATATTTAGATATTTAATAAAATAGACACGCCAATACACATTTATTAACATCAATTTCAATCAACAATTGAAAAATCGACCCCTAAAAAATGAGGACACAAACCCATTGGACATTTGACGTTCTTGTAGCTAACTTCATTCGGTTTAGTGTCGGTGAATAGAAGCGTCTGAATACGAATATTTACTTCGGGCATGTTCGGGATACCGAACGACTATGACATCAAAACATAACCTTAAATGCTCAGTGTGAACGTATCAGAACGTTTATTTCCCATCATTAACAATTTTTGTCAAGTATTTATGTTATAGGAAACAGGTCACTGTCATAACCTCACTTTTATTTTATTTAAATGATGTTTGGTCAAAAGTTTAGACCCTGCGTTAGCAAATATATCTTCTAATTGAAACAGAACTGCGTATCTGTCCCAGTCGGTAAAACAGACTTCTACATTATTAATGTTCACAAACAAAAGTTTATATTGAAAAAGTTGTAGAGGCAAGTCATACATTTATTGAAATATTGGCTTGGGCATTTACATTTTATAAATATCCAAAAGTTGATAGAGATATAACTGTGTAAAATATCTCTTTCGTGCTTTTTTGAGTAAGTAAATTATTAATTAATAAATGACGATTTTAAATACAAAACAGTAGCATGGTTCATAACCTACTATATTATTTCATTTGAGCGCCTGAAATGTATGTAATTATAAATACACAACTAACAAAACCATGGTAACTGTATTACCGACAATTTTTTACAAGAATATTCAAGTGATATTTTATAATACAACGAACATACGTACATGTAACTTATTAGGTTCTAATACTTGCTTATTAAATCTTAGTAATGAAGCAATACAATTTTTTTTTGAAAAGTCTATTTTTTTCAGAACATATTATTTCACTTTGGAGGGTGTTTGTATTCGCGGTTAAATTTAAAAATACTTCTTTTATTTGTTTATCAGATATTTCTTTAAATTCGCTGTTGTGTTTTATTGCTCTAGAATCACCCATGTTTAACCTTAAATATTCTTGAATATCCTCCAATTCATATGAACCTACTGGTATTGTAACAACTTTACCATCTCCATAATAAAATTTATTGTTGGTGTCATCAATATTTGGTATGGAATTAAATGTTTGAAAGTCTACTATCCCCAATTCATATATTCCATCATGCAAATCTATTGGTGGAAAAATATCTGCACTTAATATAGATTCATTTCCATTAATTGTAAATGTCATAGACATTATTATTTTTGAATAAACCTTTCACGGTAAGCTTAGTAATAGTAATAAGAAATGACAATAAAACTCATGTATTTATATCATTATATTATTTATTAAAAATTACATAATTAAAATACAAACAATTTAAACATAAATGTCCACAATTCACAGTATTAAATTTTTGAAATCTATCATAGTTATATTGGATATTATTATTGATACCAAAGTATTGAATTGCTTCTATTGGGGGTTTTAAATTACCAAAACTATCAAAGTATAAAATATGTTTATTTCTTTTTATGTAAGCTACCCAATGTGTTCCTGCTGATGTCTTATCATCTAAATTTATAATACCAGTCTCATTTAATAAATTTTTTTTATGTAAGTTATTTCTCATAAATACCCCTCTAAAGTGAGGAATATTTAATTTCTTTGCATATTTTCTTAAATTAACATCAGTAAGAGCTCGTTTACGTAGCTTTAACGGAAGTTTTTTGGATACGGACTAAATGTCGTCACAATTACATAGACTGTTTTTACTTATGTCAGACATATAGCAAAGTTCCAAAACAGTTGATACGAGATAATACTAATTTTATTATATTATTTAAACAAGATGACTTAAGGTGGAGTGGTAAATTTTAATCGACCTGAGGTCAATATGTCTTATAATTAATGAAAGTCATTCCACGATACAACTACCTTGAGGCATCTAAAGAAATGTCTGATATTGAAGCAAATCCCATTATGTGCAGACCCCTCTTTCCCATTGGGCACTTTGGGCAAGTGCCCAGGGCCCCGCGATCGATAGGGCCCCCCTCAGATCAAATACAAAGTTCCTGTCAGATCATCAAACGATAACCAATATTTATTACCAAAAAACTTATTTGATTCGAAGAAATCGAACCTAAATTACTGACTAAAATACCAACTTACTCGCTTTTACTCGTAAATGCGCGAAGCTATTCTACTCTCGCCCAAAAATTAAGCTTTCCGACTTCAGCATGCTTAGATAAATTTAAATATATAATGGTATACTAAGCACATACCCATTTTAAAGAAAAATCATCAGTAGTACACTCATCATTTTTTGTAGAGCATTTAATTTCCTATAAGCATAAATATAGTTCAATTTTTTTAGCTTGATGGTTTAGAAGTTCTTAAAACAGAATTTGAAAGAAGAATAAAAATCTAAAATTGCGATGATAGACCTGTTAATTTTGATTTTAAGGGGTCAAACTTTCACAAAAAAAAATTTTTGACATCCCGAATAAGATTTTCAATGTACCTTTAAAAAAACATTGAGGTTTTTTTATTATAAATGAAGACTTCTTCATTATTACTTCCGTATATTCTACATAAAAACAATAATTTGTCAAATATCCATTCGCAATATAGACAGAGAAGGCATTCGCAACATGACGATTCTTTTCGTACTAAATAAGTGTGGTATGATGGATCCAAATCCTCCTTCTTAATACCTTGAGTTTCCATGAACAAATTGTGTGGATGTCCTTGAGAATTTTTTTTCGACGTCTAAACAGCGATTAAGTTCGTATAAGAATATCAGTAAACGTTTTGATTTATTTTTTCGCTTGAAAACTCTCAATTCTGAAGAGTTGAGACAAAGTTGCAAAGAATTTGCTGAATTTTATTATGAAGATATTAATGAGAAAGAGTCAGAAATAGAATGTTTGCATTTAACAGAATACTTGAAAATTGATGACAGTGAAAATAAGGATTGTATATTAAAAATATATCAACTTTTGAAAGAAAACAAAATTGAAGACACATTTCCAAATGTAGAAATCGCATTGAGAATCTTTTTAAGCATGATGGTAACTAACTGCAGTGGAGAACGCTCCTTCTCCAAATTAAGAAGAATTAAAAATGAATTAAGAAGTACAATGCTTCAAGAGAGATTAACCAATTTGTCGCTGATGTCCATAGAATCTGATGTGCTAAAAAGCATAGATTTTGAAGAAGTGATTAACGATTTTGCCCATCTGAAATCTAGAAGGGTTCCTCTTCAAATAACATAGATTTTTAAGCACTAATCTGTAAATGTTAAAAGAGTTAATTTTGTGGACTGTATTACATTTATCTATTCGTTTCATGTGATTGTTAATAAAAATAAATATTTAACCTTGTTTATCTAGTTTCTTTGTCTATTCTAACAAAATAGTGTTCTGTCAAAGTCATAGGGGCCCCATTATCCTAACATGCCCAGGGCCTCCAATAGGTTAAAGACGGCCCTGATTATGTGTGTCGTTTGAGATGATTTTTTAGAGTTTGTGCACTTTTAAAGTTTTTGTGACAATAACCACAGGGATATAACTTTAAATCTGAATGTGTTTTTTTATGTTCATTTAAATATCTTAATAACCTAAACTTTTTCGAGCAAGTTGTACAAGAATATTTTTTTTTTCTAAAATGCTCCTTTATTTGTCTTTTGATTTCTATTTTAGTGTTGAATATTCTAACACACTCGTTACAAATAAATGTCTCAGAAATTTCCAGGTGATCAAGATCTTCTTCTACTGCAGCATCTTCTACCTTTATTTCAAAATCGTAAAATTCACATGGAGGATCCATAGTCCTGGTATACTAAAAACAAAAAAAATGAATTCATATATAAACAGAAAAATATTGTAAAAACTTTTCTGTAATAAGTTTTTAAGCTTTGTAAAACATTATTCAAAGAATATTAAGTTTTTATTTTATTTAACCCTGTTACGGCAGACATCACAAATCTCTGCTATATGTATTTATATATCAAAATATTAAATATTATTTACAGCTATTTCAAGGAACAATCAAATTTCAATATTATGTCTGCCTTAGCAGGGTTAAATAAAATAAAAACTTATTATTCTTAGACTTGACTTGATTATTTGACTACCAACAGCTACAAAATATTGGCACAGCACTGACCTACTCAACAAATAACTGTCGTCACGTCATACAAATGTGGCTGACCATTTCTAGTGCTAAAACAACAATTCAAACTTTTAATTGCTATATCTCCGTCAACATTTAGATATTTAATAAAATAGACACGCCAATACACATTTATTAACGTGTTTTTTTGTCTATGCAGAAAGTCATCATTGCAATTGGTTCTAATTGGCATGAGGATCATTTTGTCTGCGTAGTTTGCAAGAAGCCAATGTCAGGTGAATCTTTTTATGAGAAGGAAGGAATGCCTTACTGTCAAAAGGATTACCAAGATAAGTTCGCCTTGGAAAACGACGTGGAAAATTCTCAAAGAAGTCTACGGTGCGGTATCTACCCTTTACAAACTCCAAGAATCCCGAGAGAAGCTAGAAGCCTAGGAACTGATCACTCCAGCAGCAACTACTTCCCGTAACCAACCAGTACTGTCGAAGAAAAACGACATGATTTTCTTAATGTAAGTGATTTTGATGTTTTTTGATTTCGCATTAGTTTAAAATTGCATGGTTGTATTGTTCTTTTTGCTAACTCACAATCCTTCCCCCCTATAAATCCATAATTTCCTAAAAAGTTTTGTCAAATTCTTTTAAAATTTATAACACACGAAGTAAAGCCAAAGCCAAAATGCCTATAGATTCAGTACCAGCATCTACTACTTCTAGTAGTTTACCCCCTTTCAATGAAATAATTAGATTCGTCAAAGAATATGATGGTAATGAATTGTATCTAAGTAAATTCATTAGAGATTTAACCTTTGCTAAAGAAGCATGTGGGAAAGATGAAAATCTCGCGAAGCGCGTATTAAATTATTCCATTACTCAAGTGACTACGTACCTAACATTCAATACGTTTGAAGAACTAACAACACACTTAGTTGATTCCTTCCTTGGTAGGCGTAAGAATCTCGCGGAATTAGAACATGACTTATCTGATATAAAACAAGCCAAAGGCGAGTCAATTGCAGAATTCTATAATAAATTGCAAGAAACAATGTTTTCTTTAATCGGCGCAGTGAAATAAAAATAGAGAGTATTAAAAATTGTGCTTTAAATAAATTCCATTATGCTATTAATGATAGAATTGCTAGTATGATAAGATCTGCTAAACCTAGAACAATAGAAGAAGCGTATTCAATCGCAATTAATGAGGAAAGAGCTCTCATTATGACAGGTTTATTATCCTACACAAAAGGTAAATATATGACAAAACAAATCTTCAACAAATGTAATTCCCGATGATACAAATGTACCATACGATGGATTACTTGGTATGGATTTCCTTAACAAGACAAATGCCTTGTTAAATTTTAAAGACAATAAAATATTGTTATACGGTTCCGAATATAAAATAAATACAAATGAACCAAATATTGATAAATATCAATTCTTAAATAATTCAATTCCCATTAAAAAAAGTTCTAGTGAACAAAATATTTCAAATCAATTGAATTCCAATAAAGTAGGGTACCCCCCTAGCTTTCCAAATAAAAAAGGTTCCAAAGATGAACGTAATATTTCTAATAAAGTAGGTAAAAATCCTATCTTTCCAAATAAAAATAATTCTAATAGTGCACAATATAATTCAATTCCAAATAAAAAAGGTTCCAGCGATGAACGTAATATTTCTAATAAAGTAGGGAAAAACCCTATCTTTCCAAATAAAAATAATTCTAATAAAGTAGGGAAAAACCCTATCTTTCCAAATAAAATTAGTTCTAATAATTATTCATTTGGAGCGAAATGAAAATTGATGGATGATTCCAGAGATGGATAAATTTTCCTTCAACAATGGATAAATGTTTGATTTTTATTATATCAAATGACCTCATGGATTATTCCATCTTTAACTACATTTAATGCCGTAAATAATAAATGGTGTTGTAAACCCAAATAAATACGTTCTTACCCCTCCCCCCTCTTTGCTGTTTTCTTCACCCTTGTATCCTTCCATCCCGCTGTATTACTCCAAGAGTTAGTACGTATCAGTGAGTTCCAAACAGTTGTATAATGTTATATAAGTATACAGATTGGTACATTCACGTTATTAATAGTAGGGTGACATCTTTTAGGGGTGGCCGGTATTAATTGCAACAGTTATCCTTAATCCCTATAGTGAGTGCCCCGTAAAACCTGAATATAGCGCCGGATGAGGAATTTATAAAAGTACTGTATATTTTACAAGGAAGAAATTAAGTTTGTTTGAAAATGATTTATTTTTGTAGAAAATTTAGATTCATTTCAACTAAATGTTGAAACATTCATGCAGTAATGAGATTTGATAGATATCTATCTATTTCTACGAAAATATTGCGTTAAAATAACATGTCTTGTTGAAAGACCGTTTATTACATTGATAAATGAACAATTTCTAGAGTTGTTCAAAATCTAACAGTCGTTGTTGAGTAGCGCTAAGAGCAGTGTGTCGGGGGGAGGGGAGGGGGGCATCTGGGAGCATGGTACTGTAGCGCGTTTGCTAATAACAACCTGATAAAATAAGTACTGCAATAAGAAATTCCGTCAAATGTGAGGTGCGTGTTGCGTTAAGATTTTTGTGAGCAAAAAATCTGTTAGTAGAAATCATTCATCGTGAATTATCTGCTGTACACGACCTAACCTTTTTAGTGAGGATGAACTAACACTTATAGCCTTCTGTAATCCGTTGGTGAGAATAAACAATGTCGGAGCTTTCTCAACGTTACCCGAAATTCTGTCTGAGACGAGTCTTATGCAGAAGGAATTTGAAAATTGAAGAAATGTTTTGACAGATGCTTAAATTTAAATGACACTAAGATGAAAAGAAAAGATGATTCAGAAATGAGTCCCGCAAAATTATATCAACTATAATCAAAATCAAAAGTAATCATTGTAAAACTCACCTGTCCAGCTCACCTGTACAAAATTAATATTAAATCAGACGATAGATGCCAATGTTGTAAAGAAGGAATTTTAGATCATGTTATATTTGAATGCATAAATTATAGTTTAGAATGATCAAAATTCAATAGTGAAATATTAGATGTGATTAAAACTTTTCCTGTTAATACTAAATTTTTGTTAAGTGTTTCAAAATTAATTAGTGAATTATTTAAATATTTAGAAATTTGTAAAATAGAATTATAATATGTTAAATATGTAAAAAAAATGTTTGATGGTGGCTATGACGAATAAAAGTCAAGGCAAATAAATAAATAAATAAAAAGTAAATGACACTATGTTGAAAAATAAGAGAGTATATAATAAATTAGTTGTATCTATACGAGTTTTAAATTTATAGGTAAACGAAGCACTCGTATTATATCTTTGTCTTTGCATAGAAGTCGTAATAATTACGAACTTATTAAATGTATGATGGCGTATGTTGTTAAAACCGAACTTAGAAGGTTACAAGGTAACAAAATATATCTGAAAACATTCCTCTTCATTATAATTTTCAAAAGGGATAAACCGCACATATAAATTCAAAACATGTATTAATTTAAATTTAAATTAACGTATATAAAGGTCCAGTATTCTAACTGCGCTCTGTATTTTCAAATGTTCAGTTCACATATTATTTCTATGCTCTAATTTATCTAAAATAACGATATTTTATATAAAATATATAAATTTTATTATATAAAATTCCTCACTCTTTTCCCAGTATCTGTTTCCTTCTTCCTCATTTCCCAATCTAAACCTTGCTGTCCTTCTTATGTTTTTTATGTCTTTTTCTATTAAGTACTGAGGTATATTACTTCCCAAATCCTTTTATATCTTTTATTGTAATTGCTTTTCTCGATTTTTCCCGTTCTTTCCTGTTGCTGTATCTCCTTATCCCTTCTCCTTAGCTCCTCTTCCACACTTGCGCCTCCTTCTCTTCTTCTCTCTGCCTCCTCGATCACCATTCCATTCCTTTCAAAATACTCTTTTTCGAGACTCTACCCCCCCCCCCCCTTCTTTATACTTTCCTCTTTTATTTTCTTTACAATTTTGCTTTCAGCACTGCTCATTTTCTCTTCATATTTTATCGCTCTTTCACCTGCATTAATTCTTATCAAGTTTATACATTTTACGGAATAAAATAAGCCCAATTTTATTTTCAAAATTACAAGTTTCCAGAAAATTAAGGGTAAAATTCGGTAGCGCGGAAATTCTCTCTATAAATAAGTAATTTTGAAAAATATTTATTGAGCCATTTCGAACCACCATACAAAATTAATTAGCAAACATTATAATTTCTTTCGCAGGACGCGTTAGCGCGGGCAACTGAAAATTGGCAGTTAGTCTTTGAGGAGTTGTGCTCTTTGTGCGACACCCGCCGACCAAGACTCGTCCAACCGACAACTGATGGAGTAAGAATAAGGCTCCTCCAAGCTACCCCATTAGAAGGTCTAATCAGACGAGTGAATGAATTTACGTACAATTGGCACATTTACAGAAATCTGGACGGTCGTCCTCCGCTCCTCATGATATACTACGGGGAGCGCAGCCATTTCCGGCATGAGACTTATATCCTTCAACCCTTAGAAAGATTTGTTGACGGCCACGAACTAGAATTTGTGCTATCACATCCAATAGGGCGCAATCCACCCCATCCACAAGACCCTCATGATGATAACAGACTGACGAATTATGTACTCAGTGGACGTACAGCAAGAATCGAGTGCAACGATGAGTTTGTGCTGCTTCAAGTGGAGCATGATGACTACCCTCACCAAATTGTCACAGCTTTTGTAATTTTAGTGCCAAGAACTGGTCGTATAGTTAGAATTTGGTGGTTGAACAATGCCTACATAAGAAGTATGACAAGGATAAACATGTTATCCTTCATACAGAACGAAATAAACGCTCCTTATGCCAGGAGTAGGCAAATATTGCCTTCGAACTGGGCGCTCTTACGAAGGTATATCCTACATAACCTGATCTCAATTGGTAATTCACTTAATAACTACTTGGTTCTAAATGCCAACGACATAGGCAATAATCAAATTGCCTTATTTTATAATTATTTTAATAACATTGTTATTTTGTTGCGTTTATACGATTTGTGGATTATTATAAATTGCTTCCTCTAAATGTTTAAGATGTTACAAAATGAAGTTGCTTTCATTTATGACGAAAATCATTAATTCAACTATTTTTATATTGTTCGTCATTTTGGGTTTTGTTCTTCATATCATGACTGACTAATTCACTGACTTCTATTCCAGCTTACAAATTTAGATTTTAGTTTTTAAAAGTAAATTGAACAGTATTAGCTAAATCGTAAAGAAATGTAAATCACACATACATTATGTTACATCAAATATTGCTCTGTTTTATGTTAAAATGTTTACCAAATTATGTTAAATTGTGAGATTAACAGCTTTTAAATTGTAACTGTAAAGAAATGATTTGGAATACAGTATTGCTAACAATATAATGTAATCCGTCTATATTATAATGTTCCAACTGTATGTTTCTATTCTTATATGTTTGGTAGTGAATTTTGTATGGTAGCTCGAAAACGGCTCCCTCAATGTTTCTGAAAATTTCCTATTTCGTATAGAAAAATATTCTAAGACTTTTGGCGTCCCCGGATTTTTCCCTGAATTTCCTGGAAACCCGTAATTTTGGAAAAAAAGGAAGAAAAGTGAGCCCTTTTTTGCTGCATTACTTTTAATTCGTAAAAGATAGAAAGTTGAAATTTTGCATGTGTATTAAGGTATTCAATGCTGACATTTCTCAAAAATTAGAAATTCAAAAATTGTAAAAGGGGGTTGAAGAAATTCGGAAGCCCGGTATGGAACTTTGGAGAAAGTTCATATTCTGGATTCTAGAATAATTAAGTATATTATTAATAAAAAAAAATTCAAAATTATAAAATTTTATTTAGGGGCACGGGGGCAGTATTTGCCGAGAGTAAAAATTGTGCTAGAAAGTTGAAATTTTGTATATAGGCTAACGTTGGTAACTTATTTACGAATCGAAAAAAAAAATCCCAAATTTTGAAAAAAAATTGGTCAAATAACGCATAAATTGAAAATATTTTTTATTTCGATAAAAAAAATATAATTTTTTAGTCAATTTATATGTGTTAATGTATTTGTGTGCGAGTTTATTATTTCAATTTAAAAATAGAATTAAATATGAAATGTAATTACGAATTATTTTATTGGATTCAAATCATACACGCCAAAAAGACGGGGGCTAAACTCTAGTTTATCTTCTGATGTAAAACCCTATTTTCTTAATATTGTGTCCACATATTAAAAGTACAGGCCCGCAAATAAGCATGAAAATCATTGTACCCCAGTAAACATTTAGGAGTCACTTTGACATCATATTGAAGATGCGTATGTTTTCTTTGTTAAAAAAGCGTTCATTTACAGTTCAGTTTCTTACAGTTATTTATATGAAATGTCTATTTTATCGGATACAAATGGCGAAACCACTCCACATGTTGGGATACAAATGAAGATAGTGTGCAATAGGGATAGAAACGTTACAAAACAGGACACTTTACCGAATTGTTTATTGTTTATTGCTTATGTGCAGTGTTTTACTAAAAAATAATAAAATAATAAATATCTTTTACCATGAACCCTGTGTCTCCTATGTCTTAATTTCTATAAAACTGTGGGTTTCGATAAAGTGGGTTACTAGAACCTCAAATGTTCAATTATTTTTTAATAACTCCTTATATGTTAAGAGATATTAACAATTAAAAAAGTCATTTTGTCTCTTTAATTATTAAAGGGATTCAACGTTGTACACATTCCAAGTGCATGTGACATCACAATCATTGTGTAAGGTTATCAACCTTACAGTTCATAAATCTCTGCTATATGTATTTATATATCAAAATATCAAATATTATTTACAGCTCTTTAAATGCAATAACGTTTCAATATTATGTCTGCCTTAGCAGGGTTAAATAAAATAAAAACTTATTATTCTTTGATTTGACTTGATTATTTGACTACCAACAGCTACAAAACATTACCATAGCACTGACCTACTCAACAAGTAACTGACGTTAAAATACATTTCACGTCATATAAATATGGTCGACCATATCTAGCGGTAAAACTACAATTTAATTGCTACATCTCCGTCAACATTTAGATATTTAATAAAATAGAAACGCCAATATATATTTATTAACATCAATTTCAATCAACAATTGAAAAATCGTAAACCTATATCAAATTTGAATTTCAGTTTTGCCGCTTGTTTTACCTCTGCGTATGACGTCACAGAAAAAATAAGTAATCGAGATTATTTTTCGTTTTTTAAAACTATCTTAATCTAAAATTTGATGGGAAGTTGTTAATGACGTATCCCACACACACACAGGCAAATGCATTGTTATTTTCTATATTATTGAATCCATTTAATAATTAACTAGACAAAATGACTTTTTTAATTTTTAATGTCTCTTAAAATATATATACAGTTTTTATATAAATTAAATCGTTTTTCACCACCCTATTTCTATGATAAAGTCACTTCGTGAGAACTCGGTTTACTTCGTGTACTTCTATCGAAGATGCAAACTTTCTTATCTCTGCTCTGCAAGCATCTGCAAGTTTGAAGTTTCAATGAGTTTCACATTTATTGTTTACAATGTTTTTATATATGTAGCAGGTATTTTAATTATTTTATTTATCTAAATAACATATGTGTTAT
Source organism: Panorpa germanica (assembly GCA_963678705.1). Taxonomy (NCBI): domain Eukaryota; kingdom Metazoa; phylum Arthropoda; class Insecta; order Mecoptera; family Panorpidae; genus Panorpa; species Panorpa germanica. Next base: position 22,232,080 of record OY783208.1, on the reverse strand, counting down.
TTCATTTGATATTAATATAATTTAATTATTACAGTAAATATATTTAATAAATTCGAATTATATAAATAATTTGTGAAGTGATAAATTTATAAGTATTTATCTTATCAATGATTGATTATTAATTTAGTAATAAATATTTAATATCAAGTGCAACATACGTTATTTATTGTTTTTATAAATAGAATTTACTTTAATCAGTAAGTAATTAAAACTACTAAAGAAATTATATAGTGTTTTTTGTTAAGTCATATATTTTGAGGTTATATTTTGACTTTTACTTTTCGTTTTATATAAATATTTTTTAATAGACTTATAATATTTGTATATAATATAATAGATTATATATGTATATAAATATAATAGATTATTTTAGATATTTCTTAAGTTTGTAATTATTTATCTTAAGTTTTCAATAGCTACTTGTCATTTTTTTGTTTTGTTCTTTTGATAACGATTAAAAATTAATATATATATATAATTATATTTAAACTACTAAACTATTGTTGGAGTGTAATACATTTCGGTTAACTTTTAAGTTATCACAAACCTTAATTTAATCAATTTCAATTTGTCATAGATTTCAGTTTATCTATTCTTAATCCTGGGGTACACCTTCTTTGGTAATTGATAATACAGATTATTTATTTTTACAGGTTTCTCTTAAAGACGGTGACACTGTAAAAGGGAGGATAAAAAACCAAGGACAAATAAAAAATCATTAAGCTTTTCTTATAACAGCCACAAGAATATTTAATTAAAATGTCACAAGAAGTAAAAACTTTAATGGAAATGGGTTTTTCTGAAGAAAAATCGTAAGTTTCAACGTTGCACAGTAGTTTGTATAAAAATAAGTTTAAAACAAAGAAGACCATGATAATGTTGTCTAATTTAGTCTTTTATTTTGAGCGTATTGACCATTATTTCCACTTTATACATATGGTTCAAATAAAAACTTATGTATTTATCTAATTATTATCGTTTTGGAACCAGTTTTTTAGTTCTTAATAAGCTAAAGGCTTCACCAAATATTTAAATAGCAAATTCAAGGATAAAATTAATTAACTTTTGTGATAACTATGAGATCAACAACTATCTCCTGTAATATAATTTATAGAATATAAGATAGAAAAACATTTTAAAAAATTAAATTAATATATAGTAAGTATATTTATTTGACATAATATTACATTCTTCCACATAAACGTTAATAATATTTCATGAACTTAAAACTAATGATATCTCTTACCTAATTAATTTATTTTCTTCTCTCCATACTGATACTCTTCCCTTTTAATTAATATTAACAAATAATATCTTTCATAGAAAAAATGCTTTGGCTGCTACGAATTTCTCAGGAGTAGAAATTGCAATGGAATGGCTTCTGGCACACTCTCATGAATTTGAGCCAACTGCTTCTGAATTGTTAACTACATTAGAAGATCATAACACTACTGTAGACTCTGTAGTTCAAACTTCCAGGTATGTACTCCAATATATCAATAAAATGAAATCAAATAAATTAATAATTAATTATAATCCAAACAGCCCGGACAAACCTTCTACAACATCTTCAACATCTACTCCAATTGAAAATAATTCTTCTGCGAAACTACAAATACGTTTTCCAAATGGTGTTTCATGTACACAAATATATTCTTGTACGACAAAGTTTTCTGAAGTAAAATTATTTATTAAGAAAAAATTGAGAACTGAAAAAGATGATGTACCTATTATGACAGCTTTTCCAAAAAGAGTTTTTACTTATGAAGATAATGAAAGAGATTTAAATGAATTGGGTTTGTTGTTTATTTTATTTATTAAATCTTTATTGAAATTATAGTTGATTGTTTTAAGTTCATTATTTATCGAAAATAAGTGACGAGTTAACAATATTTTAAGTAACAATCACTTACATCGTTTACATTATTCTATTTCTATTTTAAAACGCAAATGTATTAAAAAGTTACGTCAGTAGGCCTTAAAAATGACGTAAGATTTGTTCTTTTAATTTCTTATATATATATATATATATATATCACTTTTAAATTGTTAATATCTTTTATCAAATTGTGGGTGGTACCATATTTGAGATCCTGATAGTAAACTAGCTATATATATAGGATCTTTCAACTAGAGCGGTCATTTTCGTAAAAATAAGTAAAAAGTGGTTATTCTTTTATTTTAAGGAGTGATCTAGAGCTCCAAAATTTGAGGTATTTTGAGGATTGTTTTTTTATAATAAAAATAATGAAAAACGATATTTTAACTTTTTAGGCATATTATTACACTTATTCTACATACAAAAAAATCGTATCTTAAAAATATTGGTAAATATGTTAAAAATGACGCTGAAGTAGACTCTGTCAAAAGTGGGTCTTCTATTTATCTGAAAATTAGAAACTAGAGAAAAAAATAACAATTGAAAATTAACAAAATGATTTGCTTTAGAAATTGAAATTCTAAAAACTGAATACTAGTTATTTAATGAAAAAAATACGAAATTATTGAAATAAAAAATTGATTCTAGTTCCAACGATAGCTATTGATGTTGTGAATGACATATTAAAATTTCAGACGATTCGGTTGAATAGTTTTCTTGTTTTCTACAACACCATTCCGAAAAAGTAGTTTTGAAATAAATCAGATTAAAGTTTTAAGTATGCTATGGCTATTGATATATGCTAAAACGACTGTAGGAACGAAACTATTGGCAATATCCTTAGAAAATTTTAACAGTGTATTCTTAAAAGACTCTGAGGTTAAGAATGAAACACAATTTCTGCCGATTTCACCGAAATCTTCTTGAAAGACCCTATAGTACAGTTTTATAGATATTAAGACAAGTGAGAACGTGAATTAGAAATTAAAGGCCTTATTACTATTTTTTTTAAATTAACAATTAATATTTTAATTTTATTTGTAGTTTAATTTTATAATACTGTTGCAGGTTTAACTCCTTCTGGAGTTATTATCGTAGGAAGAACAGAACAGGAAAAGGTATTTATCACTTCCCTGGCTTCTATCGTGGCTTTACTTTATATCTATCGTTTTACCGTCTCAGGAAGATCCTTATTTGCTGTAATAGGATAGAAATGATTATAGAAAAAACTTTTCACGAACCACCACGAGTGATTCTATAAAACTATGGGGTAAAAGTGTGATCAGAAGCAATGTAACTAGTAGTGTTTTAAAAGCAATGGGTTTTTGCGTTCAAAATAGATGCTCACATTCTAAAAATGTGCTGTGAATTAATATTATCATGATCTCTTTTTAATTTTTGATGAAAACAGACAATATTTACAAAATTTAACTTATCATGATGATTTAGATGCTTTGTCATCGTTTTTTTTAACTTATAATGTAGTTTTTCTATCTTGTTAGATAACCAGATAAGTGTAGATATTAGAGTAGTTAGACAAATTTACGAACCAGTAAACAATTTTTTGAAGCGTCCTATTTTGTGACGTTTTTATTTTTATTGCACTTCAATTATAGTTCGCATCAATTTTATCTTCATTTGTATTTCGACAGGTGAAGCTAATAAAATAGACATTTCATGTGAAATTGAACTTTTTCATATGCATCTTCAATATGATGGCAAAGTGACTCCAAATATTAACTGGGTATATAGTTGAGGACTCCTAATTTTAAAATGTTTAAAGATTGTCTTTGGTTTTACGCTATATAAAGTTTCACACATTTTAATTGCTTTAACCTTTGACTCGGTTTCCGTTCACAATTTCTAGCTTGGGTGTTGTAGTTATGATTATTTTGTATGCTCGATTTGTAATATATAATTAATTGAAATATGCCAAAAATAAGTAAAATCAAGAGAAATATATAAACGCATATAAATCTTTGCTCAATTTCTAAAACACCAAACGCAAAGTTACCTCAGAGAACTATAAATTAACTTAAGATTAAAAATAAATGCTTTTTGATGTTGAAAAAGCAAAAATATACTGGACACTTAAGACATGAAAGCCTTCTTAAGCAAACCACGTTCAATAGATGATTTTGTTATCTACAACTTCGATTTAATTTATATCTTAATTTTAGGAAGAATTCAGTGAACGGGACAGGAGAAGAATACAAGCTGAAAAGGAAGAGAAAGAAGAAGCAAAGAGAGTAGAAAAAGCGAAAGTTCAAAAAGTTGTTGATGATAAAAACGTGAAATGGAAGAAGAGAAAAAAATTAAAGAACGTATCCTTGCAGAAATAGAACAAGATAAAGCTAATCGCAGGATTAAAGCTGCTGGGTGCGTACATTTATTTTGTGCCCTAAATAATTTTCTTTTTTAGAACCCCACAATATATAGAGTTTATATTTAGAAGAGAGGGAATTATCATCGTTATAAAAGTTAAAAATATGATGAATTAATACTTTTAAATAGTATTTAAAGTTTTACTGCGTAATAATATCCAAGTAGTTGATCTATTGAATAGAATATAATAAGTAATGTTATTTATTTCTTATTTTATATCACGACATTGTATTGAAACATTATGGGTCGACGCAACAGCTGCTATAGCTTTGTTGTTTAATTCTGCATTTCTTTTGCACTTCTCTTGTTTAACAGTGATGATAAAGGTTGGCAAATGGTAATAAGGAAGTTTTATTATTAAGGAATTATTAAAGCGAAAATAACGACTATTTCAATCGTTAATGACTTCTATAATAATGCGAATTAGAATAATTAGATATTTGAGCTTTGAAACACAACTTTATCAATATACAGTGAAGTTTTATATTAATCAATACTTCACTTCCTGCAGATTTGTAATTTGTTTTATACAACAGAAACGCAAACGAGTGTTTGTGTGATACATCAGTTACTACTAGCAACAAGGAAAAATAACCAGGAATTATCATGCAATTTTATGCAACCTGGAAGTATCAGGGAATTTGGTTGCAACTATTTCATATATAGTATAATATATTTCATTTAAAATTCAAAATGAAATGAATCAGAACATTTAAATAGAAAACGTGTAGCTAATGATAAATAAAATTTGGTGTCAAAAAAGACTTTTAGCTCAAATTCAAGTTATTGATGATCAATTAAAAATCTTCAATAATTTTATCTATTAAATATTAAGAGTTAATTTGTTCTAGTTTATATTAGTCATTAGCTTATTTTTGTCTCTCAACTCAATTTAAGTTACTTTTTATTGACAAGTAATAAATCGTATTTAATTAGTTTTTATTTTATTATTATTATTAATTGTTGTTCGCCTTTCGGCTTTACAATCTACATTCTTAATACATTTCATAGAACTTCAACTTAAAATTAAACTTACACTATTCTAGACCTTTTTATTTCCAAAAATACTTTCTGCTTCTTCTTCTCTTGACCCTCTTCCTTCATTTTCCCTAGTCTTCCTTCATTCTCACCGTTTCCTCACCTCTTGTCTTCTTTGTCTCCTCTCGACAAACCCTCTATTATCTTTTCACTATCCTTCCTGCCTTCTCTCTTCGTTTTCACTTCTCCACTTATGTCTATCACAGGCCTAGACGCTCTATCTTTACTATTTCTTCTTGACTCTCTTACTTTACTCTTTCCTTCTTGACTCTCTACCTTTACTATTTTATTATTGTCTTTATCTCCGTTATCCACCTCTTGTCCTTATCTCCTTTCCGAAAATCCTCTATTTTTTTGGACTGAAGTTTAACTGTTTCCTCGCTACTTCTTTCTTTCTCCTGCTTCCCTTCATTGCCTCTTTTAGTACTTCCTTTCTCTTCCTGTTCCTTGTGCAACCCAGTTACGAGCTTATTTATTGTCCTGTTTTTTCTTTCCTTTTTACTATTTCCGCTATCCACCTCTTTCCTTCACTGCCTCCCTTTAAGAGCTGCCCAATATTCCTTTCGCTCACTACTTTTTCCTTACACTCAAACTTAATGTGCTCCTTTAATTAGTTATTAAACACCAACTAAGGCAGTGAGATAAAAAATAAATCAGAAATAAATATTTAAGTTTAATTCCAGATTTAATTATTGGTAATTACAATATAATCAAAACTTCAAATATTTAAGTGATACAAATAAAATTTCTATATCAGGGAAAAGTACGAAAAACTTTACTTGAAAACCTGGAATTATCAAGGAAATTTGAAATCATTTTTTGTGGCTACCCTGAATAATCAGGATTATTTATTACTACTTATTTCTTGTAAAATAAACAGCAAAACTGAAATTCAAATTTGATATAGCTATAACTCCGTAAACAATTAAGTATTTAAATAATAAAAACACAAATATACATATATTAACATTAATTTCACAATTTAACACAAGCCAAATTGTGTTAATCATGTAGTATTACATCCGAATAGGTTATTAAATAATAATAATAGTTTTTTTTTAAATAGGTAGGCTTTATTGGCCCCAATATCTTCCCATTTACACCACCTATTTTTTATTAACTATTTCAGGTTTTATTAGAAAAAAGATTAACACATATTATTATTAAATTCAACAGAACCAATCCTAACATTGCGAAACATATTCCGGCAGAGCCTCAAGCATCATCACCTGTCGTTGTAAATCCTACAAAGATTTACCCAACAACCAGTCTGCAGATTCGAGGTCCAGATGGATCAGCAACAACAAAGACATTTGATGTGACGACACAATTCTCAGAAGTTAAAAAATTTATAACAGAGAAATATTCACAACATGGAGAAAATTTTGTAATCATGACTGCATTTCCAAGGAAAGAATTTACAGTTGAAGATTATTGTAAAACTCTTAATATATTAGGTAAGAACCATCATTGAGGAAAAGAAACTTGATAAAACTCTTTTTTTCTAATATCTAAGTCCAACTTTAAGAAATTATTCAAAATTTGAGTTGAAATTCAAATTAAAATGAATCTAAATTTGTACTAGATTAGTTTGGGGTGCCCTCGTTTGAGTGAGCCCCGTACAATTGCCCATTTTTCACTTTAATTTGTGTTGTGAACAATATCTTAAATTCTAGAAATGTATATTACATGTACTGACCAGTCAAAGAATAATAAGTTTTTATTTTATTTAACCCTGCTAAGGCAGACATAATATTGAAATTTTATTGTTCTTTGAAATAGCTGTAAATAATATTTGATATTTTGATATATAAATACATATAGCAGAGATTTATGAGCTGTAAGGTTGGCAGCGGTTGTGATGTCACATGCATTTGGAATGTTGTACAACGTTGAATCCCTTTAATAATTAAAGAGACAAAATGACTTTTTTAATTGTTAATATCTCTTAACATATAACGAGTTATTAAAAAATAATTGAACATTTGAGGTTCTAGTAACTCACTTTATCAATATGTAGTACACTTTTATAGAAATTAAGACATAGGACACAAGCCCATTTACAAATTTTGAAAAAAAGTTAGTCATTTAACGAATAAATTGAACAAAAAATTTATTTTGGGGAAAAAAATATATTTTTTTAGTTAGTTTATATGAAAAATTATTTGTTGTTATTTGTAAAATTAATATGGAACGAGTTAAATATTCCAATTTAAAAATGAAATTAAAATTTGACATTAAATTCAATTCACACGCAAAAGGCAGTTGTCGCTTGTGACAGGGGTAAAGTTTAGTATATTGATAAAATGGGTTACTAGAACTTCTTATATGTTAGGAAATATTAACAATTAAAAAAGTCATTGTGTTTCTTTAATTATTAAAGGGATTCAACGTTGTACACATTCCAAGAGGTGAATCATTTCTGCAATGTTGTTATCTCTTTTACACAACACAGCGTAAAAGAGATAGCATATTTATGACAGTACCTGATTTCTATACCTCACAAACCTTTTCTGCAGAGAAAGTAAACTTTAAAATGTTTACACCTCATTTCCTTCCCCTTCCATCACCCCTAAAGCGGCTCAATTCCTGTCAGACATTTTTAATCTAAGTAATAGGACCTGATTTGAAGACAACTCATTTACAGTGGACCCAGCAAGTGAACAGAACGCATCTACCTGACTTAAGGTATGTCAAACTTTGTATACATAACCTCAAATATTGAATTTCATTTGTATTGTCATAGTGCCACGTGTTTTGAAATTATCTTCGTTATTTTAAAGTTCTTATACGCCGATGCATTTTACTAATTAGCTATTCAACTTATTAAAAATGTTTTAGATATAAAAGAATACCTTAATTGCATTTTATATTTAATTAATAAATATAAAAATACGTCCTATATTATAATGTTCCAAGTGAATGTTTGTTTATATGTTTACGCGATTCGTTTGGTAGCTCGAAAATTCCTACACTTTTGGTGGCCTCAGATTTTGGAAAAACTAAAAGAAAGTTTTTTAATTTTTGCTGTATTACTTTTAATTCGTAAAAGATAGAAATTTGAAAATTTGCTTGTGTATTACGCGCTATTTATTGCAGACATATTTTAGAAAATTTATAAAAGGGGGGCCCTGTAGGGACCTTTACAGCAAGTTTATATTGTGGATTGTAGAATAATTAAGTATCTAATTTTTAAAAAAACATTTAAGATTTTATTTGGATTAAAAATTGTGCTAGAAAGTTGAAATTTTGTATTTAGGGTAACCTTGGTAACTTATTTATGAATCGAATAATAAAATCTCAAATTTTGAAAAAAAGTTAGTCAACTAATGAACAAATTGGAAATAATATTTTTCTTTATTCAGTTTATATGAAAATTTTTTGGTTTTTATTTGTAAAATTGACGACACAGTGGGCGAGAGCATTGATGCTTGACGGGGACTGCTGTGTCTTCGGGTTCGATCCCCGGACCAGATATATATTTTCTGGGTTTGGTTATTATGAACTTATATTGATTATGGTCATACATAATCGTACACTATTTAGGCAGTGGTGTAGCCCACATATATGAGGCCACGACACCATAAATACTGCCAACATTGAAGGAGGTCGTCGGTGATAGGACTCAGCATCGGAAATAGGCCGACGTTAAATAAAAAAAAATAAAAAAATATTTGTAAAATTAATTTAGAACGAGTTAAATATTTCAATTTAAAAATGGGATTAAAATTTGAAAAGAAATTCAATTCATACGCATAATAGACATACGTCGCTTGCGACTGGGGGAAGGGTGTTCTAGACCTTGAAAGTTTAGGGTATTTTGAGGAATGTCTGTTTATAATAAAAATAATGAAAAACGGTATTTTAACTTTTTAGGGTTATTATCACACTTATTCTACAAACCAAAAAATCTTTTTTGAAATTTAAAAATTTTGTTAAGTATGTTAAAAATGACGGTGAAGTAGACCCTGTCCAAAAATTGTACCTGGACGGTGTTGCCGATTTTGGCTCTTCTATTTATCTGAGAAATAAGAACCAAGAAAATTATTAATTAGTATGAGTACAGCTACAATTGGAACTAGAGATACAAAAAATAATTGTAAATTGACAAAATGGCGCGCTTTTCAAATTCTAATTCTAAAAACGGGGTTTTTTTTAAATAGTTATTTAATGAAAAAAATACGAAATTTGTGAAATAAATCAATATTGTGAATAACATATTAAAATTTCAGACGATTCGGTTTTTCTCTTTTTCTACAACACCACGCCGAAAAAAGTAGTTTTAAGATATAGTCCAAATCACGATAGTTCAGCGGCGACTTATACTTAAAACAGGTTATAAGAGCGGTATAAATCTATAATACGATAAAGAATTTTATCTTATTCGTTTCTATATACATTAGAGAAAATTAAGTGAGTCTGTGCTTTTTAGTTATATCGGCAGTTTATACCCCACAACTTGTTTTAAGTATGAGTCGCCGCCGAACTCTCGTAATTTGAACTATATATGCTAAAACGGCTGTAGAAACGAATCTATTGTAAAAACAAAAGTCCCCCTTAACATTTTGCAGACCACCATTTTGAAAAATCTTTTTTTAACCTCATTAAACATAATAGTAGTAATCCATACCGCTAGATGTCTCTAGTTGTATTAATTCTGGTTTCTATATTACTATTTATTATATTAATTGTGTGCCTTTCGGCTTTACAATCTACATTATTATATTTCTTAATGCATTTCATATAAATTCAAAGTTAAAACTAAACTTAAACTATTCTAGACTATTACTACTTCGAATAGTACTTTCTGTTTCTTCTTTTCTTGATCCTCTCTCTTCATGTCCCCTACTCCTCCTTTATTCTCACCGTTTCCTGCTTCTCCTTCCTTATTGCCTGTATCTTCATCTATCACCTCTTGCCTTCCTTGTCTCCTCTCGACAAACCCTCTATTATCTTTTCACTATCCATCCTGCCTTCTCTCTTCGTTTTCACTTCTCCACTTATGTCTATTACAGGCATAAACACTCTATCTGTACTATTGACTCTCTTACTTTACTATTTCCTCTTGACTCTCTATCTTTACTATTTCCTCTTGACTCTCTATCTTTACTATTTCCTCTTGACTCTCTTCCTTTACTATTTTATTATTGTCTCTATCTCCGTCATCCACCTCTTGTCCTCATCTCCTTTCCGCAAATCGTCTATTTTTCTGGACTGAAGTTTAACTGTTTCCTCGCTACTTCTTTCTTTCTCCTCCTTCCTTCACTGCCTCTTTTTAATAGCTGGCCAATATTCATCTCGCTCCCTACTTTTTCCTTACACTCAAACTTAACGTGCTCCAGTGTTTCATCCTCCGTTCCGCACACTCTACACTTTCTTTCCTCACTACTTTCACAGTATCAGTTTCCTTTTTCCTCATTTCCCAATCTAAACCTTGCTGTCCTTCTTATGCTTTTTATATCTTTTTCTATTAGGTACTGAGGTACATTACTTCCCCAAATCCTTTTATATCTTGTATTGTATCTGGTTTCTTCTGGTTTCTATATATTGACTTTAAAGTAATTTTTGTTTCTAGGTGAATCTCTTCTGTTGAAATAGTTTTCCAACTTATTAATTCGTCGCCATGTTAATCACAGAATTAGACACTTACTGCATGGAGCACTTGGTGTCCTTCTTGGGCAAGCCAGATGTCTTAGAGTTCAGCAAAGTCTTCCTGGATCAGGAAGCCACAGATGCCTACTGGCGAAAAACAACTGTGATACGATTTAGTGAATGTATGACGGTAGACGACAAGCTCCTGCAATATTTGCGGTTGTGTCCTTCCCTTAAAGAATTGGTCATAAGTTGTTCCATGAGTGTCCCCATGACACACTCGCTCCTAAACACGATTGGTCTTCATTCTCGCGCTCTGGAAACACTGGACATCTCCGGCATAAACCTGACATCTTACAAAACAAGTTTTCTAAGCTCCTGCCCACAGTTGAAGTCTTTAAGTGTTCGTATTCCATTCTTTTACGTGAAAACACCTTCGCGTGGATTATTCCACCCAGAAACCCAGCTGGAACACCTAGCCGTGGATGGATATATAAAAAGATGGAGAGGACAAGCGAATAATGAGACTAGGAGTCTGTTCTTTTTATCAGATGTTGCTGCAACGCAAAGATCTTTGAAATCTTTAACGATTGAAACCATCGATGAAGACATCGTTGGTGAGATCTTTGCCAACCACCCACACCTTGAGGTCGTGACCGTGACAGGGAACAACCTGAGAGACATGAGATGTCTACTCCAATTACCGAAGACCTTAAAACATTTGCGTGTACGTTATTGTGGTAGAATGGCCACAACCACATTAATAGAGTTTTTCCGAGGTTGGCATCTCGATTCCTTCACCATGGACGCTGTCTTGATAGTTTTCTGCCCAAATATAATGGCTGAACTGCCACCCTTAAGACACCTAAAAATACAGTGCTGTTTCTATCCTTTCTGGCCTTCCTTGGGCTCCTTAAGGAATCTAGGGCACTTACGAAGTCTCAGTTTGACAGAATTTGAGTACACCCATAATGCCAGACTTACGCTGATATTCCGCAGCTGTGTCAACGTGGCCTCCCTGGATATTGAGGGAAAAGCGATGAGTTTTAGCGCAGATTTGTTTAAAACAATTGCGGAAATGCCAAAGCTAAAGGACATTAGAATCGGGCATGACAGGAGAGATACGGATTACACGGCATTGATGCGTTGGCTCTCAACTAGCAAGACTTTGGCGTCAGTAAATTTAAGATGGTTTCAAGGTTTGGAGACCAAAGATATCCTAATGCTGATCCAGGGTTCCAGCATTTTAGAGGTGAGTTTTAAAACTATCATTTTAATTATTTCCTATAGATTAAAAGTGTGTCCAAAATGTGTGCGAGAGAGAAAGGTATATGTTCTTATTTGTGCTCTATGCGCATGCGTCGAAAGTGACAGCTGTCTAGATATAATAAATATTAAATATATAAAGAAATTATATTTCTTTAGTTGGTACAAAGCTCGTCTGTCGGTTAAAGAGTGACCGTTCAGTGAAAACATATACTCATGAACGCCATAGATGTCGCTGTATTTATATTTATACATATCTATATTATTCTACATCAATATAATATCATGTTTAACAACTGTCACGTATTATATCTAGACAGCTGTGACTTGACAACTGTCACTTTCGACGCATGCGCATAGAGAACAAATAAGAACAAATATACCTTTCTCTCTCTATAAGCCTACATATTACGTCATACAAATATGGCCGACTATTTCTAGAGCTAAAACTACAATTCCAGTTTTTAATTGCTATATCTCTGTGAACATTTAGATATTTAATAAAATAGACACGCCAATACACATTTATTAACATCAATTGAAAAATCGACCACTAAGAAATGAGGATACAAGCCCCTTGCTCTAAATAACTGGTTTTTTTTTTTGCAGAATTTGGAGCTAAGTGGAAGCACACTAGAACCAGATTTAGTCCTGAAAATAATCGAAGTTCTGACGCAACAAAAAAACAGGACGAATATTTTAGACGTAACGTTCCATGAAGTTGAATTTCATAAAGAGGTTTGTACTAACAACTTTAATAACATTTTTAAAATACATAAACTAACATATTGCCCCTGGAGGTTATGTGACATCTTTAACATTGTTTTAATTTCTAATTATTTTGCAGGACATTCCAAAAGGAAGCTGTCATCCTCTACTGCGGGTGCATTTTAAATAGACTTCAATAGTTTTTAACTCTTATATATAATTGGCAAAATAAATTAATTAGGAATACATCTAGGGTTTTATTTTTAATTTAATCATATTTTCGATAATGTTTTTTGGCTAAGGTTTTAACTTTTTTTAAATTTATTTATATGAATGTACAACATATTAAGTTTATTGAGTACAAATTTGAAGTCGATTGGAGTAAAACTGTCGGAGATATAGAGTTTTAAGTCTTCACCTCTCTGGTCTGGTTTAGTCTTTCTTTGAAACTTTTAAACGCGTTTTTCTCACACTTAGCTTTTTCAGAGTCGATGTGCTCTTTAGCTCATAATCTACTGGACCGATTCTTTTAAAATTTTGCACACTCTTTCTTTACATAAATGCCGAGGTAACGCTGTCGAGTTTTTCCTCTTTTTTTAAACTTAAACGTATTTTAAAATAATAAAATTTCTGATCGGTATTTTGACTTCTAAGTGCTGTAAAAAATAGAAAACTCGACAGGGTTACCTGCAGAAACTTATCAACTAATGAAATCATTTTGGTTTTTTGATTTCAAATAATCCAGTGATGAGTTATGAGGGACACCGCAATGAAACTTTTTTTTGTGACGTCACCGGAGATTCGCTGTCAATGGCTCATTTCTTGATATTTATTTATGAAAATTTCACAAAGTATTCTTTAAATGTTATTTTATCATGTAGTAATTATAGAAGTAATTATATATTAACTGTTTCGTCAGAAAACATTATCGATTTTTATCGTTTTGACATTACCCTCCTTAACACAAAACTCTTATACAAATAACAAATAGCGCGACATGTTACGTCATAAAAATGCGCCGACATCTATAGCGCTAAAACTACAATTCAATGAAAAATCAAAAAAATGACGCTTGTCAACGTATTATTCCAGATGCTTCCAGTATTCCAGAAATTTTAAGAGACATTGGAACAACTCTACTCCAAATAAACAGCAAAGTCTCCAATTTGGATAGGACACTAAACAGCAAGCTAAATTTTTTAACTGAGAGAGTCAATAATATTGAAACGTTGTTGGGCGTAAATGCCCGACAGTTGACAGCAATCCGTCAAGAAGTTCGGTCCACGACTCAAGGGAATCCACCAGATACGATAGTTATGACGTATGATCTTTTACCACCGCTGCCTCTAAGGACTGAAGAAATGTTGGAGTCACTTGAGCAAGATTGCCTGATGAACGAAGAGGTTGCTACACAGTTGGTAAGTTTTGAGGAGGTTACAAAATTCCCTTCTCTGAAATTTATTCATGCTAAAGACATTCCTAAGAAACAATCGGGCTCAACCTCTTTCTCCCTGTTAGAAAAGAATACCGCTTGCTGTAATTTTCTTTGCACGACAATTATTTGACATATTCTCAATGAATGATTCTAAGTTTTCCAAAAGAATCGTAAGAAAATGACCATTGTTAATAAATAATGTATAGTAACGACATTATTTTGAAACATTATGGGTCGACGCAACAGCTGCTATAGCTTTGACGTTTAATTCTGCATCTCATTTGCACTTCTCTTGTTTAACAATGATAATAAATGGTAGAGGGGAAGAATGTGAGGAAGCAATCGTTAAGAACTTCTATAATATTGCGAATTGAATAAAAATAATTGGATATTTGAGGTTCTGATAGCCAACTTTATCAATATGCAACGCAGTTTTATAGAAATGCAGTTTTGGTTGACAACCCAATTGTCAACAAGTGAATTACGTATTATTCTTTTAAACTATTATAAAGTTAATTAAACAAATAAGGTATTTGCTTAAAAAATAAATAGTTTATTAAATATATGATATTAAAACAAGAAAGAATTTTGTTCTGAATATATTCTGACTACCCCTGAAAGATATGTGACACATCTAACACTGAACGAACAAGTTGCTTAGATTATTGTTGATTGAAATTGATGTTAATAAATGTATATTAGCGTTTCTATTTTATTAAATATCTAAATGTTGACGGAGATGTAGCAATTAAAAGTTTGAATTGTAGTTTTAGCGCTAGAAATGGTCGGCCATATTTATGACGTAACATGTCGCACTATTAAGTGATAGGAGAGTTATTCATTATATGGATAAGAGTTCTGTGTTAAGTATGCTATCTCCTTTACGCTCTGGTGTATAAAAGAGGTATTGAAATTTTCTATAACGTTGGATCCCTTTAATTATTAAAGGAAAAACTAACTATTTTAATTGTTAATTTATTTTACAAGATAATGACTTATTAAAAGTAATGGGTTTGTGTCCTATGTCCTAATTTCTATAAAAGTGTACTACATATTGATAAAGTGGGTTACTAGAACCTCAAATGTTCAATTATTTGTTAATAACTCCTTATATGTTAGGAGATATTAACAATTAAAAAAGAAATTTTGTCTCTTTAATTATTAAAGGGATTCAACGTTGAACACATTCCAAGTGCATGTGACATCACAACCGCTGCCATCCTTACAGCTCATAAATCTCTGCTATATGTATTTATATATCAAAATATCAAATATTATTTACAGCTGTTTCAAGGAACAATACAATTTCAATATTATGTCTGCCTTAGCAAGGTTAAATAAAATGAAAACTTATTATTTTTTACTACTAGATACACAGGACTACCAACAGCTACAAAACATTACCACAGCACTGACCTATCCCACTACATGTTACGTCATACAAATATGGCCGACCATTTCTAGCGCTAAAACTACAATTCAAATTTTTAATTGCTATATCTCCGTCAATATTTAGATATTTAATAAAATAGACACGCCAATACACATTTATTAACATCAATTTCAATCAACAATTGAAAAATGGACCCCTAAAAAATAAGTACACAAGCTAATTATTGTTTTTGTTTCAGAGGCATAAAGTTGCGTCAATAGGGGGCAAGGATCTCTCCAGTTGTGCACGTAGAGTTATGCACAGTATCTTCACTAATCAGTCCACGATGAGATATACATGGTTTGGTCTAAAAAATAATATTTGCATCCAAAATTATAAAATAATGCAAATCATAATAGGTTAGTAAAGTTATTCACCTTCTTATAAAAATTATTTACCCAAGATTTAAACCAAAATATTTTGAGGTGAAATGTATTTTGAATATTAAAAAATATAGGTATGATAAATACAGACTAAATATTCAAAGCATCATCAAATGACGTCATATAAATTGCTTTGCATTTAAATATTGTGATATATTTTATATATATACAGTAGTTTCGAAATTATGTATTGATTTTATATAAAATTTTCAGAGACGATAGCTGCAGAGTGTAAAGGGACAAAAAACGAAGCGGAAACAGTTATTAAACGGTGGTTACACTATACCAAAGATCGAGAGAGAAGATTACACCAGCCAAAATTATTAGGTACTAATGGCATTGGATTTTGAGCTTTCAATGGATAGTAATAGACCGAGAATGAACTCCAAGTCAAATTGTTGACCAGATATACTCTGTGGGAAAGGTTAAAAGTAACTACAGTTTTCGAGATATCAGTATTTGTTATATATATATAACAAAAATGAAATATTTATAACTTTTTTGATAAATTTCATAAAGCCTTAGTGAAGAGGAGGGTCACAGTAATGTGCGAAAGTATATTTTTTAAATAATAGCAGTAGTTATAAAGTAATATATTAATATAGTAATATATTTTACTTTAATCTAGTGACGATTGCGTGAATTTAAGTATGCAATATGCTAAATATACTCACAAATTTAAACTGCATTTCGAAAACGAATTGGGAAACATTTAAACATTCTTACAATGATATCTTTTCACTAAACGTTAACATTTTTACTTAAAGAAACGTAAATATTACATAAATCTTTTGTGTAAACTGATATTTTCTTTATATAAAATATTTTAAAAGGTTCATTGAGTTCAAAAAGTTTTAGTTTAAATATAAGATGAAATTTATAGTGATAAAAATTTCATTTGAATTGATATCTCGAAAACCGTTACACTTTTTATAAGATCGTGTACTATAAGTTTCTCTTTGTTTAGATTTTTTTCTTAACGACTGTTTTTTAGGCATATTTTTTTTGAAAGAAAATCACTTATGTTAAATATATGGATTTTAACATCTCAAATATTACTTTTTCTTCTCCAGCTAGAACACAGGTTTATATTTTGGTCTTTTTACGACATTTATAGTCCTTGCCTTCTGGATTCAGTTGTAACCAGGACCTGTGGGTTGACAGGAGCTTCAATTATATTAAAGTATTCGATAAATTTGTTTCTCTTCTCGATATTGAAGTAGATTGATCAATGCGTTTAAATCATCATTAATTGTAAATGAAATAATATCGATGTTTACAAAAATATCTACCGTTTATCCACGCTACAAAGCAACGTATGATCAAATACGTCATTTCAAACTTAAATACCATTTTTAAATTGAAATATCTGGTTTAAATATGATTATAATATTGCACAAAATACAGTTTTATTCGTTATTGTAAACTTCTTTTCAAAATTTGGAAATTTTTTATTGGATTTGTAAATTAGGTACCAAAGTTGTCAAAGACACAAAGTTTCTTGAGATGAAAAAAGGTTGGAAGAAGGAAATAATGATCATATAAGGAACACATTTGGCAACAGTTTAGTAAATTATTTATCATGTAAATTCTATATTAATTAATTAATAGATTCATTAATTAATTTCTAAAAGTAATTGTTTGCAATAAAATGCGCAATTTACTAAGCAGTAGACATAACAGATAAAGTAAAGCTTTCCTTCGTCAGAATTATTTTATAAATTACAACGCCTGGTGAATATGCAACAACTTATACATTTATTTGTGTATTTATAGTTGCATGCTGATCAGGCGTTGAAACCTTATTTTGATAGTAATTTTTTATTAGGCCTGTGGCACACTGCAAGCGTATTTAAGCGAATTTTGACCGGACGTATACGCACTACTAAGCTTTACCTATCTGAACCTTATAAATGCTATCAGCCGTCTCAGACTGGAAGAGAACAATGGAGTATTAATAAAAATTAAGTAAAAGTTTGCTCTCACGATAAATGATATTAGTGCAAAACAACTCCAATACACCCTACAGTACACAAGTTTGACTTGGCTAGCTTTGAGAGTTTTACTCGCTCCACCAAGCCGCCGATTTACGTCCGAATTCACCATCAGTTAAATATCTTAATACAACATTTTGCTGAATATAATAAAACAATGTCCTAAAAGGTAAATATAATAAATTTATTAATATCTATAAAAATAACAATAGCATATAATCACAAAATGAAAATAATACTTCAATAATTACGTTAAATTAAAATGCAAACGCATATGTTCCGCTAAGTAACTTGGCATTAGAAACGTTTTGCTACAAACATGACAATTATAAGGCGTCTTCGTAGAATGTATGCGCCTATGTATTTTTAATTGATGACTGACAGCAAATGATTTATTACATACAGTACAAAGATGTGGCTTCTCCCCTGAATGTGTTAATTTATGTCTCATAAAATAACTCTCTTTTGAAAATGGTTTGTCACAGACTTCACAGCAGTAAGGACTTTCTATTGCATGTGTTCGTTCATGTAATAATAAACGTGTTTTTTTTATGAACGATTTATCACATACCTTACAGTGAAAACCTTTAGCTGTGGAATGTACTTTTTTATGTGTATTTAAAATACTCTCTGTTAGAAAATATTTGGAACAGATGACACACATAAATGTTGGTTGCAATTCTTCGTTATTATTTAAACTGTTAGCATTTGTTGTGTCATTATTTAAAACAATATTTGTGTCAGTTTGCTCATCGGGTTCTTCTTTGATATCGCTTAATATTTCAACTTCGTCATACATTACAATGTTTGCATCATCAGTGACAACGTCTTCTTCAGAGATTTGTTTCTCTTTCTTATCACTGAGATAGTCCATGATGCTGTAAGATAATCAACGATTAGTAAGAAAGGCCGTGTATCCTTAAAAAGGAATGTTTATTGATACAAAGGTGCCGTAATGGTAGTCTTTTTTAGTCTAAATAGAAAGAAGTTTACAATATATATTTTTTGTTATTAACATCAATATTTCAATGGGCTTGTGTCCTATATCTTAATTTCTATAAAACTGTACTATATATTGCTAAAGTGGGTTACTAGAACCTCAAATGTTCAATTATTTTTATTCAATTTAATAATTTAATTTAATTCTTTCCGACTAACATTTGTAAACCTTTATCATAACAATTTGATAAGAGAAGTGCAAAAGAGTCAATTGTTGGATATTTAATAAAATAAAAACGCCAATATACGTTTTTAACCAATATTCAATAAATAATTAAAAAGTAGATTCCGAAATCATGTTTAATTATTACAATAGTAAACCAAATAAACAAAAATTACTTACAATATAAATTATAAAATTAAAGGGTTATGTCTAATAACACTATAAAAAGTATCACATTAAAAATGAAACAGCAATTACTAAGCTAAATATAATATAAGTATTTTAATAATTATTAGTTTGTTATTATCTTAATAACAATTACATATAACAGAAAGTACAAGTTGTCAAAATATAAGTATGGCTATAATTTTGACGTTTATATTAACGTGTCCATCTGTAGGAGTCTATTGATTGTAAGTGTATCCATGATTCTCAATAATAATAAAGAAGATTCCTATTTTATTAAGGAAAGTTTCTTAGAAAATTTTTAATATTAGGTAGTTGTTTTTTCTTTTCACACTTTGAGGTCCCATAATGGGCTTGTGTCCTATGTCTTAATTACTATAAAAGTGTGCTATATATTGATAAAATGGGTTACTAGAACCTCACATATTCAATTATTTTTTAATAACCCCTTATATGTTAAGAGATATAAACAATTAAAAAAGTCATTTTGTCTCTTTAATTATTAAAGGGATTCAACGTTGTACACATTCCAAATGCATGTGACATCACAATCCTTGTGTAAGGATACCAACCTTACAGCTCATAAATCTCTGCTATTTGCATTTATATATCAAAATATCAAATATTATTTACAGCTATTTCAAGGAACAATCAAATTTCAATATTATGTCTGCCTTAGCAGGGTTGAATAAAATAAAAACTTATTATTCTTTGATTTGACTTGATTATTTGACTACCAACAGCTACAGAACATTACCATAGCACTGACCTACTCAACAAATAACTGACGTTAAAATGCATTTCACGTCATACAAATATGGTCGGCCATTTCTAGAGCTAAAACTACAATTCAAACTTTTAATTGCTATGTCTTCGTCAACATTTAGATATTTAATAAAATAGACACGCCAATACACATTTATTAACATCAATTTCAATCAACAATTGAAAAATCGACCACTAAAAAATGAGGACACAAGCCCATTGCTTCATTACAATTTTTACAATTTACTTTTCTCCTTTATTACTTATTTTTCTAAAGGAAAATTAACGTTTCTTTGATATTTTTGACGCAGTTATGTTCGTTACGCTATTGCATACAGAACTGCGTCATTACATTTTAAATATCTACGATTTTCTTGCGTTTATGCGATCTTTTATCCATTCATACACATTTTCTTAAAATATATATATATTTTTTAAATCTATAACATTTCGGCGTTTATATTCTGATGCTTCGTAAACCAAAACACTTATCTAAACATGAATTGCAAATTTGAAATCAGCATTCAAAATTATGTTAATTCCATTATAAAATTAAGAAACTCTTTTGGTTCATTTTTATGAAAAGTGTTTTGGTTTACTTGTCATAAAAATTAAAAACAAAAATCTCTTTTTCTTGTCATGTTAATTCAAGTTGTAATAGATTTAAAAATCTAGGCATTATAATAATGTCTAACGACAAAGAAATATAAAAATAAGCAACAATATTCTTTGACAAATAATTTGTCAGTTTTTTAAAAATAGTTTTAAGTGTTAATTATTGATAAAATGGAATACAAAGAAAGAACAAATGTTATATTAAATACAAAAAAAAAAAAACTATATGCAAAGTAATGAGTATTATTTCATATTTAAAAAAAAATATAACAAATTAATTTTATTACAACAAACTCAAAGTAAACACAAATTACTTTTACACACTTGGAGCTAAATGAGTTTTTTGATGTCGCTTTAAAGACTTTGATTGTGCGAAACATTTATCACATTCATCGCAAGAAAATGGTTTTATGCCTAAATGTGTGTTTTCATGTAGTTTTAAAGAAGTTAAATAACTGAACGTTTTACTACATTCATCGCAAGAAAATGGTTTAACAGCTAAATGTGTTTTTGTGTGTCGTTTTAAAATAGATGAACTGTTAAAGGTTTTACTACACTCATCGCAAGAAAATGGTTTTACATCTAAATGCGTGTTTTTATGTCGTTTTAAATCAGTTGAACAATTAAAAGTTTTAATACATTTATCACAGGAAAATGGTTTTAAAACTAGATGTGTGTTTTTATGTGTTTTTAAATGCGATGAATGCCTAAACGTTTTGTTACATTGGTCACAAGAAAATGGTTTAAAACCTAAATGTGTGTTCTGATGTACTTTAAAATTATGTAGAGTACTAAATGTTTTAGTACATTCGGTGCAAGAAAATGGTTTTATACCTAAATGTATGTTTTTATGTAGTTTTAAATCGCATAAACGACTAAATGTTTTACTACATTCATCGCAAGAAAGTGGTTTTACAACTAAATGTGTGTTTTTGTGTTGTTTCAAATCCGATGAACAAGTAAACGTTTTACTACATTCATCGCAAGAAAGTGGTTTTAAACCAGAATGTGTATTTTTATGTCGTTTTAATTGCAATGATTGACTAAACGTTTTACTACATTCATCACACGAAAATGGCTTCAAACTTAAATGTGTGTTGATATGTACTTTGAAATTATGTAAATGAGTAAAAGATTTATTACATTCACTACAAGAAAATGGTTTCACAACTAAATGTGTGTTTTTATGTCGTTTTAAATCAGAGGAACAATGAAACGTTTTACTACATTCGCTGCAAGAAAATGGCTTTACCCCTAAATGTATATTTCTATGTATTTTTAAATTACTTAAACGAGTAAATGACTTACTGCATTCCTCGCAAGAAAATGATTTGGAACCTAAGTGTGTGTTTTTATGTCGTTTCAAATGCGATGAATCCATAAACGTTTTATTACATTCATCGCAAGAGAATGGTAGTAAGCCTATATGTGTGTTTGCATGTTGTTTCAAATTAGATATGTGTTCATACGATTTATTACAATCATTACGAGAATGGTCCCGCAAATGTTTTACGATTTCCGACGCATTGTCAAACATTTTGTTACATACATCACAAATATAAGGCTTCAGGTTCGTATTCATTTCACTTTTTAGTTGTTCACTATTTAGCTGCTTTGCGACTTTTTCTACTCGGACTTCGAACTCAATAATGTGGTCGGTGTCATTTGTCAAAATTATAGCTTCATCTGACGTATCTTCTGCTTCTTCTGTTTTAATTTCATCACAAAGTTTCTCTTTAACTTCTCTCCTGATATCTTCGTTTGCATTTACTGCTTCCATTGGTTCATTTAACCGTACATCCACTTCTAGTTTTATTTCTTCAGATTTGCAATCCTCCATTGCAGCACAATAATTTTATGAGTATACTAAAAACATTTACAAATAAAAAGTTGAAATAGATAATATATTAATTAGTACTATTCTGAAATATCTACTGGTATTTATTTTACTAAAATATTAACTGAATCAGATGTACATACTATAATTTTTAAGTTATTTTTTCTCAACTTCTATGAGCTGTCAAGATGAACGTATTTTAGTTGCTGACATCTTAAGTTGATCTTGTGCACTTCTCTGTCGTGGCGGGTTTTATGAATGCAAATATTGATTTCAATTTTATTTTGTTATAATAAAATATTTAATAAAGTAAATAAAATAGGTTATTAACTTGACGTTTAACATTTTACATATTTCATCATTGACTTTTTTATCGTTTATTTAAGTACAAATAATACATATAATTTTGAAGTAACATTGCTTTATTATTAGGGCATTAACGCTTATCTAACTTTTCACTTTTTCTTTTTGATGATTTTATTATTTCTTTTATTGCTGTTTTCTGTATTTAAACTATATCTAATGAAACTAACGGGCTTGTGTCCTATGTCTTAATTTCTATAAAAGTGTACTATATATTGATAAAGTGGGTTACTAGAACCTCAAATGTTCAATTATTTTTTAATAACTCCTTATATGTTAAGAGATATTAACAATTAAAAAAGTCATTTTGTCTCTTTAATTATTAAAGGGATTCAACGTTGTACACATTCCAAGTGCATGTGACATCACAATCCTTGTGTAAGGTTACCAACCTTACAGCTCATAAATCTCTGCTGTATGTATTTATATATCAAAATATCAAATATTATTTTACAGCTATTTCAAGGAACAATTAAATTCCAATATCATGTCCGCCTTAGCAGGGTTAAATAAAATAAAAACTTATTATTCTTTGACTTGACTTGATTACTTGACTACCAACAGCTACAATTCAAACTTTTAATTGCTATATCTCCGTCAATATTTAGATATTTAATAAAATAGACACGCCAATACACATTTATTAACATCAATTTCAATCACCAATTGAAAAATCGACCACTAAAAAATGAGGACATAAGCCCATTTTTCTTCTTACACTTGTTCTTTCAGATATCTTGTCTTTTAAATCTTTCTTTAATCCCACAATTTCCAGTTTCGCCCTATATTGTTTATATATGATCTCTTTGACTTTGAATGTTTCAATATATTGTCGTGATATAAAACGAAATATAAATAACATTAATTATTATATTCTAACGAGTAAGTGACGTCACCAACTGATAAAATAACATGAATATTACGCAGCAATAAAACAAAATTCAAACTTTTAGTTATATATCTGTCAATTTTTGAATATTTAATAAAATAAATACACAATTACATAAATACATTTATTAACCAATACTCAATAAAGAATTTTAAAAATCGACTCCAAAAATGAGTTGACAGGTCAACAGAGTTACCTGCAGAAACTTATCAACTAATGAAATCATTTTGGTTTTTTGATTTCAAATAATCCAGTGATGAGTTATGAGGGACACTGCAATAAAACTTTTTTTTGTGACGTCACCGGAGATTCGCTGTCAATGGCTCATTTCTTGATATTTATTTATAAAAATTTCACAAAGTACTCTTTAAATGTTATTTTATCATGTAGTAATTATAGAAATAATTATATATTAACTGTGTCGTCAAACGACCTATTAATAACGGGCACATAAATTATTGACTACTTCAAACAATCACAAAATTTCCAATTATACTCCAAATTATATTTCCAAATATTTTATTAGTTTTATTAAATACAGTTTATATTATATCTATTGATGTAATAAACAGTTAACAATATATATTTATTAAATAAACTTTATAATTCCTGGAAATATAAATTACGTTATTTTATTTGATGTCGTTTTAAGGAACCAAATCTTATGAAGTATTTATTCCAACTTGACACTGCTTTTGATGTCGCTTTAAATATATTGATTGTGTGAAACATTTCTTACATTTATCGCAAGGAAAAGACTCTAAAACTGAATGTATGTTTTTATGTGCTCTTAAAGAAGTAGCATAAGTAAACGTTTTACTACATAAGTCACAAGAAAATGGTTTCACATCTAAATGCGAATTCTTATGAAGATTTAAATCACGTAAATAGACATACGATTTACTACATTTATCGCAAGAAAATCGTTTTACAACTGAATGTGTGTTTTTATGTTCTTTTAAAGTAGATTCACTATTAAACATTTTCTTACATTCGTCGCAAGAAAATGGTTTTATAACTAAATGTGTGTATTTATGTTCTTTTAAAGCTGATGCATAACTAAACGTTTTACTACATAAGTCACAAGAAAATGGTTTAACAGCCAAATGTGTGTTTTTATGAACTTTTAAATCACATAATCGTTTAAACGATTTACAGCATTCATCGCAAGGAAATGGTTTTACAACTAATTGCGTGTCATTTAAATGTGTGACATTTGAATGTGTTTTTCTATGTCGTCTTAAACTCGCTGCATCATAAAACGTTTTACTACATTCATCGCAAGGCAATGGGCTTGAACTTAAATGTGAGATTTTATGACGTTCCAAATCACGTAAGCGATTAAATTTTTTAGGACATTCATCGCAAGAAAATGGTTTTACAACTGAATGTATTACTTTATGACGTCTTAAATCACCTGGACAATTAAACATTTTTTTACATTCGTCGCAAGAAAATGGTTTTACAACTAAATGTGAGTTTAAATGTGCTTTGAAATGCGATGAATGACTATACGTTTTACTGCATTTGTCGCAAGAAAATCGTTTTACACCTAAATGTGTATCTTTATGTGTTTTAAAACTACTTAAATGAGTGAATGATTTATCACATTCGCTGCAAGAAAATGGTTTTAAACCTAAATGTACGTTTTTGTGTAGCTTTAAATCATATGATTTACTGAACGCTTTACCACATTCATCGCAAGAAAACGGTTTTAAACCTAAATGATACCTGTCCTTATGTGTTTTTACATTGCATAAATAACTAAACGTTTTACTACACTCATCGCAAGCAAACGGTTTTACAGGTAAATGTGTGTTTTTATGAACTTTTAAATGCCCTTTTTGACTAAACGTTTTGTCACATTCATCGCAGGAAAACGGTCTTAAACCTGAATGTGAATTCATATGGTGTTTCAAATTAGTTGCGTATTCAAAAGATCTACTGCAAACATTACAAGGAAATATTTTCTTTGCTGAATGTACCCTCAAATGTTTTTTGATTTCTGCCTCATTGCTAAAGAATTTGTCACATACTTCACAGATGTAATGCTTCAGGTTGGTATTAACTTCATTCTCTAATTGTTCTCGAATAGTCGGCTCCTCGATGACTTTTTCAACTTGAACTTCAATCTCAATAATTTGGTCTACTTCGTTAAAACTATCATCTGCTTCTTTTTTAATTTCAACACATAGTACTGTGTCTGTGACGTCCTGTTCCTCTTTAATTTTTCTCTTGATATCTTTGTTTGCATTTACTGTTTCCATTGATTCATATAAACGCTCATCAATTTCTAGCTTTACTTGTTCAGGTTTGTAAGCCTCCATTATAGCACTACAATTTTTTGAGTATACTAAAAACAAGAAGATATTTATAAAATAGAAACAAGAACCAAACTGTTCAAAAATGTTGCTTAAGCTTATATAAAAGGATAAGTAAATTACAAGTAACGTAAAAACTCGGTAATTAAATAGTTGAGTGAAATTTTTGTTTTGAAACTTGGTTAATTATTCGATATAGCTACACTTTTTGTTTTGAATCTTATAAAAAAACTATTGCACTTTTGTATATTTTCTGGCGCTTTTAATATAGTAAAAACATGTATAAATCACTACGTAATATACATTATACCATTTTTTATTAATAAATAGACAGTATTTATGCTTAAAGTTGACCACTAAATTTAAAATATGACACCATCAATATCATATTATTTCTAACCTCAAATTTGAAATTTTAACTTTAACTATTAATATTGTTTTTACCTAAATAAAAAATAGTATAATGTAAATAACGTAAGATTTGTACATGTTTTTAGCAAACAAAATACAAACAAACAAAAATGAAGTAGTTTTGTATAAGATTCAAAACAAAACGTGTATATCGAATATTTATCAAAACTTGTACAAATCAATAGTTAATAGTCATTATACAAGCTCTTCTGCAATGAATTAATAAAGTGTATTAGTAAATAAAGAAAATAAAAATGATAATTATTCAATACAGCTACACTGTTTGTTTTCATGTTCTGAAAAGCTACTGCAATTTCGTGTTTTATGGCAATTGTTGTATACTCAAAACACATACAAATCACAAATTACCTTTTATTTAAAAATAGAAAGTCAAAATAATTTTATATATTGATTTACCTTTTTTATAATATCTACTGGTGATTATTTTCGTAAAATATTAACTGAATCACATGTAACTACTATAATTTCTAAGTGATTCTTTCACAACTTTTTATAAACTGTCATAAGGATTGTATTTACAGTTATTATCTCTGATTTCAGTTATCGACATAGAAAAATTAATACGCTACCGAATAGCAATGTTTTGGCGGGATATATGAATATAAATATTTGATGCAATTGCTTGTATTTAATTTTATTTTCCTGTAATAATATACTTCAAATGATTTTTTACTTTATGTTTATAACTTTCAATAAAATTAAGAATATTTTAAAAACGTCAAATGATAATTTATAAAACTACTAAAAGCAGTCGCGGCAACACAAAAAATGTTTATGTTTAAAAGCTGTTGAATGGGCATGTGTCCTATGTCTTAATTTCTATAAAACTGTACTATATATTGATAAAGTGGGTTACTAGAACCTCAAATGTTCAATTATTTGTTAATAACTCCTTATATGTTAAGAGATATTAACAATTAAAAAAGTCATTTTTTCTCTTTAATGGGCTTGTGTCCTCATTTTTTAGTGGTCGATTTTTCAATTGTTGATTGAAATTGATGTTAATAAATGTGTATTGGCGTGTCTATTTTATTAAATATCTAAATATTGACGGAGATATAGCAATTAAAAATTTGAATTGTAGTTTTAGCGCTAGAAATGGTCGCCCATATTTGTATGACATGAAATGCATTTTTACGTCAGTTATTTGTTGAGTAGGTCAGTGTTGTGGTAATGTTTTGTAGCTGTTGGTACTCAAACAATCCAGTCAAGTCAAAGAATAATAAGTTTTTACTTTATTTAACCCTGTTAAGGCAGACATAATATTGAAATTTTATTGTTCCTTGAAATAACTGTAAATAATATTTGATATTTTGATATATAAATACATATAGCAGAGATTTATGATCTGTAAGGTTGGTAACCTTACACAAGGATTGTGATGTCACATGCATTTGGAGTTTGTACAACGTTGAATCCCTTTAATAATTAAAGAGACAAAATGACTTTTTTAATTGTTAATATCTCCTAACATATAAGGAGTTATTAAAAAATAATTGAACATTTGAGGTTCTAGTAACCCACTTTATCAATATATAGTACACTTTTATAGAAATTAAGACATAGGACACAAGCCCATTATTAAAGGGATTCAACGTTGGACAAACTCCAAATGCATGTGATATCACAATCCTTGTGTAAGGTTACCAACCTTACAGCTCATAAATCTCTGCTATATGTATTTATATATCAAAATATCAAATATTATTTACAGCTATTTCAAGGAACAATCTAATTTCAATATTATGTCTGCCATAACAGGGTTAAATAAAAAAAAAACTTATTATTCTTTGACTTGACTTGATTATTTCAACCACCAACAGCTACAAAACATTACCACAACACTGACCTACTCAACAAATAACTGACCTATCCCACTACATGTTACGTCATAAATATGGCCGACATCTGTAGCGCTAAAACTACAATTCACATTTTTAATTGCTATATCTCCGTCAATATTTAGATATTTAATAAAATAGACACGCCAATACACATTTATTAACATCAATTTCAATCAACAATTGAAAAATCGACCACTAAAAAATGAGGCCAAAAGCCCATTGTGTTTTATCTTGACCTCTTCCTGTCTTCATTTTGGCTCCTCCCGCCTTTGACCTTCTTCATTCATTTTATTCCACTCGCTTTTCATTTTAGTATTTTGATCAGGTTACTTTCGTTTTCCACTTTTCTTGATATGCTCACGTTTCCTTTTCTCTGTTACACAACCTGCAACGTTTTTCTTCTCTTCATTCCACTGTCTAAATCTAGCAATATTTTCACATCCTTTTCCACTTGGTTTTCCAAGTACCGTGGCAATATCTTCGCCCATAATTTTATGTCTACTTATTTAAATATTAAATATAAATAGGGTAAATAAATTTGTAAATTAATCGACATATTTTTAAAAACATTTATTAAATAAACCATACATAGCAAAATTCCTGCAAAAATAAATTACAGTCTGGATGGGAAATGTAAATATGACTACACACTGGAATCTAAATGAGTTTTTTGATGTCGTCTTAAATACCTTGCTTGAGTAAAACATTTCTTACATTCGTCGCAAGAAAAAGAGTTTAAAATTAAGTGTGTGTTTTTATGTTCTTTTAAAGCAGATGCATAACTAAACGTTTTTTTACATTCATTACAAGAAAATGGTTTCACATCTAAATGTGTGTTTTTATGAAGTTTCAAATCACGTAACCGATTATACGATTTACTGCATTCATCGCAAGAAAATGGTTTTACGATTAAATGTGTATTTTTATGTCGTTTTAAATCACATGAATTATGAAACATTTTTTTACATTCGTCGCAAGAAAATATTTTTGAACCTAAATGTATATTTTGATGTAATTTAAAAGCAGATAAGTAATTAAACGTTTTTTTACATTCATCGCAAGAAAAAGGTTTTGAAACTAAATGTGTGTTTTTATGTAATTTTAAATCACATGAGCGACTAAAAGTTTTACTACATTCATCGCAAGAAAGTGGTTTTACAACTAAATGTGTATTTTTATGTCGTTTTAAATCTGATGAACAATTAAACATTTTCTTACATTCGTCGCAAGAAAACGGTTTTAATATTAAATGTGTGTTTTTATGTGCTTTTAAGTGCGATAAATGACCAAATGTTTTATCACATTTGTCGCAATAAAACGGTTTTAAACCTAAATGTGTATTTTTATGTCGTTTTAAATCATATGAACAAATAAAAGTTTTATTACATTCATTGCAAGAAAACGGTTTTAAACCTAAATGTTTATTTTTATGTCGCTTTAAATTAGATAAATCACTAAACGATTTATCACACTCGTCGCAAGAATATGGTTTTAATACTAAATGTGTGTTCTTATGTACTTTTAAATTAGATAAATAACTAAACGTTTTACTACATTCATCGCAAGAAAATGGCTTTAAGCCTAAATGTGTGTTTCTATGCATTTTTAAATTAGCTAAACGGCTAAACGTTTTACTACATTTATCGCAAGAAAATGGCTTTAAACCTAAATGTGTGTTTATGTGTATTTTCAAATTAGATACGTATTTAAACGATTTATAACATTCATTACAGGAATATAATTTCTTTTCTGAATGTACCTGCAAATGTTTAATAATTTCAGGTTCATTATCAAACAACTTGTTACATACTTCACAGATAAAAGGCTTTAAGTTCGTATTCATTTCAATTTGTAGTTGTTCATTATAGACTGGCTCGTCCACTTTTTCAATTTCAACTTCAATCTTAATAATATAGTTAGCTTCGTCTGAATTGTCATCTGGTTCTTGTGTAATTTCTGTTTTTATTTCATCACACTCTTTCATTTCTTTTTTGATATCTTCGTTTGCATTTACTATTTGAATTGGTTCATTTAACGTAACTTCAATTTCTGGCTTTGTTTGTTTAGATATGCAACCATCCATTTTAGTGCAATAATGTCTCAGCAAACTAAAAATAAAAAGGATATTAATAAACGTTAAAATTAACATTAAAAAACATTAACTGTTAAAAATATTGACTTATATATTTAAAGAAGTGAAACAAAAACATTGTGACATAATTAAGTGACAATACATTTAAAACAAATTTCTGTAATAAA
The DNA here is from genome assembly GCA_963678705.1 of Panorpa germanica. Classification (NCBI taxonomy): domain Eukaryota; kingdom Metazoa; phylum Arthropoda; class Insecta; order Mecoptera; family Panorpidae; genus Panorpa; species Panorpa germanica. The sequence goes on along the minus strand of OY783208.1, from coordinate 22,201,295 downwards.
TACTTTTCAAAGTATAAAGAAAATAAAGTAATGGTAAAGTTAGCATTCAAGTCATTAATGTTTTTAAACCCTTTGATTAATATATTGTTGTTTACTACACAATAATTTTATTTAAAAATAAAGAGGTAAAATACTTTTATATATAAATTAACACTATTCTCAGATGTCCACTGCTTTTATTTTCGTAAAATATACTAAAAAGATGTAAATACTATAATTTCTAAGTAATTTTTCACCAAACTTTTTTATGAGCTGTCAAGATGAACGTCTTTGACATCGTGTTTGGCGGCATTTATGAATCTCAATATTTTATTTGGTGTAATAAAATATTTCAAATGATTATTTACTTTATGTTTAAAATACTTAATATATTTTAATAGGAAATCGTTGCCAAATATTATCAGAGATTATTCAATTTAAACATAATGGGCTTGTGTCCTATGTCTTAATTTTTATAAAACTGTACTATATATTGATAAAGTGGGTTACTAGAACCTCAAATGTTCAATTATTTTTTAATAACTCCTTATATTTCAGGAGATATTAACAATTAAAAAAGTCATTTTGTCTCTTTAATTATTAAAGGGATTCAACGTTGTACACATTCCAAGTGCATGTGATATCACAACCGCTGCCAATCTGCTGCCAAGCTGGTATTTATATAACATACCAAATATTATTTACAGCTATTTCAAGGAACAATTAAATTTCAATATTATGTCTGCCTTGGCAGAGTTAAATAAAATAAAAACTTATTATTCTTTGATTTCACTTGATTATTTGACTACCAACAGCTATAAAACATTACAACACAGCACTGACCTACTCAACAAATAACTGACGTTAAAATGCATTTCACGTCATACAAATATGGCCGACCATTTCTAGCGCTAAAACTACAATTCAAACTTTTAATTGCTATATCTCCGTCAATATTTAGATATTTAAAAAACACCATTACACGTTTATTAACATCAATTTCAATCAACAATTGAAAAATCGACCACTAAAAAATGAGGACACAAGGCCCCATCACTATATAGTACAGTTTTAGAGTTCATAGCAGTTCATAGCCCATTGGAACTATAATGTGTTCACTGAAAGTACGGAGGAGCGAAATTGAGCTGGAAAGCATAATATAACTGTCAAAATAAATTTGATTACAAAAAGCTTTTCTTCTGAATATGATAAACAAATTTAATCTATAAAATAAAATGAATGTGTGTGCCTTTTGTAAATTAGGTGATATTGATCAGTTAAATCTAGGTAAATTATACCAAATATCCGAAGGGCGAACGAATATTTCTTGCCATTACTATTGTGTTGTAAGTTTGACAAAATTCTTTTTTGATTTATTATTTGACAATATTACCACTTAATTAAACTAAAATTATATAAATATTGATAAAATATGATTATTATAATTATACCTTATTTGTAAAACTGTTGCTTTTTATATTTTTCTGCTGGAAGAAGCTGTTTTTAGGTATTAAATTTTAAGGTTATGTTTCAAATATTTATGAAGGAATTGGATTTAATATATATTTTTGTGCTATTTGGTGAATTTATTGTCATAAATATCGAATATAAGGACCTAAGAATGTGGTAATTTGTATAATAATAATTATATACACATTGGCATATTCTTCATTTCATACCAAAATACGAAACTTAGATGCAAATACAATCAATTTCGTTCAAAATCACGAAAAAAAGAATAACTTTTAACACAAAACAATTATTCTGACATTTTGGATTTCAGTTACTTTCTTCAAAATGTGTACCCAGTGGAAACGACGACGAAGGCATTTATGGATTTTTACTAAAAGATATACAACCTGAAATAAGAAGGAGTTCTAGAACAGTAATATATATTTTTAGTAATTATTCATTGTACCTACACTGTTTCTTTTTTAATTTATAAAAATACTAGTGTACTTTTTTCGTGTGTTGTATGATGTTTGTTCTATACTCAAAACATATACAAAATACTACGTATTATTTATTATACCGCTTTAAATTAAGAAATAGACATTATTAATGGTTAAAGTTAACCAATAAATGTGAAATATAAAATACAATATCGTCTTATTTCTAACCTCAAATTTGAAATTACAACTTTAACCCTTATTATTGTCCATTTTCTAATAAAAAGTGGTAAAATAAATATAACGTAGTATTTTGCACATATTTTAAGTACATAAAAAAAGCCATAAAATATACGGAAATGCAATAGGTTTTTTATAAATTACAAAGCACAAGGTGTAGGGACATTGAATAATTACCATATTTTTTAAATTCAATATTACATGTGACATATTTTACTATTATCTTCTTTTCTTTTCAGAGATGTACATATTGCAAAGTGTATGGAGCTAATTTGGGCTGCCAAAAAAGGAAATGTATAAGAACATTTCATCTACCATGCTCTGTAAAACATGGAGGAATATCCGTCTTTGAAAATCAATATCCGTAAATATTAAATATTAAAATATTTAGACTTAATTTTAAGTATTAAATCTTAAGAAAAAGAATTTAAACTTTTTTTGGATTGTTGTTCAATGTGAGAATAATTGGTACGGATTATTTTCTAACGTGTAGCGGGTTAAGGCATCCGCGTGAATTTTAAATCAACCGTTGAAACGATATCTCGAAAACACACACTTGTTTTTAAAAACGTATATTTAAATAAAACAAAACAACACACACGTTGTACATATTCCAAATGCATGTGACATCACAACCGCTGCCAACCTTACAGCTCATAAATCTCTGCTATATGTATTTATATATTAAAATATCAAATATTATTCACAGCTATTTCAAGAAAAAATAAAATTTCAATATTATTTCTGCCTTAGCAGGGTTAAATAAAATAAAAACTTATTATTCTTTGACTTGACTTGATATTTCGACTACCAGCAGCTACAAAACATTTCCACAGCACTGACCTACTCAACAAATAACTGACGTTAAAATGCATTCACGTCATACAAATATGGCCGGCCATTTCTAACGCTAAAACTACAATTAAAATTTTTAATTGCTATATCTCCGTCAATATTTAGATATTTAATAAAATAGACACGCCAATACACATTTATTAACATCAATTTCAATCAACAATTCAAAAATCGACCACTAAGAAATGAGGACACAAGCCCATTTCTTTACAAGAATTAATTTGTTTATATTGTTAAATCATTGCAGAACATGAATTTCATTACAGGTCCTACTGCGCACAGCACGCCCCAAAACAAACTGTAGCAGCAGAAGATTTAAAATATACGAGCTCCTGTATGTCTTTTGGCGGTTTGCACAATTCTTGCTCCATTTGTTACGATCCTGTTATCCAGTCTGTTTGCAGGGAATCGATTTATCCTCCCTGTTGTAAAAATGGTTGGCTTCATAGGAAATGCATACAAGTAAGTTTTGATAATCTTTTTTGACGACACAGTTAATATATAATTATTTCTATAATTACTACATGATAAAATAACATTTAAAGAATACTTTGTGAAATTTTCATAAATAAATATCAAGAAATGAGCCATTGACAGCGAATCTCCGGTGACGTCACAAAGAAAGTTTCATTGCGGTGTCCCTCATAAGTCATCACTGGATTATTTGAAATCAAAAAACCAAAATGAGTTCATTAGTTGATAAGTTTCTGCAGGTCACCCTGTCGAGTTTTCTATTTTTTACAGCACTAAGTCAAAATACCGATCAGAAACTTTGATATTTTAAAATACGTTAAAATTAAGAAACTCGACAGCGTTACCTCGGCATGTATGTAAAGAAAGAGTGCGCAAAATTTCATTGCGGATCGGTGCAGTAGATTTTAAGCTAGAGAGGACACCGACTGTGAATAAGCTAAGTGCAAGAAAAACGCGTTTAAAAGTTTCAAAGAAAAACGAAACCAGACCAGAGAGGTGAAGACTTAAATTCTATATCTCCGACAGTTTTACTTCAATCGACTTCAAATTTTCACACAATAAACTTAATATGTTGTACATTCATATAAATAAATAATTAAAATTTACAAAGTTTCAGCAACTTCTCCATTCTTTACTATTTTTAATATTTTGTTTTAGTCTTTAGCGCTAAGCGTTGGGTCCTATCTGCTGAAATGCCCTCTTTGTAATGACTCCAATACATTTGTCAAGGAAATAACTAGAATTGGTATCTTCATTCCTATACGGTGAGTACTTTATTCATAAATGCACCTTATATGTAATATATTTTACTAGGGTTTACCCCCGTCGCAAGCGATGACTGTCTTTTGTATGTGAATTGAATTTCATTTCAACTCGTTCTATATTAATTTTTAATTTTTGTTTAACTAAATATAAAATATTTTCAATTTATTCGTTATTTGACCTACTTTTTTTCAAAATTTGGCAATTTTTTTTTCGATTTGTAAATTAGGTACCAAAGTTAACCCATATACAAAATTTTAACTTTCTAGCACAATTTTTACTCTCGGCAAAAACCGCCCCCGTGCCCCCAAATAAAATTTCGAATAACATATTCCAATATTAAGTAATCAAAAATTTGAGTTTTCTCCAAAGTTTCCTATCGGGCCTCCTAATTTTCTCAATACCTCCTTTTCCAATTTATCAATTTCTAATTTTCAAAACATGTCAGCATTGTATACCTTAATACACATGCCAAATTTCAACTTTCTATCCTTTACGAATTAAAAGTTACAAAGCAAAAAATAAAAAAAAAATTTAGTTTTTCCAAAATTACGGGTTTCAAGGCATTCAAGGAAAATCCAAGGACGTCAGAAGTCTTAGAATTTTCTTCTCTTCTCAATTTTGAAAAAAATTCACGGAGTCGTTTTCGAGCTACCATACAAAATTCAGTACCAAACATATATACACCTGGAACATTATAATATAGGATTGTATCTACACTTTTGGCCTTAGGCCTGTCTCAGTATGGCACCGTATTTAAGCGAATTTCTGCCGGACGTATACGGGCTACTACGCTTTACCTATCCGAACCCTGTAAATGTAATGAGATCGCTCTGGAGCTCTCAGACTGAACGCTACAAAGCCGTCCGAATACAGCCGGCACCTACCTCGCACATTAGAACCGTATAAAGGCGAATTTTATCCAAGCGTTACCACTACTACAACGATATCCTATCCGAACCTTTGTAAATGCAAACAGCCGCCTCAGACTGGAGGGGATACCTAAAATCGCTTGTTGTTACGCTGCAATACGGATCTTTTCGGTTCTATTGGCGATATCGCTTGTGACGAGTATGTTCTGACGAGTCCCTTTAATACCAGTAATGTATCGATAAAAATTAAAGTTAAAGTTTGCTCTCATGATAAATTATATAAGTGCTAAAAAACTCCAATACACCCTCTAATACACGACTACAGACATCTGTGGCACACATAGGCGGTTTGCTTTGTAGCTCATCCAATCCGCCGATTTACGTCCGAATACGCCGTCGCTTAAATACGGTCCCATACTGAGACAGGCCTTATAATCTTTTTACAATTTCTCACTTCATTTTCTAATCTAATTCTTCCTCCCTTAGTTCTTCCTTCTCTTTTCTTTTTTTCATTTTGTATTTCCTCCATTTTTTATTTCTTTCGCCACTTCTCTAACTAAGTACCTTTTCAAAACACTTTAACACAAAATCAAAATGGAGACTTTCTTTAAATTTCCAGAGATGCATCTTGGGAACGAGTGTCAGGGGCATTCAACGAACTCTACTATCGCTATGACAGATGCGACGCAGAAACTTGTCTTTGTCCTAATGGTAGACAATTCACTGGAATGGGATGGAAGTAAGTAACTTTTAATTGCTATATCTCCGTCAATATTTAGATATTTAATAAAATAGACACGCCAATACATATTTATTAACATCAATTTCAATCAACAATGGGCTTGTGTCCTATGTCTTAATTTCTATAAAAGTGTACTATATATTGATAAAGTGGGTTACTAGAACCTCAAATGTTCAATTATTTTTTAATAACTCCTTATATGTTAAGAGATATTAACAATTAAAAAAGTCATTTTGTCCCTTTAATTATTAAAGGGATTCAACGTTGTACAAACTCCAAATACATGTGACATCACAATCCTTGTGTAAGGTTACCAACTTTACAGATCATAAATCTCTGCTATATATATTTATATATCAAAATATCAAATATTATTTACAGTTATTTTAAGGAACAATAAAATTTCAATATTATGTCTGCCTTAACAGGGTTAAATAAAGTAAAAACTTATTATTCTTTGACTTGACTGGATTATTTGACTACCAACAGCTACAGAACATTACCACAGCACTAACCTACTCAACAAATAACTGACGTTAAAATGCATTTCACGTCATACAAATATGGCCGACCATTTCTAGCGCTAAAACTACAATTCAAACTTTTAATTGCTATATCTCCGTCAACATTTAGATATTTAATAAAATAGACACGCCAATACACATTTATTAACATCAATTTCAATCAACAATTGAAGAATGAGTCGTCCATTAACAAATAAACTAAAAACGATAATTTTTTCAGAAATGAGTGGAGTATTAAGCTCTGTGAGCTGTGTGGTTCATCCGGGATGCACATAGCATGTTTGCAGACACCGAACGATAACATGGGATACAAATGCAGCACTTGTGTAGCTAATAATTCCCCACGTATGGCCCCAGAAACGTTATCTCAAACTCTCTCCCAACCTTCAAGTGTTGCAAAGAAACGTTCACGCGAAGAAAATACAACCTACTTGGAGATTTATCATGGCAGAACTAAAATCGCAAGAAGATCTTCTACACAAGACGTTGGAGATAATTCACATGATGATATCGATGACGAAAAAGATTCTTCAATAGTTGTTAATCAATTAATAAACCAAGGAGCTAGCACTAGCAGAGGTTTGTTCAAATTATTCTAAATATCAGAGATGTGCTCAAATACTTTGCAAAAGCATTTAAATACAAAATACAAATACTTCGTTATTTTCCTATTTAAATACAAAATACGTATTTTAAAAATACTGAGAAAATACAATACTCTTTATGTTACTAATATAATGTTATTTTTTTAATAATTATGAAAATTCTCTTTGATAAAGACCGACATCGTTTTGAAACATTTTTGTTTCATAAAAATACTACCTAGAATTTTTTAAAATAGCAAAAGTAAGGTTTTTATTAGTGTCGCATGTTTATGTCGCACTAGTCTGTACGTTAAAAGTGCACACATTTAATACACTCATGCCTAAATAATGTCAACTTATGAATGAAAATATTAGGAGGTATTAAAGTGAAACGATACTTGGCAATTTTTTCTCGCGAAATATAGATAGCGATACTATACAGCAGGTTAAATATTATAAAAAAACCATGTTTTTTTATATTTAAATCGTTTTATGTAAGTAACTATAAACGCGAATCAAAATCTAAAGCTGCAATTAGTTAGATGAATAACGTATCTACATTTTAAGCTTTCTTCCACTGACTTTAAATGTGGCACATCTCTGCGCACTTAAGCGCACATCTCTGCTAAATATTAGATTGATAGCACAAATTTTAAAAGATATTTAGTTCCTTTAATTGTCTAAGACAGGTTCTAATACTTATTGTTTATTTTCAGGACTGGGAAACGAATTAATTTCCAGAAGTACTCCAACAGATGTCCAAGATATCGATTGTAGTTTTCAATTTTTTCCAATGGCTTCTTCCACACAACAACCTAAATCAGATACAAAACAAGTAGAGATCAATAAAATATCTATTGGAAATAATGTAGTTAATAATGCCCAGCATCCAGAAGAATCTGTGAATCATATAAATGACAAAGTCAAGAATTTTATTAAACCAAATATTTTTAATTCTATTAAAGGCAAAAGTATTTTAAAATTACAATCAAATACAAACCATAAAATTGCTCCAGAACCGGTTGCATTAGAAAGTAATATTACAGAAAGAGATATTAATAATTCAGTTGTACAAAATAATGTTAATGTTCACACGCCTAGATCTGCAGTTCAAAGGAAATTATCTTATTTAAATTCTCCAGTTAATATACGAAATACAAAAAATGTATCCCGCCAAATTCTACCAAAACCTACATCACCACCTAAGGTAATTCCAGAAAAAAGGAAAAATCCCGAAAAGATTTCTGTAACAGAAAACGTAGTAAAGCCTGTAGCATCAACTTCTAAACCATCAATAAATAAAGAAAGTGATAATCATCCAGAAAAAACTAATTTACTGGATAAATTTAACAAATATAGTTTTGAAACCCGTGTCGAAGATCCAACAGATAAAAAATTGCTATCATTAAAATCAAATAATTGGATTATTGCTAGAAAATATGCGTCAACATCTAAAAAAATAGTCCATACAGATATTAGAGCACAAAAAATAGTTTATAAAGAACCTGCTTGGAAAGAGAAGCTTAATCAAAAAAGAGAAGCAGTTCTTGCAGAGAACGATGATTTGAATACAGGAGTTTTGCCAATAATTCACGAAGAAGACGGCAATGAAAATGAAGATGTTAATATTACGGTTATACCAGCAAGTGGTAAAGAAGTTCCAAGAAAAGAAACGACATCAGAAAATCAATTCATAAATTTAATAACACCGCCAGAGGAAGTAAATAAAGAGAAACGACATAAGAATGATATTGAGGATGATTATCTTAAAATTATTGACAATATTCGTAAAGGTAAGGTGTCTGTAGATAAAACAGATTCGGGAAAAGGTGAAGAAATTGTAAAAGATATTACTGAATGTTTAAATACTCGTAAAGAAATAAAGCAACTTAAAGTTATTTATATGGAAAAAAGAGAAAGACTTAAAAAGCAAGAGCTGGAACTCAAAGAAAAATTATCACGAGTAAGATATAACGCACAATAGATAATGTGCTTAATTTTGATATTTATTTTTACTTATTACTATTTGATATGATTTCTTTTGTAACGATTTAATTTTAATTAATAAAAAACAAAAAACTTTTTGAAATTTTTAACAAGCATTTCATTTATATTTTAATTTTGTTATTACATTTATTTTAACAGTAAAACTTAGTTAAAATTAGGGGTTAAGGGGTGCCCCTTTTTTATATTTCAAAAGTATAGTCTTTTGAGAATATACTGTTAAATTTTTGTAAGGATATTGCCAATAATGAAACAATGGGCTCGTGTCCTCATTTTTTAGTGGTCGATGGTAGTCGAAATAATCAAGTCAAGTCAAAGAATAATAAGTTTTTATTTTATTTAACCCTAAGGTAGACATAATATTAAAATTTTATTGTTCCTTTAAATAGCTGTAAATAATATTTGATATTTTGATATATAAAATACATATAGCAGAGATTTATGAGCTGTAAGGTTGGTAACCTTACACAAGGATTATGATGTCACATGCATTTGGAATGTGTACAACGTTGAATCCCTTTAATAATTAAAGAGACAAAATGACTTTTAATTGTTAATATCTCTTAACATATAAGGAGTTATTAAAAAATAATTGAACATTTGAGGTTCTAGTAACCCACTTTATCAATATATAGTACACTTTTATAGAAATTAAGACATAGGACACAAGCCCATTTGGTTTCTACAGCCATTTTAGCATATATCAATAGCCAGAGATGTGCACAAATGCTTTTCAAAAGCATTTAAATACAAAATGCAAATACCTCGTTATTTTCGTATTTCAAATACAACATAAAAAATAAATTTCATGTTAGTATTTCAAATACAAAATACGTATTTTAAAAATACTGAGAAAATACAATGTTTTAGTTTTATGTTACTAATATAAATGTTACATTTTTAATAATTATGAAATTTCTCTTGGATAAAGACCGACTTCGTTTTGAAACATTTTTGTTTCATAAAAATACTACCTAGAATTTTTTAAAATAGCAAAAGTAAGGGTTTTATTAGTGCCGCATGTTTATGTCGCACTAGTCTGTACGTTAAAAGTACAACACATTTAGTACACTCATGTCTAAATAATGTCAACTTATGAATGAAAATATATAAATGTTGGATGTCGCATGTGGGGTGGGGGTAGTAGGTAAAATAATATATATTTATGTATATATATTTCAGTAAGGAATCTAGTGGAGTGATTGTCTTGTAGTAAAACAAATAATGAACGAGAAAATATGATAAACAAATTTAGGTAAACGAAAATCAGATGTCTTATGGTGGGGTGGGGGTAACAGGAAGGATAATAAAATAATAGGCACATCTATCATTTTAAATTTGAATTATTAGGACAATTGTGCAGATACTTTTAGATCATAGATGGTGCTAATGTTGGTGGGTTTTAAGTTTATATTCAAAAAATAATATTTACTGAAGTATTTTCCAAATAGGAAATAGGTTTGTAAAAGTTTTCAAATAAAATAAATAATTCTATACTCTTAAAAGATATTTAAATAGAAAATAGGTATTTACTACTTTGTATTAGTATTTTGAGTATATATATTTGAAAAATGCACATCTCTGTCAATAGCCATAGCATACTTTAATCATATTTATTTCAAAACTACTTTCTTCAACATGGTGTTGTAAAAAACAAAAACTATTTAACCGAATCGTCTGAAATTTTAATATGTTATTCACAACATCAATAGCTATCGTTGGAACTAGAATCATTATTCGTATTTTGATAATTTCGTATTTTTTTCATTAAATAACTGATAAAAAAAACTCGGTTTTTAGAACATCAATTTCAAAAGCACCCCATTTTGTCAATTTTCGATTGTTTATTTTTTTCTCTAGTTCCAACCATAACTGTACTCATACTAATTAATAATTTTCTTAGTTTTTATTTATCAGATAAATAGAAGAGCCAAAATCGGCAACACCGTCCAGGCCCAATTTTTTGACAGGGTCTACTTCAGCGTCACTTTTAACATATTTAACAATATTTTTAAATTTCAAAAAAGATTTCTTTGTATGTAGAATAAGTGTAATAATAAACCTAAAAAGTTAAAATATCGTTTTCCATTATTTTTATTATAAAAAAACAATTCTCAAAATACCTTAAATTTTCGAGGTATGTATATCTAAAAAGATACTTTTATTTCATGTGTGATCAATTACTAATCCTATCTAAACATCACAAAGACGACATTTGTACTATTACAAAATTTACCCGATGTATAATCGTATTGCTATACTTTTTTTAAATGATCTAACTTTATTAATTTTCGTTCTTCGATGGTATTCTTACAATAAAGTAATTCGTGCAGCTTTAAATCAGCTTTACGCGTAAATGCTTTAGGACAGTCTGTACAAGGAAAAGGTTTCACTTCCAAATGAGTATTCAAATGTATCTTCAAGCTGCTCGAACAAGAAAACGACTTCTTACATTTATCACATATAAAACTTTTAAGTTTCAATATATTTACTTCATGAATATTTTGATGTCTGCTTAAATTACCAAAGGTATTAAACGTCTTTTCACATTGATTACAAGAATACGGTTTCATTTCCAAATGTGTTTTTCGATGCACCCTTAAAGAATTTGGACTTGCAAATGTTTTATTACAATTGCTACATGAAAATGGCTTAACTTCAAGATGAGTATATTTATGAATTTTTAAATTACTGGCGCGTGTGAAAGACCTTGTGCACGTGTCGCAAGAAAATGGTTTAACTTCTAAATGTATTTTGTGGTGTTGTTTTAAATTGGTGGAAGTCGTAAATGACATATTACATTTACTACAAGAAAACGGTTGAATACCTAAATGTTTATTTTGATGTGCTTTAAATTCACGTGCTTGTGCAAATGACTTACTGCATTCATTACAAGAAAACGGTTTCACGTTGCGATGTGTAATTTGATGTTGTTTTAAATTACCTAATGTCGTAAATGTTTTAAAGCATTTGTCACAGGATTTATTACGAAAATGTAACTGAAAATGTTTTCGAATTTCAGACGACGTATTAAATGATTTGTTACATACTTCGCAGATGTAATTATCTCGATCTAAAAACAAAGTAAGTTTAATTAGTTTTACCTTCATTAATGTTCATATTCTTATGAAGTGATATTTCACCTACAATCAAATGACGTTTCTAGAGGTTTGTGTTCTGCTGAAAATATCTCCACAACGTCTTCACGATACTCTTCTTTAATTTTTGTCATCAATGCATGAGACGAAAAATCTACTTTAACTTTTAAATCGAGAGTACACTTTTCTGTTTTTATTGTTTCATTTATAGATTCATCAATTTCTACTTTTATTTCTGGAGATTTCTGCTGTGCCATTTTGAGCAGAATTTGTTAGATGGTTCTAAAAGCGAAAACAATTGACATTGAAACATTGAAAAAACAAAAACAATACTGTATAAACAAAATCTAACAATATTTTACTTAAAAAGTTAACGTTCAAGAAAACAAAATAGAAAATTTATTTATTCAATTTATATTTTCTGGAACTAATTATTCTTATTTTATTTTAAGTTTTAGTTTACCTTGCAAGGAATTAAATGTTCAACAATTGCAATAATTGAATCAGAATAATAAATAAACAGTTCACAATGGTCTTGTATGCCTATTCGAGGAGCAATTGTTCACACTTGTTTTTAAAACATGCCAAATATTCTACTTTAAATTTTTAAGAGTTAAGTTTAAATAAAATAAGAGTTAGGTAGTTACATTTGTTTACTATTTACATAAATACTTGACAAAAATTGTTAATGATGGGTAATAAACGTTCTGAGCATTGTAGGTTATGTTTTAATGTCAAAGTCGTCAATGCATGTGTGTTCGGTGCCCCGAACCTTAGGGCATCAATAAACTTGCACAATAATAAAATAGTTTTTCAATTTATCAAAATAAAAAATATTTTCAATTTATGCGTTATTTGACCAACTTTCTTTCAAAATTTGGGATTTTTTTTTTCGATTCGTAAAGGGCTTGTGTCCTATGTCTTAATTTCTATAAAAGTGTACTATATATTGATAAAGTGGGTTACTAGAACCTCAAATGTTCAATTATTTTTTAATAACTCCTTATATGTTAGGAGATATTAACAATTAAAAAAGTGATTTTGTCTCTTTAATTATTAAAGGGATTCAACGTTGTACAAACTCCAAATGCATGTGACATCACAATCCTTGTGTAAGGTTACCAACCTTACAGATCATAAATCTCTGCTATATGTATTTATATATCAAAATATCAAATATTATTTACAGTTATTTCAAGGAACAATAAAATTTCAATATTATGTCTGCCTTAACAGGGTTAAATAAAGTAAAAACTTATTATTCTTTGACTTGACTGGATTGTTTGACTACCAACAGCTACAAAACATTACCACAACACTGACCTACTCAACAAATAACTGACGTTAAAATGCATTTCATGTCAAAAATATGGCCGACCATTTCTAGCGCTAAAACTACAATTCAAACTTTTAATTGCTATATCTCCGTCAATATTTAGATATTTAATAAAATAGACACGCCAATACACATTTATTAACATCAATTTCAATCAACAATTGAAAAATCGACCACTAAAAAATGAGGACACAAGCCCAATAAGTTACCAAGGTTAGCCTATATACAAAATTTCAACTTGATTGCACAATTTTTACAATCGGCAAATACTGCCCCCAAATAAAATTATGAAATTTTAAATTTTTTTTTATTAATAATATACTTAATTATTCTAGAATCCAGAATATGAACTTTCTCCAAAGTTCCCTACCGGGTCCCCGAATTTCTTCAACCCCTCCTTTTTCAATTTTTGAATTTCTAATTTTTGAGAAATGTCAGCGTTGAACACCTTAATACACATGCAAAATTTCACCCTTCTATCTTTTACGAATAAAAAATTATACAGCAAGAAAGAGCCCAACTTTTTTTTCAGTTTTTCCAAAATTCCAGGAAATTCAGGGAAAAATCCAGGAACGCCTAAAGTCTTAGAATTTTTTTCTCTACGAAATAGGAAGTTTTCAAAAACATTGACGGAGTAATTTTCGAGCTACCATACAAAATTTACTACCAAACATATAAGATCATAAATATACACCTGGGACATTATAAATAAGACAGTACACTTTTGTAGAAATTAAGACAGAGGACACAAACCATTCACTTGTAAAAGAGTTTTCAATCTTTTTTTTATAAAACAACAAAAACATGTAAATTTTAATTAATAAGTTTTATTATTGGAGTCATATTTAAATGCACAAGGTAGTTCTTTAAATTAATTCTGTAGGCCTAAGATATTTTGTAAAATTTAAAAAGAAATTCGAGTTTGCATTTTTTAATATCAATGAAACACTTACTAGCGTACAAAATAGCTTAAAAATAAATAGGATAGTTTCCTTAGTTTTAAATTCAGTATATTGTGTGTAAGTGTCAAATGTATGAGCTGTCAATATAGTTACCTGTTGAATATTAAATTAAATAATTGGGTTGTGAACTGATTTCGGTTAATAAACGTATATCGGCGTTTTTATTTTATTAAATATCCACATATTAATGGAGATATATCTATTTAAAGTTTGAATTTCGTTTTATTGCGTAATATTTGTTTAGTAATTTGAATTATTTTTCGTTTTATATTACGACATTATATTGAAACTTTATGGGTCGACTCAACAGCTGCTATAGCTGTGACGTTTAATTCTACATCTCTTTTGCACTTCTCTTGTTCAACAGGATTAGTAAGCAATGACGTCACTAACCAATCATTTTTTATAAATTTACACTTTTTACCCCTTTAATTATTAAATGGACAGGAATGACTATTTCAATCGTTGATAACTTCTATAATATTGCAAATTCAATAAAAATAATTGAATATTTGAGTATCTAATAATTAACTTTATCAATATACAGTGAAGTTCACAACCTAATGGGCTTGTGTCCTATGTCTTAATTTCTATAAAAGTGTACTATATATTGATAAAGTGGGTTACTAGAACCTCAAATGTTCAATTATTTTTTAATAACTCCTTATATGTTAAGAGCTATTAACAATTAAAAAAGTCATTTTGTCTCTTTAATTATTAAAGGGATTCAATGTTGTACACATTCCAAGTGCATGTGACATCACAATCCTTGTGTAAGGTTACCAAGCTCATAAATCTCTGCTATATGTATTTATATACCAAAATATCAAATATTATTTACAGCTATTTCAAGGAACAATCAAATTTCAATATTATGTCTGCCTTAGCAGGATTAAATAAAATAAAAACTTATTATTCTTTGATTTGACTTGGTTATTTCGACTACCAATAGCTACAAAACATTACCACAGCACTGACCTACTCAAGAAATAACTGACGTTAAAATGCATTTCACGTCATACAAATATGGCCGACCATTTCTAGCGCTAAAACTACAATTCAAACTTTTAATTGCTATATCTCCGTCAATATTTAGTTATTTAATGAAATAGACACGCCAATACTCATTTATTAACATCAATTTCAATCAACAATTGAAAAATCGACCACTAAAAAATGAGGACACAAGCCCATTGGTAATATTTATTTCCATAACAGAAATTATGTAAATATAACGTCAAATTACTATAAAAAAATGTATCTCTATTATAAATACGCTGTAAAATAAAAAAAGCTACTTAGCTTCCCTTCTGAAGTTCTATAAAAAGTAATGGAGAGAACAGTCTTATGAGTATTCGTTTCGTGTTTCAATGTTGCCATTTTTAATTGTCATATTGATTATTATTTATAAGAGAAATTAAATTTCTAATAACTTTACTAAAATATTGTAGGAATGTATGGACATGACATTAAATATTTCTTTACTTTGTCCCTTTAATTATCTTGGTTTTTAATTGTTTATACCTTCAATAACATTGCGACTATTTAAAACAAATCACATTTGAGATCCTGATAGTTAACTTTATCACCCAGTAAACAATTTGGTGAAGTGCCCTATTTGGTGAAGTTCGAGTCACTCGTACAATTCTATTCTAACGCTTTACAAGTTCTCTACCTGTCACAGATTTTGTGTTAGTTTTTCATAATAATATTCTTTCTTTTTCCAACATCATTCATTAAGTATTTCTGTTTCTTTCCCACATGGATATACTTTTTTTAAGTTCACTTTCATCTCATTTATTCCAAAGTGAGAGAAACGAGATGCGGTTAGACAAGTAAAATATATTTTTCACCGTTACACTTGTATACTTGTATAGTATTTCGTTCAGTACAGTATGTTTAAAGTATATGCTATCCTTTTTCAACAAATATTTCTTTAATGGTAATAGACAGACGCTATCTCCCTCAATCCCCGAATATAATGTATATAAACGAAGTTAGCATCTAGCGATGGTAAGACAGAGGTTTTAAACCTAACGCAGACCTGCCGATCGTGGATTTATGAATCACCAAAACAATGTAAAAAACTAATATAACGAGTATTGTTGAAGATGAATAATATTCATTAAAAAAATCACGATCCGTACTAAAGATTACATCTATTTATTTCTTCATTTAAATATTTATATTTTGCAGACTCTAAAAAGTAGAATTCAATTAAGTTTTATACCCCTGCCATCCCTCCTAGTATCAAGTTTATAACTCCGCTCATAAATCATAAACCGACTCCGCTTTTAATTCAGCAGTGAACCGTCGTTGCGATCTCTGTAGGTCATAAAAAGGGCCTTTCCTATGAACGACTGAATAGAAAACGAACACGTTCCAGACAAAAAACTCATGATATGTAATAGAAATTAAGTAGAATTTACTCCAAAATGTTTACTGGGCAGTACATGTAATATACATTTCTAGAATTTAACCCAAATTAAAGTGTGTCTGAACAAGTGGTACTCAAATCAATTTTTGACGAATGAAATGTAATCTTACATAAATTAACTTTATAAATAATTTGCAGTGGATAAAATTTCAGTTGCTAAATGTTATGATGCATTTGTATTTGAAACATTTCTTCTTATATATGTTTCCTTTTTTTTCTTTAATTTGTTTGAATTGATAGCTGATGTATTTTACAGATAATCTATAACAGATGCGGCAATAAATATTTAGTCCTTTGAATGTGGCTAATACAACACTAGCTTTAATATTTTTAATCGGTTTTACTTAAAATTTATGAATATGTCAAACATATGGGCCTATTTTAACATCTGACGATTTTTCAAAGCGCTATAATTTACAAATTAGGCTACTTATGCCAGTTTCAAGGTATGGGATCCATTTTGCTCTTTATTTAAGGTCTTCTGATAGTTTTGTGTAAACTTACATAGCTTAGTTTAGAAAATATAGGGCCTTGAAAAATAGCAGTTACAAAGCAGGCCCCTGAATTACAGTCTACTACAGTAACAAGGATGTTTAATCTTATACTTTTCTCTTACAATTTCGTGAAATAATTTAATTTAGTTCAAGTGTTCATCATCTTACAAAAAACGCAGATTTTTAAAAACGTTATACTACATAATAAATAAATCCAAAAGAATTGCAGTTTTGCAATAAATTAAATGGGACTGTGAATTAATTTTTTAATTCTTGGTTGAAATTGATGTATATTAGCATTTCTATTTTATTAAATATCTAAATGTTGACGGAGATATAGCAATTAAAAATTTGAATTATAGTTTTAACGCTACAGATGTCGGCCATATTTATGACGTAACATGTCGGACTATTAAGGGATAGGCTAGTTATTTGTTATATGTTTAAGACACTTAGCACAACAAGACTTAATGCGAATTTTCTATAACCTTGTCCTTTAATTGGCATTTAAGGGCTTGTGTCCTATGTCTTAATTCCTATAAAACTGTACTATATATTGATAAAGTGGGTTACTAGAACCTCAAATGTTCAATTATTTTTTAATAACTCCTTATATGTTAAGAGATATTAACAATTAAAAAAGTCATTTTGTCTCTTTAATTATTAGAGCGATTCAACGTTGTACACACTCCAAGTCATGTGACATCACAATCTTTGTGTAAGGTTACCAACCTTACAGATCATAAATCTCTGCTATATGTATTTATATATCAAAATATCAAATTTTATTTACAGCTATTTCAAGGAACAATCAAATTTCAATATTATGTCTGCCTTAGCAGGGTTAAATAAAATAAAAACTTATTATTCTTTGATTTGACTTGATTATTTGACTACCAACAGCTACTTACCTACTCAACAAATAACTGACGTTAAAATGTATTCACGTCATACAAATATGTCCGACCATTTCTAGCGCTAAAACTACAATTCAAACTTTTAATTGCTATATCTCCGTCAATAAAATAGACACGACAATACACATTTATTAACATCAATTTCAATCAACAATTGAAAAATCGACCACTAAACAATGAGATAAGAGGAAACTACCTAATTATGTGATAATTTCACAAAATGATATTTATTTTAATTAGCTTCTTATTATAAAATAGTTCATAAAACTGGAGAGTATGAAAATCATCATAAATATTCCACCCAAAAAAGGTGGGTAAAATATATGTAATACAGATCTTATATATAGTTAAATAAAGGTCTTAGGTAAAATATAGAGAACATATAAGTCACCATTGTCAAATTAATTACGTAACATTGTCACATTAGGGGCAAATATCATGAAAATACATTCGCCATAAGTTTATGTTTATATAAATGCTATATCCATACACTTACATAAACATAATGTAACATGTTACAAATATTCTTGTTACGTTCATTTAACGTCAAACTAGTTTGAAATAGAACTTAGCTGATTGCTTAAATACAAATTCTTAAATTTAAAACAAAAATATTCGAGAAATTCATAAGAACATAAAAGTGATTCTTCTAGAACTAATTATTAAAAGTAATTTTTCTATTTTTAATATCTAAGGATATGTATATAAAATGGTGTCATGGACTGGGACTTATTTATTGTTGTTTACAACCATCCTTGGATTTCTTTTTCTTTTTTTCCAAAGATGCTGTTCTCCGTTGTCCTTGGATAGGCATGTACGGTGGTGCTGGAGATGGACTATCGTCTGAGAATTCCGAAATATCTGAAAAGAAAAGAAAAAGTTTTTTTATAATGTACAACATATTAAGTTTATTGTGTGAAAATTTGAAGTCGATTGGAGTAAAACTGTCGGAGATATAGAGTTTTAAGTCTTCACCTCTCTGGTCTGGTTTCGTCTTTCTTTGAAACTTTTAAACGCGTTTTTCTCACACTTAGCTTTTTCAGAGTCGGTGTCCTCTCTAGCTCAAAATCTACTGGACCGATCCTTTTAAAATTTTGCACACTCCTTCTTCACATAAATGCCGAGGTAACGCTGTCGAGTTTTTCCTTTATTTTAATTTTAACGTATTTTAAAAGTAAAAAACTCGACAGGGTGACCTGCAGAAACTTATCAACTAATGAAATCATTTTGGTTTTTTGATTTCAAATAATCCAGTGATGAGTTATGAGGGACACCGCAACTTTTTTTGTGACGTCACCGGAGATTCGCTGTCAATGGCTCATTTCTTGATATTTATTTATGAAAATTTCACAAAGTATTCTTTAAATGTTATTTTATCATGTAGTAATTATAGAAATAATTATATATTAACAGTGTCGTCAAAAAACATTATCGAAAATATGTTTTCTTTATTGATAAAAAGAATATTATTATTAATGTAATAGTTTTGTTGCAAGCACCTGGTCGTGGTAACGATGGAGTTGTACTGCTAATAGAGCTGCTCTTCGAGGGTGATGATTTACTTTGAAGATACCCTTCTTTCTTTCCATAAGATCCTGAGATATTAGGGTGGTACGTAGGATCTATTATAGCTGCGATATTGTCTGATTGACCCGTGTGAGAGTCAAAATCTGAAGAATCAGGGTCGGGATATCTAAAATAAAAATAAAATATCTATAAATATCAAGCTAACTTAAATAATTCGAATAGAGTAGGAGAAAGACCTAATGTGAGGTGGAAGAACAACTGAAGAAAGACTTTATTGATATTGCAATGAGAGCTACGTCTTAATTTCTATAAAACTGTACAATATATTGATAAAGTTAGCTACCAGAACCGCAAATATCCTATATTTTTCTTTTAAATATTAAAGAGATACAAAATTATTAAAATCTATGTGTGATAAAATTTGTTTTTTATTCATGTTTCACAATCAATTCCTCCAAAAATTAAAAGTAAGCCTTCAAATCGATATCTACATTCACCTGAATAGGTTTTTATATAATTCACGTGTAGCAGAAATGTAAAATATATATAACTATATATTTTATAATATGTAATATTAGAATAATAGTTTGTTTGTAACTTGACCTTGCATTTATAATATTAATAATTTTTATTGAGCTAGAACTAAAAAAAGAATGTATACACAAATCAAAAGTTTATAAATTGTATTGCTTTATTGTCTTATTATTACGTGGGCTTCTTTATTAAGGTGAAACGATACGTGGCCATTTTTGATTTGCGAAATATAGATAGCGATACTATACAGCAGGTTAAATATTATCAAAAAAACCATGTTTTTTTATGTTTAAATCGTTTTATGTAAGTAACTATAAACGCGAATGAAAATCTAAAGCTGCAATTAGTTAGATGAATAACGTATCTACATTTTAAGCTTTCTTCCACTGACTTTTAATGAGTTGGAACCGCAAAAATAAGTTTTGAAAATTAATATTGCTATATTTTCTAGTTAAATTCCAATTTTTATATGACTGGTAACATTTCTAAGGGTTTGTCATAATATTTATAATTTCGTATATAAATTATATAATTTTATCTACTGCCTTACATCCGAGCTTTAATAAATTTATTATTATTTGTGTAGTTTTGCACTTAATGGGCTTGTATCCTCATTTTTTAGTGGTCGATTTTTCAATTGTTGATTGAAATTGATGTTAATAAATGTGTATTGGCGTGTCTATTTTATTAAATATCTAAATGTTGACGGAGATATAGCAATTAAAAGTTTGAATTGTAGTTTTAGCGCTAGAGATGGTCGGCCATATTTATGACGTAACATGTCTGAACTTTTAAGGGTAGGCCAGTTATTTTTTCAATGGATAAGAATTCTGTGTTGAATATACTATCTCTTTTACGCCTGTTGTATAAAAGAGATAGTCTTAGCCTTTAATAATTAAAGAGAAAAAATGACTTTTTTAATTGTTAATATCTCCTAACATATAAGGAGTTATTAAAAAATAATTGAACATTTGAGGTTCTAGTAACCCACTTTATCAATATATAGTACACTTTTATAGAAATTAAGCCATAGGATCAAAATGATATAACCAGAGATGTGCACAAATGCTTTTCAAAAGCATTTAAATACAAAATGCAAATACCTCGTTATTTTACTATTTCAAATACAAAATAATAAATAAATTTCATGTTAGTATTTAAATACAAAATACGTATTTTAAAAATACTTTTGAGAAAATACAATACTCTTTATGTTACTAATATAAATGTTATTTTTTTAATAATTCTGAGAATTCTCTTTAATAAAGACCGACTTCGTTTTGAAACATTTTTGTTTCATAAAAATACTACCTAGAATTTTTAAAATAGCAAAAGTAAGGGTTTTATTAGTGTCGCATGTTTATGTCGCACTAGTCTATACGTTAAAAGTACACTCATGTCTAAATAACGTCCACTTATAAATGAAAATATATAAATGTTGGATGTCGCATGTGGGGGTAGTAGGTAAAATAATATATATTTATGTATATATATTTCAGTAAGGAATGTAGTGGAGTGATTGTCATGTAGTAAAACAAATAATGAACGAGAAAATATGATAAACAAATTTAGGTAAACGAAAATCTGATGTCTTATGGTGGGGTGGGGGTAACAGGAAGGATAATAAAATAATAGGCACATCTATCATTTTAAATTAGAATTATTAAGACAATTGTGCAGATACTTTTAGATCATAGATGGTGCTAATGTTGGTGGGGTTTTAAGTTTATATTCAAAAAATAATATTTACTGATTAACACTATGAAGTAACAAAAATAAAAAAAGTGTTTTGTATTTTTAAAATAGGAAAAGGTATTTACTTTTAAATACAAAATAGAAAATAGGTATTTAGTATTTTGTATTTGCATTTTGAGTATACGTATTTGAAAAACGCACATCTCTGATTATAACCATTAACAAATGAATAAAAAGAGAACCTTGGCTTGGCAGGTCGATTAAGGGAGCCCCTTATATCTAAATGCGTCGGTCTAACAGCGCCGCCAAGTTCACGCTCCCTGCTTTCACCAGTAAACGTATTTAGCTGCTTCTCTGGCTCATATTTATACCCAGCAGCTTTACTCCCCGAGTACGAACCATTGTAACTCTGGATTTCATCCAAGTCAACTTTCTTCGGATGATTCTTCAAGAACTGCTGCGTCCTTGTCATGTTACCTGCGTAATTATTATATTTTCTTGCAGGGACTACATCCACTGGGTAAGAATAACTACAATCATCGAGCAACTCTAATGGATCACTGTAGGTTTCTTGTAGCTGCACGCCACTGTTATTTTGAGTTGGGGGAACAGGTTTATAACTGGAACTGACCCCAGAAGATCCCTGGTCAAATGGCAATCGATTTGTGTCCGTGCTGTTACCTCTCTGGTTGATATGACTTGCCATGGTTGATGAACCTTTAGGTTGGAAATCCATTGGGTCAGAATAATTGTAGTCTTGGCTGCTATACTGATTTTGTACTGGAGAAATAAGGTCCACTGGGTTGGAATAAGAACTTTCTATTATATCATTGTTTGCTTGGGGATAATTTGGATCAACAGGAAGGGGCATTTGTTGCTTTTTTGCCAGGGCTTTCTGCTTCGCTCTTTCTTTGGCTCGTTTCGCTTTAGCCCGTTCCTAAAAATAAGAAATAAAATTATTATTTATTTAAGAATTATTCAATAAACTAAATCAGTAAGGTAATGTGTCTTTTATACAGCACTAAAATTCAAGGAGGATTTGCGGAAAGGAGATAAGGACAAGAGGTGGATGACGGAGATAGAGACAATAATAAAATAGTAAAGGAAGAGAGTCAAGAAGAAATAGTAAAGTAAGAGAGTCAAGAGGAAATAGTAAAGATAAAGTATTTATGCCTGTAATAGACATAAGTGGAGAAGTGAAAACGAAGAGAGAAGGCAGGAAGGATAGTGAAAAGATAATAGCGAGTTTGTCGAGAGGAGACAAGGAAGGCAAGAGGTGATAGATGAAGATACAGGCAATAAGGAAGGAGAAGCAGGAAACGGTGTGAATAAAGGAGGAGTAGGGGACATGATGAGAGAGGATCAAGAAAAGAAGAAACAGAAAGTACTATTCGAAGTAGTAACAGTCTAGAATAGTTTAAGTTTAGTTTTAACTTTGAATTTATATGAAATGCATTAAGAAATATAATAATGTAGATTGTAAAGCCGAAAGGCACACAATTAATATAATAAATTATAATACAGCACTATTGATATTATCAATAAAACTAATTTAATCTCTTTATTTTAAGTATGTTTATAAGTTGTAAATGTTTATAAATGTATATATTGTTCTAAGTGCTAATAACTTATGAAAGTTGATGCACTCAAATGAATATTAAAAGAAAAAGAAGATCGTAAAAGAATTTAGTAATTTTTTAAATAAAATTTAATTATCACAAATTGTGAAATTTAAAATATTAAAACTACTCAAAAGAATTGAAAGGTGCGAAAGAGATACAGCAGCAGGAAGAATGGAAAAAGTTGATAACAATAAATATAATTAAAGATACAAGATGATTTAAGAGAGATATATCAGTGTGGTAAAAAAAAAATGATTTTAAATTTTCTGATAATTTCAGGTTTTCCAGTAAAGTTTTTCGTACTTTTCCTTGATATAGAAATATTATCATCATATTATCACCTCATTTAAATATTTAAAGACAAAAATAAGCTAATGACTAGTATAAACTGGAACAAATTACCACTTTAATTTTTAATAGATAAAATTATTGAAGATTTTTAAATTGATCATCGATAACTGATTATTTTTTTCATTAGCTACACGTTTTCTTTTTAAATTTTCTGTTTCATTTCATTTTGAACTTTAAATGAAATATAATATGCTATATATGAAATAGTTACCACAATTAAATTCTCTGATATTTTTTTAAATACGTAGAACGGGAAACGAAGAAAAAGGCGACAGATACTGGGAAAATAGACGTTGGAGCATATTAAGTATTCATGTGAGAAAAGAGTAAAAAGTGAAAAGAAAATTATGTAGTTATTGAAGGGAGGAAGTGGATGGCGGAGATAGAGAGAAGGAGCGTGGAAAGAGAATGAATGGCAGAGTAGAAACAGGAGGGACAGAGAAGCTGTAGAAGTTTAAATTTATCTGCGCTGTTTGTATTTTTATTGTTTCTTTTGGAAGAAGTGAGAATGGGTAGACAGTATGAAATGGGCTTGTGTCCTATGTCTTAATTTCTATAAAAGTGTACTATATATTGATAAAGTGGGTTACTAGAACCTCAAATGTTCAATTATTTTTTAAAAAGTCCTTATATGTTAAGAGATATTAACAATTAAAAAAGTCATTTTGTCTCTTTAATTATTAAAGAGATTCAACGTTGTACACATTCCAAGTGCATGTGACATCACAATCCTTGTGTAAGGTTACCAACCTTACAGCTCATAAATCTCTGCTATATGTATTTATATATCAAAATATCAAATATTATTTACAGCTACTTCAAGGAAGAATCAAATTTCAATATTATGCCTGCTAAAAACTTATTATTTTTTGACTTGACTTAATTATTTCGACTACCAACAGCTACAAAACATTACCACAGCACTGACCTACTCAACAAATAACTGACGTTAAAATGCATTTCACGTCATATAAATATGGCCGACCATTTCTAGCGTTAAAACTACAATTCAAATTTTTAATTGCTATATCTCCGTCAACATTTAGATATTTAATAAAATAGACACGCCAATACACATTTATTAACATCAAGTTCAATCAACAATTATAAATCGATCACTAAAAAATGAGGACACAAGCCCATTGCATAAATGGCAAAAACATTAAAATAAAATAATAATACTAAAAACTCAAAAGGGCTACAACGAAATGAACATATTATATAAGTATGTTCTTTGGAAATAATAGAGCTGTATAAAGAACAATATTTATGTGATTCATTTCATTTCATCACTATGATAAGAACCAACCCGTTCTTGAAGAAGTCGTGCTAGCTCCTTATCCTGTGCTTCAATCGCTAGGAGACGATCTCTATCGAGCTGTGAATTTTCTGGAGAACCTTCTTGTTCTTGTAGTTGCCTAGCCAGCTCCTGAAATTTTTTTTTTAATTATGAATATATATTTTTTCTACAATTCTATTTTTAATAAATTTATTCAAGATTTCCAAATTTTTGTTTCATTTTTTTTAAATTTATTTATATGAATGTACAACATATTAAGGATGTATGAGCAAAGGTGTGGCCTAATACTGAATTTTGAAGGGTGGGGATAGGCATGAGCATTTGCGGGGAGAAGGGAAGAAAATTATCACGTGACGTGATTTTACATTTGGCAACATAGCTTAAATTTTGTTTACTTTTTTCCATGTGACATTTGAATAAATTTAAATTTTTGACATTTAAAAATGGATATACCTCAAAAGCTTGACAAGAAAGGATTATTTTGTAAAGAACGACCACCAGAAATAGATAATAATTCATTTAATATGTGTTTGGAACTACGGTATGTATAATGATTGTATTTATTATTATATTTTATATTATTCATGTATACATGTAAATTGTTTACAATTTTTTTTAGACATTGTCGGATGTTTGGTACTTTCACAATCATCAAGCATACGCATTGAATTTTTCATAAAACCTCACTATGCAGTTTAACATTTTAGGATCAATTGTTGAAGGCCGACGAATTATTGACATCAATAAAATAGCGCTAAAATAGTGATTCGTGTACTGATGCCCTGTCTTTGCGATTTGTAAAAAAAGAATATGTCAGAAGATGTAAAAAAAATGTCCGAGATTCAAACATCACAACAAACCACCACTGGTAAATGGAGAAACTGCTATGGGTAAATATTTCTATAAAAAGAAGATAGTAATATTCAATTTATTTTCTTTTCTATTCTTTAATTATGACTATTATTTTCTAACAACTCTAACCGGTGGGATTAGAATAACTCATTTAAACAATATTCTAGTTTGCCCCAATATTCCAACAGTTGACCATACTCTTCTAAAACGATATGAATCGATTTGATTTACGTAGGGATGGCTATTGAAAATATTGCTCGAATAAGTTGCCGAAATTGCATGACAATAGAAAGAAGTTTCCCAATAGCTCATCAAAGGTATTACGATTCATTAACATTATTATAAACTAAGAAATGACTTATATTATTACAAATATAGTTTTCTTTTCCTTAAAATATAGTTCAAAATCACCTAAAGTTATTTCAAAGGAGGATACAATAGTGTTCATATTGAGTATAGATGCTGGGTGGCAAAAAAGGAAACAGGAAGAACGTATAATAGTTTAACTGGTAATAAATATTTAAGATTAAAAATTTGTTAAATTTATTTATTTCGAATTATTACAATTGGTTTTTCTTAGGTCATTCTACGTTGTTGCATATAGTACGAGAAATAAACAATGCATGAGATGTGAAAGAGGTCATGATAAAAATGATCATGACTACCGTGAAAATTTCAGTTGGAGTTCGAAGGCCATGGAGCCAGACATGGCTGTTGAGATGCTTGTACGCAGTTATAAAGACAGTATAAAGACTTTACAGTTGAACGTTTAAAAATTGAGGTGTTAATTGGAGAAGATGATTCAAGTAGCATTGCTAGATTACGGAGAGAAGCTGATCATCAAATTATAAAATGGTCTGATTTGAATCATGCTACATTTGATTACATTTTGTTATCAGTCGCAGAGTGGATTAGACATTGGGATTGAAAAGTTCAATTGCGATTAATAATGCAGTAGCAGTTGTGTTCTTTGATTTAGAAACCACCGGTTTTGGAAAAGCCAGTGAAACAATTCAGATTGCAGCAAAATACAAAACTACTCAGAATATAATGTTTACATTTTACCGACAAGAGGAATACCACCGAGTGCGTCTGCTGTTAATGATCTTACAACTAATGGAGGAAAATAATTTTTACAATCTGCTAAAGTTGACACTGTGTCTATTAACTTGGCTGCAGAAGGGTTTTTATTCTTCATAAAATTAACAAAAATAAATTTTTGTTGATATGTGTTAGGTTATTAAATTATTAAAGTGTTAATAAATATTTTAATTTTATATATATGCTATTTTCTTAATTTTTGTACTTAATTTTTACTGTTACTATCACGTAATATTTATTTTGACAGCTCTAAATGAGGTTATATTTAAATTTGTATGTACCGTTTTTGCCGCTGCCGTGCTGTGACGCCTATTATAGCAGTGCGACGTTGCCAAGTGTCAAATATGGCGAAAAATATTTTTTTAAATATCATAATTTGAATTTCATTTCTAATTATCTTTCCAGGATGAACGGTTACATAGTATTTTTAAAATATTGACATGTGACGCCAATATTCACCTTTCTAATGCATAGTTTTTTTTTATACTACACAATACAGAACATACTCATATTTATTGATTTATGATCACTTGTACCCATTTCCCCATAAGACCAATGTTAATTATGTCAATTTTCAACAATTAATTTCTTTAAAATATGAACGGTTACCTACCCTGAAATTTTAACAGTAAATTCATTTACCATGAATCTACACGTACAAAAATTTTGAGCCCTTAAATCGAAAATTATTTTCTTGCTCATACATCCTTAAGTTTATTGTGTGAAAATTTGAAGTCGATTGGAGTAAAACTGTCGGAGATATAGAGTTTTAAGTCTTCACCTCTCTGGTCTGGTTTCGTCTTTCTTTGAAACTTTTAAACGCGTTTTTCTCACACTTAGCTTTTAGAGTCGGTGTCCTCTCTAGCTCAAAATCTACTGCACCGATCCGCAATGAAATTTTGCACACTCTTTCTTTACATAAATGCCGAGGTAACGCTGTCGAGTTTTTTTTTTAGTTTTTAATCTTAACGTATTTTAAAATAACAAAGTTTCTGATCGGTATTTTGACTTCTAAGTGCGTGAAAAATTGAAAATACTCGACAGGGTTACCTGCAGAAACTTATCAACTAATGAAATCATTTTGGTTTTTTGATTCCAAATAATCCAGTGATGAGTTATGAGGGACACCGCAATGTTACTTTTTTTTGTGACGTCACCGGAGATTCGCTGTCAATGGCTCATTTCTTGATATTTATTTATAAAAATTTCACAAAGTATTCTTTAAATGTTATTTTATCATGTAGTAATTATAGAAATAATTATATATTAACAGTGACGTCAAAAAACATTATCGAAAATATGTTTTTTTTATCGATAGGGGAAGGAGTTATATTCAAACTCACCGCATCCTTCTGCTCTTGCAAAATCCGTTCGTCCATCTGCACAATTTCTTCCTGGGTAATTCCTAACTCCTGCAGTGACAAGTTCCTATCGAACCTTCTAATTAAGTCTTCCTCAGGACTTGGCAGCCCGAGATCATTATGCCCCGGAGATGTGTTCCTCAGGTGAAGCGGTGACGAGGTCGGAAGACCATTTACAATGCCTAATTCACTGAAATAATCAATATTAGGGACTCCCCGCATGTGACCATTATTATCTGGTACTTGTTTCGGTAACAGGTATTCTTCACCATCGTCCTGGTATTGTGCTTCCGGTAGTATTTGTGTTGGAGATTCTAGAAAGGCGTCATTTCCCGGTAGGGGATACGCCTGCGCGTGTCGTCGAGGTGAGCCAGCTGCACAGAGTTGAGAAGATTCATGAATGCGACGACGATCCACCTCGAAACCACCCCGATCGCGATCCTAGTGAAACACAAATTGGATTAATTGGGATTAATTCGGTATTCAATAATTATAATTATTTATTTGCGGAAACGGAGGCGGTTTCTGTCAAGGGTATAAATTGAGCTAGAAAGTTGAAATTTTATATATGGGCTAACTTTGGTACCTAATTTACAAATCGAAAAAAAATCCTTAATTTTGAAAAAAAGTTGGTCAAATAACAAATAAATTGAAAATATTTTTTATTTTGTTGAAAGAATTATATTTTTTTAGTCAATTTATATAAAAAATTATTTTATTATGGAAGGAGTTAAATATTTCAATTTGAACATAGAATTAAAATTTGAAATAAAATTCGAATTATTTTATTAGATTCAAAACATATACACCAAAAAGACGTCGCTTTGCGACGGAGGTGGACTCTAGTTTTAATATATCTTTGAGTTGGTAACAGATAGGAAGTTGAAATTTTGCATGTGTATTAAGGTATTCAATGCTGACATTTCTCAAAAATTAGAAATTTAAAAATTGAAAAAGAGGTGGTTCAAGGAATTCGGTGACCCGGGAGGGAACTTTGGAGAAAGTTCATATTCTGGATTCTAGAATAATTAAGTATATCATTAAAACAAAAAAATTAAAAATTTTATTTGGGGGCACGGGGGCAGTACTTGCCGAGAGTAAAAATTGTGCTAGAAAGTTGAAATTGTGTATACAGGCTAACCTTGGTAACTTATTTACGAATCGAAAAAAAAAATCTTAAATTTTGAAAAATAGTTGGTCAAATAACATATAAATTGAAAATATTTTTTATTTTGATGAAAAAAATATATTTTTATAGTCAATTTATATGTGTGCGAGTTTATTTATTATTTCAATTTAAAAATAGAGTTAAATATGAAATGTAATTACGAATTATTTTATTGGATTCAAATCATACACACCAAAAAGACGTTGCTTTGCGACGGGGGTAAACTCTAGTTTTAATATAATGTCGTGATATACAACGAAAAATAAATGACATTACTTATTATATTCTATTCAGTTCGTGACGTCATCAACTTCTACGATAACAACCGGATAAACTTTAAATAGATATATCTCCGTCAATTTTTGGATATTTAATCAAATAAAAACGCCAATCTACGTTTCTTAACCTATATTTCAATAAAGATTTAAAAAATCGACCCCGTGTGGTTTCCTAAACGACACAGTGGACAAAAGCATTGATGCTTGACGCTGACTGCTGTGTTTTTGGATTAGATCTCTTCGGACTAGAGTTATACCTTCTGGGTTTGGTTGTTATCAAGTAAAATTGATTACATACTAATTACACAGGGGTTTCCAGCTAAAGTTCGTCGGTTATAGGACTTAGTATTGGAAATAGGCCAACGTTAAAAAAAAACCAATAGTTTCCATGCAGTTTCAACATGAAAAACAAAGAACTGTTTCCTCTAAATAACATTTTACCTCAAACTCGTCCAAATTATAGTTTCTCAGATCACTGAGAATGCAATTGTCTTCCAACGCTGGCTGTGTACCACAATAAAACTTGAATTATCATTTTCCATCAAAAATGAAAATTACCAAATATGACATACCTACACAACTTATACTGAATCGTACCTGTATTCTTTTGGCAACTTGTTTATCTTTTTCTTCAATTGCTCTCCTTCGTTCTCTTTCTTCTCGCTCTATTTTATCAGCTAGTTGTTTTGCTACCAGTGCATCCGTTGCTTCCCTAAAAGAAAGACATTGATATTAAATTTACATTTGTATTTAACATTTTAATCAAGATTTTAGGTTAAGCATTGGTGTTTTAATTTGAGGTTAGTTAATTCAGTTGGTGCGCATAATTAAAATTGATGTTTTTAAGAAGGTACAGGACGTTAATGTAAATGATGAAAACGTTGTGAAATTTGGAGGGTCGATACAAATAATTAAAATACATGCTGTCTCAAAATTTTAGAGACCTAGGGTTCATAGTTTTCTTTTTATACATGATTAAAAATAATCATTTTCCATACAACTCATAATTTTTAGCTCAATTTCACCACATAATATAACTTTTAACTATAAAAAAATGGTGACACGGCTTTCAAAAACTAGGTGTATATAAAAGAATCTTTTCTGTAACTCTTGCAAAAAGAAAGTTATCAAAAGGATACCTATATACGAAAATATTTAAATAAAACCTTTAAGAAACAGTAAATGTAGGTTATAAGCCGGCAACGCTGCAAATGCCAATTTGAGCGGGAAATTCAAAATCGGAATAAATGTTATATAAAATATAACAATTTATTGGTCAAAGAACTAAATCACGCATACGTCAACACACGTAAATTTACAGCGTTGCCAAATTTATTATTCATTTTTCAAAATATTTAATTTGAATTTAAATTGAATTAATATAAATTTGATAATAATTATAGGTAATTTTTCATTTATTAAACTATTATATGCATAAAAAATCATTTTAACAAGCAAAAAGCAGTTTAATAGGGAATTGGAAAATTCATTTTCAAAGGTACAGTCACAATATTTGCTCGTCCCTCATGTACTTCGTATTTTGCATTTCGTATTACCGAGAGATAAACTTTTTACATTGACGGACATATACGGAGTTATTAAAAAATAATTGAACATTTGAGGTTCTAGTAACCCACTTTATCAATATATAGTACACTTTTATAGAAATTAAGACATAGGACGCAAGCCCATTTTAATATTTTGAACGTGTTTACATTTAAAATGTTTTGTTATAGTTGTAATTTCATAAATTCTGTTTTATTATCAGGTCACTTACTGTTCATTGACCATTCTGTGGTACAGCTGCGCTTGGCGCTCCGCCTCCTCGCGCTCCCGTTCCTGTTCATCCAGAGCCCGTGGGAAATCTTCCCGGACGAGTGCATTGCGATGTTTGTTTCCGGTGTAATGATCACTGACTGCAATTTACAAATATTTCATACATATTAGCAAATACTTCCAACGCATATTTGTACAATGAATATTATAATGTTCCAAGTGTATGTTTATTTGTTTATATGCTCCAGCGATTCGTATGGTGGCTTGATGGTGAATTTGGAAATTTCCTATTTCGTAGAGAAGAAAATTCTAAGAGTTTTGGCGTCTTCAAATTTTCCCCTGAATTTTCTGGAAACCCGTAATTTTATAAAAACTAAAAAAAAATTATTGCTTTTTGCTCTGTAACTATTAATTCGTAAAAGATAGAAAGTTGAAATTTGGCATGTGTATTACAGAGTTCAATGCTAACATTTTTTGAAAATTAGAAATTGAAAAATTGGAAAAAGGGGCGTTGAGAAAATTAGAGGGCGCGGTAGGAAATTTTGGAGAAAACTCAAATTTTGGATTACTTAATAATGAAATATGTTATTAACAGAAAATAATTAAAAAATCAAAAATTTTATTTGGGGGCACGGGGGCGGTTTTTGCCGAGGGTAAAAATTGGACTAGAAAGTTGAAATTTTATATATGGACTAACTTTGGTACGTAATTTACAAATCGAAAAAAAAATCCCAAATTTTGAAAAAAAGTTGGTCAATAACGAATAAATTGAAATTTATATTTTGTTGAAAAAAATATATATATAATAGTTTTTAGTTAGTTTATATGAAAAATTATTTGTTTTTATATGTAAAATTTATATAGAACGAGTTTAATATTGCAATATATGTTCCTATTTGTTCTCTATACGCATGCGTCAAAAGTGACAGTTGTCAAGTCAGAGCTGTCTAGATATAATACGTGACAGTTGTTAAATATGACATTATATTGATGTATAATAATATAGATAAGTATAAATATAAATAAACTATATATAAATATAACTAAGAACGTGAGTTCTCTGAGAAATATAATTTCTTTACATATATTTTATTTATTATATCTTAATAGAATATTAATATTTATTATATCTAGACAGCTGTCACTTTCGACGCATGCGCATAGAGAACAAATAGGAACATATACCTTTCTCTCTCGCACACATTTTGGACACACTTTTAATTTAGAGAAAACATAGGCTATTCACACTCCATATATATATGCTCTAAGGCGCACACTCGATTTTAGTTTAATTACATTTCAAACACAATGTCACTTACTTTCTTCCGTTTGTAGCCGATAAGCCAGCGCACCATCTTCTCGGACTAGCCATTCTTTGCAAACTGAAATAATATAAATATTATTAATTACAAAATATTATAATTATAAAAATTAGAGTTTCTTGAATTATTAGTATTCGATTTCTTTAGCCTTGTTTACCATATTTATAATATCAATACATTATACATTTACATCAAAATATAATCCACTGCAATTGGGTTGTGAACCATAACTGTATTTCTATAAAAGTGTACTATATATATTGATAAAGTGGGTTACTAGAACCTCAAATGTTCAATTATTTGTTAATAACTTCTTATATGTTAAGAGATATTAACAATTAAAAAAGTCATTTTGTCTCTTTAATTATTAAAGGGATTTAACGTTAGACAACATTCCAAATGCATGTGACCTCACAACCGCTAGTTGCTATCTCTTTTATACAACAAAGCGTAAAAGAGATATATTCATGACAGAACTCTGACAAGTTTACAGGTTACCAACCTTACAGCTCATAAATCTCTGCTATATGTATTTATATATCAAAATATCAAATATTATTTACAGCTATTTCAAGGAACAATAAAATTTCAATATTATGTCTGCCTTAGCAGGGTTAAATAAAATAAAAACTTATTATTCTTTGACTTGACTTGATTATTTCGACTACCAACGGCTACAAAACATTACCACAGCACTGACCTACTCAACAAATAACTAACGTATAAATGCATTTCACGTCATACAAATATGGCCGACCATTTCAAGCGCTAAAACTACAACTCAAATTTTTAATTGCTATATCTCCGTCAACATTTAGATATTTAATAAAATAGACACGCCAATACACATTTATTAACATCAATTTCAATTAACAATTGAAAAATCGACCACTAAAAAATGAGGACACAAGCCCATTTTAGGACAGTCCCCTTAATATTTAAATAACAACAGTAATTTACTAAAAGTAAACAGCATATATCATTACTTTCTAGAATAAACATCGGACCATGTGAATGAGAACTGCAAAACAAGAAGAACGAGAGGGGAGACCGTAACGGGGGGAGTGCGGTGCAAGAGGAGCGAACACCTGTGCCCTGTACAAACTATGCTTCACGGTCTGAATACGCCAGCACTTAAATAGCAAATAATTTGTTTGAGCTAAATACTACTTCATACTTGTAAAGCTAGGTTCACACGATATTGTATTGCACGTTTTTTACCGTATTCGATTTTAAACGTATAATCAGCGGGATGTTCACACGGTAAATTTTGATTAGTAAAAAGGTATAGCCGCAGTTTTCATACGGTAAAATGAATGTACTAAAATGAAATAAGCTAAATGTTTAAGGTAAGTTGAGAAATAAGAAAACGCTGTTTGATATAGGTATTACTTAAGTTTTATTAATTTTGAATAGGACCAATAGAATCAATAGAGTTCGAAGCGGACTTTGAAGCGAAGGTATTGTTAGAAGGTTAGATTTGTACAGCTAGAATTTATAGTAGCCGAATTATTGTTGATTTGGAATTCTTGTATAAAATATTGCGTGGTCTGTGACGTATGCCGCTTGAGTTGCAACGCGATTTTTCTATAATTCCATAGTTTTATCCCACAAAACATAATGGGCTTTTGTTCCACCCACCAAAGAAACCAATAAATCATTATCTATAAAAGATTCGTCGAACATTTTCTAATAATAAACTTGAGATACTTCACCACTAAACACTTGTTCGGTTACTATTCGATAAAAGTCACGCCGTGTGAAAGATACCGCATAATACTGTACGCCACTGGAAGGCGAATTCGTTAAAATTCATTCAATTTGCTTGACAAATCCGGTGAGTATTCGATAAACGTGTTTAGCTGTGTACATTTTTTTGCAGTACGAACGTCGAGTGAATGGTTCTATATAAAATGTAAAATGGCACTGATTATTCGATAAGATTTATACTGCAAAAAAAACTGCAGTATAAATCTGATAATGCTGGTATACAATATATATATATATATACCTTACAAGTTCCAATCTTATATTATAACCTACAAACTATTACAATCTGTCAAAACGCAGTAGGATTTATTTTTAAAAGAAGTTCAATGTCAGTTTGTCAAAAATAAAGAAGTAAAAACAATTTCTATTACTAATTGATATTAAAAACAGCGATTTTAATTATTCCACAATCAATCGAACTGTCAAAATTTATATTAGTAACGACGCATGCGCACAAACTAAATAAACTGTACTCAAATTATTAATTAACACGAATGCCTAACCTGAATTATAGAACAAATCACTGTCATAACCTCACTTTTATTTTATTTACATGCATGTGTCAAAAGTTTTGAAGAATATCAAATGTCAACATGATTAATCGCATACGCGAATGTAAACACGGCCTAATAACAATTTCATAGAAAAAATAAAACGTAATTTTTAAAATTGAAACATCATTTTAAATAATGCGTAGTAACATTTCAAGTGGCCTTGTATACACCGGATAATAGCTGTGACTTAAAAATATAAACTAGAATAATTATTAGGTTGTTACATTAATTTAAATTTGTATAAAACTGTATTTTATTTTTTGAGAATTTCATTTATTCTGTAGCTTCAAAATCTGGAATATTTTCTCATCATTTATAATGTTTTAGAAAAAGTTATGTTTTGTAAGGACAGCTCTTCTCAAACTTTTGGAGTTCTCGATTTTACATTTAAATTTTTTTCTTCGTTTTTTTTAAATTTATTTATATTAATGTACAACATATTAAGTTTATTGTGTGAAAATTTGAAGTCGATTGGAGTAAAACTGTCGGAGATATAGAGTTTTAAGTCGTCACCTCTCTGGTCTGGTTTCGTCTTTCTTTGAAACTTTTAAACGCGTTTTTCTCACACTTAGCTTTTTCAGAGTTGGTGTCATCTCTAGCTCAAAATCTACTGCACCGATCCTTTTGAAATTTTGCACACTCTTTCTTTACATAAATGCCGAGGTAACGTTGTCGAGTTTTTTTTTCTTTTTTAATTTTAATATATTTTAAAATAACAAAGTTTCTGATTTTTCGACAGAACTCTACAGGGTGACCTGCAGAAACTTATCAACTAATGAAATCATTTTGGTTTTTTGATTTCAAATAATCCAGTGATGAGTTATGAGGGACACCGCAATGAAACTTTTTTTTGTGACGTCACCGGAGATTCGCTGTCAATGGCTCATTTCTTGATATTTATTTATGAAAATTTCACAAAGTATTCTTTAAATGTTATTTTATCATGTAGTAATTTTAGAAATAATTATATATTAACTGTGTCGTCAAAAAACATTAGCGAAAATATGCTTTTCTTTTATCGATTTGACGTTAACCCCCCTTAAATACGCTTGCAGTGTACTATATAATTACAACTTTGTTTTTGTATAGCATTGTGAATCACCATACCGGCAATGAAATTGATAAAAAAAGACTTTTAACGGAAATACGAGAATATAGCGAATAATAGAAAGGCCTTGTTCTCATATCGTATCGCCAAGTAAAGTTGAAGATAATTATAGTGGGAGTCTATCAATTCCCATTAGTCAGTGACGCATGTTATTTTATATTTAGTAACTAATAAAAAGAATGTTGTTGGAAAATTGTTTCAAGTACAGGGTGGCACAGCATTACATAGTCATTTTGGACACTTTATTGAAATATTGGTTAATAAAGAGATATTGTCGTTTTTATTTTATTAAATATCCAAAAATTGACGGAGATTTAAAGTTTTAATTAATTAGGTCAAATCAATACAAAGAAAGCATATTTTCGATAATGTTTTTTGACGACACAGTTAATATATAATTATTTCTATAATTACTACATGATAAAATAACATTTAAAGAATACTTTGTGAAATTTTCATAAATAAATATCAAGAAATGAGCCATTGACAGCGAATCTCCGGTGACGTCACAAAAAAAGTTTCATTGCGGTGTCCCTCATAACTCATCACTGGATTATTTGAAATCAAAAAACCAAAATGATTTCATTAGTTGATAAGTTTCTGCAGGTCACCCTGTCGAGTTTTATTTTCTTAATTGGTTTTTCAAATTTTTACAGTACTTAGAAGTTTAAATAACGATCAGAAGCTTTGATATTTTAAAATACGTTAAAATTAAAAAAGAAAAAAAAACTCGACAGCGTTACCTCGGCATTTATGTAAAGAAAGAGTGCGTAAAATTTCAAAAGGATCGGTGCAGTAGATTTTGAGCTAGAGGGGACTGACTCCTAAAAAGCTAAGTGTGAGAAAAACGCGTTTAAAAGTTTCAAAGAAAGACGAAACCAGACCAGAGAGATGAAGACTTAAAACTCTATATCTCCGACAGTTTTACTCCAATCGACTTCAAATTTTTACACAATAAACTTAATATGTTGTACATTAATATAAATAAATTTAAATAGAAAAAAACCACATAATCTTGAATACGTGAAAGCCTCTCACACGCTTTCACTGATTATAAAAATAATAACATATTTTCACATGGATAACCAACTTTCGATGTGTATTATTTTTAAATCACTCATATCATGTCTATAAATTGAATTCTTCTCTTGAATGCTAGTTTCTTATGTACTTGAACTTAAGTTATTCAAAAGACAATGAAATTCAAAGACATGACATAAATAATTAATTATTTGAAAGATAGCATACGAATCATTAAAGAAATAAGGAATCTTTCGATAAATTATAATCTTCAGTAGCGGTTTTTCAATTGTTGATTGAAATTGATGTTAATAAATGTGTAGTGGCGTGTCTATTTTATTAAATATCTAAATATTGACGGAGATATAGCAATGAAAAATCTGAATTGTAGTTTTAGTGCTAGAAATGGTCGGCCGTATTTGTATGACGTGAAATGCATTTTAACGTCAGGTATTTGTTGAGTAGGTCAGTGCTGTGGTAATGTTCTGTAGCTGTTGGTAGTCAAATAATCAAGTCAAGTCAAAGAATATTTTTTTAATTTTATTTAACCCTACTAAGGCAGACATAATATTGGAATTTGATTGTTCCTTGAGCTGTAAATAATATTTGATATTTTGATATATAAATACATATAGCAGAGATTTAAGAGCTGTAAGATTGGTAACCTTACACAAGGATTGTGATGTCACATGCATTTGGAATGTGTACAACGTTGAATTCCTTTAATAATTAAAGAGACAAAATGATTTTTTTAATTGTTAATATCTCTTAACATATAACGAGTTATTAAAAAATAATTGGACATTTGAGGTTCTAGTAACCCACTTTATCAATATATAGTACACTTTTATAGAAATTAAGACATAGGCCATAAGCCCATTCAATAAAGCAAATTTGTACAACATCCAATAACCAGTTTTTTATAATGTATATTAAATATTAAATATTTTGAAACAAAATGTCAACACAAATTAAAAGTAAAGTATAAAAAATTTCTTAAATAAAGAAAAACTTTTATAGAAAATGTAATTAAAACGATATATACATAGACTTTCTGACTTAAGTATAATTTAATTATATGCCGTTTAATTTTAACAATGTCACAGATCAATAATTAAATTATGTATATAATACAGAATGCAGTTAAATTCAAGGAAACCATAAATATTATCAAACAACATTGAGCCAATAAAAAACATTAAATGAAGGAATAGATAAAACTCAATATTATGAATAATTATAAAGATTCTAATATTCACATACATTTTAAGTACCGACATTTTAAGTGAAAAAGTTTTTAATATACATATATATATATTAAGTGTTCTACTAACCTTCATTTACTCTTCCAGATTTTGGAAGAGTATCGCGTATTTCTGTCATTTTGTAACTAATATCAATACCACTACATATTTATATATATTTTATAATATTTAGAACCATTTAGTTTATATTACATACAACAAATTATTATAAATATTAATAATTATCACATTTTTTTTAACAAAAACACATTTACTGTTTACTGTATCAACATACTCCAATGCGTCAAACTCAACTGACAGACAATACTGTGTTGTG
Organism: Panorpa germanica; assembly: GCA_963678705.1. Lineage (NCBI taxonomy): Eukaryota > Metazoa > Arthropoda > Insecta > Mecoptera > Panorpidae > Panorpa > Panorpa germanica. The sequence continues at coordinate 22,162,206 of OY783208.1, read as the reverse complement.
TTGTCCGATTTGATTTATTTATATGTAGATTGTCTTAAAGAATATTTTCTTAACAAGTTCAATGGAAGAAATTGTTTTTAAATTATGATTATATTACACTACACACACATTTATTAAACTAACAATAATTAGAATATAGAAAGTTATTAATAATTGAATTAATTATATAGAAACCTTTGTTCGACAATATACAAACCAGTTAAACTTGTATGTCATTTAACCAACACATATTTGGTGTGAAACTTTAATAAATTAAATTTATCTATGGCTACTATATAGCATTTAAAGAGAAAAAGATAAGTAATTCTTGAGAAGCAATATATGTAAGATTGATTATTAAAGAAATAAATAATTAGTTCCATTTCCAAGAATTACTTTCCATTAGATATAAACATTTGCGCCATCTATTAGAGGAAATATACACTTATCTAGAAGCGGTACTTTTGAAATCTAAACTTTGTGAATTTAATTGTTCAATACGAAACCGTAAAATTCAGGTCAAAAATATTAACATTGCGTCTCTTAAGAATTGAAGGAGGAGTTGCTGAAGTAAATCCGTAGTCGGATATTTACGACAGTACTTAGAAATAGTTTAATTGTCATCCGGTAACTTGTGACAATATTTTAAAGGTCTTTATTCTATAAATTAGGTAATTTATACCCGCTTTATGGTATATCATTTACTTTACTCTTTATTTAAGATCAGCCGAAAAGTTTGGGTAAAATTACGTTGCCTAATTTAGAAATTATATAAATGGTTTATAGGATTTGTTATGAACCGTAGAAACAAACCTAAAGTGAAACAGATACTCTTTATTTTGCAATTGGTGTTTGGGTTTGATTCACAGACAAGCGCTAACTTTCTTGAATGTCTATAACCAACATATTATAAAGAAATAGATCTCTTAAAAACTAAGGGGCCCTATAATTTACAAATTAGGCTACTTCATTCAGTTTCAAGGTATGAGATCCATTTTGCTATATGCTATAATATAATATAAACTAAACCAAAGAAATGTAATTATATATCTAAGCCCCTGCGGTAAGACATCAGGGCAACACTAATAACACATTTCATATTTATAGACAAATTTGTGCCGCTAATCCTTTTGATATTTTATAGATTACGTTCATCTGGTAATGATTTGGTCAAAAAATTTGTTACTCTAAAGGCACATTTTCTAGTTTGACTATTAAATAAATACTAATTACTAAAAGAGTCTGACGAAGAGAAAATAGTTTTCGAATTAAAAATTGGAATATCTCCCAATTTTTCATACATATCTTATATTTTAATATAGTCAGAAATATCAAATAGAATATATTCAATCTTATATATTCCATTTTAGTTAAGTTAACAATTTGGAAACGCACCTTTTCTTTGACAGGTGTTTTCATTTTGCATGGTTTTGGCAAGTGATCTTTCCTATTTAACTAAAATACTCTTTGTTATATCTTTAAGAAAATATTAAATATAAAGATGATAAATTTATTATAAGATCTAAAGTATTGTTTGTAGAGTTCTAATCAAGAAACTAAAATATCAAAGTTAGAATAATCATCATTTGTTTCTAAGTACTCGTAATATCTAATTTTATTATTAAATATTTATTTATGGAAAATTTTAATGATGTTTTGTGTTATTTGATATTGAAGCCAATAAAATGAGTGATGAACACATCTCAGAAATTCTTCTAAATGACAAAAGTAAGAAGTAGATATATTAGAAGTTATAATAAAACGTAACACTGGGTAAAAAATATTACAGGTCACAGAAAAATGGCAAAGGGGTTTGTGAACTCTTTTTTTTGGGTCGTTTCTTTAATTTTCGGTTGATATAAATTTTAATATATGTATATTGGTATAAAGATATAAAAATGCCTTTTGTGATTGTTAATATTTCCTAAAATCAATATATCGTACCGTTTTATAGAAATAAAGGGGCCTATTTTGTAACTGATAACTTCTGACGATTTTTCAAAGCCCTACAATTTACAAATTAGGCTACTCATACCATTTTCAAGATATAGGATCCATTTTGCTCTTTATTTAAGGCCTTCTGATAGTTTTGTGTAAACTTACATAGCATAGTTTAGAAAATATGTCAATAATTTGTTTAGGAATATGATAAAAGTAGTGGGAAATTCGTTAAATAGATGTCTTCATTTCAGGTTTCAATTCTAGAACCAGTATTATATTCATTTATTACTCAATTTAATTATAATATCGTGCTATAGCTATTATAACACGCATTATAGGATGTTACAGGGTAATAAGACACAACTTCCAAAATAGAACAATGTTAAATAAAATAAATAAAAAAATGTAATTTTTATAAACTGGATAAATCTTTTTTCTCTCTTATCTTCGTCACTTCTTTCTTCCTATTTCTTTATTTATAATAAATATATATCTATATCAAAAATATATCATTGTTTCAGAGTTGGCTGTAAAATTAGTTCGCCTTATGGAATTCAATTGTACAGATTGCAACAAATCCTTCTTAAACAATGTTTATTTGAAAACTCATAATTGTTCAAATCCAAGACAAGATATCTACTGTAATGAGTGTGGAAAATTGTTCAGTATTATTACCAACTTAAAAAATCACAAGCGCACGTACGCTCGTGAGAGACCTTATTTCTGTAATGAGTGTTACATATCATTTAATGAAGATGATAAATCAGAAGGTGATAAAGTAGCACATAAAACCAAAAAGTTATATTCTTGTAGTGAATGTAAAAAGACGTTTACTTCAATACGTTATTTGAACACCCACGAGCGAACTCACAAAGAAGAAAATCTCCACATTTGTAAAATATGTGACAAAACTTTTGAAACAAGCAGCACACTAAAAAGGCACAAACGCATACACGCTAGCAAAAAGATATACTGTTGTGAAGAATGTGGAAAATCATTTAATTTAATAACAAATTTAAAAGTTCATAAACGTACACATACTGGAGAGAAGCCATATTGTTGTGAACAATGTGGAAAGACGTTTAATCAAAGTAATACTTTAAAAGTACATAAATTGAGTCATTCTAATTATAAACCATATTTTTGTGATGATTGTGGTAAAACATTTAGTCTATTAATTAATTTAAAAATTCATAGAAGAACTCATACAGGTGAAAAACCGTATTGTTGCGATGAATGCGGAAAAACATTCAATCAAATAAGTAGTTTAAAAACACATAAGAGTATACATTCAGGAGAAAAACCTTTTGCTTGTAATGAATGTAATAAGACATTTAGTCGTGCTAATAACTTAAAAATTCATGAGCGTGTTCATACGGGAGAGAAACCATATTCTTGTAGTGAATGTAAAAGGTCATTTAGTCAAATTAATACCTTAAAAAAACATAGGCGCACTCACATAGTGCAGTAACGATAACGATATAATGGTAGATTAGACTTTCATCGATGTAACAGCTAGATACTGCTTCTTCTAAAAGCTATTTATGTTAACAGTAAATTTGAAAAGTGTACCGTTAATATAGTTGCGATAATCACGGAAAATATTTTAATGAAAAACTAAGCTAAGCTAAAGGCAAAGCTATTAGAGCCCTCTCTTCGTTCATTTAGTGTTAGATGTGTGGCATACACTTCAGGGGCTGACATAATTTATCTACATTAAACTGATTATTTCTTAAACGTTATGTATTTACGGGAACATAGACACGCTTTTTATTTCTTTTAAGACTTATTTCTACAACTCAGATGCTAGAGTCTGACAAAGAAACAAAATCTTTCGTCTGTACCCAACATGCAGGATAAGGAAGAAGAGATAAAGAAATGCAGCAATAAACAGGGGAGTAAAAAAATTCAAATTATTGCAAGAATCAACCTAGAATTGGAAGAAATAAGAAACCAATAAAGGAATAGAGTGGAAAAACCAGGATATGTGTGGAAAAGGATGAAAAGCTGAAGCAAATGAGGGGGAGATCTAAGAAGAGGTTGTAAGCTGTAAGAGTTGCTTTGGAAGAAGGAAAAAGAAGGTTACATTGAGGTATACAAAGTACTGTAGAGGTCGGATGAAAATATATAAATATGCAATTGCAAATGCAAAATTAATTAGGCTTAACCTCTTGTAACCAAACATAAAGCAAACATAAAAAATGGCTGAAACTGAGCAAGACATTGCTGAAACTAACAGCTCAAGAAGTTTGATGTGTTAGATTTAAATTTAATAGTAATTTTTACATGATGTGATTACACATTCATAAATATAAAATCAAAATATTTGTTGTAAATTTGTATTTTATCTAAATATTTAAAAAGGTTATGAATTTGACAACACAATTACGAATAAAATTAAAAAGTATGACACGAAAGTTTTCTTATTTTAATTACATTTATGACGTCCATTAAAAGTTGAATATTTTACGTTATGAATCTGTTTCAAATTTAAATTAAATACATTTAATATGTATGTATTTTATTTTATTGTATCCCAGTAAACATTTTGGAGTCACTTTGCCATCATATTGAAAATGCGTATGACTTTTACTGTCGTGAAAGATTTCATTTACAAATAAAGATAAAGTTGATGGCAACTTTAATAGAAATGCAATAGTGACAGAAACGTCACAAAACAGGACACTTCACTAAATTGTTTACTGGGTGCCTTTTTGGGCTTACAATCTGTTACAATTACTTCTCTTTACAATGACTATTCACTCAATTATATTATCTTATGCCAGTTTTACACCAAAGAAACAGTTTTGTTTTATTTTAAAACAATTCTGTTTTTCGAAAACAGACTGTTCACATTGAACAGACTGCTTTTGTTTCTAGTGTTCATAAAAATGTCCGACGACGATAATTTTATAATTAAATTTTGTAATTTTATAATTAATTTATTGCATAATTTAAGTACTAACAATATTAAGTTAAAAGGAGAATTGAGATCCTCCTTTCAAATCTTTACAAGAATGTCAATTACTGATTCTGAACTGTTAATTAATTTCGTAGGACCTAAAATCGCTTAGAAAAATTCCATTTACCAAAATATAGTTGAACCAAATAAGGTAGTTCAAACCTTAAGAGGATATGTATATGGAGTTTGAATGGCCTGTTTCCTATAGATTAAAAGTGTGTCCAAAATGTGTGCGAGAGAGAAAGGTATATGTTCCTATTTGTTCTCTATGCGCATTCGTCAAAAGTGACAGCTGTCTAGGTATAATAAATATTTGTATTCTATTAAGATATAATAAATATTAAATACTTAAAGAAATTATATTTATTTAGTTGATTCAAAGCTCGTCTGTCGGTAAAACAGTGACCGTTCAGTGAAAACATATACTCATGAACGCCATAGATAACGCTGTAGAGATAACGGCACGTTTTTAGTTATATTTATATATAGTTTATTTATATTTATAAATATCTAAATCAATATAATGTCATATTTAACAACTGTCAGGTATTATATCTAGACAGTTCTGACTTGACAGCTGTCACTTTCGACGCAGTGGGGTTCAAACCAAGCAGACTAAAATTCAACAACAAACGTGTTTTCTTTTGATCTTACCAACTTCAGATGGGAATGTGTTTTGTTTACTAAAACAGTTTTTAAAGACAATAATGTTTTAAGAACTGTTCAGTTTTTACAAAACATTGGTGTTTTTGTTCGTGTTTTGTGGTTTTGTCTCTCTGGTGTAAAACCTTTTCTATTTCTAGTTCTAATTCACCTTACACTTTCTTCTGACATCTACTAAACAAAGTTTATGTTATTTAATATTATTTTCTTTTTAAACAATATCAAATGATTACTTTTCTTTTTACTTTCAATACGCAAAAAATCGTCTTAAATTTCAGTGAAATATGATAAAAAGTACAGGTTAAAAAAGAAAATAGGAAGCTTCGAGATTCTCACTCGAGAGTCTCTGCAGTGCTTGATCATTAAGAGCCCTACAAACAATTTTGATCGGAATCCAATTAGATGCGAATCGTATCACTCTGAATGGTGATTGGAATCCTATTAGACATTAGTGTGACATTATATGAAGATTTGGACAATATGTCCTCCGTACAAACGAGGTTTACCGAGGTGCAAGTCGTGGAACTACCACCTCTACTCAGATTTCAACATAACCACACCTCCAAACGACCGAACACGAGTAGAACACGAGCAATAACGACTTATATGCATATGCCTTTACATGCGGACAGAGATCTTCACATCAAAAATAAATTGCAGCCATCTTGAATATACCGAATCTTCGTAAATGTTCGGCTAACACGAAACTAATATTCTTGAAATCGTATAAATAAATCACACCCCTTTTATTAGTTGTTTGTGTGAATTATAATACATATACATGGTCTATGTAGTGGTATGATATAAAATGCGCTCCCGAACACTGTCTGACTACTGTCTAACCGTCATCTGATACGAGATTTCTAAGATGCGACAAATTCTTTGTAGGGAGAAAACAAATAATTTCAATTATAAAAATGTTTCTTCAAATAATTACTTCCAGAAGAGGGTGCGAGATTTCATCCGGAATATTCTGTAAATTAAAAATGCATTTTAATTAAAACTTGCAAGAATATACAACTCTAGTTTAATTGGTTTGTAAACAATGTCTTAATTGAAATTGAACTTGATGTTAATAAATGTGTATTGGCGTGTCTATTTTATTAAATATCTAAATGTTGACGGAGATATAACAATTACAAATTTGAATTGTAGTTTTAGCGCTAGAAATGGTCGGCCATATTTGTATGACGTGAAATGCATTTTAACGTCAGTTATTTATTGAGTAGGTCAGTGCTGTGGTAATGTTTTGTAGCTGTTGGTAGTCAAATAATCAAGTCAAATCAAAGAATAATAAGTCTTTATTTAATTTAACTCTGCTAAGGCAGACATAATATTGGCATTTTATTAGCGTAAAAGAGATATATTCTTGACAAAACTTTGACAAATTTACAGGTACCAACCTTACAGATCATAAATCTCTGCTATATGTATTTATATATCAAAATATCAAATATTATTTACAGCTATTTCAAGGAACAATCAAATTTCAATTCTGCCTTAGCAGGGTTAAATAAAATAAAAACTTATTATTCTTTGACTTGACTTGATTATTTGACTACCAACAGCTGCAGAATATTACCACAGCATTGACCTACTCAACAAATAACTGACGTTAAAATGCATTTCACGTCATACAAATATGGCCGACCATTTCTAGCGCTAAAACTACAATTCAAACTTTTAATTGCTATATCTCCGTCAACATTTAGATACTTAATAAAATAGACACGCTAATACACATTTATTAACATGAACTTTAATCAACAATTGAAAAATCGACCACTAAAAAATGAGGACACAGGCGCATTAAATTAAGAATATTATAATACAGTGTAGCACAGCACAGTACAAACCTCTGCTGAAAATACGGTTGTTTTGAGTTGCAAAAGTAAAGCATTTTTTCTATTTTTCTGAAGCGCCAGTTGTGATGTTACTGCCGGTATCAGATCCTCTGAGTAGTAATCCCCTGAGATTTCTAAATTCTGTAATAGGATAAAGACATATCAGTGACGTCACATTTCACATTTATTGGTCAATTTTATTCAATTATAAATATTGAATATTTTTTAATTAAAACTGGTAAAATGAATATTACGTGTGATTTCCCAGCAAACAATTTGGCGAAGTGCCCTATTTAGTGACGTTCGAGTCACTCGTACAATTCTATTCTAACGCTTTACAAGTTCTCTACCTGTCACAGATTTTGTGTTAGTGTTAGAATTTTTTCATAATAATATTCTTTCTTTTTCCAACATCATTCATTAAGTAGCAGTTGTTTCTTTCACACTAGGATATATTTTTTTTAGTTCATTTTCATTCTAAAGTGAGAGAGAAACGAGATGCGGTTAGACAAGTAAAATATATTTTTCACCGTTACACTTGTATACTTGTATAGTATTTCGTTCAGTACAGTATGTTTAAAGTATATGCTATCCTTTTTCAACAAATATTTCTTTAATGGTAATAGGCACACACTGTCTCCCTCAATCTCCGAATATAATGTGTTTAAACGAATACTCTAAGCTGCGATGCTAAGACAGAGGTTTTAAACCTAACGCAGACCTGCCGATCGTGGATTTTTGAATCACCAAAACAATGTAAAAAACTAATATAACGAGTATTGTTGAATATGAATAATATTCATTAAAAAAATCACGATCTGTACTAAAGATTACATCAATTTATTTCTTCATTTAAATATTTATATTTTGCAGACTCTAAAAAGTAGAATTCCATTAAGTTTTATACCCCTGCTAGTGTCAAGTTTATAACTCCGGTCATAAATCATAAACCGACTCCGCTTTTAATTCAGCAGTGAACCGTCGTTGCGATCTCTGTAGGTCATAAAAAGGGCCTTTCCTATGAACGACTGAATAGAAAACGAACACGTTCCAGACAAAAAACTCATGATATGTAATAGAAATTAAGTAGAATTTACTCCAAAATGTTTACTGGGTAGTTACATCGAATAATCAACACCAGGGTTGATGCTTACCTTCAGTGTTTTACATCCGGTTATCAGCAGCAAGGATGCCACGTCATCAAAACCGTCGCAATCGATAAATCCAATGGAGGATAAACTTGGACTCCTGGCTAAAAACTGTGCTGGCCAACTATAATCTGTCATGTGCGTACAAAAACGCATATACAAACTTTTAAGTGCAGGTATCGCTGCAATAGCTGCAAATAACTGAAAAGCAGGAAAAGGAAGATGAAACTTTATCAATTCCAATTCTTCGACATTGTGACACTGTTCTACAACTATTTGTAGATCTTCTCTGCAGTGTACTTCTTCTAAACAAAGGGTCCTTAAATGCTTAAGTTCCCTGATATACTTCAACTCCCCTTGAGGAATAAACAAACAATTTAGTTTTAGATGTTTTAATCCCGAAACACCTAATATTACGAATCCTAGAGACTTCGGAATAACAGACAAAGACAATGTTAAAGCTTCAAGATCACATCTGTCAAGACATTGATAAAAAACAGTAAAATTTACAATATGCTTTAGATGTAATTTTTTTATGGTATTTGGTAAATATTGTAGACATGTTACAGACAAAGTGTCTACATAAAGTTCCTCAAGGTTTGTATTATTAAGAAACAATGTTTCCAAAACATCGTTGTTTTTATAGTTGAAAGAAATTTTTAAACTTTTTAATGTACACTGTTTACTGATTGCAGTAAGAACTTCTCTGGATAAAGGATTACCAGATAAATGAAGTTTCTCAAGTTCTAAACCATTTATACCATCCCATGGACCTTCCAAATCTTTAGGACAGTGTACTTCTAATTCTAATTTCTTAATCGTTCTTGGTAAGTGTCTAAACGAAGTAACCTTAAAACGTAATCCATGAATAGATAAACTTTCAAGCCGTTTATTCACATAAAACTCATTCCACAATGTATCATTATTTGTTTCACCCTCAAAACTAGCATTCAGTGATTTTAAATTAACACAAGAACTGAACGAAGAAAGTTGACTCTCAGATAGGACTATTTTAGGAATATCCAGGACTTCCAGTCGAGGACAATAATTGATAATAAAAGGAAAAAAATCATGTAAGGTTTTGTATCTTGGTAAGGTACTTTTCACTTTTTTTAGATTTGCACATCTTTTAATGACTTCATCTAGAATTACACCCATGTCTGTATATGATATTTTATCGATATTCAAAACATTTTTGTTTGACCAATATAAATTTACAACATCTTCGAGTTCTGGGAAGGCTTCATTAAATCTTAATACATCTTTTTCTGATATAAATGTTAATAATAGATGAACAATGTAACTTTGAGTATTTATTAACGACATAGCGAGAAATTAAAATGTAAACAAACAAGAGAACCAATAAACAATTCAATATTCTATATGTTAACACGTATAGTGACGTATACACCTATGTCAGTCTGACTTCTGACAGTTCATGACCATGTTGATTATTGATCGGTTTGAACAACTTCATAGAACAGAATTAATAAATTGATTCAAATAAATCACATTAAATAATATTTGTAAGGCATTATAATGCATGGTTCTTCGTTAATTTGACACTGTAAACATCTAATTAAACCATAATAATAATAATTAATAAAATAAATATATATAATATAAATCTTAACTAAATATGCCATCTCTTGAACAATAGATGTAACAGAAGTAGTTACTGATTTGTTTAATAGATGGCACTAGTATAATAGGCTTGTATCCTATGCACAAACCACATATTAAATTTTTGTGTGATTTGTGATCCTATGTCTTAATTTCTATAAAAGTGTACTACATATTGATAAAGTTGGTTACTAGAACCTCAAATGTTCAATTATTTGTTAATAACTCCTTATATGCTAGGAGATATTAACAATTAAGAATGTCATTTGTCTCTTTAATTATTAAAGGGATTCAACGTTACAGCTCAAAAATCTCTGCTAAATGTATTTATATCAAATATTATTTGTAGCTCTTTCAAGGAACAATCAAATTCCAATATTATGTCTGGTTAAATAATATAAAAACTTATTATTGTTTGATTTGACTTGATTATTTTGACTATCAACAGCTACAAAATATTACCACAGTACTGACCTACTCAACAAACATCAATTTCAATCAATAATTGAAAAATCGACCTCTCAAAAAATGAGGACACAAGCCCATTAATTTAATAAAGCGCCCGGTTAGAGACCTGCTAATAATATACAGTTATTTTTTTTAACCTAAAGACTGCCCTGTGTAGCAACATTTTTACATAATTTTCATAGAAACTTAGATTTATTTTAGAAAAAATAAGACACTCGTCATTTCTTCTTTGATACTTCGGGGAAGCAATACTACTTCTAACTTACTTAATATACATTTACTGCAAAATCTATTCTATTTAAAGTATATTTTTTACTAATTTTGGCACAGATCCCGTATATTTTCTACTATGCATCAAGTAGTGTGCGCCAAGTCTAACATGAACTAAATTTGCCAGTAACGACGCTAGACGTCACCAACATACTCTGAAATCTAAACGTCATTTTATATACTAATTTTGTCTTTTCACTGCATACATAATTTAAATCAATTTAGAATTAAGTTTAATATATTTAATTAATAAGTTAAGATGATGCAATATATGAAAATTCCACACGGATTATTAAAATCAGGTATTTTATACTACCATATATTTTTAGGTTAAGTTTTGTGTTATATTAACTGGTAGTAATATATTAAAATAGGATATAAAGCAAACCAATGGCTTCGTACGCAAAGCTCCTTAACAAAACCAAAAACAGCTATAATGATGTTAAATATGGGGGGCCCTAAAACAACAGATGAAGTGCATGATTATTTATTGCGAATTATGACAGATACCGATATGATACAACTGCCAATTCAAAGGTTAATTAATAACTAAATTAAAAAAATAAAGAAAATGTATTACTTATTTTATATTAAAATATTTACAGTAAATTGGGGCCCTGGATTGCTAAGCGAAGAACAGCAGAAGTGCAGAAAAAATATAATGAGATAGGAGGCGGATCCCCTATATATAAATGGACCGATTTACAAGGAAAATTGTTATGCGAACAATTAGATAAAGTATCTCCAGAAACAGGTGAGGTTTATTAGAAATTGGGCTGTGTACTTTGTTTTAAATTACATAAAAATGTGGTGTTTTATTAATAAGCTAAAAGGCTGTGTCCTCAGATGTCTTTGAAAGGGGATAATACACATATCTGTTTTATTTTTAATGTGTATTTTTTGTATAAACACAAAATCTATTAAATTATTAATGCCAGTTAAAAAAGTCATTTTGTTTCTTTAATAATTAAAGGGATCCAAAGTTATAAAAAATAATCTGCATGTGATGTCACTTCTGATAATATACTATCTCTTTTGTACAACAGAGGTGCATACGAGTGTGTGAGGGAGACGTCTTTTACTACTAACAGCCGGTTGTGTATCCCATAAAGTTTTATATTATGATTATAGTGAAAAAATAAAAAGAAACTCGACAAAACCGAAATTAAAATTTTAATTATCTATATTGCCGTCAAGTTTTGGATATTCAAAAAAAATAGAAACATGAAAATACATATATTAGCATTTATTTCAATCAAAAAAATTAAAAATCGACCACTGAAAAATGAGTTTTTAAAAACGTAATTAATAATGTAATATTGATGTTAATAAATGTGTATTAGCGTTTTTATTTTATTAAATATCTAAATGTTGACTGAGATATAGCAATTATAAATTTGAATTATAGTTTTAGCGCTAGAAATGTCGGCCATATTTATGACGTAACATGTCGTACTATTAAAGGATAGATCAGTTATTTGTTCTATGTATAAGAGTTCTGTGTCAAGGGGGGGACGATGGTCTAGATGTCGTAAATGTAAGGTATTTTAAGGATCGCTTTTTTTATAATAAAAATAATGAAAAACGATATTTTAACTTTTCAGGCTTATTATTACACTTATTCTACATACAAAAAATGTTTTTTGAAATTTAAAAATATTGTTAAATATGTTAAAAGTGACGCTGAAGTAGACCCTGTCAAAAAATTGGACCTGGACTGTGCTGCCGATTTTGGCTCTTCTATTTATCTGATAAATAAAAACTAAGAAAATTATTAATTAGTATGAGTACAGTTATGGTCTGAACTAGAAATACAAAAAATTAATTGTAAATTCACAAAATGGCGAGCTTTTAAAATTGAAATTCCCATAACTGAATTTTCTTTACCAGTTATACCAGAAAAAATACGAAATTATTGAAATAAAAAAATGATTCTAGTTGTATCGATAGCTATTGATGTTGTGAATAACATATTAAAATTTCAGAGGATTCGGTTGAATAGTTTTGTTTTTTTCTACAACACCATGCCGAAAAAAATAGTTTTAAGATAAATTGGCTATTGATATATGCTAAAACGAAACTATTGGCAATATCCTTACAAAAATTTAACAGTATATTCTTAAAAGACTATTAGATATAACTAGACCACCGTCTGCTTATTTTGCGCTGTGTTGTATAAAAGAAATGAAACGTGAATTTTCTATAAAAAATATAACTATTTTTAATATCTCTTAATATATAGCAAATTTTTACAAAATAATTGGACATTTGAGGCTCTGATAGTCAACTTTATTAATATATTGCACAGTTTTATAGAAATTAAGACATAGGACACAATCCCATTGCAGAAAATTATCAAACAATGAACTTAAATGTATTTTACTGTTCCAGCGCCGCACAAACATTATGTAGCCTTCAGATATGTGGATCCTTTAACAGGAAAGACTCTCGAACAAATTGAAAGGTTGTTAAGCAAACAAATATATATTTAATTATTAATTTGCAATCGTTAAAGTTATTTCCTGTAAAATTGTAGAGATGGTGCAGAACGAGTTGTTATATTCTCTCAATATCCGCAGTACAGTTGCGCAACTTCCGGATCCAGTTTTAATGAAATTTATAAGCATTATAAAACCAGGTAGTTGAATACACGAGTGGAATATATAAATGTGATAAGATTTGTAATTTGTTAAAAATTTCAGAGAAATTCCAAAGCATATTAAATGGAGTGTTATCGATCGATGGAGTACGCATCCTTTACTAGCTAAAACAGTGGCTCAAAGGATCAAGGATGAATTACAACACTTCAAAGAAAATGAACGAGATGATGTTCTACTTTTGTTTTCTGCCCATTCGCTGCCTTTGAAGGTTTTGAATTTTGAACTAATTTGTACTTTATATTGATAAAGTAGTCTTCAAAATATTAATTAGCTCGATTAGGGGTCGATTTTTCAATTGTTGATTGAAATTGATGTCAATAAATGTGTATTGACGTGTCTATTTTATTAAATATCTAAATGTTGACGGAGATATAGCAATTAAAAATTTGAATTGTAGTTTAAGCGCTAGAAATGTCAGCCATATTTATATGACGTGAAATGCCTTTTAACGTCAGTTATTTGTTGAGTATGTCAGTGCTGTGGTAATGTTTTGTAGCTGTTGGTAGTCAAATAATCAAGTCAAGTCAAAGAATAATAAGTTTTTATTTTATTTAACCCTGCTAGGATAGGCATAATATTGAAACTTTATTGTTCCCTGAAATAGCTGTAAATAATATTTGATATTTTGATATATAAATACAGCAGATATTTACGATGTGTAAAGTTGGTAACTTTACACAAGGATTGTGATGTCACATGCACTTGGAATGTGTACAACGTTGAATCCCTTTAATAATTAAAGAGACAAAATGACTTTTTTAATTGTTAATATCTCTTAACATATAAGGAGTTATTAACAAATAATTGAACATTTGAGGTTCTAGTAACCCACTTTATCAATATATAGTACACTTTTATAGAAATTACGACATAAGATACAAGCTCATTCTTTATTGAAATATTGGTTATTAAATGTATATTCGCGTTTTTAATTTAGTTAGTAGATGATGACGCCACGTTCTCGTTAGAATATAATAAGTAATGTTATTTATTTTTCGTTTTATATCACGATATTATATTGAAACATTATGGGTCGACGTAACAGCTGCTATAGTTTTGACGTTTAATTCCGCATCTCTTTTGCACTTCTCTTGTTTAACAGTTATGGTAAAGGTTGGGAAATAATATTGCGAATTGAATAAAAATAATTGGATATTTGAAGTTTTGATAGCCAACTTTATAAATACACTATGCAGTTTTATATAAATTCGCAATATTATAGAAGTTATTAGCTAATGAAATAGTCATTTTTGTCTCTTTAACAATTAAAGTGATAAAAATTTGTAAAATATGATAGAGTAGTTGATTTAATTTCTTCCTTACCTACCACACTACCTTTTTCATCGATTTTAAACAAGAAAATTGTAAAAGAGATGTAGAATCAAAGGTACATAAACAAACCTATAAAGTTTTTAATATAATGTCGTGATATACAACGATAAATAAATAAGATTACTTATTATATTCTATTACAGTAGTTGACATCAATAAATATTATGCAGTGAAACATAATTAAAACTTTAAATAGATATATTTCCGTCAATATTTAGATATTTAATAAAATAAAAACGCTAATATACGTTTATTAACCAATATTTCAATAAAGAATTAAAAAAGCAGTTCATAACTAAAATCTCATCTGCGCTAAGTAGGTTTTAATTAAATTTAAATAATTACAGACCGATTTTTAAATGGGCTTGTGTCCTATGTTTAATTTCTATTAAAGTGTACTACATATTGATAAAGTGGGTTACTAGAACCTCAAATGTTCAATTATTTGTTAATAACTCCTTATATGTTAGGAGATATTAACAATTAAAAAAGTCATTTTGTCTCTTTAATTATTAAAGGGATTCAACGTTGTACACATTCCAAGTGCATGTGACATCACAATCCTTGTTACCAAGCTTACAGCTCATTAATCTCTGCTATATGTATTTATATATCAAAATATCAAATATTATTCACAGCTATTTCAAGGAACAATCAAATTTCAATATTATGTCTGCCTTAGCAGGGTTAAATAAAATAAAAACTTATTATTCTTTGATTTGACTTGATTATTTGACTACCAACAGCTACGAAACATTACCACAGCACTGACCTACTCAACAAATAACTGACGTTAAAATGTATTTCACGTCATACAAATATGGCTGACCATTTCTAGCGGTAAAACTACAATTCAAACTTTTAATTGCTATATCTCCGTCAACATTTAGATATTTAATAAAATAGACACGTCAATACACATTTATTAACATCAATTTCAATCAACAATTGAAAAATCGACCTCTAAAAAATGAGGACACAAGCTCATTCTTAGTTAATTCAGGTATTTGAGAAACTGAGGAACCTTGTTAAATATTTTTCTTTCTCACCTCTCAAATATTATATTTTATTTTTTAAAGGAATAAAAGGTATGATACCTTTGCTTTTGCATTTGCTTCTCCCCATTGTATTTGGCTATATATATAGTTACAAATATTGCCTTTGACTTTGTGGGATGAGCATTTAATAATCATTATTGTTCTGTCCACAAATCTAATATTTCTGTCGACAAATTCTAATTTATTAATCAAATCACCTTCAGATTTACAATTTATAAAGAACGGATCTAAATCGTTTGCCTTCAGAATCTAATTAACAATTCCATTGTTGTTTTTTAACCCTTCTAGATTCTACCCCAATTTTATAAGTGCGCATTATATCTCAACAATACGTTTAATATTTTAATAAAAAACAAATTATTTTGCAGGCTGTGAACAGAGGCGATTCTTATCCTTCAGAAGTTGGTGCATCTGTTCAATTAGTAATGTCACAATTAAAAAATTGTAATCCTTATAGTTTGGTATGGCAATCAAAAGTTGGACCTCTACCTTGGTTAGAACCATACACAGATGATGCCATTAAAGTAAGTATAGATATTTGCCTGTAACAAGTATATCACAAAAGAAACGACAGCAAAAATGTTACCTTTATATAACCTATAGCTATTTGATTGTTTATCAATAAATACAACATAGATAATATTTATATTCAATATATTATTCACAGGGTTATGTTCGCCAAGGCAGAAAGAATTTTATTTTAATACCAATAGCATTCGTGAACGAACATATAGAAACTCTACACGAATTGGATATCGAATATTGCAAGGAATTAAAAGAAGAGGTACGTTATATACAGCTGATCTACAAATGAAATCTAGTTTTACAAGTGAAATAATATTTATCTTTAGCATAAGCTAAGACTCAAACCTTCGTTCAGTGTTAGATTTGTCACATAAGCTTCAGGGGCTATCAGATTAATTTATAATAATTATTTCCTTTTTTAAGATCTTACCTTTATGAGAGCATAGATATGCTATTTCTTTAATTTCTTTTCATATTTGATTCGTACAGAATCAAGGTTGGCTAGTAGATGTTTTTGTGAAACTGAGAAAAGGTCCAAAATGTTATTAAAATATCACATTGCAATAAATTTTGAAACTATTTTGTATTCCTGTTAAATAACATAAGAAAATAACTGTGGTATAAGCTGTTTAACAAATTATTTATTTTATAAGCTTGAAATTTTTATTTTATGTTTACATGTAATCATCTTTGATTCTGTCAAAAGTAACTAGCTCGTTTTGTTGTAAAAAAGAAACATTTTATTTTTGCAGAAAGTAATTATAATTTTAAAACAATTATAATTAGTACTTGAGTAGCAAGTTTAAATTTAAATTTATTATTTATGGTCAGTTTCAAAACTAGTTTAAATAATATGTTAATCAATGGTGTGTTTGTATTTTATTTTAAAATATAAAAATAATTCAGATAGAATCAAACCAATCAAGATAAACTAACTAGCCAAGTTTGTTTCTGTAGTTTGCGGTGGACAATGGACTTGTGTCTTCATTTTTTAGTGGTCGATTTTTCAATTGTTGATTGAACTTGATGTTAATAAATGGGTATTGGCGTGTCTATTTTATTAAATATCTAAATGTTGACGGAGATAGTGCAAAAGAGATGCAGAATTAAACGACAAAGCTATAGCAGTTGTTGCGTCGACCCATAACGTTTCAATAGAATGTCGTGAAATAAAACGAAAAATACTTATATATTCTATTCAGTTACTAGTAGTAGAATATTACGCAGTAAAATAAAATTCAAACTTTATATATATTTATATACATATTTTTTTTTTTTATTTACTTATTTGCCTTGACTTTCTTTCGTCATAGCCACCATCAAACATTTTTTATACATCTTTTATAATTTATAATTCAATTTTACAAATTTCTAAATATTTCAATAATTCACTAATTAGTTTTGAATCACTTAACACAAATTTAGTATTAACAGGAAAAGTTTTAATCACATCTAATATATCACTATTCAATTTTGATCTTTCTAAACTATAATTTATGCATTCAAATATAATATGATCCAAAGTTCCTTCTTCACCACATTGACATCTATCGTCAGATTTAATATTAATTTTGTACAGGTGAGCTGGAGTTTTGCAATGATTACTTTTGATTCTGATTATACTAGATATAATTTTGCTGGACTCATTTCTAAACCATCTCTTCTTACTTAAATTTGGATGTAACATATAATAATCTCTTCCTTTTAACTGACTCTTGTTAATGAAATCTGTGTTTCTCAAATTGAAGTTTAATTTTTTGATTATATTAAAAATTTCATATGAAGGTAATTTCACTTTCATCTTAATTTTTAAATTTATTGATTCCTTTGCCAATTTATGCGCAATTTCGTTTCCTCTTATTCCATAATGTCCTGGTATTCACATAAATTTTATGGTATTATTCTTATTTATTAAATTGAAATACAGCTCCTTAATTCAAACTTTTAATTGCTATATCTCCGTCAATTTTTGGATATTTAATAAAATAGAAACGCCAATATACGTTTGTTAACTAATATTTCAATAAAGAATTAAAAAATCTGTGCACAATCCCAATTATAACAACAAATTGACTTTGTATTGTACAATTCTTTTAACATCACAGATGTAACTAAGTGTACTAATGTTTTCTGGTTATTTCAGGTTGGTGCTGGAACAATTCGGAGAGCAGCTGCTCCTAATGATCATCCTATATTCGTCGAAGCTATGACAGATATTGTAGCTTCTCATTTAAAAGGAAATCAAATGATTAATCCCAAATTCCTAACTCGATGTCCACACTGCACAAATCCTAAATGTGAACTAAGCAAAAATTGGTTCCAAAAATTGTGTAAAATTTAGAATTAAACAACACAAATTTGGTCTCTCTGGTTAATATTAATAAATATATATATAATGGAAATATAATTTGGTTTTGTTATTTGTATAGATAAATATATTTACTTTATAACTTTTTGGAAAATGTGTTTTATTTTGTTAACCATGGCTTAATTTCTATAAAACTGTATTCAATTATTTTTTAGTAACTCCTTATATTTTAGCAGATATTAACAATTAATTCGCCATTACAAAAAATGATAGAGCTCTTAGCAGCATCTTCTTTCACACTGATCGATTTTTCAATTGTTGATTGAAATTGATGTTAATAAATGTGTATTGACGTGTCTATTTTATTAAATATCTAAATGTTGACGGAGATATAGCAATTAAAAATTTGAATTGTAGTTTTAGCGCTAGAAATTGTCGGCCATTTGTATGACGTGAAATGCAATTTATACGTCAGTTATTTGTTGAGTAGGTCAGTGCTGTTGTAATGTTTTGTAGCTGTTGGTAGTCGAAATAATCAAGTCAAGCTAAAGAATAATAAGTTTTTATTTTATTTAACCATACTAAGGCAGACATAATATAGGAATTTTATTGTTCCTTGAAATAGCTGTAAATAATATTTGATATATAAATACATATATCAGAGATTTATGAGCTGTAAGGTTGGTAACCTTACACAAGGATTGTGATGTCACATGCACTTAGAATGTGTACAACTTTGAATCCCTTTAATAATTAAAGAGACAAAATGACTTTTTTAATAGTTAATATCTCTTAACATATAAGGAGTTATTAACAAATAATTGAACATTTGAGGTTCTAGTAACCCACTTTATCAATATATAGTACACTTTTATAGAAATTAAGACATAGGACACAAGCCCATTGCGGACTAGAGAAAACAGTAAGTTTTGTTTGCTAATATTTTATATTTATCTGCAAATTAAAAGTACAATTTACATATTTTAAACATTCTGTTTTGTTATTTATTTTAAACTAGGTTTGTTCTATTTGCCATTTATTATTATTGCATAGTTATTGTGCTTTGTTTTTGTCTTTATTAAACATATTATTAAGGGAGGACGATGGTCTAGAGCTCGAAAATTTAAGGTATTTTGAGAATTGTTTTTTTATAATAAAAATAATGAAAAACGATATTTTAACTTTTTAGGATTATTATTACACTTATTCTACATACAAAAAAATCTTTGTTGAATTTTAAAAATATTGTTAACTATGTTAAAAATGCGCTGAAGTAGACCCTGTCAAAAAATTGGACCTGGACGGTGTTGCCGATTTTGGCTCTTCTATTTATCTGATAAATAAAAACCAAGAAAATTATTAATTAGTATGAGTACAGTTATGGTCGGAACTAGAGAAATTAAAATTCTAAAAACTGTTTTTTTTATACCAGTTATTTAATGAAAAAAATACGAAATTATTGAAATAAAAAAATGATTCTAGTTCCAACGATAGCTATTGATGTTGTGAATAACATATTAAAATTTCAGACGATTCGGTTGAATAGTTTTTGTTTTCTACAACACCATGCAGAAAAAAGTAGTTTTTAGATAAATCAGATTAAAGTTTTAAGCATGCTATGGCTATATAACTATTGATATATGCTAAAACTGCTGTAGAAACGAAACTATATTGGCAATATCCTTACAAAAATATAATAGTATATTCTAGACCACTGTTTCCCCTTATACATATATTATACATACTACATTTAAGGTATATACATTTATATATACTGCATATCCTATGTATATGCTGTGGTGATGAAAAAGTTACACTGTATGTCATATGTATGTGCAAATACAAAGGTATAAGCATATTTAATCATTGCTGCATGTACATAGTAGGTATGTACTGTCATCTTTATTCATTTTATGTATACTCATTTATGAATATACACAGAATATCTAATATTATACGGGGAATATTTTCTTTTAGCGATTTGAAATCGTTAATATTTAATACAAATTTATAGAAATTAAATCAAATGAAACAACCTAGTTTATTAAAAAAATTAGAAGAAAATCTTGAACAAATTATTGAAGGATATATATTT
This sequence comes from Panorpa germanica, assembly GCA_963678705.1. Lineage (NCBI taxonomy): Eukaryota > Metazoa > Arthropoda > Insecta > Mecoptera > Panorpidae > Panorpa > Panorpa germanica. Next base: position 22,141,330 of record OY783208.1, on the reverse strand, counting down.
CAAACAGGCGATAGTCGTATAAGATATTGGTGAATAAGAATTTGATGAAAGACTTATTTCTTTTTTTCATCGCTATCTTCATCATCGTCGTCGTCATACTCTTCGCTGGAATCATCATCTAAACAATATTACCATTAATGTCAAAAATGTTCAGGCTCAGCGTTTGTTTTACATGCATATATGTTCAGGAAGAATATTTAGAAGGGGAAAGGGGGGGCATCCGCAATGTGTCACTGTTTGATGCTGATTTTAGATTGTCGGTATCATCGGATTATTCTTATTCCAAAATGAGGCTGGTTAGGCAATAACAATTAAGCCTCATTCCCACTCACTGTTTTGATATTTAATTTACTGGTTTTATTTAATATTGTAATCTAGATTTCAGGTTTTTCTTTCAGCATTCCTTTTCACATTCGTGTTTTAATTTAAGTTTAGTTAATTTAGTTGGTGGGTATGCATCGTTAGTAATATAAATTTTGACAGTTCGACAAAATTGTATGTGAAATAATTAAAATTGCTATTTTTAATAACAATTAGTAATAGAAATTGTTTTCACTTCTATATTTTTCAAAAACTGACATTAAACTTCTTTTAAAAGTAAATCCTACTGCATTTTGACAGATTGTCACATTTTGGAGGTTATAATATAATATAGTTTTTCTTAACTTAATATTTTTAATTTAAAACACATTGGACCTTGTGAGGTTCTAAAAAAACTAAGAAAACTTAAAAAATGAATTATATTAAAAATGGTACTGTGACTGACTACGCGTATTGCCATATGCTAAACAATTTAAATTAAATATAAAATACAAAATTAAATTAAAGCAGTGAGTGGGAATGACACTTTATGATATTTGCCACATAACATACTGCCCGAGAATCAATTTAATAACTGCAAGAGAATTTTGGGACATCCCTAGTAGATCATATATAATACAGAAATATTAAAAGTAAATAATTATAAACAGGAAAAATTAGAGATGTGATAAAACATTGCTTTTTAATGGGACAACTATTATATTTCGAACTCGGTATTTTTTCCAATTAAAAAACAATGCAAAGTGTCCCATTGTTTTCAAAATTACATCCCAGTAAACAATTTGGTAAAGTGCCCCTTTTTTGTGACGTTTCTATCACTATTGTACTTCAATTATTGTTCGCATTAACTTTATCTTCATTTGTATTTTAACTAGTGGAGTGGTTTCGCCATTTGTAGCCGATAAAATAGACATTCTATATGTAAAAGACTGTGAGAAACTGAACTGTAAATGAACTCTTTCATAACATAAAATCATACGCATCTTCAATATGATGGCAAAGTACCTACAAACACTTTTTCTGAATCTGGTACGAATATTATACGATTCTGATACGATTCGGTTCAATTTGTTCGATTCTTGTACGATTCTGGTCAACATTGTTTGTAGGGATGAAATTTTGACAAATATCGTAAGGGTTTGTCTTCTTAGGAACTTATTGAGTGATATAAACAAAATAATTTAAAGAAGGGTTAATTACTTGCGCAGGTCGGTGGCTTATGCGACCACTTCCCGCGATGACAAACTGAAGTACTTGACCCAACGATTGTAAGCTCCGGTGGACACGCATATTCCAAAACTGTCCAATTGGGCACTACTTCTCCATCAAGGGAAGGATCATCGTCGCCAACGGTTGAGCATTCCACGTTTCTTGGACAGTCGGGTATAACGCAATCCATAGCTGAAGATTAATACAAAGAAAATTATGAATGGGCTTGTGTCCTCATTTTTTAGAGGTCGATTTTTCAATTGTTCATTGAAGTTGATGTTAATAAATGTGTATTGACGTGTCTATTTTATTAAATATCTAAATGTTGACGGAGATATAGCAATTAAAAATTTGAATTGTAGTTTTAGCGCTAGAAATGGTCTGCCATATTTGTATGACGTGAAATGCATTTTAACGTCAGTTATTTGTTGAGTAGGTCAGTGCTGTGGTAATGTTTTGTAGCTGTTGGTAGTGGAAATAATCAAGTCAAATCAAAGAATAATAAGTTTTTATTTTATTTAACCCTGTTACGGCAGACATAATATTGAAATTTTATTGTACCTTGAAATAGCTGTAAATAATATTTGATATTTTGATATATAAATACATATAGCAGAGATTTATGAGCTGTAAGGTTGGCAACCTTACACAAGGATTGTGATGTCACATGCATTTGGAATGTGTACAACGTTGAATCTCTTTAATAATTAAAGAGACAAAATGACTTTTTTAATTGTTGATATCTCTTAACATATAAGGAGTTATTAAAAAATAATTGAACATTTGAGGTTCTAGTAACCAACTATATTAATATTTTGCACATTTTTATAGAAATTAAAACATAGGAGAAAATGTTTGTCATTTTGTCTCTTTAATTATTAAAGGATCTAACGTCCGCCAAGTTGATATCTCTGTTATGCAACAGAGTGTAAAAGACAAAACTCATGACAAAACTCTTATACAGATAACAAATAACTGATCTACCCTTAATAGTGGGACATGTTACGTCATAAATATGGCCGACCATTTCTAGCGCTAAAACTACAATTCAAACTTTTAATTGCTATATCTCCGTCAATATTTAGATATTTAATAAAGTAGACACGCCAATACACATTTATTAACATCTAGTTTAATCAACAATTGAAAAATCGACCTCTAAAAATGAGGATACAAGCCCATTCTTCTTGAAATGCCCTATGAATCTATCAAATATACTTTGGCATGCTGGAGGTCCTTTCGACCAAGATCCTTTGCGGCAAATAGAGATATGCATGTCGTGGCCATGCTCTTCGGTATATTCGCAAGAGTACTTTATAATCGTCCATTCTGGCACCTCACCGCCAGGAACAGCTCCTATTGAGGAATCCATGGTTATGTAATTCCCAAATGGAGGAAATTCTGGTAGGATGCAACACAAACTAACTGAAAATGTAATGTAAAAAAATGTCATTAGAACTTTATTAGAACAACACAATTATAAATCAGTAATCCCAAAATAACAGAACGAAGTTATATTGATCCTTAAAGAACGAAAGGCCTTGATTATTAGATCGAAGTAGGCCCGGATTTAAGGGAGAGGAGGCGGGGCTACTGCCCATAAGAAAGGGGCCCCCAATAGATATCAAAGTAATAATTTGTGAAAGACTTGTCGGAAAAAAATTGTTCCTTTTATTCGGAAAATAATTAGGGGCCTCCGCTCCTTCGTTGCTCCTGGGTCGACGTCGGGTTTTTTCGAGTGACTTGTACGTTCGAATAAATAGCATTAGCTTAATATAAAAATATCACATAGATTCACAATGAAAAAGTACCCAGCCTCTAGATAAGAATAGAACGAGGAAGAAGAGCAGTCAAGTTCAAGGAGAAAATGAGTAACGCTGAAGGAAAAATTCCTAAGTAAAATTGGGGAGGAGAGTAGAAAGGAGGGTGGGGAAGGTGGCGCGAAAAAGAGACAGGAGTATTACGAAGGGAATGGAATGGCTAAGGAGAAGAGATGGGGAGATACAATAACAGGAAAGAATGGAAAAAATTGAGAAGAGCAATTACAACAAAAGATATAAACGGATTTGGGGTAGAGAGAGATACCACAATACTTAAGAGAAAAAGACACAAAAAAAATGAGAAGGATTGCCTGATTTAGATTGGGAAACGAGGAGAAAGGAAACAAATACTGGTCAACATTGGAGCACAGAAAAGAATATTGTGCAGTTATTAAAGGAGGACAGTGAAAATAGAGAGATAGATAGAGAAAAGAAGCGAGGAAAGAGAAGGAATGGTCGAGTAGACACAGGAGAGCAAGTAGCAGGAGGAGCGAAGCAGTAGCAGTAGCAGTTTTGTTTTTATTTTCATAAGGATAAATTTATATATATATGTAGGATCGTAAAAATAAATCGAGCATACAAAGTAATCATAACTATAACACCCAAGCTAGAAAAGTCGTAAAATAATGTGATTAATAAGTGTATATTGTGAACGGAAACCAAGTCAAAGGTTAAAGCAATTAAAATGTGTGAAACTTTAAACCACTGATTGAATACGTGAAGGAGTGTGCTTACCGAAATTAACTAAACGAATTCTTAAAAGTAATAAAAATTAACCTATTAAATCTAGCTGAAGACTAATGTAGGACTGAGTATATAATAACTAGAATTTAAGATGGTTTGTTCATTCATTGTTCTGTATTTGTAAAGTAAATACCAACGTTTATATTGTAACCTTATTGTATTATTATCATTATTATTATCATCGTTATTATTTTATTAAATAAATGTATTAAACAAATTAAATGTGATTCTTTATCATCCTGACAAGAAACTAAGATATTGCTTAGTTGAATATTCACTGAATCGACATTTGCCCAAATCCAAATAAGAGTATCTCGATTCCACATCAGATTAGCGGATTGGGTATTGCTTTCCACATCAGAAGTTGGATAGCTCTCATTTTCCACATATATATTATTTCGTTTGGAAGGAGTGAGAATGTTTAAATTTAATAAAGATCAAAATTGAATTAAGCACAATGACATGTAAATAAATGAGTTAAGGCACAAGAATATAGTGCCAAAAACATTAAAATGATATAAAAATAGGTAGTATTCAACAAATAAACAATTTGAAATTTCAAAATAACATACTTACCCAGTAAACATTTTGGAGTAAATTCTACTTAATTTCTATTACATATCATGAATTTTTTGTCTGGAACGTGTTCGTTTTCTATTCAGTCGTTCATAGGAAAGACCCTTTTTATGAGCTACAGACATTGCAACGACGGTTCACTGCTGAATTAAAAGCGGAGTAGGTTTATGATTTATGACCGGAGTTATAAACTTAAAACTAGCAGGGGTATAAAACTTAATTGAATTCTACATTTTAGAGTCTGCAAAATATAAATATTTAAATGAAGAAATAAATAGATGTAATCTTTAGTACGGATCGTGATTTTTTTAATGAATATTATTCATCTTCAACAATACTCGTTATATTAGTTTTTTACATTGTTTTGGTGATTCAAAAATCCACGATCGGCAGGTCTGCGTTAGGTTTAAAACCTCTGTCTTACCATCGCTAAGTGCTATCTTCGTTTATATACATTCTATTCGGGGATTGAGGGAGATAGCGTCTGTCTATTACCGTTAAAGAACTATTTGTTGAAAAAGGATAGCATATACTTTAAACATCTGTACAGAACGAAATATTATACAAGTATACAAGTGTAACGGTGAAAAATATATTTTACTTGTCTAACGCATCTCGTTTCTCTCTCACTTTTAATAAATAAACTTTCATTTACAGAATAAATAAAATGAATGTGAATTTAAAAAAAATATATCCATGTGGGAAAGAAACAGAAATACTGAATGAATGATGTTGGAAAAAGAAAGAATATTATTATGAAAAACTAACACAAAATCTGTGACAGGTAGAGAACTTGTAAAGCGTTAGAATAGAATTGTACGAGTGACTCGAACTTCACCAAATAGGGCACTTCACCAAATTGTTTACTGGGTATATATTGTTCATTTCGTTGTAGAACTTTTTGGTACTTTTAATATCTTAGATTACGTGTCATATCACAAAGTTTGTCACCTCCAACCCTTTAATTTTGCATGTGACGTCATTAACAGATGGTTCCAATTGTATTACGTTTTTGTGTTGATTTAAACATTGCAAAGAACACGAATAATCGTATACGAATGTGTGAATCCTGAGTTAATGTTTACCTTGACATTCTTTAAAATTTCCATTCCATTTCCCACACTGACACATCGCTGTCGATGCCGGGACGGGTGCAAAACCAGGGTCGCAACTATAGTGCAACACTGTGCCGTTCGGGACATCTGATCCTTCCACATGTAGATGACTTCCTAGAACCATGTATTGTCCATGCGCAGGGCCTTTCGGTAGGACACAATGCCTGAAAAATATCATAAAGAATTACACATCTGTCTAAAAATTACGTCACACGCCGATTTTAGTGGTCAATTTTTTAATGGGCCTTTGTTCTATGTCTTAATTTATATAAAACTGTACTACATATTGATAAAGTGGGTTACTAGAACCTCAAATGTTCAATTATTTATTAATAACTCCTAGTATGTTAGGAGATATTAACAATTAAAAAAGTCATTTTGTCTCTTTAATTATTAAATGGATTCAACGTTGTACACATTCCAAATGCATGTGACATCACAATCCTTGTGTAAGGTTACCAACCTTACAGCTCATAAATCTCTGCTATATGTATTTATATATCAAAATATCAAATATTATTTACAGCTATTTCAAGGAACAATCAAATTTCAATATTATGTCTGCCGTAACAGGGTTAAATAAAATAAAAACTTATTATTCTTTGATTTGACTTGATTATTTCGACTACCAACAGCTACAGAACATTCTTACAGCACTGACCTACTCAACAAATAACTGACGTTAAAATGCATTTTTCGTCATACAAATATGGTCGACCATTTCTAGCGATAAAACTACAATTCAAACTTTTAATTACTATATCTCCGTCAACATTTAGATATTTAATCAAATAGACACACCAATACACATTTATTAACATTTCTGTATTGCAAAGTAGATTAAAAAAAACTTACGTTTCACAAATTTCTTGCGATTTTCTTTGTACTTGCTTCGCTGGTGGTTCCTTTCCCTTCCTCAACCTCCCCGGTTCTATAATTAAAAATTTAGTTAATATGCTAAATGTCACTTTCTTAGTCCACTTTTTGAGAAAATCCGATAGAGCCCAGTACAATGTGCCCCTCAGGAGCACTCGGTGTAAGATGCTCTTACGAATCATCACACATCATGTTACAAATATACTGAAGACTATAAATCTGGTAAGTGTTTGATTAATATAATTCAATAGACCTAATCTTTTTTAAAGGTGCTTCATGTTATATTTATTTTAGACGAATATTTGAGGATAGCTTTTGAAAATAATATTAGTACAAATGTTGACGCTGCCAGAAACCTTACAAGGAACTTGATACCGAATGTTTGCTACAACAAGTGATCCAGTCTAACGATGCTGCTCTATTTGGAGAACAAAGCAGAATACTAAACTATGCTGGAGAAAAATAATATTATGCAGCTATTAGAACTCTGTCAAATAAATCATGTGGCAGTATGAATACCTTGCTGAAAGGAAATGATCTACGCTTTGATTTAGATTAAATGCAAATGAGGGGCTACAGATTTGTATAAAGCTAGAATTAAAGGTATACGTGCATAATTTAGTACATTAACGTTTACATTATTATTTTCTGATTAGTATTTCTTTTTCTATTGCTTCATACTTAATTTCTTTTGTATACAGTTTCCTTTAAACTCAAAATGTTAACTGATTTAATAATTAGTTAACGTTTTATTATTTACGGAAATTTAACATAATTCTGCTACATTAACATTAAATAAATGCAAAAGACTTTAATAAAATATCTTTTGCTACTATCGTAATTTGATATGTAACATTATTATTTTATATATTAATTGTGTATGCCTTTCGGCTTTACAATCTACAGTATTATATTTCTAATACATTTCATTCCTATATACATTCCAAACTTAAAACTAAACTTAAAATAAACTTAAAATCTTCTCGACTTTTACTAATTCCAAAAGTGCTTTCTGCTTCTTCTTCTTTTGACCCTCTCTATTATTCTCCACCAGCTTATTTATTCTCCTGTTTTTCCTTTCCTTCTTACTATTTCCGCCATCCACTTCTTTCCTTCACTGCCTCCCTTTAGTAGCTGGCCAATATTCCTTTCGCTTGCTACTTTTTCCTTACACTCAAACTTAATGTGCTCCAGTGTTTCGTCCTCCGCTCCACACATTCTACACTTTCTTTCCTCACTCTTTTCCCAGTATCTGTTTCCTTTTTCCTCATTTCCCAATCTAAACCTTGCTGTTCTTCTTATGTGTTTTATGTCTTTTTCTATAAGGTACTGAGGCACATTATTTTCCCATAACCTTTTATATCTTTTATTGTAGTTACTTTTTTCTATATTTCCCATTCTCTCCTGCCTTATCCCTTCTCCTTAGCTCCTCTGCCACACTTGCGCCACCTTCTCTTCTCCTCTCTGCCTCCTCGATCGCCATTCCATTCCTTTCAAAGTATTCTTTTCTCTTTTTTGGACCTCCTCCCCCCCCCATTCTTTATGTTATCCTCTCTTATTTTTTTTAAAATTTTGCTTTCCGCTCTGTTCAATTTCTCCTCGTATTTTACCGCTCTTTCCCCTGTTTTAATTCGTATCTTATCCCTCTTTAGCTCCTCCATCACCATGTATCCTGGCGTGCACCTGTCCAGCCCTAGTACCCATTTCATATATCTTACCTGTATTCTTTCTAACTTTTATGTAACATTATATATTCTTTAAAAGGTTTATTACCGACTGAAAACTTAAATTATTGTTTATGTACAGAAATTTATGTTATATAAAACATATACCTTTAATTCTTCGTCGACGTTTTAAGTATTTACATATTTTTGGGATTGTAATACAACTTTTTTAATGAATTTGTATTGTTAACCGAATAATAGTTATTGTGTATGAATAATAAAGAACATATTATAACTAAAATCAAACTCTTTTACTAAAATAGTAATAAGGTTGAATAAGTTGTAAATTAATATTTTTTTTAAGTGCTAATAACTCTCAAAAGTTATTGCACTTAAAAAAAATATTTTTTTATTTTTAAATTTTATAATAATTAAATTCGAAATATCGGGATTGAGAAAGAACTGTAGAGGCAGCACTACTGCCGAAAGTGGATCGCTCTGGTGTCATAAATGTAAAGGATAGTGATGTAAACAGCGTAGAAATAGTATTAATAGAAATAAATAATGCAAAAAATAATTAAATTCGGGTTCTTGATAATCTTGAACCTTGATAATCAGATTTAATAGGATCTGGAGTAATTGGATCACACCCAACATCTTCAACATTCTTTCGTAAAAGCGACAAATTAACATCACACATTTTTTCGGCTGTCCTTTTAATTGGAATGTTTACTTGCACTTCTGCAGTAGTTACACCATCACGGGAATTTATGTTACAAAAAAAATACTTATGTTCATCTAAAACACTTTCATCAACAATTTCATCAGTTTGACATGTTATACTGCGAGTTGTTTTTTGTGGAGTAGCATCAGAAGCATAATGATCTTCAACGCTCTGTGTTTCAATATCTACATAATTATCCTCTTGAATTTCAATTTCATTATTGTTATTATTATTATTATTAATGATATTCATTTCACTTCGTACATTCCGTTGCCGTAATCGTTCGAAACGTTCAAATGACTGAGTGGATTTTTTGGTATTTACTTTACCAGGAAAAATTGTTGGTGTGTATGAAGGATGCCGAGGATGTTCCGACTTTTGATTATTCACAAAATGATCACTACAAATGCGTGTATTTTTAGTTAGTTCCCAATCCTTTGGATATTTTCTGAAACACAAATTTTTTAAATTTTACTTTTACTTATTACTATTTTATTTATTTCATAAAATAATTATTATATAGTTTAATATTCTATTTTATAATACTTAGCTTTTCAAATTTGATTGTGATTAATTAAATTTTTTTATTAAAATAATTTACTTACACATAGTTTTTCACTGCATTTATCCATTGTTGACGTTTAAAGGTTATCCATTCTGAATTCAGAGTACTCGCAGGGAAACGATAAAATTTCATACTTGTATTTTGGTTTTTGTTTTTATATAGCATATTGAAACAGCCACGGATACAGCACGATACTTTTGAAGAAGACATTACTTAAAATTATTTCGATTAGATTAAAAAAATTATTAATTTAACAAATTCCTTATTGTTTTCTATACCACTTGCCACCACTTTGCTTTACATTTTTCTCGGTAGTTGGCGTCAAAGTCATGTTTCTCAATCCCTATAGGCTCCTCCCACAAAAATCTGCTAGTTCCAATTTTCCGTTATGAGACCGCCACATGTCGAAATGATGCCAAATTTTGTACGAAAAATTGGTTAGAGAGTGACCCAGGAGTGACCGGCCCCTGATGCTAAGTAACTTTGACATCATATTGAAGATGCGTAATGAAACAATTGAATTTGATTTGACTAGTTCAAGGAAATGTTAGTGATATGAACTACAAATGACAAAATCACTTCACCTAGATCACTATATTCTGATTTATATATTTCTAATTAAACTATTCATTTCATCAAAAAAATGTTTTAATAAAAGTTGAAGAACGTTAAAACACCTTTAAAATGACGTATGAAAAGTTTAGGTACTGTAATGGGTTTAAGAGGTATGGGCAAAATTGTAAGCGGTGGTAAATTCAGTGAAGTGGTCGACTTTACAGCGGTGTAGCTCAATATCTATCAGACATAGAAAAAAATGTTATATAAACAAATTGTAGAAAATTGAGTCCTCTATCAGATTGATAATAACTATTTTTATCGTAGAATTTACTGGAAAAAAGTTATTGCAAAAAGAACACGTTTTATATTTTTTAATTGAATGTTTACTAGTATTGAATGAAGTTGCAAATAAAACATTCAAGTGTAACAGAGACATATATATATATCTTATTTCTGTTTCTGTGATATGCTCTATTAAAATAAATATTTTCAAATGTAAAACAGACAACTATATCTCCATTTAATTATATGATGTTGGAAAGAGAAAGAAAAGATTCTGACAACTGGGTTTTCTGTGATGGTGCTGTGTCAAAACTCTCATGGCGCATTGATATTATTTGATTGTTTTTGCTTGATTTTAATTAGTTAATTTGTTATTTATATTTAAATAATTATCATTATAATGAACACGGAACAATTAGTAGTTGTTTTGTTTTACTTAATTAAATAATTGATTTTAGTGACTTAATTATTGTTTACGTGCTTTAAATTAACATAAATTGCTAATACAAAAAAACATTTATTATTATGACTTATAACAACAGTAATTAGGAAAATTACTGAATTAGATAAGAAATGACCTCGATAAAGATTTCTTATGCTATGTAGGTATAACAAACAACTTGAGTTTTTCTTCTAATACCTCACGAAATTAGGTTATGAACCATAACTGCACTGTATATTGATACAGTTAGCTATCATAACCTCAAATATCCAATTATTTTTATTCAATTCGCAATATTATAGAAGTTATCAACTATTAGAAATAGTATTTTTGTCTATTTATTGAAATATTGGTTAATAAACTTATATTAGCGTTTTTATTTTATTAAATATTCAAACATTTTTTCGATAATGTTTTTGGCGACACACTTAATATATAATTATTTCTATAATTACTACATGATAAAATAACATTTAAAGAATACTTTGTGAAATTTTCATAAATAAATATCAAGAAATGAGCCATTGACAGCGAATCTCTGGTGACGTCACAAAAAAAAGTTTCATTGCGGTGTCCCTCATAACTCATCACTGGATTATTTGAAAACAAAAAACCAAAATGATTTCATTAGTTGATAAGTTCCTGCAGGTAACCCTGTCGAGTTCTATCGAAAAATCAGAAACTTTGTTATTTTAAAATACGTTGAAATTAAAAAACTCGACAGATTTACCTCGGCATTTATGTAAAGAAAGAGTGTGCAAAATTTTAAAAGGATCGCTCCAGTAGATTTTGAGCTAGAGAGGACACCGACTCTGAAAAAGCTAAGTGTGAGAAAAACGCGTTTAAAAGTTTCAAAGAAAGACGAAACCACACCAGAGAGGTGAAGACTTAAAACTCTATATCTCCGACAGTTTTACTCCAATCGACTTCTAATTTTCACACAATAAACTTAATATGTTGTACATTATTATAAAGAGTGTCTCACCAGACATAGCGGAGAGTCCATGTATTTGCAAAAATACAGAAACGATCACAAAAATGAGCATGTCTTAATTAGTAAAAGTACCGCCAGCTAATTTCCGTCAAACAACTCACTTGCGATAGAACTGAAGTCTGGTCCATTAGACACGTTTCTTATAGACGGAATTATCAGAATAATAAAGATTAAGGAGGTATAGGACGTTAACGTAAATGATGAAAACGTTGTGAAATTTGGAGGGTCGATACAAATAGTTAAAATACATGCTGTCTCAAAATTTTAGAGACCTAGGGTTCAGAGTTTTCTTTTTATACATGATTAAAAATAGTCATTTTCCATACAAATCATAATTTTTAGCTCAATTTCACCACATAATATAACTTTTAACTATTAAAAAATGGTGACACGGCTTTCAAAAACTAGGTGTATATAAAATAATCTTTTCTGTAACTATTGCAAAAAGAAAATTATCAAAAGGATACCTATATACGAAAATATTTAAATAAAACCTTTAAGAAACAGTAAATGTAGGTTATAAGCCGGCAACGTTGCAAATCCCAATTTGAGCGGGAAATTCAAAATCTCAATAAATATTATATAAAATATACCAATTTATTTGTCGACGAACCAAATCACGCATGCGTCAACACACGTAAATTTACAGCGTTGCCAAATTTATTATTTCTTTTTCAAAATATTTAATTTGAATTTAAATCTACTATATAAAAATAAGTCGGGTTTTCCTTCCTGACGTTATAACTCCAGAACGCACGAACCGATTTCCACGGTTTTGCATTCGTTGGAAAGGTCTCGGGCTCCGTGAGGTTTATAGCAAAGAAAATACAGGAATTCAGGAAAAATTTCAACAGAAAAGCGGGAAAATCTATTTTCACATACAGCGCCATCTCTGATACATAGCATAGATACAAACCAATATTTTAAGTAGATGGCGCCGGTGCGTGATACATTGTTTGACAGTAAAAACGTAAAAACATTATCGCTAACCACTAATATGAGAGTTCAACTTCAAAATGATCAAAGTGCTGCACAATTTTCCAAACAATTGTTAGCTGTTGGAAATGGAAAAGTCCCAGTTGATGCGACATCTGGATTAATTACTCTTACCAACGACTTTTGCCGATTTGTAGACTGTAGATGTTTTCCCAAACATTAGTGAGAATTATCAGAATTATGCTTGGTTAAGTCAACGAGCAATTCTTGCCGCAAAGAATAATGATGTACACGCACTGAATTTCACCATTTCATCAAAAATTGCCGGCGATTTGGTGACATACAAATCCGTTGATTCCATAACAAATCCCGATGATGTAGTAAATTATCCAACGGAGTTTTTGAACTCTCTGGAGTTACCAGGATTTCCACCACATAACTTGCAACTCAAAGTTGGTACAGTTATTATGATATTGCGTAATTTGAATCCACCGCGACTTTGCAACGGTACTCGACTTTCGATAAAAAGACTTATGCCGAATTTGATTGAGGCAACCATTATTAACGGAAAGTACGCAGGTGAAAATGTATGTATTCCTCGAATACCAATGATTCCGACTGATCTTCCGTTTGAATTCAAACAATTGCAATTTCCAGTTCGCCTTGGGTTCGCAATGACAATAAACAAGTCGCAAGGCCACTCGCTTAGTGTTTGCGGGATAAATTTAGAAAATCATTGTTTTTCACATAGGCAGTTATACGTTGCGTGTTCACGAGTTGGGAAACCATCCGCTTTGTTTGTGTTAACGTCAGACCAAAAAACAAAAAATGTGGTTTACCAAAGAGCACTTCAATGAAACGGATAATTTGCGGACACGTATAACGCTTCGATTCAGTATTTACTTTGGATTCACTTTCATTTACTTAGAGAAGTTCAACTAAATAACACTAATCGAAATGAATTCATTACTGTTGTGAAATGAAATAAAATTTTTCCTTTTCAAATATAAAACAAAAAAAAAATTTTCTTCATCTTTTAATCACCAAACGAAATGTTACATAAAACGAAGCCATCTGATGGCGAAACGGAGTTCGCCGGGTTTGCTAGTTGAATTAATATAAATTTGATATTAATTATAGGTAATTTTTCATTTATTAAACTATTATATGCATCAAAAATCATTTTAACAAGCAAAAAGCAGTTTAATAGGGAATTGAAAAATTCTTTTTCAAAGATCCAGTCCCAATATTTGCTCGTTCCTCATGTACTTCGTATTTTGCATTTCGTATTACTGAGAGATAAACTTTTTGCATTGACGATACGTTCTGTACCTCCTTAAAAGTTAATACGTGCGAATAAAAACATAGTTTTTTTGATAATATTTAACCTGCTGTATAGTACCGCCATATATATTTCGCGAATTAAATATGGCCAAGTATCGTTTCACTTTAAAGGAAGAAAATGCATATTTAAATGTAGTTTTTATAAATTTGTTTTTTATTTAAATAGATCAAATATTTTAATAATTCTTATTTTTAATAAAATGTTTAATTTGAGATGAAAATCTTGTCTAAGTTGGACAAAGGACTGGCCGTTGTCTTTCGTTTATTTTCTGCATAAGTAGATCAGCCCTAATCTTTGACAGCAGTACATCTGAGTGTTATAGATCTCGAAATATCTCCAGCTGAAGAAGTTGATGCAAATTTGAGCTCGAAACATCCTAAACAATAAGATGGACATTTAATAAGAAGAAATTCAAGTAAATATTAAATCTTTTTTTGGGGGTCGATTTTTCAATTGTTGATTGAAATTGATGTTAATAAATGTGTATTGGCGTGTCTATTTTATTAAATATCTAAATATTGACGGAGATATAGCAATTAAAAATCAGAATTGTAGTTGACGTGAAATGCATTTTAACGTCAATTATTTGTTGAGTAGGTCAGTGCTGTGGTAATGTTCTGTAGCTGTTGGTAGTCAAATAATCAAGTCAAGTCAAAGAATAATAAGTTTTTATTTTATTTAACTCTGCTTAGGCAGACATAATTTTGGAATTTTATTGTTCCTTGAAATAGCTGTAAATAATATTTGATATTTTGATATATAAATACATATAGCAGAAATTTATGAGCTGTAAGGTTGGCAGCGGTTGTGATGTCACATGCACTTGGAATGTGTACAACGTTGAATCCCTTTAATAATTAAAGAGACAAAATGTCTTTAATTGTTAATATCTCTTAAGATATAAGGAGTTATTAAAAAATAATTGAACATTTGAGGTTCTAGTAACCCACTTTATCAATATATAGTACACTTTTATAGAAATAAAGATATAGAACATAAGCCCATTATAATATTTACTAGCAATAATTTCACTAGCAACGTTGGTCACAAAACAACAGCTATTTCAAGGAGCAATAAAGTTTCAGTATTATGTCTGCCTTAGCAGGGTTAAATAAATTAAAAACTTATTATTCTTTGACTTGACTTGATTATTTCGACTACCAACAGCTGCAAAACATTACCACAGCACTGACCTACTCAACAAATAACTGACGTTAAAATGCATGTCACGTCATACAAATATGGCCGACCATTTCTAGCGCTAAAACTACAATTAACATCAATATTAACGGCATTTAACTTTCAGAAATTTTGTTTTTATAAAAATAACATAAAAAAATAGAAGTAAAAAATAAATAATCAGACTTTGGCTAAGACATGTATGGTTCAAAATGTTCTAAATGGTGTCAATTATCATCCCCTTAAGGCTTCCAAAAACCCTGTATATATCCGTCAATTTTTGGATATTTAATAAAGTAAAATATATTTCAATAAATAATTAAAAAATCGACCCTCGAATTTATAAATCGAATAAATTATTCCAAAAAAAATTTAAATCAATATTTTTGAATTTCATTAGCGATTTACCTTTTCTGAAATATTATTGCCTAACAGTCCCAAATGTAAAATACTCTTCCTCTCCTTCTGCGTGTCCAGTTCTCTCACAATATCGTTTACCAATTTAATTGTGATGTTGGGAGTTATTATCAATAAATTCTGCAAAAAATATCGTCAAAACCACGTATTTCTTAAGAAAACTCAATAATGGCAAGTACTTACTGTCAAAAGTTTGCAGTTCCGGACTAACAATAGAGCAGATTCATCATTCAAACATTTACAATTATAAAATCGGACAGTTGTTAAAGAAGGACATCTTCCAAGGTCGTACATAAGGTTGTCATAATCTTTAGAAGTTGCGAAAACACAGTAGACCAAAGAAAATTCCCTAAGTTTCGGTAGCTTTGCTATTAATGCTAATGTATCTTGATATTTCTTGAAATGCAATTCACCTAAATCTAAGACTTCAAGGTTAACGCTCTTTTGTAGAATAAGCCTCAGCATTTGTTCATCTTCGTTGTAGATGCACCTCAAATCAAGAACTTGGAGTTGCGACAGTTCCGTGTAGAAGTTTCTAAATTTCCAAGAGAATAAACCGATGTTTGTAGTGAGGTTTCTTAAGAGCGGTGCAGCTTCTATCACTCGCCTTAAGAAGGCCTCATTGTTTTTATGAGTAACGTTAAGATGCAGTGATTGCAGCTGCCACGATCGTACGTACTCAACAAAGTCATTATCACCCAGCATCCACCCTCCTATTATCTTTAAATGCTTTAAAGATGGCGGTAAATGTCTTAAGCAAGTTCCAATTGTATCCTTGACCACACTAAAGAGAAGAACATCCTCAAGACCTGGATTATTGCAGAATAAAGTGTCCAAAGCATTGTCAACGGTCGCAAATCGTAAGCTAAGTGATTTCAATGTTGTTTGTGTCCTGCTAAGTTGCAGAATATTTTTTTTAGATAAAGGAGTAGACAACAACAACAATTTTTCTAATTTCCAAGATCCAACATTGCAAAGGAAGGCGTTGCAGTTAACTGGGAAATAGGACACACCAAAATCAATGCATTTCAAGTTTTTTGGTAGTGTTTTATAACACGTATTGTTTATAGGACCACGAAGGCGCACTTTCTCAAGTTGGGGATTATTTTGGAGCAGCTTTTCCACCAATATGGTGCTCTCATGATTAAAGCGAATGCTCAGTGACTTTAAGCATGTTAGAGATGAACTTAGCAAACGAACATCTTCTTTAGTCACTTTAATTCCTGAAATGTCTAAGATTTTCAATTCGCGACAATGCCGCGCAATGAGAGATGGAATTTTTGAAAATACATCTGCTGTTTTTTCCTTTGTAAATATCAATTCCTTTAAGTTTTCGCATTGTTTTAAGACTTTCAGTAAGACTTCGCCATCTCGGGATAAGATTTTGTTAATATTTATCGAACGTGTTTGTCTTAAATAGGAATTTACTGCTTCCTGGTGGACAGGGAAGGCTTTGCCAAACCGCCATGCGTCTACTACGGATATAATTGGCAGCAGCATATTGATGCTATCAGTGTTCATGGTTTCAATAGATATAACGAATAAATAGGATGACAATCAAACTGTATATAAATATTTGCTGTGGTTTTATTACCCTTTTTTACCTAAAACAGAAAAAAAATGATGTAACATTTATTTTGTGAGTTTCATTTAAAATACTTATACCTTAAACCAGGGTACCCTCACTTGGAGTGCAATTTTTCAATGTCGCTTGTGGCGCCCTCAATCCGCATTATTGGAATAGTGAACTAAGATGCTAGGCGACTCAACATTTGAAGGGTGAAGGGAGTGCACTGAGCTAAAGTTCAGTGCAGTTCAGTGATACCACATATTAAAACATAATATTTATATATATACATAAATATATATTAATATTGTAGTTTTATTTTGTGTTATGCTTTGTATCACTTTGTATACAATTATTTGCATTTGTTTAGTACTATACAAAAATATTATGATTTAATATGTGGTATCACTGAACTGCACTGAACTTTAGCTCAGTGCACTCCCTTCACCCTTCATTCCCTTCAAATGTTGAGTCGCCGAACACCTTAGTTCACTATTCCAATAATGGCGGATTGAGGGCGCCACAAGCGACATTGAAAAACTGCACTCCAAGTGAGGGTACCCTGCCTTAAACCTTTTCTTCTCCAATATGTCCAACAAGATTTGAACCAAATATTTTTTTCATATTTGATTTTATTACGCGCTATTTTAATGTTGCAAACCAATTTAGCAGTGGGCTTGTGAACCATGTCTTAATTTCTATAAAACTGTGCTTTATAACGTGTCGTACACACTGGTGCGACATAAACGTGCAACATCCCAGTAAACATTTTGTAGTAAATTCTACTTAATTTCTATTACATATCATGAGTTTTTTGTCTGGAACGTGTTCGTTTTCTATTCAGTCGTTCATAGGAAAGGCCCTTTTTATGACCTACAGAGATCGCAACGACGGTTCACTTTATGACCGGAGTTATAAACTAGTATGCTAGTATCAGCAGGGGTATAAAACTTAATGGAATTCTAGAGTCTGCAAAATATAGTACGTTTAGTACGGATCGTGATTTTTTTAATGAATATTATTCATCTTCAACAATACTCGTTATATTAGTTTTTTACATTGTTTTGGTGATTCAAAAATCCACGATCGGCAGGTCTGCGTTAGGTTTAAAACCTCTGTCTTACCATCGCTAGGTACTATCTTTGTTTATATACATTCTATTCGGGGATTGAGGGAGATAGCGTCTGTCTATTACCATTAAAGAAATATTTGTTGAAAAAGGATAGCATATACTTTAAGCATACTGTACTGAACGAAATACTATACAAGTATACAAGTGTAACGATGAAAAATATATTTTACTTGTCTAACCGCATCTCGTTTCTCTCTCACTTTGGAATAAATGAGATGAAAATGAACTTAAAAAAAATATATCCATGTGGGAAAGAAACAGAAATACTTAATGAATGATGTTGGAAAAAGAAAGAATATTATTATGAAAAAATTCTAACACTAACACAAAATCTGTGACAGGTAGAGAACTTGTAAAGCGTTAGAATTGAATTGTACGAGTGACTCGAACTTCACCAAATAGGGCACTTCACCAAATTGTTTACTGGGAAGTAATATTTTTAATTTTATATATTTAAGTACACACACAGAAAATTTCAAGTAAATCCAGCGATTATTTTTGAAGTTATGTAAGTTGAAAAAAAATTTATTGTAGTCTATGTATAGTGATTTTCAAACTTTAAAAGCGTTTTTCTCAAAATCGTGAAGATTACTTGCAAACGGTTGAACCGTTCAATCTCAAATTTTAACACAAGCTTCTTAAGTATATTTTTAAGAAATTAATCGAAGGTTTTATCTCACCGATAATTATTTTTTTTATAAACAATTAAAAGTCAAAAATTTGGTTAAAAATCGATTTTTTTTTGAAAAGTCCGCCATTTTGTCAAAAATAATTATTTTGCCTAATCGTTCGATTAATTTCTAACGAAATCCGTTTGGTTTTTTCATTTTAGAGGATCCAGTCTTAAGATATAGTGGTCAGCGCCTTTTTTGAGAGGACCTTCTGGAGATCAGCTATAGCAGCTACCCAATTATTATTTTTGCAAATATAAAAATATTTAAATACAGTTAAAAGTTACCATAATATGTGTACACATTTTTACATTATTACAATTAAAAGTCTTCTCATGAAATTTTTTGAAAATTCGCTTGTTTTGGGACTAATAACTGTATATAATCACCTAAACATGAGTGTACTAAATTGGTTGTACTTTTAACATACAGACTAGTGCGACACTAATGCAGTAGTTTCTATTACAAGTTTCAAAACAAAAAATATAGTTGTGTCGAAAAATCACCAATCTCATTTATAGAAACTTACATTTACATATTGTTGTTGAACAAATAAACAGAAAATGATTTAATTAAGATAGATATTAGTTTCACATAATTAACACATCATAAAATGACTTAATAACGAAAAGATTTTTAAGACACATTGCACTATAACAGTTTTTGAGGTTATGTATATAAATAGTGACATACCTTACTCTGCTGAGTCGTTGTACACAATATAAAATGTCTGACGAATAGTGACAGCTATCAATAGTAAACAATAAATAAATAATGTAGTAAATAAATAAAATTGTGATGTTAAATGGAATGTCATAGTCAAACAACAAACGTTTCTGATTTTTGGAGTTCTATTTAGTACCGTGTGTTACCGGAATATTTCTTGGTAACAATCGGGGCTACCGAGAGTTACCGATAGTTACCGAGAGGTTTGCTGCGTTGAGTAAGGTCTGCAGTGAGATGACAACGGTTTTTTTTTTATTAGAGGTGGAAGTGATATAAGATTTGGATATATTATTTTTATAATCAAATTAATGTAGTTTTTTTTGTGAAATTTTTTTATTGCTTTTGATATATTTACAGTTAATAGGTTTGTGACCTATGTCTTAATTTCTATAAAAGTGTACTATATATTGATAAAGTGGGTTACTAGAACCTAAAATGTTCAATTATTTGTTAATAATAATATATGTTAGGAGATATTAACAATTAAAAAAGTCAGTTTGTCTCTTTAATTATTAAAGGGATTCAACGTAGTACACATTCCAAATGCATGTGACATCACAACTGCTACCAACCTTACAGCTCATAAATCTCTGCTATATATATTTATATACCAAAATATCAAATATTATTTACAGCTATTTCAAGGAACAACAAAATTTCAATATTATGTCTGCCTTAGCAGGGTTAAATAAAATAAAAATGTATTACTCTTTGACTTGACTTGATTATTTCGACTACCAACAGCTACAAAACATTACCACAGCACTGACCTACTCAACAAATAACTGACGTTAAAATGCATTTCAGTCATACAAATATGGTCGACCATTTCTAGCGCTAAAACTACAATTCAAATTTTTAATTGCTATATCTCCGCCAATATTTAGATATTTAATAAAATAGACACGCCAATACACATTTATTAACATTAATTTCAATCAATAATGAAAAATCGACCACTAATAAATGAGGACACAAGCTCATTCTAAAGTAAAATAAATTTTGAGATATATGTCCGACAATGTCAAAACACAAGTATAATTAAAATATAATAATGCGAAAGAGATTCAACTTTTAAGATCTGCAGACATTTATAAATATAAAATATAATGTTATAAAAATTAACTAATTGTTGTTATACTTATTTTACAACTGGAATGCATCTATTTATGGACTTAAACGCACCTTTAAAAATTTGACAAGTCAAGTCAGTTATCGATCTGAATATGCATATACCAATGCCCAACATTCCTTGTGTCAACATAATTTAAATTATTGTTATTTAATTGGTTAATTGTTACTAATAAATTATTTAAATGTTCTGTTAAATGTGGGGAATGTGGTTTACTATTCAAAAGTTCTGCATTTTGTTAGATTTATATTAAGATGTAACAGTGATTTAATACTAAAGTGTATTTAATTAATATTTTAGGTATTTATTTGCATGAAAATTATATTTTGTAATATGGCAGTACTATATACATTACTGCACGCATTAAGAATTATTTTGCTTAATCTTTTGTTATTGAGGTCATTATTGCATGTTTACAGTGACATTATCCTAAACAAATAAACATTATCTACTTTCACAACAAAATTATCTTAATATAAAAGTGTATTTAAACCGAAGATTTATTTACTTTAAATATAAATAACAACGTTATCCCGCTAAACATAAAACTAGTAAATTCTTATCTTTGTTATTATTCTTATCTATGTTGTTTATGTTATAATTGTTGATTTATGGAACTTTTCCGTAACGTAATATATTTTGCCCAAAGTTTATTCTTTATCGAATTATAACACAATTTATTTGACAATGTCATTAAATAAATATTAAATACACGTAATATTTGTTATTAATATAGGTAATTATTCGATATATGTAGCTACACCTTTTGTTTTGAATCTTATAAAAAAAAACTATTGCACTTTCGTATATTTTATGATGTTTTTATTATAGTGAAAACATGTACAAATCACACGTAATATACCTTATACAATTTTTTAATAAAAGATAGACAGAATTTATGGTTAAATTTGACTAATTAATGTGAAATATGATGGCATTTTTACTTTTATATAGAACATTGCCAATTTATTTATAACCTCAAATTTGAAATTTTAACTTTAACCATTAATGTTGTCTATTTCTAAATAAAAAGAGGTATAATGTATATTACATAAGATTTGTACATGTTTTGAGCATACAACAAATGCCATAAAACATACAAAAATGCTGCAGTTTTTTAATGAGATTCAATACAAAAGGTGTAGCTATATCGAATAATTAGCTTAATATATTACTTCAACATATAACCTTACATAATAAATTTAATTTACGTCAAAAATGTAAATATTTTTTTTACATAATTCGACTACTGCAAAACAATAAACATGAATTCATGTTTTTTAAATTCATTTTATCTAAAAGTGCATTTTATTATTTAGTTATATTTATTTACTAATTTAATGTGTGTGTCGTTAGACTTTACATTCTTTCAATATTAAATCACGTAATTACATCTGATTGTCAACCTAAAATTATTGTTTAGTTATATTTAAATCATTAAAAAGAACTTCTTCAATTTTATAATCCTTAAAAAAGTAGATTATTATAGTTTATTTATTTGCCTTAACTTTTAGGCCCTCCACACACGAGTCGACTGATTGTAAACTAGTTGAGCCATGTTTCGTGACTCTATAGAATTTTTAACAATAGCATAATAGAGGATTTTATTGTGTCGATTTCTGAGGTATTTGTATGTACGTATGTATTTATATACTTTTGAACAGTATTTGTGCACATCTCTGCTCATGATGTCATCATCAAATGCAAGCCCTGCGACCAAGAAACATAGTCGCTGAAAACGTGGTCAAAACCAGTTTTCTCTCACTCGTGTATACGTTCGTTCTCTCACTAACAACACAGTTCCATTCTCATTCGGCTCGGGCAGATTCGGGGCTAAGGTTTGCAATCAGTCGCCCCATGTGCGGACAGCCTAATTCGTCATAGCCACCATCAAACATTTTTCAAATATGTCAAATATGTATTTAACATTTTATAATTCTATTTTACAAATTTCTAAATATTTAAATAATTCACTAATTAATTTTGAATCACTTAACAAAAATTTAGTAATAACAGGAAAAGTTTTAATCACATCTAATTAAAAAAGTAGATTAATTTTTTAAAGAGCTATAAAATTGGTTACAAAACTAGAATATATAGTAATATCGTTTACCTAAAAGGTAATTTTAGTTATGTTAGATAAATCTTAAATATACGTAAATGTTTTAATTTTCGACTGGACCAGAATACACTGCAATAATAGTATTTTTCTATTTCAGCTTTATTGACGCAATACTTTGCCAACGATTATGGATAAAATGGCTGTTGAGTTGAATTTGTCTTCGAAGAGTCTGAAGAAGATTGTGAAGCCGTCAACGGAGGACAGCCAAGGGATTACAGCCCTAACCCTGGACCACAATGAACTCACGAAGCTGGACAACATCGATGCATATCCCAAACTGGAGAAACTGTCCGTAACGTACAATCAGCTCCTGCGTATGTACGGAGTCTGTCGTCTCCATTTATTATCTTCTCTTGATGTCTCCCACAACGGGATCCTCACCATTGAGGGACTACGAGACCTGGTGCATTTAAAATTCCTAAATCTTTCCGGAAATAACATAAAAACAATCGAACATTTAAATACGAATACGTCACTGGAAAAATTAGATCTTTCAAATAATAGTGTAATGCATATAGCCGACATGTCGTTCTTGAAGAAGTTAAAGGAATTGCATTTGCAAGGCAATCGATTGACTCATCTCCGTCAGTGCGATAAGTTCCTCCCGACGTCGTTAGAAACGCTCACGTTAGCTAGGAACAATATTTCCGATTTGAATGAAATGTCCCACATAGGGCATCTGGATAACTTGATCTCGTTCAGCATCGAGGGCAACCCGTGCGTGTCCATGACCGGAAACAACGTAGGATTCGATTACCGACCATTCATCATCAATTGGATAATGAGTTTGAAGGAGATAGATGGTTACGTCATCAACGCCATAGAAAGTCTAAAAGCAGAGTGGTTGTACAGTCAGGGAAGGGGGCGTCAATTCGCGCTGGGGGAGCAGCAAGCACTGTGCAGGTATTTGGCTGCTACCTGTCCTTTATCGGAGCAAGCGTTGGAAACAGAAGATCATCGTAAACTTCGGTTGATCCTCAGCAAAGCGCAGCATCATCAGCAACAACTCAGGGATCAGATGTCGAGCAGTACAGGTAGCATTTGTTCGTCACCATCTCCAGCATCAGCCAGACGTTTGAACAGGATGAACTCCCCCAAATTATCTAGTCCCCGGTTGGGAGCACGCTCTAAGTCTCCGAATCGAATGATCAGTAGTTACCATGGGAACAACGCAATGACATCTTCAGTAGACCACAATATTCTTGCTCTATCCAACTCTAACATGAACATAATGACCCAGAGTTTAGATTCAGCAATGATTCTAACAAACAGTGCGGCATTATCTCCGGACATCAGTACTGTCGAAGAACTAAACGACCGCGTCTGTGAAAACAAACAAGTTGTTGTGGACAATACGGATATCAATTTAGGTAATCCCCTACATGCAGCTACCAAATTAGTTCCGGTTCCTGAATCTCTAATGAGCCCAGATGTTCAACCGATACAAACCGGACGTTGTGGATTACCAACGGATATAATCAACCAAAATATAAGTCACTACTCAACCAAGTCAAATATACCAAAGACAGCTTCACCAAAGGGATCTCCAAAAATGCTTCGAAACCAGCAGATGAAGCAGAATGCTGTTAAGGTAGTTAAGTCCGTTCCAAATGGTATACAGTCTCTAAGAAATTCACCATCGCCAGGAAGGCAACGAAAGTGTATCCCGAAAGTAAATGCGAAGCCGTACAACGAAGCTGAAAATACCGTAGCCGTTGCTGTTGCCCAAGCAAGCAGTGATGATGAAAGCGCTGTTATTCACGCGGACAAATTACAAACTATAAGACACCGTGCCCTTGTGATTCGCCAGCAAAAGCAAGAAAACAATTGCCATGATGCTGCAGCGAATGGTCCTTCGGAAGTTAAGCCGGATCTTAATAAATGTGCAGTTATCATACAGAAGAATTGGAGGGGTTTTAGAACTAGGAAATTAAGAGGATGTAAGGATATAGCCAAAACATTACAGGATCATAGGGTTAGGGAATATATCGTCCAGTTAACATCAGATATGGCTGCTACAAAATCAGCTCTTGAAAGTGAAAGAAAAATTCAACAACTACAAATGCAGGCTATTAGTGCGTTATGGAAGAAGGTGGCACACATGCCTTCAGGTAGTGGTGATGCTGTGGATAATTCCACAGAAAATAAACCAATCCCTGGTAAAAGTGGAGATCAAAACCCAGAAATAAACCTAGATAATAGTAAAACTATAAAAGATTTGGAAGAGACTTGCACAGTTCTTCAAAATCAAGTTCGTGAATTGCAGTGTTCGATGAATCAGGTTATGAAATGCATCAGCCAACTTTGCCAAACGCCAGAGTCGGACCAGGTTAAACAAACAACGAGCCAATGTGAGTCGTCAACGCAAACGGATATCGTAGCTGTTAATACGCCGCAAGAAGATCGCAGTACTTTTCCATTCAATGTTAAATTACTGCGTCCTTCAACACTCTCACTGCCAACTTCACAACAAACGCAGACAACATCTGATCTTAATAACACAACGCATACGCAGACTCAGGTGTCCCCAGGTCCAGAGGAACGTCTGCAAAAAGAAGATGGTAATCCTAACGAATCAATTGCCACCGAAAATTGAAAGGTGCTGGTCAATTTTAATTGAAACAATTTTGTTCTTATCAGTATTATTCATTCGCATCGAATAAATCAATTTATTGTTTCATTCATTTATTTATTTATTTTTAGGCTAGCATTTAAGGAAAGAAAATCGTAATTTTCAAGCAACGTGCAATATTATTATATTTGCCTCTATTTTCACATATTTATAAAAAAAATTTGCACATTCCAAATGCTTTAAAAAAATTAGCTTTTATATATGAAAAGCATACGTTAACTTTAAAAACGAATTCATATTTCGGAAATATTTTGTTTAAGCTAAATACCAAAAAGGAATACCGTACAAATCTCGCAAACTTCCAAAAATGATTGGATTTTAAAAATTGGTTTGTTCACTTTTTATAATATTTAAATGTATGTACTATTTTTGTGTTAAAACTGCAATCAATACATTCTGTTGTTATCAATGTTTTAATCATTGTTTTCTTTTCAAATCGCCCCTAACCACCCGTAAAATACATAATTGATAAAGTGGGTTACTAGAACCTCAAATATTCAATTATTTGTTAATAACTCCTTATATGTTAAGAGATATTAACAATTAAAAAAGTCATTTTTTCTCTTTAATTATTAAAGGGATTCAACGTTGTACACATTCTCCAAGTGCATGTGACATAACAATCCTTGTGTAAGGATACCAACCTTACAACTCATAAATCTCTGCTATGTGTATTTATATATCAAAATATCAAATATTATTTACAGCTATTTCAAGGAACACTCAAATTCCAATATTATGTCTTCCGTAACAGGGTTAAATAAAATAAAAACTTATTATTCTTTGACTTGACTTGATTATTTGACTACCAACAGCTACATAAGATAACCACAGCACTGACCTACTCAACAAATAACTGAAGTTAAAATGCATTCACGTCATACAAATATGGCCGACCATTTCTAGCGCTAAAACTACAATTCAAACTTTTAATTGCTACATCTCCGTCAACATTTAGATATTTAATAAAATAGACACGCCAATACACATTTATTAACATCAATTTCAATCAACAATTGAAAAATCGACCAATAAAAAATGAGGACACAAGCCCATTAATTATTAGATCTGATTTACAAACGCATTATTTAATTTTATTTAATATTTTAGCTGCACTTACATAAGCTAATGGTTTTATACAGTGCTGTGGTAATGTTCTGTAGCTGTTGGTAGTCAAAATAATCAAGTCAAGTCAAAGAACAATAAGTTTTTATTTTATTTAACCCTGCTAAGGCAGACATAATATTGAAATTTGATTGTTCCTTGAGCTGTAAATAATATTTGATATATAAATACATATAGCAGAGATTTATGAGCTGTAAGGTTGGTAACCCAGTAAACATTTTGGAGTCACTTTGACATCATATTGAAGATGCGGCATGATTTTTTTGTCATGAAAGAGTTCATTTATAGTTCAGTTTCTCACATTTTTTCATATAAAATGTCTACTTTATCGCCTACAAATGGTGAAATTACTCCACCTGTCGGAGTACAAATGAAGATAAAGTTGATGCGAACTATAATTGAAGTGAAATAGTGATAGAAACGTCACTAAATAGGACACTTCACCAAATTGTTTACTGGGAACCTTACACAAGGATTGTGATGTCACATGCACTTGGAATGTGTACAACGTTGAAACCCTTTAATAATTAAAGAGACAAAATGACTTTTTTAATTGTTGATATCTCTTAACATATAAGGAGTTATTAAAAAATAATTGAACATTTGAGGTTCTAGTAACCCACTTTATCAATATATAGTACACTTTTATAGAAATTAAGATATAGGACACAAACGCATTTTGTTTGACTCTATATTACTTTATTATATATTAAACTTGTATTATTATAAATTAATTAACATAGATATCATTATACTCATAAAAATGACAGCTTAAAGAAATAGGTTATGTTGGCAAAGTATATTAAGGATCAGAGCAGGCTTATGAAACAAATTTAGAAATTAAATTCAATACAGAAATATTTTATTTTCAATCTTTTACTATCTGTCATTTGCTGCTTATATTCAACATCAAATAATAACCAAACTAAAATATTACATAGTTCTATCATTCAATTAAAATCTGACATCTGTAGTCAGCTAATGTCAATAATGTAATTTTTGCAATGCTCAGAGTTCAGATAAAGGTCGACGTGTCAAAGATTTGATGTTAGCTGTCAGAATTATTTCATAACATCTAAGTTAATATTTCAGAATCTATGTAACATTTCAGATTTCCTATTTTACTTAAAAAATTATGTCAAAAAGAAGGTACTGCAAGTGCAAGACAAAGAAACAAGATGTGTTAGACAAGCAAAATATATTTCTCACTGTTACACTTTTATACCTGTACGCTATTTCATTTAATACGGTATGTTTAATGTATATGATATCCTTTTACAAACAAATATTTGTTTATTGATAATACGAATATGAATATTAGCGCCTAAATTTCTTACAATAAATGTAAACTCAATTTTTAGGTTAATATTTGAGTCGTGCAGAATCAAAGTTTGCTACCCTACAAACAATTTTGATCGGAATCCAATTAGATGCGAATCGTATCACTCTGAATGGTGATTGGAATCCTATTAGACATTAGTGTGACATTACATGAAGCTTTGGACAGCATGTCTGAACCGGTCGGAACGCTCCGTACCCCCTCTGATGCCCTTCATAATACTTTCCAAACGAGGTTTGCCGAGGTGATTGAAATTGATGTTAATAAATGTGTATTGGCGTGTCTATTTTATTAAATATCTAAATGTTGACGGAGATATAGCAATTAAAAGTTTGAATTGTAGTTTTAGCGCTAGAAATGGTCGGCATATTTGTATGACGTGAAATGCATTGTAACGTCAGTTATTTGTTGAATAGGTCAGTGCTGTGGTAATGTTCTGTAGCTGTTGGTAGTCAAATCAAAGAATAATAAATTTTTATTTTATTTAACCCTGCTAAGGCAGACATAATATTGAAATTTTATTGTTTCTTGAAATAGATGTAAATAATATTTGATATTTTGATGTATAAATACATATAGCAGAGATTTATGAGCTGTAAGGTTGGTAACCTTACACAAGGATTGTGATGTCACATGCATTTGGAATGTGTACAACGTTGAATCCCTTTAATAATTAAAGAGACAAAATGACTTTTTTAATTGTTAATATCTGAAATATAAGGAGTTATTAAAAAATAATTGAACACTTGAGGTTCTAGTAATCCACTTTATTAATATATAGTTTACTTTTACAGAAATTAAGACGTAGGATACAAGCCCATTTTGATTGTAGACAACTCATATGTATATGGGCATTTCTATTTTTCTAAATATACTAAAGATAACAGAGCTTTAGTTGTATATTATTTAAATTACGTTTGTGTCACAAAATAAATAAGTATTCCAGATTATTATCCTTATTCCACACAATTATAATATAAAACTGCATAAGAATCACGACTCAACTGTCAGTAGTAAATGACGTATCACACACACACACATTCGTATACGTTTCTGTTGTTTCAAAGAGATGGCTAACTTTAAATCTCTTTAATGATTAAAGGGTCAAGAACAACTAATTTAATTATTAATAATTGTTATGTTACTGCGACATATTAAAATTAAATCATGGTTCACAACCACATTCGGTACAGTTCTTGGTTTACAACTCAAATAATTTATCAAAGAAAACAACTTTTAAAGAAGACTTCTATAAAATAGTTTGTGTCTGT
This sequence comes from Panorpa germanica, assembly GCA_963678705.1. Lineage (NCBI taxonomy): Eukaryota > Metazoa > Arthropoda > Insecta > Mecoptera > Panorpidae > Panorpa > Panorpa germanica. The sequence goes on along the minus strand of OY783208.1, from coordinate 22,111,846 downwards.
AATAGAATTAATATGATTTTTTTATTGTCAATTTTTTATCGATAAGGTGGGTTAATAACCGATACATCTCATACGTATAGCTATATATTATCTAATAAAAATATTTGAATATGATTATAATAAGATAAATATCTCTGATAATTAAAATATATTACTCTGATTATCTTTCACAATAAAATAGTTATCAGTAGACTTGTTAAGTTCTTTAGTGAAGGTATTATACTATATATTAGATCAGGTTTATTTAAATTTATATATTTATATAACAATTACATATTACAGATGCGGTATTTATTAATATTTTGTTGTGTTATATACTTGGTGAATTCAAAACCATTGTCTGAACGAAATTTGAACGCATTTTCGCTTGAAGATGTAATTCCTGGGCGATTCTCCAACAAGGGCTTTAACGGGACTTGGATTTCAGGTTAGAATTTACTTTATTATTTAATTTTTGCAATGGCTTGTAAATCAACCCTTAATTTGTTTAAAACAGTACTATATATTGATAAAGTTGGTTATCAGAGCTCCTTATTTGTTAAGAGATATTAACAATTAAAAAAGTTGTTCTGTCTATTTAATTATTAAAGCGATTCAACGTTATAGAACATTCCAATACATGGTACGTCACATCCACAGATTTTCTATAATTCCGTCAACATTTGGATTTGGACAACAAACGCCCATATACATTTTTATACATATTTTTTAAATTTGTGTATCGTTTCCACTCACTGTTTTTATTTTAAATTGTATAGCATATCGAAATATGTGTACCATTTCTAATTTAAAATTTAATTAACGTTTTCTTTATTCTTCTAGAACCTTACAAAGTCCACTGTTTCTAAATACAGAAAGCTATATTATATTATAACCTCCAAAATGTGACAATCTGTCAAAACGCAGTAGGATTTATTTTTAAAAGTAGTTCAATGTCAGTTTCTCAAAAATAAAGAAGTAAAAACAATTTCTATTACTAATTGTTATTAAAAACAGCAATTTTAATTATTCCACATTCAATCGAACTGTCAAAATTTATATTACTAACTTAGAGCATTTATATATGGAGTGTGAATAGCCTATATTTCCTATAGATTAAAAGTGTGTTCAAAATGTGTGTGAGAGAGAAAGGTATATGTTTTTATTTGTTCTCTATGCGCATGCCTCGAAAGTGACAGCTTTCTAGATGTATTATTCCGATTTTTATATGACTAGTAACATTTCTAAGGGTTTGTCATAATTTTTTTAACCTTTATTATGGCTCTCAAACTTACCCTTAAGACTTAAAAATATATAGAGTATTCGATAATATCCCAGTCATATAAAAATTGGAATTTAACTGGAAAATATAGCAATATTATTTTTCAAAAGTTATTTTTGTGGTTCCAACTCATTAAAAGTCAGTGGAAGAAAGCTTGAAATGTAGATACGTTATTCATCTAACTAATTGCAGCTTTAGATTTTGATTCGCGTTTATAGTTACTTGCATAAAACGATTTAAACATAAAAAAATATGGTTTTTTAATAATATTTAACCTGCTGTATAGTATCGCCATCTATATTTCGCGAGAAAAAATGGCCAAGTATCGTTTCACCTTAAGATATAATAAATAATAAATATGTAAAGAAATTATATTTCTTTAGTTGGTACAAAGCTCGTCTGTCGGTAAAACAGTGACCGTTCAGTAAAAACTTATACTTATGAACGCCATAGATGTCCCTGCAGAGATAACGGCCAAAACAGTTGATATTTGAAGTGAACAGAACTCACGTTTTTGGTTATATTTATACATATCTACATTATTCTACATCAATATAATGTCATATTTAACAACTGTCACGTATTATATCTAGACAGCTCTGACTTGACAGCTGTCACTTTCGACGCATGCGCATAGAGAACAAATCGGGACATATACCTTTCTCTCTCGCACACATTTTGGACACACTTTCAGGTCCAGCATTCTTTCTCCATATATATATATATATATACAGGGTGTCCCAAAATTCAACGATAAGCCGGCACCAGAAGATGGTCCTGCTCATGACTACACAAGAAAAGAAGAAAAAAAAATTTTATCTCATTTTGTTTAGGAATTAGAATAAAAATAATTCTTTTTTCGAAAATCGAAACACCTTAAGATGTTTTTAACTACCATGACCACAATTTTTCAAATATTTCGGATTTTTTTTTTGTATCGGCAACCTAAATAGCACTGCTATCCATCACAACCATTAAAACTCCCAGAATGCTAGTAGTTTTTACACAAAAATAAATCGAAATTACTTTTTTCCCTAAAATTTTTAAAGATTTTTACTTTCAGTACACTTTAACTCATCGTGGTGTAAAAAAAAAGTATGAACACTACTATGGCAAGTTTTTTTAAAAATTGGCGCAACTCTTCAGGATTCCAAAATGGTATAATACTCCAGGAAAACTAGCAATAAAAAAAAATTATGCATACTCTTTCTAAAAAAGAACCATATTTCATAAATTGTTGTTGTTGATAGTTATCATTTTTACATTACCCAAAAGAGGTTTTTTATTGTTGAATGAATTAAAACAAGTGATACAAACAATTTTTCATTTATTTTATAAATTTTATAGTTTATTTACATTATAGTAAATGTTCAAAATGTTTTCCACCAGCATAAATACAGGCACGACATCGCCTTAAAAGAAATCTTTTTCATATCATATCGTTTACCTTTCATATGATGTGCAACCTGAGTATTTTTTTGTCGAAGCTCGTCCAATGTTGCTACGGGTTTTGAATAAACTCTTTCTTTAAGACAACCCCAATAGAAGAAGTCCAGGGGGTTTAGATCGGGTGAATGGGGTGGCCATAATATAGGACCAAATCGTCCAATCCAACGCCCTGGATACTCTTCGTTTAAGTATTCTCTCACAGGACGAGCATAGTGAGCTGAGCAACCATCATTTTGCAACCGAATGTTTTGTAAATCACTTATGGGCACGTCTTCTAATAATTCTGACAAATCATTTTGTAAAAAGTTCAAGTAATTATTACCATCTAATTTCCTTGTACCTCAAAGGGCCCAAGTACTTTTCCATTTAATATGCCCGTCCATAGGTTAATCTTAAATTGATATTGGGATTTGTCTAGTCTCATTAGGTGCGGATTTTCATTGCTCCAGCTATGTAGGTTATGCAGGTTTAAATAAGCATCTTTCTTGCAGGTTGTTTCATCCGACTATAGAATTTTACCTAAAAATTGGGGATCTTCCCTGAGTTTTTGCAGCATAACACGGCAAAATGCGACCCGTTGTGGATATTATCCAATGGTAATAACGTCCGAAAAAAGAACAATCTTTTTTAAGGAGGTGTTGTGGCTGTATTAATGCCAGTGGGAAAGAATTTGAACATTTACTGTAATGTAAATAATGTAATAAATTTATAAAATGAATTAAAAATTGTTTGTACCATTTGTTTTAATTCATTCAACTATAAAAAACCTCTTTTGGGTATTGTAAAAATGATAACTATCAACAACAACAATTTATGAAATATGGTTCTTTTTTTGAAATAGTATGCATAATTTTTTTTTATTGCTAGTTTTCCTGGAGTATTATACCATTTTGGAATCCTGAAGAGTTGCGCCAATTTTTAAGAAAACTTGCCATAGTAGTGTTCATACTTTTTTTTTACACCACGATGAGTTAAAGTGTACTAAAAGTAAAAATCTTTAAAAATTTTAGGGAAAAAAGTAATTTCGATTTATTTTTGTGTAAAAACTACTAGCATTCTGGGAGTTTTAATGGTTGTGATGGATAGCAGTGCTATTTAGATTGCCGATACAAAAAAAAAATCCGAAATATTTGAAAAATTGTGGTCATGGTAGTTAAAGACATCTTAAGGTGTTTCAATTTTCGAAAAAAAAATTATTTTTATTCTAATTCCTAAACAAAATGAGATAAATTTTTTTTTTCTTCTTTTCTTGTGTAGTCATGAGCAGGACCATCTTCTGGTGCCGGCTTATCGTTGAATTTTGGGACACCCTGTATATATAGAGCATATATATATATAGAGCATATATATATATATATATATATATATATATATATATATATATATATATATATATATATATGCTCTAAGATTACGGTAATTATTCAATATAGCTACACCTTTTGTTTTGAATCTCATTAAAAAGCTACTCCACTTTTGTATGTTTTATGGCGTTAGTTGTATACTCAACACATGTACAAATCACTGCGTAATATACATTATACCATTTCTTATTTAGAAAAAGACAATATTAATTGTTAAAGTTAAAATTTCAAATTTGAGGTTAGAAATAATATGACATTGTGCCATATATAAATGAAAATGGTGTCATATTTCACATTTATTGGTCAACTTTAAGCATAAATACTGTCCCTTTCTTAATAAAAAATGGTATAATGTACATTACGTGTGATTTGTACATGTTTTTACTATATTAAAAGCGCCAGAAAATATACGAAAGTGCAAAAGTTCTTTTTATAAAATTCAAAACAAAAGGTGTAGCTATATCGAATAATTACCAAGACTATTAACGACGCATGCGCACCAACTAAATAAACTAACCTCAAATTAAAAGACGACTGTGACAAAGGAATACCTAACCTAAAATGTAGATTAAAGTATTATTAAAAACGTAATTGAAATATGAAAACAGTGACGGGAATGAGGCTTTAGCTGAATATATTAAGTACCTGTAAAACATGTATGAAAACAAACCATCATACTTTCACGCAGGTTTGGTTTTTAAAATTTCAGCTTTACTAAAAGGACATAGGTCTGGGGGCTCTGGGATTTTATTCCATCAACTCTTATCAACATTAAAGTCCTTAAGATAACGACTTTGTCAGTTGGTAATCAAACAATGGTAATACATTTTAATATTATTTGATTGTTTAATCATTTTTGAAGGATGAAGTTGTAGTAAGAGCTAATAAATATTAAAAAACTCACTGATAAGTTGATAAACTGTTTTATCAGGCATCTGTTGGTTTTATCGCTTGCTTTTACGACTTCCATGGAACGTAAATACATATTTTTATTGATTCAATTGAATTATAGGCTGTCAAAATACTAAATATGGATGATATATGACTAACTGTTTGTATTATTCTTAAATGATGTTATTCGTAAATGATGAAAACGTTGTGAAATTTGGAGGATCGATACAAATAGTTAAAATACATGCTGTCTCAATTTTAGAGACCTAGGGTTCATAGTTTTCTTTTTATACATGATTAAAAATAGTCATTTTCCATACAAATCATAATTTTTAGCTTCACCACATAATATAACTTTTAACAATAAGAAAATGGTGACACGGCTTTCAAAAACTAGGTGTATATAAAAGAATCTTTTCTGTAACTATTGCAAAAAGAAAATTATCAAAAGGATACCTATATACGAAAATATTTAAATAAAACCTTTAAGAAACAGTAAATGTAGGTTATAAGCTGGCAACGTTGCAAATGCCAATTTGAGCGGGAAATTCAAAATCGGAATAAATATTTTATAAAATATAACAATTTATTGGTCAAAAAACCAACACGTAAATTTGCAGCGTTGCAAAATTTATTATTCCTTTTTCAAAATATTTAAATTGAATTAATATAAATTTGATATTAATTATAGGTAATTTTTAATTTATTAAACTATTATATGCATAAAAAAATCATTTTAATAACATTTGAGGTTCTAGTAACCCACTTTATCAATATATAGTACACTTTTATAGAAATTAAGACATAGGAAACAAGCCCATTGTTGGAATATCGACTAAATAAATGTTACACTGTTTGTTGCAGATGTGGAATTTATCTTCAAGGACAAGGATGGCAATTTAAAGCGATTCAACGTGGACTCATTAGTGGAAACTGAACTTGTCAGTGAAAAAAATTTGGTAAGTCAACTATATATATTTATTAAGGGGCTTGTGTCCTATGTCCTAATTTCTATAAAAGTGTACTATATATTGATAAACTGAGTTACTAGAACCTCAAATGTTCAATTATTTTTTAATAACTCCTTATATGTTAAGAGATATTAACAATTAAAAAAGTCATTTTGTCTCTTTAATTATTAAAGAGATTCAACGTTGTAGAACATCCCAAGACATGTGACATCACAACCGCTATGTATCTATCTCTTTTATACAACAGAGCGTAAAAGAGATAACATATTTATGACAGAACTCTAACAAGTTTACAGGTTACCAACCTTACAGCTCATAAATCTCCGCTATATGTATTTATATATCAAAATATCAGTTATTATTTACAGCTATTTCAAGGAACAATAAAATTTCAATATTATGTCTGTCGTAACAGGGTTAAATAAAATAAAAACTTATTATTCTTTGCTAACTGACGCATGCGTACTAGGACCTAAAACATATAAGGAGTTATTAATAAATAATTGAACATTTGAGGTTCTAGTAACCCACTTTATCAATATATAGTACACTTTTATAGAAATTAAGACATAGGACACAAGCCCATTGGACATTTCAAGTCCCGATACACAATTTTATAGAAATTAAGCCATGGTTAACAAGCCCATTGTATTGGACTATATAAATATTCTTAACAAGCCGAATACGATAGTACATTCCAAGTAGTGATTTTTTATTTATTAAATTTCGAGTCAATAGCCTTGGTTATTATATCGGCTAACATGTTGTTTGCAAACAACATTTTTTAATCGAGTTGACTAGAAATAAAACCAGTTTTTAACTTGTTAAAAAATTGCTTTGTAAGCTATTTTAAATATACTAAATTTTATTGCAATCACTGTCGAATATTCTACAATATGTAAAATAATTATAAACTAGTTTCTATACCTACTGCCATCTAGCGTACAAATTTGCAACTATAGCTTTGACAACTCTTACAATTTGGTATTTTAGAAACACTTTTACCTTGCATATTGATTTATAAATTAATAATATTGTACTTATTTGTTGATAGAATGCCACCGGTGCCTCAGGCTATGTATTATCACCAGATACCAAATATCTTCTTCTCAGTAAAGATCGACAAGCTGTAAGTATTCAATATTCACACCAAAACAGTAAAGAAACAAATCATTGAATATTTTATTTTCAAATTTAATTATATAAACTTATTTTAATTGAGATGTTGTAATTATTATTGCAGGGTTTTCGGCATTCATCTTCTGCTCGATATATGACGTATGATATCGATTCAGGGTAAGTTTTATCTTTAAAGGTGTGAAACTTAGATACCTTAATCATAGAAAACTTTATTTGAAAGTATTTGGTTGTGATCTTAGTTTTAAATGGGATTGTGTCCTATGTCTTAATTTCTATAAATAATTATAGGTTATAATATCTATTTTTAGAAAAACAGTCAACATTGCTGACAGCAAGCTGCTTCTCCTCGCGCAGTGGGCTCCCGTTGGAAATGGTATAGCCTATGTTCTCGACAACAATGTCTTCTATAGGACCAGCCCCGATGAAGGCGCAGTGGAGCAACAGCTGACATTTGATGGGGAGGAGAATTTGATTTATAACGGAATCCCAGATTGGGTTTATGAAGGTATATCACATTCCCATCGTACTTGTCACAATCATTCCAAGTAAATATTACACCTAACCCTCATTTTACGCGGATTCGAAATAACACGGTTCTCAAAGAAGAAGAAAGAGTCTTTTTTGCACGAATTATTATTTTTAACACAAATTTTTACAATGTCTTAAGTCTCTTTCCCACTCACTCTTTTGATATTTAATGTACTGTTTTTATTTAATATTGTAATCTAGGTTTTCGGTTAGGTATTTGTTGTCACATCGTGTTTTAATTTGAGGTTAGTTAATTTAGTTAGTGCGTATAATATAAATTTTGACAGTTCGACAAAATTCTATGTGAAATAATTAAAATTGCTATTTTAAATAATATTTACTAATAGAAATTGTTTTCATTTATTTAAAAAAAACTGACATTGAACTTCTTTTAAAAATAAAACCTACTGCATTTTGACAGATTGTCACATTTTGGAGGTTATAATATAATATAGTTTTTCCTAATTTAATATTTTTAATTTAAAACAGTGAACCTTGTAAGAATCTAAAAAAACTAAGAAAACTTGAACAATAAATTACATTAAAAATGGTACTGTGAATGACTACGCGTATTGCCATATGCTAAACAATTTAAATTAAATACAAAATTAAATTAAAGCAATGAGTGGGAATGATACTTTACAATTTTTTTAAATTTTGTTTTGTAAATGTATTAAAGTCAATTATAATTTTTCACGCCTAGTAATGATGATTAAGTTATATTTGTTTCGGGATATTTGTTTAGGATCAGGTTTCATTTGTTGTCTGTAGGTAAATAATTTTTGTAACAATATTTACTTTTACTTTTATGACCTAATGCCTTTCGAATATTCGCGGTTACCCATGCATCGACTAACTGTGCAAGCGACGTTGCCAAATCTTGCATCGTGTTTTGAACAGCGGTAGTAACGGATGCACATTTAATGAAAGTAAATTTTGTACAATTTTAGAGGAAGTATTTGGATCAGGTTCGGCATCTTGGTTCAGTCCTGATGGTAAACTTTTAGCAATCGCTTCCTTTGATGACACCGACGTGGAAGATGAACAATATTTCAACTATCAAGAAAGTCCATATCCAGAATTAATATACCTGAAGTATCCAAAGGTAAGGAAGCATCAATTAATTAAATATACAAATGATGATTATAAATATTACGCAAATGGGTTGTGAATTTATTTTTTAGAAGCCGATTTTTAAATTCCTTATTGAAATATAGGTTAATAAACGTATATTGGCGTTTTTATTTGATTAAATATCTAAATATTGACGGAGATATATCTATTTAAAGTTGAATTTTGTTTTTTCATTTAATGTCACGACATTATATTGAAACATTATGGTTCGACGCTACAGCTGCTATAGCTTTGACGTTTAATTATGCATCTCTTTTGTACTTCTCTTGTTTAGCAGTGATGGTAAAAGTTAGCAAATGGAAGTGGGGAAGAAGATGATGAAGCAATGACATCGCGAGCTAGGTCATTTTCGTTAATAACTTCTATAATATTGCGAATTGAATGAAAATAATTGGATATTTGAGGTTTTGATAGCCAACAATAATCTCGACAATTATGGGTTTCCATTTTTTATTTATTTATAATAATGTACAATATATCAAGTTTATTGTGTAAAAATTTGAAGTCGATTGGAGTAAAACTGTCGGAGATATAGAGTTTTAAGTCTTCACCTCTCTGGTCTGGTTTCGTCTTTCTTTGAAACTTTTAAACGCGTTTTTCTCACACTTAGCTTTTTCAGAGTTAGTGTCCTCTCTAGCTCAAAATCTACTACACCGATGGATTGCACCAATTTTGCACACTCTTTCCTTACATAAATGCCGAGGTAACGGTGTCGAGTTTTTTTTCAGTTTTTAATTTTAACGTATTTTAAAATAACAATGTTTCTGATCGGTATTTTGACTTCTAAGTGCTGTAATAAATTGAAAAATTAATAAAAGGAAAAAAACTCGACAGGGTGACCTGCGGAAACTTATCAACTAATGAAATCATTTTGGTTTTTTGATTTCAAATAATCCAGTGATGAGTTATGAGGGACACCGCAATGAAACTTTTTTTTGTGACGTCAGCGGAGATTCGCAGTCAATGGCTCATTTCTTAATATTTATTTATGAAAATTTCACAAAGTATTCTTTAAATGTTATTTTATCATGTAGTAATTATAGAAATAATTATATATTAACTGTGTCGTCAAAAAACATTATCGAAAATATGCTTTTTTGTATTGTTTTGACATTAAACACGTTTTCTTAATTTTCAGCCCGGAACAAAGAATCCCCTAGTAAAATTGAAAGTTTTTGACCTCTCTGTTACTGATCCCCTACCTCCCAAATGGGTGGATATCGAAGCACCTGTAGATGAAGTCTCCAGTGATCATATATTAGGGTCCGTAACTTGGGCCTCTGATAAAGAAATAGCTCCAACATGGTTGAACCGCAGACAAAACAAATCAGTGTTGAGGATTTGTAATGTGGACACAAACGTTTGTCAAAATGTAAGTATATAGTAACAACAATAATATTAATTAATGATAATATTTAACCTACTGTATAGTATCGCCATCTATATTTCGCTAGAAAAAATCGCCAAGTATCGTTTCACCTTAATATTTTAATCTAGATTTAAGATTTTTAGACATAGCATGTATTTTAACTATTTTTATCGATCCTCCAAATTTCACGACATTTTCATCATTTACTTAAAGATAACCTCAAAAACACGTGATAAACCGTCATTGGCATACATTTTTTTCAATAAATTATAAGTTTTAGGTGCGGTTTTTCCAAGTTTCATGTGAAATTTTATTAGAATTAGTTGCTCTATTATTACACTTAACATTTTTGTGGTGAAATAGGAAAAATACTCGAATACGAACGAAGGCTACGGCAATACTGATTTCTTTACAGAAGCGAGAGTGTAATAAATATAGTATTATTAGATCTTCATATTTTCAGGCATTGAAAATTGACGAACCCAACGGTTGGGTGGACGTTACAACACCTCTCTTCCCTAAGGAACTGGCTAACGAATTCCTGGTTATTCAGCCTAAAAAGGAAACCAGCGGAACTTGGAGACATCTAGTAAGAAGGGGCAACAACGGAGATGAAAACGCCCAAATATCAAGCGGAGGTTTTACTGTTATCAGTATATTAGGGTATCACTCTAACAATATGTGAGAATAATTTTTGTAGTTACCTAACTGTATTTATCCGCTTCACATAGTAAAAAGTATACTTCATAAATATCCCGGTTAAATAGACGATAGAATTGGGATAGATTTATGATAAAACTTACCGTTTACCGTAAAAATTGAAAAAAATATTTTTATTGACTTTGACCTTGAATAACTTTTTATGCAGATGTGCGATCGGTGAGGACTTTTAGTATTTTATTTGTAATAATGTCCCCAAGGTGTGTACCAACTTTCAGCTCTATGCGAATGGGCTTGTGTCCTTATTTTTTAGTGGTCGATTTTTCCTATGTCTTAATTTCTGTAAATGTGTACTATATATTGATAAAGTGGGTTACTAGAACCTCAAATGTTCAATTATTTTTTAATAACTCCTTATATGTTAGGAGATATTAACAATTAAAAAAGTAATTTTGTCTTTTTAATTATTAAAGGGATTCAACGTTGTACACATTACAAATGCATATGACATCACAATCGCTGCCAACCTTACAGCTCATAAATCTCTGCTATATGTATTTATATATCAAATATTATTTACAGCTATTTCAAGGAACAATCAAATTCCAATATTATGTCTGCCTTAGCAGGGTTAAATAAAATAAAAACTTATTATTCTTTGACTTGACTTGATTATTTGACTACCAACAGCTACAAAACATTACTACAGCACTGACCTACTCAACAAATAACTGACGTTAAAATGCATTTCACGTCCTACAAATATGGCCGACCATTTCTAGCGCTAAAACTACAATTCAAACTTTTAATTACTATATCTCCGTCAACATTTAGATATTTAATAAAATAGACACGCCAATACACATTTATTAACATCAATTTCAATCAACAATTAAAAAATCGATCACTAAAAAATGAGGACACAAGCCCATTATTATACCAAATTTGAACAAAATCGGTTTGTACCCCGGAACAGAAATTTTAGTTACGGGCCATAAAGAAGTCACACGGTGCCAGATCTGGTGAATACGGTGGATAAACGTTAAAATTTATCGTGTTTTTGCCTTTGAATTCAGACACAAATATTGCTATATGCCTCTATAAGGAATTGTTCCTAAATTGTGCTTAAAATTGAATTTCTGATTTTTAAACGTTTTTTCAGTTTCTATTTGGCAACGTCTAAAACAGATGCTGCAGAACGTCATGTATATAAAAATGATTACGAATGCATTTCCTGTAAAATAACGACACCGGAAGGGCAATGCCAATATGCTAGTGCAAGCTTCAGCTCGGATTTCAAGTATATTGCCCTCACCTGCTCCGGTCCTGGACCCGGTTATGTTACCATTTTAGAAACATCGGTAAGTTTTCTTTCTTTTTAATACTTATTTGAGTGCATCAAAATCTTAGAGCATATATATATGGAGAGAGAATTCTGGACCTCAAAGTGTGTTCAAGGTGCGTGCGAGAGAGATAGGTATATGTTCGTATTTGTTCTCTATGCGCATGCGTCGAAAGTGACAGTTGTCAAGTCAGAGCTGTCTAGACATATAATACGTGACAGTTGTTAAATATGACATTATATTGATGTAGAATAATGTAGATATGTATAAATATAAATAAACTATATATAAATATAACTAGAAACGTGAGTTCATGAGAACATGTTTTCACTGAACGGTCACTGTTTTACCGACAGAGCTTTGTAGCAACTAAAGAAATTAAAATTCTTTACATATTTAATATTTATTATATCTAGACAACTGTCACTTTCGAGGCATGCGCATAGAGAACAAATACGAACATATTCCTTTCTCTCTCGCACACATTTTGAACACACTTTTAATCTATAGGAAATACTAGCTGTCCTGGCCACGCGTTGCTGTGACTAACGTTTTTGTCATATTACATTACATAGCGCCCTCTATTGAATATTTACTCAATCTAGTCAACAGATGTCGCCATATGTCATCGTTTGGAGCTAACAGATAATTAATAGACAAATAGACAATAAATTGAGATGTAAGGTATCCTATCTTTCCAGGTGGATCAAACTGCACACGGTGTACAAATTTGATTAAAGTCGGTTAAGTAGTTTAGGAGTTATTCGCGGACATACACGGACAAACAACGTGACACGTTCACACTCCATATATATATGCTCTAAGATGGAAATTCGATAGTTATTAGTACTATAGTAAAACTATCTTAAGTTTTGCCGTGACAATCGGGGACAGAAGTGTAGCCCGACAGTCAATAGGAAAACTTTAAAATACTTAGTGATAGAAACTTAACAAAAAAAGGACGTTTCACCAAATTGTTTACTTTAAAATTTTATTTACATTTACTTTGTGCTTTTAGATCCATACAAAGTTCAATGTTACTAAATTAAAGAAACTATATTATATTATAACCTCCAAAATTTGACAATCTGTCAAAATGCAGTAGGATTTATTTTTAAATGAAATTCAATGTCAGTTTGTCAAAAATAAAGAAGTAAAAACAATTTTTATTACTAATTGTTATTAAAAACAGCAATTTTAATTATTCCACATTCAATCGAACTGTCAAAATTTATATTACTAACGGCGCATGCGCACCAACTGAATTAACTAACCTCAAATTAAAACACGAAAGCTTAACCTAAAATTTAGGTTGTACAGATAGAATTTAAAAGATGATGGCTTCTTGTTTTCAGACAGAGGCGATTAAAGTAAAGTGGGAAGAGAATTTGGTGCTTCGTGGAGAATTGAGCGAGTATTCATCGCCACAGATATTAGATGAAGATATTCCAGTAGTAGGCGGATTCAATGCGAAGGTCCGACTCCTGCTTCCTCCTGAATTAAATGTTAACGACAATACCAAGGCCTATCCCATGATTGTTTACGTTTATGCAGGGCCGAACTCTGTACGTGTTACAGATGCTTTCACCTTAGGTAGGTCCTCTTGTTTCAGTTGCATCATTGCCTCAAAACAGTTTAAGGATCAAATATTATTTACAGCTATTTCAAGGAACAATAAAATTTCAATATTATGTCTGCCTTAGCAGGGTTAAATAAAATAAAAACTTATTATTCTTTGACTTGACTTGATTATTTGACTACCACAGCACTGACCTACTCAACAAATAACTGACGTTAAAATGCATTTCACGTCATACAAATATGGCCGACCATTTCTAGCGCTAAAACTACAATTCAAACTTTTAATTGCTATATCTCCGTCAATATTTAGATATTTAATAAAATAGACACGCCAATACACATTTATTAACATCAATTTCAATCAACAATTGAAAAATCGACCACTAAAAAATGCAAGCTCATTTAATTCTTATTCCTGCAGGTTATCAGGCTTACGTGACCACAAACCGTAGCATCATTTACTGCATGATTGATGGCAGAGGAAGTGGATACAAAGGGAATGAGATGTTGTTCCAAATCAACAATGGAATGGGAACAGTGGAGATCGAAGACCAGATTGCTGTTACCAAGTAAGAAAGAGACCTATATCGTAATCATAAGAAATATAAAGCATTCAGATTTCTAACGTGTAGCGGGTTAAGATAAAAAGGCATCCGCGGGAAATTTAAATCAACCGGTCAAACGATATCTCGAAAACACACACTGGTTTTAATAACGTCTATTTAAATAAACAACGAAGCTCAGACAGTGTTTACACTCAGTATCAGTCAATCACTCAAATAACTTAATTACACCTATAAGACAATGACACACATTAATGAATTAATAATAATTACACGTCACGCGTTGGCACTAACGATGTAAAAGTCGCGAATCGGAAGTCTGTTAGCAAAGAAAATATGTTGTGAAGCCGCGCGACGCTCAGGAATTCGGAACCTGATAATCGGCAAGCTTCAAGATGTATCTCGGGTGATGCACAAAATTAGACTCCCGCTAAAGTCTTAATTGGTAACATATTTCGTTCCTAATTAGTCTGAGTAAGCAAGATATAGCCATCTCATGTGTCCTGTACGCAAGAACCCCACATGTTGTTTCTCAGAATGTTGCCAGGGTGTAATTATGCCTCTCACTCTACATTAAGTAATTAGAAGTGCCATCTCATCGACACAGGTATGTTTTAAGCTTAGGCCGAGTTCATTAGGCGAGTTGCTATCTTAACTAATAGACCTCGCTTATTTTAATATGTCTAATACCAAGAAATTTGAGGAATCACATTGAAACAAGTAATAATCCCTCGAAATAATTGTTAATTCATTTTGCAGAACGTTGCAAGACAAGTATAAGTGGATAAACGCCTCTCAAACTGGCATTTGGGGCTGGAGCTACGGTGGATATGCAACAGGAATGGCTCTAGCTACAGATGAAGAGAATATCTTCGCTTGCGGCATCTCTGTGGCACCTGTAACTTCATGGAGATACTATGGTAAAGAAAGGAAAAAGTTTATTCTTTTTTAGTCCTCTTCAGTCTGCAAAAGATAGTCTTGTCTTTCAATAGGTTGGTCACCAATGTATTTGGATGGTTCACAACTCGGTCTTTATATTTCACGGTTCGAGTTTTAATTTCTTCTCTCACTGTAGGCATGGTAAAATCGTGGTGCAGTCTTTCGTTTGTAATATACCACGGTGCATCTACAGCATCATGCGAATTGTTTTAGATTGGAATCTTCGTAAGAACTCAATGTTTGAGTTAGTTGATGTACGCCAAACTTGTAACCCATAAGTCCATCTTGGTTTAAGTATATATCTATATATTATTAATTTGTTTTCGATCGATAAGTGGGAGTAAGGTTTCATTTTTTTTAAATTTATTCATATACTGTACAACAGTACAGCATATTAAGTTTATTGTGTGAAAATTTGAAGTCGATTGGAGTAAAACTGTCGGAGATATAGAGTTTTAAATCTTCACCTCTCTGGTCTGCTTTCGTGTTACTTTGAAACTTTTAAACGCGTTTTTCTCACACTTGTTTCCTTGCAGACTCTATTTATACCGAGCGCTACATGGGATTCCCAACTTTGGGTGACAACCAGCTTGGATATAACACTAGTGATCTCACCACCAAGGTGGAGGGACTCCGTGGGAAGAACTACCTACTGATCCATGGAACAGCTGATGATAACGTCCACTACACCCACGCCATGATCTTGTCACGTGCGCTCCAGCTGGGAGACGTGTATTTTAAACAACAGGTAAATAGATTTAACATAGAGTACATTACTAAGGAGGTACAAGACATACCGTCACAGCAAAAAGCTTATCTCTTTGTAATATGAATTGCGAAATATAATATGGAGATTGTACCTATGCAAATGATTTTTTCAATTCCCAATTAAATGACTTTTTGCCTGTTAAAATGATAACCTGTTAAAATATTAACTATAATTAATGTCAAATTTATATTAATTCAATTCAAATTAAATATCTGTAAAAAAGTAATAATAATTTTTGCAACGTTGTCAAAAGAAATCCCAGTACACATTTTGGAGTAAATTCTACTTAATTTCTATTACATATCATGAGTTTTTTGTCTGGAATGTGTTCGTTTTCTATTCAGTCGTTCATAGGAAAGGCCCTTTTTATGACCTACAGAGATCGCAACGACGGTTTACTGCTGAATTAAAAGCGGAGTCGGTTTATGATTTATGACCGGAGTTATAAACTTGACACTAGCAGGGGTATAAAACTTAATGGAATTCTACTTTTTAAAGTCTGCAAAATATAAATATTTAAATGAAGAAATAAATAGATGTAATCTTTAGTACGGATCGTGATTTTTTTAATGAATATTATTCATCTTCAACAATACTCGTTATATTAGTTTTTTACATTGTTTTGGTGATTCAAAAATCCACGATCGGCAGGTCTGCGTTAAGTTTAAAACCTCTGTCTTAACAACGCTGGATACTATCTTCTTTAAATACATTATATTCGGGGATTTAGGGAGACAGCGTGTGCCTATTACCATTAAAGAAATATTTGTTGAAAAAGGATAGCATATACTTTAAACATACTGTACTGAACGAAATACTATACATGTATACAAGTGTAACGGTGAAAAATATATTTTACTTGTCTAACCGCATCTCGTTTCTCTCTCACTTTGGAATGAAAATGAACTAAACAAATATATATCCTAGTGTGAAAGAAACAACTGCTACTTAATGAATGATGTTGGAAAAAGAAAGAATATTATTATGAAAAAATTCTAACAACTAACACAAAATCTGTGACAGGTAGAGAACTTGTAAAGCGTTAGAATAGAATTGTACGAGTGACTCGAACGTCACTAAATAGGGCACTTCACCAAATTGTTTACTGGGATGTATGTTTTACCAACACCACCTAGATACAAGGCCTAACAACGAATTTATGACGTCACGCATTGTAGTCCGGATATACAACCAAAACGTATTGTATCTATCAATATCCATATAAAAAAAATTATTTACAAAGTATAATAAAAAATTAATAATATTGAAGTTAAAATATATGATAACACACTATCCTTTTGTGGTGCATATATTATAATAACTATGGCAGCAATCTAATTTGTCTTCCCAGAGCAATTCTCTTATTTCCAATACTTTTATTGATTGATTTACTTGTCTATTGGTATTTTTTGTTTACACTGACCACATTTAAGTAATAACTTTTTCCACTTGCTATTTCTGCATCAGTAACATTAATTATTTGATGTTTAATTGGTGAATCAGCGATAATTCTTGAACACCTGCAGTTTCTAAATTGGCTAAATGTTCTAATTTTTGAAAACGAACCATGATGAAATAGAATTTTCGTTCTAGTTATAAAGTTGTTTGCAGACGTAATTGTTTTTCACATTCAAGTAATTGCCGCGTTGAAATATTATCCTTAGCTCCAGCAAACTGTCTGTATTTTCCATGTATTTAATTTGGTGCATTGTTTATTAACCCAATTACACCAGTTGTCCCAAATCTGGAACAGTACAATATCTACAAATTAATTTCATAATTAAACAATTGTTTTTCTTTCAGAGTTATCCAGATGAGGCGCATTCTTTGAGCGGCGTTCTCCGGCATGTTTATAAGACGATCGACAAGTTCTGGACGGATTGCTTTAAATTAAAATGAATTTGTAATAACTCTAAATGAAAAAATCATTTAATAACGTAATTAATTATTTGTTTTGACTGAAAATGTAATTTTAATCTTTTTAAATACACATTATTTGTTTATTGACTATTTATTACTTTTTTATTATTGAATTATTGTCAATATATTTATAAAATGAATATATTAGGGATAGTGCCTACGACAATTTCATTTGTAGGTTGCATGTAAGCTGCAAATGAAGCCAGACGTATTCTGCATCTCAGTTCTGTCCACGTAACGTCATACAAGCTTAAAATAAGGTAATTTCTCTAAAGTTTGTGATTGAGAAAGCACGTTTTTTAAAAATTAATCAAAAATGTAATTTTGTTTCTTTAATTATTAAAGGAATTCAACGTTGCACACATTCCAAGTGCATGTGACATCACAATCCTTGTGTAAGGTTACCAACCTTACAGCTCATAAATCTCTGCTATATGTATTTATATATCAAACTAGCAAACCCGGCGAACTCCGTTTCGCCATGAGATGGCTTCGTTTTATGTAACATTTCGTTTGGTGATTAAAAGATGAAGAAAATTTTTTT
The DNA here is from genome assembly GCA_963678705.1 of Panorpa germanica. Classification (NCBI taxonomy): domain Eukaryota; kingdom Metazoa; phylum Arthropoda; class Insecta; order Mecoptera; family Panorpidae; genus Panorpa; species Panorpa germanica. Next base: position 22,093,420 of record OY783208.1, on the reverse strand, counting down.
TTTTGTTTTATATTTGAAAAGGAAAAATTTAACTTCATTTCACAACAGTAATGAATTCATTTCGATTAGTGTTATTTAGTTGAACTTCTCTAAGTAAATGAAAGTGAATCCAAAGTAAATACTGAATCGAAGCGTTATACGTGTCCGCAAATTATCCGTTTCATTGAAGTGCTCTTTGGTAAACCACATTTTTTGTTTTTTGGTCTGACGTTAACACAAACAAAACGGATGGTTTCCCAACTCGTGAACACGCAACGTATAACTGCCCATGTGAAAAACAATGATTTTCTAAATTTATCCCGCAAACACTAAGCGATTGGCCTTGCGACTTGTTAATTGTCATTGCGAACGCAAGGCGAACTGGAAATTGCAATTGTTTGAAGTCAAACGGAAGATCAGTCGGAATCATTGGTATTCGAGGAATACATACATTTTCACCTGCGTACTTTCCGTTAATAATGGTTGCCTCAATCAAATTCGGCATAAGTCTTTTTATCGAAAGTCGAGTACCGTTGCAAAGTCGCGGTGGATTCAAATTACGCAATATCATAATAACTGTACCAACTTTGAGTTGCAAGTTATGTGGTGGACTCCAGAGAGTTCAAAAACTCCTTTGGATAATTTACTACATCATCGGGATTTGTTATGGAATCAACGGATTTGTATGTCACCAAATCGCCAGCAATTTTTGATTGAATGGTGAAATTCAGTGCGTGTCATCATTATTCTTTGCGGCAAGAATTGCTCGTTGACTGAACCAAGCATAATTCTGATAATTGTCACTAATGTTTGGGAAAACATTTTCAATAAGAGCTAATTGAGAGTCTACAAATCGGCAAAAGTCGTTGGTAAGAGTAATTAATCCAGATGTCGCATCAACTGGGACTTTTCCATTTCCAACAGCTAACAATTGTTTGGAAAATTGTGCAGCACTTTGATCATTTTGAAGTTGAACTCTCATATTAGTGGTTAGCAATAAACATGCCGGTGCGTGATACATTGTTTGACAGCTACTCCTCGATATGTTTGGCATTGGTGGCCATTCACAGTTTTCAAATGCGCAAATGATTTTGGTCCACGTACATTTACCAACAGCATTCGCAAATAAAAACATTCATCATTTCTAGGATGATGTATACATGCGACCTAGTTATTATTAATTTTAATTTCATATTATATATAGCAGCACTTGTGTAGGTATTCAATGTATCACGCACCGGCGCCATCTACTTAAAATATTGGTTTGTATCTATGCTATGTATCAGAGATGGCGCTGTATGTGAAAAAAGATTTTCCTGCTTTTCTGTTGAAATTTTTCCTGAATTTTCTTTGCTATAAACCTCACGGAGCCCGAGACCTTTCCAACGAATGCAAAACCGTGGAAATCGGTTCGTGCGTTCTGGAGTTATAACGTCAGGAAGGAAAACCCGACTTATTTTTATATAGTAGATATCAAATATTATTTACAACTATTTCAAGGAACAATAAAATTTCAATATTATGTCTGCCTTAGCAGGGTTAAATAAAATAAAAACTTATTATTCTTTGATTTGACTTGGTTATTTGACTACCAACAGCTACAGAACATTACCACAGCGCTGACCTTCTCAACAAATAACTGACGTTAAAATGCATTTTACATCATACAAATATGGCCGACCATTTCTAGCGCTGAAACTACAATTCAAACTTTTAATTGCTATATCTCCGTCAATATTTCGATATTTAATAAAATAGACACGCCAATACACATTTATTAACATCAATTTCAATCAACAATTGAAAAATCGACCACTAAAAAATAAGGATAAAAGCCCATTGTTATTAAAAACAGCAATTTTAATTATTCCATATTCAATCGAAGTGTCAAAATTTTTATTACTAACGACGCATGCGCACCAACTAAATTAACTAAACTCAAATAAACTAACCTAAAATCTAGATTATAATATTAAACGAAAACGTAATTTAAATATTAAAATAGTGAGTGAAAATAAGGCTTAAGTCTTTCACACTGCATATTATCACGACCTGTCAATAATCATCAATAATAGTGTCACATACCTGTCATGATAAATCTACATAAGTGTCAATATTAATCAAAACAATTTATACGGTCTTACGTGTTGAAGATTGGCTTTTGTTTTATTTATATAATTAATTCAATATTTGAAAATATCCGTAACAATTTCTCGATTACCATGATATAAATGTTACTTTGTCAAATTGCTTCCACTCTACTAAATTGTGTACCCCGCTCGTCCTCCTTGACCCCTTGTCCAGTGTGGTCCACCATTATTTGTCAAACTCATATAACGCATAACTGCCAACTCAAAAGTAATAATATTTATTTCGCAGAGTGCTGTGTTGTGTATTTACAAAGTGATCAACTTTCTGTGAAATTTTTCGCATTTTCTTTAACCAGGTTTAACAATATATTATTATGAAGATGATCTCCGTTATTGTGTTTATCATTTTGTGTGGAGGTGCCTCAACAATTGAAATTATGGTGAGTTTTTCTAGTTTCTTTTTCTTTAATTTTGTGTACCGGTTCTTTAACAGAGAGCGACACGTCATTACATGAAAACTTAATGGGTCACTGGAACAGCTGCTAGCACTGTGACGATTTTTTAATTCCATATTGAAATATAGGTTAAAAAACGTATATCAGTGTTTTTATTTTATTAAATATCCAAAAATTGACTTTTGGTTAATTGCGTAATATTCCAGTTGTTGTGCTAGTAGTTGATGACGTCACGAACTTGTGTCCTTATTTTTTAGTGATCGATTTGTCAATTGTTGATTGAAATTGATGTTAATAAATGTGTATTGACGTGTCTATTTTATTAAATATCTAAATGTTGACGGAGATATATCAATTAAAAGTTTGAATTGTAGTTTTAGCGCTAGAAATGGTCGGCCATATTTGTATGACGTGAAATGCATTTTATCGTCAGTTATTTGTTGAGTAGGTCTGTGCTGTGGTAATGTTCTGTAGCTGTTGGTAGTCAAATAAGTTCTTATTTTATTTAACCCTGCTAAGGCAGACATAATATTGATATTTTATTGTTCCTTGAAATAGCTGTAAATAATATTTGATATATAAATACATTAGCAGAGATTTATGAGCCGTATGGTTGGTAACCTTACACAAGGATTGTGATGTCACATACACTTGGAATGTGTACAACGTTGAATCCCTTTAATAATTAAAGAGACAAAATGACTTTTTTAATTGTTAACATCTCTTAACATATAAGGAGTTATTAAAAAATAATTGAACATTTGAGATTCTAGTAACTCACTTTATCAATATATAGTACACTTTTATAGAAATTAAGACATAGGACTCAAGTCCATTGCCTTTTGCTTTATTGCGTAATATTCCAATTGTTGTGCTAGTAGTTAATGACGTCACGAACTGAAAAGAATATAATGCAATTCTGCATCTCTTTTGCACCTCTCTTGTTTAACAGTGATAGCAAATTATTAAAATGGAAAAATGAGTTTTTCAATCGTTGATAACTTGTATAATATAGTGAATTCAATAAAAGTAATTGGATATTTGAACTTGTGATAAGCAACTTTATCAATTTACTACAATCTTTTATGTGTGATTTGAATTTCATTTCAAATTTTAATTCATTTTTAAATTGAAATATTAAACTCGTTCAATATTAATTTTACATATAATAGAGATAAAACACTGCTCACTATTTCCCAAATTTAATTAAAATAAAATATAAATAACTAATAATAATATTTAATTGGTAATTTACTTTGTAAATTTATAGGAACTATTATTTTACTAACTTTTCAAGATATTTAGCTTTCGGCCTATTTATATAAATGTTTTTAGGTTCTAGGTTATACTGAGTTATAATATAGCCTATAATTTTATATGAAGCATAATTGTTTGAACCATATTTAATCGTATAAATTGAAATCTGTGTACAATAAAATGACACAAATCTGAAAGAAATCGAATTTTATCTGATTATCCAAAACGGCATTTAAATATTTATATTTATAAAACCCGCTAAAAATATTTGTTATCTATAATGCATTGGCAACTGAAATACTTACATTTTGACAGCTGATTAACAATTTATTGTATTTGCTTCTTATATTCAGTATATATTTTACGAAAATTACCTGCAGCTAATATTTTAGAATAAAGTAAGTTAAAATAGAAAACGGTAATTATTTGATTCCGTTTAGAAAGCTGTTTGAACATTTCAGTTTTAAATGATAATTATTAAAGGTGTTTGTTACTTTATATTTTTTGCAGTAAATTGTTATAACGACTTTGAAAGGGTAATAGTTTGAACCATACTTAGCTCACTAATTTTATTTATTTTTATGTTTTACATTATATTTATATTTATGTAGGTAATTATTCGATATAGCTACTCCTTTTGTTTTGAATCTTATAAAAAAACTACTGCATTTTTTAATGTTTTATGGCATTTGTTATATACCAAAAACATGTACAAATCTTACGTATATAATATACATTATGCCATTTTTTATTTAGGAAAAGATAATATTAATGGTTAAAGTAAAAATTTCAAATTTGAGGTTAGAAATAATATGACATTGTTCTATATATAAATGAAATTGGTGTCATATTTCTCATTTACTGGTCAACTTTAAGCGTAAATACTGTCTATTTTTTATTAGGAAATGGTATAATGTATATTACGTAGTGATTTGTTCATGTTTTTACTACATTGAAAGCGCCAGAAAATATACGAAAGTGCAATAGTTTTTTTATAAGATTCAAAACAAAAGATGTAGCTATATTGAATAATTACCTTTATTTATATTTTTTGTTTAACATTAAAAAACAGGTTTTACATCAATTCAACGTAAGCTATCTGATTTACCTTATATCACACGGTTATATTTAATTTTTATCAAGTTAAATTTACCCAATTTCTTTTTCTTTTTAGTAAATTCAAAAGTTGTAGTGTCATAAAGTAGGATTAAAATTCAATTACAAATGGATGTAAGATTAAATGAGTCAACGGAATCAGCAAATATTAACGGATATATTAAGAGAGAAATAAAAGAAGAGGATGGTGTAAGCAAAGAAGGAATGCTATATGATGATGAAATCAAAATAAAAATAAAAGAAGAGCCAGACGATAGTTTAGATGAAGTACCATGTGGCATTGAGCACATTATTGAGTACGAAGTTCGAGTTGAAAATCTCGTCGAAAGTGATAGTGAACAACTACAAAGTGACATTAATACTAACGTGAAGCCTTATATCTGTGAAGTATGTAACAAATCGTTTGGCAATGTGGCAGACATTGTAAAACATTTAAGAGAACATTCAGCAAAGAATATACGTTCACAATTAACAATCTTAGAACCACATAAAAACACAGCCTCAGTTTTAAAATCATTTTCTTGTGACCAATGTGATAAAATGTTTAGTCAATTATCAAATTTAAATCAACATAGAAAGACACATTTAGGTATAAAACCATTTTCATGTGACAAATGTAGTAAGACGTTTGCTCGTTCATCGCACTTAAAACAACATATAAACACACATTTATATTTGAGGCCATATTCATGTGACGTATGTGGCAAAATGTTTGGACAGTCATCGCATTTAAATATACACAAAAAAAGGCATTTAGGTTTTAAGCCATTTCCTTGTGATGGATGTAGTAAAACGTTTATTTCATTATCGAGTTTAAAATTACATAAAAACACACATTTGCCTTTAAAACCATTTCCTTGCATATTATGTGACAAACATTTCTCAAGGCCTGGTTCTTTAAAGTATCACCAAAAGATGCATTCAGACTCAGGTGTCTAGGGGCAGGGCCGTTTTGACAAAACTAGAATTGAAAAACCCAATTGTTTAGTTTAATTTCATAACTGTACATTAACGGGCTCTTATAAATTGGTCTTTAGGTTTAGTTTTTCTTATTTACATTTCTGAATTTAACTCTGTTTTATATTTGTAGTAGTTTTATTATGTAAAGCATTTTTAATAAATATTCATAAAAGAATTACGAACTTTGTTTAAAAGGATATTCCCACTTGTTTTAATTTTAGGTTTTAATCTTAAATTTAAGTAAAGTATTGCTTTGAAAATGCTTTATGTCTGTACAAATCTTGACGCTGAGCTAAAGTCGATTCTTTATAGTCTGGAAACTTTTGGAACATGGTTTCGTTGTTTTTCGTAAATAATTTATTATCCTATATTATAATGTTCCAAGTGTATATATTATTATATTCTATGTTCTTATATTTTTATATGTTTGGTACTAAATTTTGTATGGTAGCTCGAATTCCCTGAATTTCCTGGAAACGCTATTCCCTGACGTTATTAAATGCAAATATATTTTAAAACATAGAAATTTAAAATTTAATTTTAAATTTTTAAATTGCCTCAAATGTTCAATTATTTTTTAAAAACTCCTTATATATTAAGAGATATTAACAATTAAAAAAGTCATTTTGTCTCTTTAATTATTAAAGGGATTCAACGTTGTACACATTCCAAATGCATGTGACATCACAATCGTTGTGTAAGGTTACCAACTTTACAGCTCATAAATCGCTGCTATATGTATTTATATATCAAAATATCAAATATTATTTACAGCTATTTCAAGAAACAATCAAATTTCAATATTATGTCTGCCGTAACAGGGTAAAATAAAATAAAAACTTATTATTCTTTGACTTGATTTGATTATTTGACTACCAACAGCTACACATTACCACAACACTGACCTACTCAACAAATAACTGACGTTAAAATTTATTTCACGTCATACAAATGGCCGACATCTCTAGCGCTAAAACTACAATTCAAACTTTTAATTGCTATATCTCCGTCAACATTTAGATATTTAATAAAATAGACACGCCAATACACATTTATTAACATCAATTTCAATCAACAATTGAAAAATCGACCACTAAAAAATGAGGACTAAAGCCTATTGAAAAATCGTTCTCTAAAAAATGAGTGCACAAGCCTTCCAGACTTTTTACAAACTTTACATTTTTATGCCACGCTGATCTGTGTCATCATCCATGTAAGGTCTTTAGAAAAAATTGTAATTTCAGAAGACATAAATAGTTCTTAATAACCGGCCCGTTTATTACCTGCGCTAATGTAAATAGAGTATAATGTTTATATAACCCGCTCAAATATATGGATGATCCATAATGCATTGCGGACTGAATTACGTTGCCTACGTTGACTGTCATTACGTGACAGGTCATTGAACCGGTCTACATAAAATTACATACAAGTGTTGTATGCATCATTTTATTTAGTTAATATTTTACAATAATAAACTGCAGCAGATATTTGTAAATATTTCAAATTAAAATATAAAGGTATTTCGATATATTTTATAGATTTATTCGTCACTTTATATTTATAGGAGTAAAATTGTATAATGGTTCAAGCCATTCTCGTCATTTCTAACCCATTTATATTTACTATCTCATATTATATTTATGAATATATCTTTTTAACAAGTTCCTTGTACTTTTGGTAATTATATATATTAAAAGTACTTTTTCACTTCATTCTTGTAATAAGAAACTCCTATGGTTAAAGCTGACGAATAAATGTCAAATGACTGGAAATATGTCATATTACATCTAAACTCATATTTGAAATTTCAACTTTTACCAATAATAATGTCCTAAACAAACTAAATAATTACCGTACTCTCTTAGTGATTATAAATTAATTTTTATTTTTAGTCATTAATTGTGTTGTCATAATGTAGGATTGAACGACGAATAAAACTAGAAATGGATGTGACGTTAAATGAACCAGTGACAACAGAAAATGTAAATGAAGGTATCAAAGTAGAACAAAATAATGAACGAGTCGTCAAAGAAGCGACGCTTTGTGATGAAATCACAATAGAAATTAAAAAAGAACCGCACGATAGTTCTAAAGAAGATGCCGTTGAACACAGTACTGAGTTTGAAGTTCGAGTTGAACCACAAAGTGAAATTAATGTTAATTTGACGCCTTATATATGTAACGTATGTAACAAATTGTTTGACTCTAAGGCAGTCATTAAAAAGCATTTGCGAGTACACTCAAGAAAAAAGGTACATTCTTGTAATGAATGTAATAAATCATTTAAATGCGTCTCTAATTTAAAACAACATGTAAACACACATTTAGCTGTAAAGCCATTTTCTTGTGACGTGTGTGATAAAACTTTTAATCGTTTATTGGATTTAAAACATCATACAAACAGTCATTTAGGATTAAAACCATTTTCTTGTGATGAATGTAACAAATCATATAGTCAATTATCGCATTTAAATCGACATAAAAGAGTACATTTAGACTTAAAACCATTTTCTTGTAACGAATGTGGTAAAACGTTTAGCCAATCATCACATTTAAAACAACATAAAAAGATACATTTGGATGAGAAGCCATTTTCTTGTAATGAATGTAATAAAACATTTCGTCAATCTTCAAATTTAAATCAACATAAAAAAACACATTTTGAATCAAAATTATTTTCTTGCGATGAATGTGGTAAATCTTTTAAAACTTCATCGCATTTAAAACAACATGAAACCACACATTTGGATTTAAAACCGTTTTCTTGCGACAATTGTGGCAAATCTTTTAGGACTTTATCCCATTTAAAGCAACATTACAAAATACATTTAGGTTTAAAACCATTTTCTTGCGATGAATGTGGGAAACCATTTAGTCGTTTACCAGATTTAAAACAACACAAAAATACACATATAGGTTTAAAGCCATTTTCTTGTAACGAATGTGGTAAAACGTTTAGCCAATCGTCACATTTAAATCAACATAAAAAGACACATTTTGATGTGAAACCCTATTCGTGTGATGTATGTAATAAAATGTTTCGTCAATCATCAAATTTAAATCTACATAAAAAAACACATTTCGAATCAAAATCATTTTCTTGTAACGAATGTAGTAAAACTTTTTGGACTGCAGCGCATTTAAAACAACATCAAAACACACATTTAGTTTTGAAGCCATTTGCTTGTGGTCAATGTGATAAAACATTTATTCATTTATCGAGTTTAGAATTTCATAAAAATACACATTTAGCTTTAAAGCCATTTTGTTGTACATTATGTTTTAAATATTTCTCAAGACCTGCTTCTTTAAAGCATCATCTGAAAACTCATTCAAAGGCCCTATTGCTGAATGTAGCGAGCAATGTTCGCAATCAAACAGATTCGATCGAAACGAGTGATTCGATCACAATTGAAAACACTATTCCTGAATACGATCGAATCTAACATTCTCCATTCGATTGAATATATTGTGTAGAACGTTTAGTAGACCAGCAAAATGCGGGAAATTTAAATTAATTTAAATATTTTTTGTAAGTTGGATATCATTATCTGGTTAAACTATTATTTCTACCGTTTTTCTGGATTTTATAAGAAGCATTTATCTTAGTATAGGACAAATTTAATATTGAATACAGAGTTTGCATAATAATTTACATATTCTCCTATTTATTAATTTTTTAGAACTTTTAATCATTTCACAATTGGATTTTAAAAATTATATGCATTAATAGAATATTAGAATACATTATATTTGTTAAATTATGATAGATTGAAAAACAGCACTTATTTTAATAAGTATACTTAAGAATAAACACAATATACTCTTTCTAATTTTATTAATAAATAAACAGTATATTCTATTATAAATAAGATCTATTAAGTAAGTGTTTTGGCTACGTCTAGTTTCTGATTCTAATGGTTGTATTTTCTTAACTGTATTTCATTTTCCATATAATTTAATTCCGTTTCTTCAAGCGTAGCTAAATTATTATAAGCCATACTTCTTAGAGATGTCATTTTTATTAAATTAATATAAAGCTTAATTAATATTAATATAATATAAATATTAATATAAATTAATATAATATATTAATATAATATAATTTTAAAAAAATAATATAGTAATATAAATATAAATAATAATATAAATATAAATAATAATATAAATAAAAAGTAATAGAAAAATTTAAGCGTCTAGGGACCGTTTTTCAGTGGTCTGTTAACAGTGGTTTATTATAAACTTTGAAATTTGTGTTTTGTTATGTGTCCAAAATAACTGCGGTTTAACGAAGTAAAATGCGCTGGGTTGCATTTTTTGTTAGCTAAGTTTGATCGATCTTTGACAAAACTATAATCGAAAAACCCAATTTTTAGCTTAATGTCATAATTGTACTTCTAGTGGCTTTTATACATTTCTCATAGGTGTGTTCTTCGGGGTCAATTTTTATTATTTACATTTCCTAACTTAACTGTAGTTTATATTTGTAGTAGTTATATTATGTAGATCATAATTAATAAATATTTAAAAAAAATTACGAAGTTATTAAATGTTTAAAGGGACATTCCCACCTGTTTTAATTTTAGGTTTTAACCTTATATTTAAATTCAACTTGTGAAATCTAAAGAAATAAAAATACTTTTATTAATTATAATAATTTATATTAAACTAGCTGTCCCGGCCACGCGTTGCTGTGACTAACGTTTTTGTCATATTACATTACATAGCGCCATCTATTAAATATTTACTCAATCTAGTCATCAGAATATTTACTCAATCTATTTATCAACAGATGTCGCCATCTTTTAAAATCAGATAATTAATAATAAATCATAATAATTAATCATAAATTGAGATGTAAGCTATCCTATCTTTCAAGTTGGATCAAACTGCACCCGGTGTACAAATTTGATTAAAATCGGTTAAGTAGTTTAGGAGTCCATCGCGAACACACAACGTGACACGTAATTTATATATATTAAGAAGATTAAGAAGAAGATAAGATTAAGATAAATAAAATAAAGGAAGCAGCGCTCAACAGTGTGCATTATTTTTCCATTATTTGAAGCACGTTTTAAAGAAAAGGTAAGGTAATAAATTTGAACTTGTCATATTAACTGTCCCGATTTCTTTAATTTGATGGATTAGGTGAAAATTATTATATTTATTAAAAGGTAAACAATAATCATTTATATTTAATTGTAATAAATTTTCAAAATGATATCGTTTATTTCCGATAATCATCGGCTATGTACGGTGAAAAATTTAAGTCTCTGATAAAAACAGGCGACAAAAAGAAGCTTTTCGATACCGGACCAAGCAAGTTTGACTATTGATAAATTTGCTAATGTAAATGCGACAAAGCTATTACGACAATGGGCTTGTGTCCTCATTTTTTAGAGGTTGATTTTTCAATTGTTGGTTGAAATTGATGTTAATAAATGTGTATTGGCGTGTCTATTTTATTAAATATCTAAATATTGACGGAGATATAGCAATTAAAAGTTTGAATTGAATTTTAATGCTAGAAATGGCCATATCAGTATGACGTGAAATGCATTTTAACGTCAGTTATTTGTTGAGTAGGTCAGTGCTGTGGTAATGTTTTGTAGCTATTGGTAGTCAAATAATCAAGTCAAATTAAAGAATAATAAGTATTTATTTTATTTAACTCTGCTAAGGCAGACATAATAATGGAATTTGAGTGTTCCTTGATACAGCTGTAAATAATATTTGATATTTTGATATATATATTCATATAGCAGAGACTTATGAGCTGTAAGGTTGGTAACCTTACACAAGGATTGTGATGTCACATGCACTTGGAATGTGTACAACGTTGAATCCATTTAATAATTAAAGAGACAAATGACTTTTTTAATTGTTGATATCTCTTAACATATAAGGAGTTATTAAAAAATAATTGGACATTTGAGGTTCTAGTAACCCACTTTATCAATATATAGCACACTTTTATAGAAATTAAGACATAGGACACAAGTCCATTGCAGAGTTGTAATTCCATAAATGATTGCTTTGGTTTTTTTAAAGCTACATAGGAAATATCAAGATTAATAGCTTCATATCATTGTCTCTTGTCTTTTGATTAAAATGTTTTGCAAGTCTAAACGGTCGAGCAATTTGGTTGTAAATCTTGGTTGTAAATCAATAATGTCTTATGTTTATAAAACCCGCTAAAAATATATAGATCCATAATGCATTGGTGACTGAAATAAATTCATGTTGACAGCTCATTGAATAGGTCGACATTAAATTACATACAAGTTATTTTCTATGCCGCAAATTAAAATATAAAGGTATTTCAACATTTTATTATTAAAAGATAAATTTTATGCGTTTTGATGGCTTGAACTCATCATTTCACATCCATTTATATTTATGATGTCATATTAGGTTTATGATTACTTCTTTTTAACAAGTTGCTTGTACATTTGGTAATTATATAGTTCAGCAGCATCTTTTGTTTTGAAACTTAAGTTTTTTAAACATTAATTTTGTCTAATTCTAATTAAGAAGTGGTATAATGAATATTAAGTAGTGATTTGTACATCTTTTTAGTATACAACAATCGCCACAAAACATACAAAAATGCAATAGCTTTTCTTACAAGTTTCAAAACAAAAAATGCCGCTCAACTATTGAATTATCGTACATTTTCTTAGTTATTAAAAATTAATTTTTATTTTTAGTCAATAATTGATTTGTCATAATGTAGGATTGAACGACGAATAAAACTAGAAATGGATGTGACGTTAAATGAACCAATGACAACAGAAAATGTAAAGGAAGGTATCAAAGTAGAACAAAATAATGAACGAGTCGTCAAAGAAGCGACGCTTTGTGATGAAATCACAATAGAAATTAAAAAAGAACCGTACGATAGTTCTAAAGAAGATGACGTTCAACACAGTATTGAGCTCGAAGTTCGAGTTGAACCACAAAGTGAAATTAATATTAAATTGACGCCTTATATATGTAACTTATGTAACAAATTGTTTGACTCTAAGGCAGTCATTAAAAAGCATTTGCGTGTACACTCAAAAAACAAAGTACATTCTTTAAAATGCTTTTCTAATTTAAAACAACATAAAAACACACATTTAGTCTTAAAACCATTTTCTTGTGACGTGTGTGATAAAACTTTTAGTCGTTCATCGGATTTTAATCGACATAAAAAAATACATTTAGATTTGAGGCCATTTTCTTGCGACGAATGTGGTAAATCTTTCAGGTCTTCATCAAATTTAAAACAACATAAAAACACACATTTGGGTTTAAAACCATTTTCTTGCGACGAATGTGGCAAATCTTTCACGACTTCATCGCATTTAAAGCAACATCAGAAGATACATTTAGGTTTAAAACCATTTTCTTGCGATGAATGTGGTAAAACATTTAGTCGTTTAACGTATTTAAACCGGCATAAGAATACACATATAGGTCTAAAGCCATTTTCTTGTAATGAATGTAGTAAAACGTTTAGTCAATTGTCACATTTAAATCAACATAAAAAGAAACATTTTGATGTGAAACCTTTTTCATGTGATGTATGTAATAAAACGTTTCGTCAATCATCAAATTTAAATCAACATAAGAAAAAACATTTCGAATCAAAATCATTTACTTGCAACGAATGTAGCCAAACTTTTTGGACTGCAGCGCATTTAAAACAACATCAAAAGACACATTTAGTTGTGAAGCCTTTTGCTTGTGGTCAATGTGATAAAACGTTTATTCTATTATCGAGTTTAGACTTACATAAAAACACACATTTAGCTTTAAAGCCATTTTGTTGCACTTTATGTAATAAATATTTCTCAAGGCCTACCTCTTTAAAGTATCATCTAACAACTCATTCTGACTTAAGTGTCTAGGTGCCGTTTTCAATAATCTGTTAACAGTGGTTTATTATAAAGTTTTGTTTCTTAGGACTGATTTTGATATGATTTGTCTAGGTTGCATTTTTGTTAGCTAAATACAAAACTAGAATTGAAAAACACAATTTTCTAGGTTAATCTCCTAACTGTAGTTTAACAGACTATTATAAAATTGAAACTAGGTGTATTATTTCGGTTGAGTATTTCGATAATAATAATATTAATTCCTAATAATATTTGTAGTATTTTTACTATGTAAAGCATTTTTAATATATATACTTAAAAATATGTCGGTCTTTTTAATTTATAAATTTTTGAAAGTCTAAATTAGGACAGGAAAATAAGATCTATCCCAATTCTGATGTGGAAATGAAAATACTATGTCGTACTTCTGATGTGGAATCAAGGTACGGTTATTTGTATTTGGGCAAATGTCAATTCAATGAATATTCAACTATGTAATATCTTAGCTTCTTGTCAGGATAATAAAGAATCACATAATTTGTTTAATACCTTTATTTACTAAAATAAAGCCCTTAGCAATCACATTAGGGCGTCCGCAGACGGGGCGACTGGTTGCAAACCTTAGCCCCGAATCTGCCGAACCGAATGTGATTATAACTGTGTTGTTAATAAGGGGATCACTATTTATAAAAATTTCACGATGTTAAATGGTCTATTCATAAGTTATAATTATTTATAAATAGTACTTAGTGTTTGTGACAGCTACAGTTTTTATAATATCAACTGGGTTAAAGGTTATCTAAGGTTAAAGGCTATCTAACATACAGAAGAAGTTTAATGTACCAAATTGTCTTAATAATTCTCTTTGTATTGAGTAATAATAGAAATAACAAAGTAACAAAGAATTGAACAAATAACAAAAATGCAATAAGGGGCCCACTAGTAAGTGTTCCTAAGTGCTTTATTAAATATAACAATATTCTCAAAATTTCATCTTTGCCAAAATGACTTAGGTCTGTAGTAATGTATTACAGTCGAATATTGTTAATTTAGAAAACACATAAAAATATAAATATTTATGTTCATAAAACCCGCTAAAAATATTCCGATCTATAATGCATTGGCCACTGAAATATGTTCATTTTGCCAACTCATCACAACTCATTGAATTGGTTGACATTAATGTGCATCATTTTTAGAAATATTTTACGAAAATAAACTGTAGCAACTAATTGCAAATAATGCAAATCAAACTATAAAGGTATTTTACAATTTTGATTTTAATTGAACAATATTATAGATGTTTATACTTATTTTGGGGATAAAGTGACGGCAATTATTCGATATAGCTACACCTTTTGTTTTGAATCTCATTAAAAAACTAGTGCATTTTTGTATGTTTTATGGCGTTTGTTGTATACTAAAAACATGTACAAATCACTACATAATATACATTATACCTCTTTTTTATTTAGATATAGACAATATTAATGGCAAATTTGAGGTTAGAAATAAAATGACAATATTCCATATAAAAATGGGGTAATATTTCACATTTATTAGTCAAATTTAAGCATAAATTCTGTCTATTTTTTAATAAATAAAATTGTATAAGGTATATTACGTGTGATTTGCACATGTTTTCACTATAATAAAAGCATCATAAAATATACGAAAGTGCAATAGTTTTTTTTTATAAAATTCAAAACAAAACGTATTTTATCTTTTTTGTTTCACAAACTAAATTTCACTTATTTATCTTAATAATGTCATACTATATCATTTTGAACAGGTTGTTCATAGTTTTTAATAATGGTTATAAAGTAATTTTTGTTTTTAGTCAAATCAAAAACTGTTGTGTAATAAACAAACATTGCAAATGTCAATACAGTCAACTAGTAATACAAGTGACGTTATATGAAAAAATGGAAACAGCAAATGTAACCAAAGATATCAAAATAGAAATAATCCAAGATCCAGTCGTCAAAGAATCGACGTTACGTGATGAAATAAAAATTGAAATTAAAGAAGAGCCAGACGATAGTTTAGAGGAAGCTTCTACATTGCCATGTGACACTCAGCACATTATTGAGTTCGAAGTTCGAGTTGAAAATATCGTCGAACAGCCGAATAATGAACCACAAAGTGAAACTAATACGAACTTGAAGCCTTATATCTGTGAAGTATGTAACAAACTGTTTTACGATAAAGCAGAAATCGCGATACATTTGCAAGTACATTCTGAAAAGAAAATACAATCTTGTCATAAGTCTAATATAACATTTGCACAACCAATAAGTGGAGAGCAGCATGAAAACACACATTTAGGTGTAAAACCATTTTCTTGCGACGAATGTAGTAAATCGTTTAACCGTTTACCCGATTTAAAACGACATAAAATCACACATTTAGGGTTGAAACCACATTCTTGTGATGAATGTAATAAAACGTTTAGTCAATTGTCTCACTTAAAAGATCATAAAAAAAACACACATTTAGGTTTAAAACCATTTTCTTGCGACGAATGTGGTAAATCGTTTAGTCGTTTACCTGATTTAAAACGACATAAAAACACACATTTAGTTTTAAAACCATATTCTTGTGATGAATGTAATAAAACGTTTAGTCAATTGGCTCATTTAAACGATCATAAAAAAAGACATTTTAATATAAAACCATTTTCTTGTGATGAATGTAGTAAAACGTTTAGTTCTTCAACGATTTTAAAACAACATAAAAAGACACATTTAAATCTAAAGCCATTTTCTTGTGATGAATGTAGTAAAACATTTAGTCAATTTGTTCATTTAAAAAATCATATAAATTCACATTTAGGTTTTAAGCCATTTTCTTGTAATGAATGTAGTAAGACGTTTAATACTTCAACGAATTTAAAACAACATAAAAAGACACATTTAGATTTAAAACAATTTTTTTGTGATGAATGTAGTAAAACATTTAATAAACGCGTTCATTTAGAAAAACATATAAATACACATTTAGGATTTAAACCGTATTCTTGCAACGAATGTGATAAAACGTTTACTCGTTTGTCGTATTTAAAGCAACATAAAAACACACATTCAGGTTTGAAACCATTTTGTTGTAGTTTATGTAATAAGTGTTTCTCAAGGAATGGTACTTTAAAGGTTCATCAAAAAACTCATTTAAATTTAACTGTCTAAGATGCGATAGTTTAATAGTCAGGTATAACAGTGGTTTATAATAAACTTTAGTTGATACTTTTGTTTCTGAACTCTTAGTTTGGTTTGAGTCGTTTCGTTGAACAAAACGTTTCGGCAATCATCAAATTTAAATCAACATAAGAAAAAATATTTCGGATCAAAATCATTTTCTTGTAAGGAATGCAGCTAAACTTTTTGGACTGCAGGGCATTTAAAACAACATCAAAATTGCAACATTTAGCTTTAAAGCCATTTTGTTGCACATTATGTAATAAATATTTCTCAAGGCCTACCTCTTTAAAGTATCATCTAACAACTCATTCTGATTTAAGTGTCTAGGGGCCGTTTTCAATAGTCTGTTAACAGTGGTTTATTATAAAGTTTTGTTTCTTAGGACTGATTTTGATATGATTTGCCTAGGTTTCATTTTTGTTAGCTAAATACAAAACTAGAATTGAAAAACACAATTTTCTAGGTTAATCTGCTAACTGTAGTTTAACTGACTACATTGAGCATTTCGATAATAATAATATTAATTTCTAATAATATTTGTAGTATTTTTACAATGTAAAGCATTTTTAATAAATATTCTAAAAAACATATTGAACTTTTTATTGTGCAAATTTTTGAATGTTTCAACCTTAAATATGTTTTTAGTTTGTGACAGAGAAGATTATAATAATATATTTATTTTATTAGGCTTTGGCTTATTCAAGCTTCTTGCCATTTTAAAATACATAGATATTTTGTTCTAGAATATATAAAACTACTTAAAAATATACATCGTATATAAATCTATACATTTATAAACTTATACAATTTTATTTACATCTTGATTTGCCTTATACTTATAAATTGTGTTTAATATGAATTTTTGTGATTAATAGAAATAAAATACATAATTTCCTATGTCATACTTCTTTGTACCTTCTATAAGTGTTATATATCAATTCGATTAGCAAATATGAACTCAATTATACTCTTTGCAGAGGCACTATTTATATCTGAGATTAAACTTATCACGTTCGCTGGCATCATGGTAGATTTGCATAATTAATTGCATTGAAGTCGATTTCCGGCTTTTTATGTTTGCATCATAGCACCGTATGATGTGTAGTTCCTTCCTCAACACAGATGCAATGGGCTTGTGTCCTCATTTTTTAGTGGTCGATTTTTCAATTGTTGATTAAAATTGATGTTAATAAATGTGTATTGGCGTGTCTATTTTATGAAATATCTAAATATTGACGGAAATATAGCAATTAAAAGTTTGAATTGTAGTTTTAGCGGTAGAAATGGTCAGCCATATTTGTATGACGTGAAATGCATTTTAACGGCAGTTATTTGTTGAGTAGGTCAGTGCTGTGGTAATCTTCTGTAGCTGTTGGTAGTTAAATAATCAAGTCAAATCAAAGAATAATAAGTTTTTATTTTATTTAACCCTGCTAAGGCAGACATAATATTTAAATTTTATTGTTTCTTGAAATAGCTGTAAATAATATTTGATATTTTGATATATAAATACATATAGCAGAGATTTATGAGCTGTAAGGTTGGTAACCTTACACAAGGATTGTGATGTCACATGCACCTGGAATGTGTACAACGTTGAATCCCTTTAATAATTAAAGAGACAAAATGACTTTTTTAATTGTTAACATCTCTTAACATATAAGGAGTTATTAACAAATAATTGAACATTTGAGGTTCTAGTAACCCACTTTATCAATATATAGAACACTTTTATAGAAATTAAGACATAGGACACAAGCCTATTAGAAGATGTATTATTTTATTTTCAATAGGTGTGACAGGGCCTGATCTTAGTTGGCATATTGTAGAAAACAGTTTTCTGGATAAATTTTAAGTCAATTAACGTACCGTCGGTACAAGCTTCTTTCGCTAACTTGCCTACTGTAAACCTACCATTAAAATTTTATGTTTAATCCATTCTTTTTAAGTTTGCATTATCTATTTATTCTTTATTTTTAAATTTTTAATCAGTTGGTTACAGCTATATCAAATTTAAATATCCGTTTTAATGCATGTTCTAGTTATGGCAGAACGTCACAAAAGAAATAAGTCATCGAGATTGTTTTCGCTTGTCGACAATCTTCATTGTATAATCTTATGTAACGACTTATTACATAAGCAATCGTAATCTGTGGACGTTTTCTATAATGTTGGATCCTTTTAACAATTAAAGAGGCAACATGTCTTTTTTAATTGTTAATATCTTTCAAATAATTAGACATCTGAGGCTAAGCACTTCGTCAGAGCCTTTTGTAAGCACTCAGACTAATCCGAAGTATAAGACAATGGCTTGGAAATAGGACCCTAAGCAACATATATTAATTTTAGGCCTGCTACTATGACGTAGATTACTTTTAAGAGGTGAGTGCGTATTTACGTAACTTTGGAACCTGCTAGCTATAAAAGGGGCCCACAAGTAAGTGTTTCTACGTGTTTTATTAAATATAACAATATTTCTCAAATAATGTTATACGCATATTCTCAAAATTTCATCTTTGCCAAAATGACTTCTGTCTGTAGTACTGTATTACAGTCGAATATTGTTAATTTAGAAAACACATATAAAAATATAAATATTTATGTTCATAAAACCCGCTAAAACTATTTCGATCTATAATGCATTGGCCACTGAAATATGTTCATTTTGACAGCTCATTGAATTGGTTGACATTAATTTGCATCATTTATTTATAAATATTTTACGAAAATAAACTGTAGCATCTAATTGCAAATAGTACAAATTAAACTATAAAGATATTTTACCATTTAATTTTTAATAGAACAATATTATTGGTATTTAAGTGACATAATGTCTAAATAATTTGAACTTAGAACTATTTTTATCTTCTTTGTTTTACAAATCTAAGTAAAATTCACTTATTTATCTAGATAATGTAATACTATTTAATTTTGAACAGGTTGTTCATAGTTTTTAATAGTGGTTATAAAGTTAAAAAATGAAAACAGCAAATTTAACCGAAGATATCAAAAGAGAAATAATCGAAGATCCAGGCGTCAAAGAATCGACGTTGCGTGAGGAAATAAAAATTGAAATTAAAGAAGAGCCAGACGATAGTTTAGAGGAAGCTTCTGCATTACCATGTGACACTCAGCACATTATTGAGTTCGAAGTTCGAGTTGAAAATCTTTTAGAACCGCTGAATAATGAACCACAAAGTGAAACTAATACGAAATTGAAGCCTTATATCTGTGAAGTATGTAACAAACTGTTTTACAATAAGGCAGACATCGCAATACATTTGGAAGTACATTCTGAAAAGAAAATACAATCTTGTAATAAGTCTAATATAACATTTGCACAACCATTAAGTGTAAAAATTCATAAAAAGACACATGTAAAACTATTTTCTTGTGACGTATGTAGTAAAACGTTTATTAGTACATCTAATTTAAATCAACATAAAAAAACACATGTTGATTTTAAACCATTTTCTTGCAATAAATGTAGTAAAACTTTCAGGATTTCATCCCATTTAAAACAACATCAGAACACACATTTAGATTTAAAACCATATTCTTGCGACGAATGTAGTAAAACGTTCAGCCAACTAACACATTTAAAAAATCATAAAAACACACATTTAGCTGTAAAACCATTTTCCTGCGGCGAATGTGGTAAATCGTTCAGTCGTTTACCCGATTTAAAACAACATAAAAATACACATTTAGGTTTGAAACCATATTCTTGTGATCAATGTAATAAAACGTTTAGTCAATCATCGCATTTATATCAGCATAAAAAAACACATTTTGATTTGAAGACATTTTCTTGTGAAGAATGCAGTAAGACATTTAGGACTTCGTCAAATTTAAAACAACATAAAAAGACACATTTAAATCTGAAGCCATTTTCTTGTGATGAATGTAGTAAAACGTTTAGTCAATTGGCTCATTTAAAAGATCATAAAAATACACATTTTAATTTAAAACCATTTTCTTGTGATGACTGTAGTAAGACGTTTAGGACTTCGTCGAATTTGAAACAACATAAAAAGACACATTCAGATTTAAAACAATTTTCTTGTGACGAATGCAGTAAAACATTTAATCAACCTGCTCATTTAAAAGATCATATAAACACACATTTAGGATTTAAACCATTTTCTTGTAACGAATGTAATAAAACGTTTACTCGTTTATCGTATTTAAAACAACATAAAAACACACATTTAGGTTTAAAACCATTTTGTTGTAGTTTATGTAATAAGTGTTTCTCAAGGCCTGGTTCTTTAAAGGTTCATCAAAAAACTCATTTAAATTTATGTTAACTGTCTAGGGGGCGATATTTCAATAGTTAGGTATAACAGTGGTTTATAATAAACTGTGGTTGATACCTTTGTTTCTGAGGTCTCCTTTTGGTTCTAGAACCAAATGTGTTTAGTATTTAATATTCTTTTTTAATTTTATTGTATTTTACTGTAATTTTAAAAATAAACAATTGTACAAAAAAAATGTTCGTGATTTTATTTTTTTATCAAACTACTAACAGAAATAAATTTTTCTTACGATGTCATCTTAGTTATTGACACGTGGTGTATATGTTGGCAGTGATCGGCTGAGGAGGAAGAACGATACAGTTTACTTAGGATGTCATAGGAAATAGTCATTTTATCTCTTTAATTATTGAAGGGATTCAACGTTGTACAACATTCAAAGCCATGTGACTTCATGTCCGCTATGTTGCTATCTCTTTTATACAACAGAGCGTATAAGAGATAGCATATTTATGACAGAACTCTGACAAGTTTATAGGTTATAGGTTATCTTGCAGTTCATAAACAAGGTTATTTTGACTGATTTTGAATTAACCGTATTGAAAATTTCATCTGTTATATAATGTTCAATATTATTTCTACCGTAACAGGGTTAATTAAAATGAAAACCTAAATTCTTTGTTAACTAACGCATGTGTACTAGATACACATGACTACCAACAGCCCATTTGGTGAAGTGTTCAATTTTGTAACGTTTCTATCACTATTGCACTTCAATGGGCTTGTGTCCTCATTTTTTAGTGGTCGATTTTTCAATTGTTGATTGAAATTGATGTTAATAAATGTGTATTGGCGTGTCTATTTTATTAAATATCTAAATATTGACGAAGATATAGCAATTAAAAGTTTGAATTGTAGTTTTAGCGCTAGAAATGGTCGGCCATATTTTTATGACGTAAAATGCATTTTAACGTCAGTTATTTGTTGAGTAGGTCAGTGCAGTGGTAATGTTTTGTAGCTGTTGGTACTCAAACAATCCAGTCAAGTCTACGAATAATAAGTTTTTATTTTATTTAACCCTGCTAATGCAGACATAATATTGGAATTTTATTGTTCCTTGAAATAGTTGTAAATAATATTTGATATTTTGATATATAAATACATATAGCAGAGATTTATGATCTGTAAGGTTGGCAGCGATTGTGATGTCACATGCATTTGGAATGTGTACAACGTCGAATCCCTTTAATAATTAAAGAGACAAAATGATTTTTTTAATTGTTAATATCTCCTAACATATAAGGAGTTATTAACAAATAATTGAACATTTGAGGTTCTAGTAACCCACTTTATCAATATAGAGTACAGTTTTATAGAAATTAAGACATAGGACACAAGCACATTGCGATTTTGAGTTTTACCTTGATCAAATGCGTCGCGTAGTTTCTCTGTCTCAGCGTGCTTTAATTCTATTCTTAAAAATTCTATAGAGTCACGAAGCACAGCTCGACATGGCTCGTGTTCGATTTCGTTGAAAACTTCGTTTCTCGTTTAATTTGCAATCATCCGACTCGTATGCCTTTCCTCGTATTTTATTTTACCCGCATACATCTTCTATCTCTTACTAACAATATAGTTGTAATGACATTCGATTCGGGCAGATTCGGCCTAAGGTGTGCAATCAGTAGCGTCGAGTGCGGAGGGCCTAAATGAATTCTTTCATGACAAACAAATCATACACATCTTCAACATGATGGCAAAGTTAATCCATAATGTTTACTGCGATCATCATGTACATTATACATTATTTTTCAGTCTTCTCTTGTTTGTAATTCATTTATATTTGTCTTTCAGAACGGTTTAAACGAAGAAGGTGATTACCCGCGCACCTGCGAAGACATTAACAGTTACTTACCATCGATTTGGTTTATCAAGCCGAACGACGATTGTCAACCGTTCCAAGTCTATTGCGACATCAGCTTGGATGGTGAAAAATGGACGGTGAGTACGCATGAGTATATAGATTCAACGTTTAACACATTCGAAGTGCATGTGACATCATAACCGCTGCCAACCTTACAGCTCATAAATCTCTGCTATATGTATTTATATATCAAAATATCAAATATTATTTACAGCTATTTCAAGGAACAATCAAATTTCAATATTATGTCTGCCTTAGCAGGGTTAAATAAAATAAAAACTTATTATTCTTTGATTTGACTTGATTATTTGACTACCAAAAGCTACAAAACATTACCACAGCACTGACCTACTCAACAAATTACTGACGTTAAAATGCATTTCATATCATACAAATATGGCCGACCATTTCTAGCGCTAAACTTTTAATTGCTATATCTCCGTCAATTTTTAGATATTTAATAAAATAAACACACCAATACACATTTATTAACATCAATTTCAATCAACAATTGAAAAATCGACCACTAAAAAATGAGGACACATGCCCATTGTTTAATCTAAATTATTTTTCAGGTCATCCAGCAACGTTTCAGTGAAGAAATAGACTTTTATAGGAACTATGAGGAGTATACGAAAGGATTTGGGGGACCTTTAGCCAGCTATTGGGTGGGTTTGGAGAATTTGTACCAGGTCAGTCAATTTTTGTGTTACATGGACTTTCATAATATCACTAAGGGCCGGTTTTATGGTCTTTTATTTACTTCGGGGTTACGAAACCCCGAGTTAGTTTAGTTCGGTACTTATTTTTGTATCGGGTTTTATCATCCAAATTTAATCCCGAGTTAGTTAGTAGAGACGTAAACCATATTTTAAGAAATTCGAATATTTGTTTACAGTTGTAAATCCATGGGAATGCAAGATTCAGTTTAATTATTGTTTTAAAAATGACGGATTTCTCAACTTAGTACTATATTTGTATAGGGATTGAGAAAGAACTGTAGAGGCAGCACTACTGCCGAAAGTGGAGCGCTCTGGTGTCATAAATGTAAAGGATTGTGATGTAAACAGCGTAGAAATAGTATATGCATAGAATAGTATATAAATAAATAATGCAAAAAATAATTAAATTAAGGCCAAACTATAAAATTTTTCAATAAAATATTCAGTTTTTGTAAGTTACTGATAAATATTTTTTGTGCTGAAGTTCTGTGGATGCAGAATAGTACTCCTAATGCTGTAAATGTCAGACCAGTTTTCAATTTCGTCAAAGTGATAAGTAATTTCGTTTTTTTATCTATTTTGGTAGATTTTATGTCGGGAAGCATATTCAATAGAAATGCAAATATTGAAAAATTAACACCTGTTAAACTGCTTAACGATTGGTCATCATGAATAGAAGTAATTCCATTGAAACCTTGATAATCAGATTTAATAGGATCTGGAGTAATTGGATCACACCCAACATCTTCAACATTCTTTCGTAAAAGCGGCAAATTAATTATATTATATATTATAATATTGGAATGTTTACTTGCACTTCTGCAGTAGTTACACCATCACGGGAATTTATGTTACAAAAAAAATACTTATGTTCATCTAAAACACTTTCATCAACAATTTCATCAGTTTGACATGTTATACTACGAGTTGTTTTTTGTGGAGTAGCATCAGAAGCATAATGATCTTCAACGCTCTGTGTTTCAATATCTACATAATTATCCTCTTGAATTTCAATTTCATTATTATTATTATTATTATTATTAATGATATTCATTTCACTTCGTACATTCCGTTGCCGTAATCGTTCGAAACGTTCAAATGACTGAGTGGATTTTTTGGTATTTACTTTACCAGGAAAAATTGTTGGTGTGTATGAAGGATGCCGAGGATGTTCTGACTTTTGATTATTCACAAAATGATCACTACAAATGCGTGTATTTTTAGTTAGTTCCCAATCCTTTAGATATTTTCTGAAACACAAATTTTTTAAATTTTACTTTTACTTATTACTATTTTATTTATTTCATAAAATAATTATTATATAGTTTAATATTCTATTTTATAATACTTAGCTTTTCAAATTTGATTGTGATTAATTAAATTTTTTTATTAAAATAATTTACTTACACATAGTTTTTCACTGCATTTATCCATTGTTGACGTTCAAAGGTTATCCATAGTACTCGCAGGGAAACGATAAAATTTCACACTTGTATTTTGGTTTTTGTTTTTATATGGCATATTGAAACAGCCACGGATACAGCACGATACTTTTGAAGAAGACATTACTTAAAATTATTTCGATTAGATTAAAAAAATTATTAATTTAACGAATTCCTTATTGTTTTCTATACCACTTGCCACCACTTTGCTTTACATTTTTCTCGGTGGTTGGCGTCAAAGTCATGTTTCTCAATCCCTATAATAGCTGATCTTCATCATCATCTGTTATTGATAATTGATTAAGGTCACTCACAAAATTCATAATAAACAATAATTTAATATTATAACCTAAAATATTATAATAATGATAGCTAAACTGGCTGAGATAGCATGATATTTTATCTCTGTTGCACACTTACTCCGGGTTAAATATTATTACCTTGATTTATGACGGGATATCTTACTCCGTGATTTTAGTTCCGAGTTAGCGTTAACCCTTGATGATAAAACTCATTTTTCGTTTAATTCGGGAGTTAGCTATTTAGTTCGGTAGTAAGACGAACCATAAAACCGGGCCTAAGTAACTAATGTTACGTTCTACTAAGTGTTCACAACGTCCAAAATATTCATAAACGTGACTAATGACGAAAGATTAATTATACACCTTTTCTCATACCATAACCTAACTTAATAAATAAACAATGTTCATTATCATTTAGAATATATTTCTTTTTTGAACAATTTATTTTGTTTGTAGATATAGCTTTTGCTACAGAGCTATGTAATCAACTATCGCAATCCTTATTGAGTGTTATTGATTTATATATGGAGAGAGAATTCTGGACCTCAAAGTGTGTTCAAGGTGCGTCCGAGAGAGATAGGTATATGTTCGTATTTGTTCTCTATGCGCATGCGTCGAAAATGACAGTTGTCAAGTCAGAGCTGTCTAGATATAATACGTGACAGTTGTTAAATATGACATTATATTAATGTAGAATAATGTAGATATATATAAATATAAATAAAAACGATTGTAATACATAAGAAAATTAAAATATATTTAATATTTATTCAGGTTTAAAATGGATTTATTTCAGAAATAAGCTGAATAACGGTGTTAAGAACATTTTCTTCGATTCCACAAAATGCTAGCGACTGCATTCGATTTTCTTCTTGTTTTTGGGAAATCTGTTAAAAAGAAAACAGATTTATTGCATAATCCCAGTTAACAATTTGGTGAAGTGCCCTATTTGGTGAAGTTCGAGTCACTCGTACAATTCTATTCTAACGCTTTACAAGTTCTCTACCTGTCACAGATTTTGTGTTAGTTTTTCATAATAATATTCTTTCTTTTTCCAACATCATTCATTAAGTAGCAGTTGTTTCTTTCATATTTTTCTTAGTTCACTTTCATTCCAAAGTGAGAGAGAAACGAGATGCGGTTAGACAAGTAAAATATATTCTTCACCGTTATACTTGTATAGTATTTCGTTCTGTACAGATGTTTAAAGTATATGCTATCCTTCTTCAACAAATATTTCTTTAATGGTAATAGACACACGCTGTCTCCCTCAATCCCCGAATATAATGTATATAAACGAAGATAGTACCTAGCGATGGTAAGACAGAGGTTTTAAACCTAACGCAGACCTGCCGATCGTGGATTTTTGAATCACCAAAACAATGTAAAAAACTAATATAACGAGTATTGTTGAAGATGAATAATATTCATTAAAAAAATCACGATCTGTACTAAAGATTACATCTATTTATTTCTTCATTTAAATATTTATATTTTGCAGACTCTAAAAAGTAGAATTCCATTAAGTTTTATACCCCTGCTAGTGTCAAGTTTATAACTCCGGTCATAAATCATAAACCGACTCCGCTTTTAATTCAGCAGTGAACCGTCGTTGCGATCCTGTAGGTCATAAAAAGGGCCTTTCCTATGAACGACTGAATAGAAAACGAACACGTTCCAGGCAAAAAACTCATGATATGTAATAGAAATTAAGTAGAATTTACTCCAAAATGTTTACTGGGACTTCACCCCGGCAAATGCTCAAGCCTAACCCCACCCATCAAAGTTCACTATTACACCACGCCTTCACTCATACATCCTTAACATAATATTTAATATTTACTATATCTAGACAGCTCTCACCTGACAGCTGTCACTTTCGACGCATGCGCATAGAGAACTATCCAGAACAAATAGAAACATATACCCTTCTCTCTCGCACACATTTAATATATAGGAAACATAGGTTATTTATTCTCTGTATGTTTATGCTCTCAGATTTGAGTTCACCTATTGCTTTCAGTTAACAAAACATGGCGACTGTGAACTTCTTGTTGAATTGGAGAGTTTTAACAGGAGTATGCGGTTTGCCAGGTACCATACGTTCCAAATTGGCCCTGCTTATACGGGATATAAATTGACGATCGAAGGATACTATGGAGATGCAGGTAGATTCACACCTGTATACTGTTATATCTGTTTCAGCCAAACTGTCTCTATTCCTATGTATAGAAACGAGTAAAGTATTACTCCCACTCACTGCTTTAATTTTGTATTTAATTTAAATTGTGTAGCATAAGGGAATATGCCAAAAGGTTCAATGTTTCTAAAATTAAAAAACTATATTATTATAATAGCGTAAAACGAGTTATTTTTCCTAAATACGTCGTTTTAGCACTATTTCAACCTTATGTGATAGAAACTGTAGAAGTTATGAGAATTTCTTCAGGTTTTTTTGGATTTCTGCTCATAACTCGAATACGCTTCAATAGCAACGTGAACTAAAGCCTTAAATCTATGTAAGGAGGCGGTATACGCACATGTGTAGTACATTGTTTTTATGTAGCTATAAGATATCACAAGTAAAGCGATTTTTTTAAAAATATCTTCTGATTCTCAGTTAATTGTATATGGAGAATGTTCAAAATAACGTAAAACGAGTTATTTTTTTTTAAATACGTCGTTTTAGCACTATTTCAACCTTATGTGATAAAAACTGTAGAAGTTATGAGAATTTCTTCAGGTTTTTTTTTGGATTTCTGCTCATAACTCGAATACGCTTCAATAGCAATGTGAACTAAAGCCTTAAATCTATGTAAGGAGGCGGTATTCGCACATGTGTAGTACATTGTTTTTATGTAGCTATAAGATTTCACAAGTTTTTTTTTAAAATATCTTCTGATTCTTAGTCAATTTTATATGGAGATTGTTCAAAATAGCGTAAAACGAGTTATTTTTCTTAAATACGTCGATTTAGCACTATTTCAACCTTATGTGATAAAAACTGTAGAAGTTATGACAATTTCTTCAGGTTTTTTTTTGGATTTTTGCTTATAACTCGAATACGCTTCAATAGCAATGCGAACTATAGGCCTAAATCTATGTAAGGAAACGGTATACGCTCATGTGTAGTACATTGTTTTTTTGTAGCTATAAGATTTCATAAGTATATTATAACCTCCAAAATGTGACAATCTGTCAAAATGCAATAGAATTTATATTTTAAAGAAGATCAATGTGATCAGTTTGTTAAAAATAAAGAAGTAAAAACAATTTCTATTACTAATTGTTATTACACACAGCAATTTTAATTAATTCACATTCAATCGAACTGTCAAAATTTATATTACTAACGACGCATGCGCACTAACTAAATTAACTAACCTCAAATTAAAACACGAATGTGACAAATAATGGCTGGTAATATTTAGATTAAAATAATACATGAAATATTAAAACAGAGAGTGTGAAAGAGGGTTTAGTCTTTGACGTTTAAAGGCTGTCACCTTGGGCGTCATAAGACAGAACTTTAATTAAAGCTACTGTTTTAATTTTAATTTTAATTATATAACATATTGGAATATGCGTTATCATTTCATGCACACGTTTTGATTGAAATTTTAATTGGGTTTAACTGAATGGGCTTATGTCCTATGTCCTAATTTCTATAAAAGTGTACTATATATTGATAACGTGGGTTACTAGAACTTCAAATGTTCAATTATTTTTTAATAACTCCTTATCTCTTAGGAACAATTAAAAAAGTCATTTTATCTCTTTAATTATTAAAGGGATTCAATGTTGTACAACATTCCAAGAAATGCGACATCACGTCCACTATGTTGCTATCTCTTTTATACAACAGAGTGTAAAAGAGATAGCATATCTGAGACAGACCTCTGACAAGTTTACAGGTTACCAACCTTACAGCTCATAAATCTCTGCTATATGTATTTATATACCCAGTAACCATTTTGGAGTAAATTCGACTTAAATTCTATTACATTTCATGAGTTTTTTGTCTGGAACGTGTTCGTTTTCTACTCACTCGTTCATAGGAAATGGCCTATTTATGAGCTACAGACATTGCAACGACGGTTCACTGGTGAATTAAAAGCGGAGTCGGTTTATGATTTATGACCGGAGTTATAAATTATAATTTATGCCCTGCTGTGATTGGACAGAGAAATTACATTAAAATTAAGCGGGAAGTTTAAAAAGAAAATTTTAATTTGAAAAATAGGCGGTAATAATTATATTAAAATTAAGCGGGAAATTTAAAAAGAAAATTTAATATTGAAAAATAGGCGGTAAATACTATATTAAAATTAGGCTAAATTAATTAATAATTTATATATATTTAGATATTTTTTTTTAATAAAAGATAACGTAGTTTGCATATTTCATTAATATTCATAGTTTATTTCATTAATATTCAAACAGGTACAATAAAACAGTAATAATAGTAAGATATAGCAGTAATAATAAACGTAACAAAATGTCTTTATTTCTTATTATATGGATTTCTTAATTCTATCTTTTGTATAATGTAGCCATCTCTTAATTGTTGATTCTATATTATCGTTGGTGGTTCCACTATATGCGGCAGATACTGTGTCTGAAAAAATATAATTATATTTATAATATGTGTATATATATATATATATATTGTTTAAACATTAAGAAAACTATACAGCACCTATTATCAGCGACATAATTCTGTACTCCTTTACAGGTTTATTTTTTTTAAACCCGCACCAGGTGTAGCTTTCTAAGCAGTTGTTTGTAAAGAGGGTTTTCATCACTTTCCTGGTGCATGTTTGAAAATCTCTCCCTCCAATAGACGCAACTTTCCTTGTCTAAAATAACGATAAAGATCACAACAATGCTATTGTTTTAATACAGAGAATCAAAATAAAAAATAAATTACAAATTGAGCAGCAACACTTTGATTTACTTTACAATCGCTCTCCAGCTGTTCCAATTGGTCATTATTTAATAGAGGGAACTCTGGAAGGAGATTGTAAGTTTCCTTTTGTTGCTCTGGGTGGTTCTTTAGAGAGTACACATCTTGGCGCAACCCAGATTGCGTATGGACCTCCGGGTCCTTGCATATGCGGATAAACCTACATCTGCTAATAGTTTTTTAGTTTCTCTGGCTATTAATCTATTATAATGACGCTTTGATATTATATGCAGTGGTTTAGGCATATTTATAGTAATATAAGTGTACTTACTGATTGATAGAGTAGAAAATAAAGCAAAATTGATGTAGACTGAAATTAAAAGATCAAAAATTTAAGATATTTAATATAATAAAATAAATAAAAAATATGTAATACAATATATAATACATAAAAGAGGTACTCATAATAATTACCAAAATAACTTTTATATAAAATATATAAGAAATAATTTACAAAATGGCGGTACAATAAGAACGTGATTCTTAACAACAACTTACACAATTACAACTACAACTTACTATATATTTAAATATAACTGCACAAATATAACAACTACAACTTACTATATATTTAAATATAACTGCAATAATATAAAACTATTAATGAATATTTAATAAACGGTATTAAAAATACTATTAATAATTTCAACAGCAAAAAGAACTTAGAAACTTTTAGAAACTTTACCACGTACACAGTAAACCGTTAAACATCAAAGGCTCATATTCCGCCATTTAAATCTAAACGAATAGTAGTCGATCATTGCCGAACAAGTAAGAATGAGAGAGATAGCAATCTTATATATGTCATTACACATCCGTTTGTTGAAAAGGGATAGTATATAATTTATACATATCTTTGGAATGAAATAACATACGAATATAATAAAATAACCATGAAAACTATATTTTGCTTGTCTAACACATCTCGTTTCTCTCTCACTTTTATTGTACTTTGTAATAAATGAACTGAATGTGAAGTAATAAAAAATATATCGATGTGTGAAAGGAACAGAAATACTTAATGAATGATGTTGGAAAAAGAAAGAATATTATTATGAAAAATCTGTGACAGATAGAGAATGAATTTTAACTAAAAGCGACTTTTGTGTACCACTTTTGAACTATTAACGAACTTGCTAAGACTACATACATCAGATTTTATTTCACAAAATCTTGACAGGTAGGGAATAAATTTTAACTAAAATTGGTTTCTGTGTTGTTGCTTCGAACTTGTAAAGCGTTAGAATAAAATTGTACGAGTGACTCGAACGTCACTAAATAGGACACTTCACCAAATTGTTTACTGGGATATCAAAATAACAAATATTATTTCAGCTATTTCAAGGAACAATAAAATTCCAATATTATGTCTGCCATAGCAGGGTTAAATAAAATGAAAACTTATTAATCTTTGCTAACTAACGCATGCGTACTAGATACATTGGACTACCAACAGCTACAAAACATTACCACAGCACTGCCCTAATCAACAAATAACTGACCTATCGCACTACACATCTTACTGCCATCTATAAACAAAAACTTATATTATTAATAACTTAGTTACCGTTTTTGTTAAGAGATGGTGCATATGGTTTGTAGTAATAATAGAGGTCTAATCAGGCGCAGTATAAAATTTTGTCAATATAAAATATAAAAAAAAAAATTCTTTCAAAAATGTCTAGTTACATTAAAGAGTATTTAATATTTATTGATTTCTTATTAAATCACATTTCATATTTAAAAAATATCTGCAGATCTCAGCACTTGGATCCCTTTCTCATTTTTATATTAAAATTAAGTTTGTCTTATGACACTGGTTTCTTCTCGAAATGCATGAGATCTACATAATCTACGAAATGGATTTTTCTTTCCCTTGTATGTGATTATTCATATGGTTTTCTAATAGACAATTATACAAAAATTTGCCAGTACAATCCTTCACTGGACAAATCAATAATGTTTGGGATTCATGTGTCTTCATGTGCTTGGTCAGTGTGCGTTCTAACCTGTACACAAACTCGCATACCGGACAGACGAAATGTCCCGTCTCTGAATTTCTGTATTTATTCGATGGACCGGGTTTTTCACGTTTGTTTTTCTTTACTTTTAAAAGTAAATTCGTTTGTGTCGACGTGCAGGGTAAAGTTTTTGGAACAGTTATTAACTCGTGCAACTGGGCGGATTCCATTGCCTCCATTATGATTGTACTCCTAAATGTGACTGCTCCTATTGCTTCGCTCGATTTATTTTCCATTTTGATGAATTGTGGATCTTCTACGACTTAATTGATCTTTAATCTGTAATGGAAATAAATTTATTGATTACAAAATCATTTAACAAAATGTTGACATCAATTAGGAATATATTCCAACCAAATCCGCGAGATGTTGAAATGTGATTTTAAATATTCTGTTGACAGATAACATGCAAGCAAGCAGAACACACTGCCGCCTGTTATACGTGAGATTTATTTTACAAAGTTCAGTATTCTACTACGTGTCTAAATTAAAGGATCTAAATATACAAAAAAGCTCCAAATTTCCTATATATACTATTCCTTTTGAATCATTAATTAAACCTATGGATATATATATATTAACACACAATTATTATCAAAAACATTTATTGATGCGATAAATAAGGATTTTTTTTAATGTAATGCATCAATTTAATACAAATTTTACAAAAATAAAATATACAGATGCTTCCATTGATTTAGAAAGAAATAAAGCAGGATTTGCTATATATGAACAAATACATTTTTTATATGATAAATTTAAATTAAATAACAACAAATATCAACAATAATAAAATATAACAATAACAGATTCTTTAAGTGTTTTAAAAAAATTTAAATTTTAATGATAACAAATCAAATAATGATATTTTGACATGCAAAATTAAGGAGATGTATTTCAATATAATAAATAAGAATAAAACCATAAAATTTATGTGGATACCAGGACATTGTGGAATAAGAGGAAATGAAATTGCGGATAAATTGGCAAAGGAATCAATAAATTTGGAAATTGAGATGAGAGTGAAATTACCTTCATATGAAATTTTTAATATAATCAAAAAATTAAACTTTTATTTGAGAAATCAAGATTTCATTAACAAAAGTCAGTTAAAAGGAAGAGATTATTATATGTTACATCCAAATTTAAGTAAGAAGAGATGGTTTAGAAATGAGTCCCGCAAAATTATATCAACTATAATCAGAATCAAAAGTAATCATTGTAAAACTCACCTGTCCAGCTCACCTGTACAAAATTAATATTAAATCTGACGATAGATGTCAATGTGGTGAAGAAGGAACTTTGGATCATATTATATTTGAATGCATAAATTATAGTTTAGAAAGATCAAAATTCAATAGTGAAATATTAGATGTGATTAAAACTTTTCCTGTTAATACTAAATTTAAATATTTAGAAATTTGTAAAATAGAATTATTAAATGTTAAATATGTAAAAAAAAGTTTGATGGTGGCTATGACGAATAATAGTCAAGCCAAATAAATAAATAATAAAAATAATACATATAGCACGTACAACTTACCGCAATTAGCACAAAAATAAATAACATTGATATATGTATTATATCGATTTACGATCCTCCAGGACCAAAATTTAAAATGGAAGTAAATGTGCACACACATTAAATTGCTAGTAATACTAACAGAGATTTTAATCCTCTTCATCCATCGTGGAATATAGACAACTTAATAAATTACGAAGGACATGATCTGAATAAATTTATTGATGAAGAACTTCTTCATATAGCTAACAATAGAAGAGCTAAGATGTTGACATACGTAGAACAAGGAGTTACATCACTAGAAGAAATTTAAAAAAAGCGGACTTGAACGAATATCAAATCATTATATCCAATAAAATTGAAAGTGCTTCCAATTTATATATCAGCTTCGGAGGAAAGTTTTCCATCACTAAAATTTATTATCAGGACCCAAAACATGAAACACCCCTCTGGCTTGACAGCAACTGTAACAAAATGATTCCTACAAGAAGATTTAAATTTAATTAAAATTCTAATATGAAAAATTATCTAAATTTCAAAAGGGAACAAGCAAACACACAAAAATATTTTAGGGGAAGAAGGAAGGAGAAATACAAGAATTTTTTTGAAAACATTAAACTTTATTAATAAATATTATTATTAAAATATTAAATATTCATGTATACACCTTACGATGGCTTCGCCTAGCTCATTTCTTTTGAAACTTCAACACGTGTTTGTTTAATTGAATCACGTTTGATGTCTATTGGTTCTAATAATCTAACACATTCAATTGTTAAGGGAATATCGATCGGCATTGATTGGAAAATATGTTAAATAATAAGAGAAAGTTTACTTACCGAATATGTCAATATTAGAAGCAAGTCTACCTTCGTCAGTTTTTGGATATTTATTAAAATACAAACGACAATATACTTTTCCAATCCAATCTTTTAATGTAGTATTCACACGTCGACTTATAAGAAATCAGTTCACGTTATTACAATATAAATCTTCAAAAATTTAATTACTGAAAGTTTCTAAACATTAAATTGACGCTTAGGCACATTTGATAATACCGCTAGAGAACCTAACCTGAAAACTTAGACCTTAATGCCTTTAGAATATTCATTGCAATTATTTTAGTTATTTCTTTGGAAAAATGTACAAGGTTTATTACCTTGGATAAAAGGTTGAAACTAATTATTTTCTTAAAAGTTTCGGAATTGACTTTCGTAAAACAAGTTGACAAAGATTAAATATGTAATAAAAATGAATATTAAAATAACAGAGTAAATATTAATATTAAAAAGTTGAATTTGACAGTTAGAGCAAAATTATAAGTCATCCTACATATAAATAGCAACCGTTGCTTTTCCACGAGGGAAAACATTTATTAATTTATCACCTAAGTATTTAATACGACATATTATGTTATATAATTGACATAACTATTATATAACACATAAATATTTAATTTACCTTTTTCGCTGCAGTGGATATTGAAAATAAAATTTCGTTGTTGAAAGTTCGCAAGTAACTGACGCAAAATCAATTTACTTTCAAGCTTATACGGTAATTAGGCCCTCACACGTGGACGGGTTTTCTGTGAACTAGAGTTACTCAGTGACTTACCTGTATCGTAAAATTGAACTGTCATCTAAAATTACTTGGTGACATGTTTGTTTCAATGTATTTCTTTTTAATTAAATTGTTTTAAAGATAAAAAACCTAAATTAATTTATGAACTGATTTAAACTATTTAAAGAATCACATCGATTTAATGAAAAAGAAAAATAACAATTATAATTACGCATGTATGAACTTCAAACATGGCCGCACCAAATATTTGGATGCTTTTAATTAGAATGGGCTTGTGTACTCATTTTCTGAAATTGATTAAAATTGATGTTAATAAATGTGTATTGGCGTGTCTATTTTATTAAATATCTAAATGTTGACGGAGATATAGCAATTAAAAGTTTGAATTGTAGTTTTAGCGCTAGAAATGGTCGGCCATATTTGTATGACGTGGCATGCTTTTTAACGTCAGTGTTTTGTTGAGTTATCTGTCTGAAATAAGTACAGTCAAATGCATAACGTTTGCACATCTTTGCACAGATATTAAATTTAAATACATCTCCTTAATTTTGCATGTCAAAATATCATTATTTGATTTGTTATCATTAGAATTTAAATTTTTTAAAACACCTTAAGAATCCGTTATTATTACATTTTATTATTGTTCATATTTTCATTAATTTCCAATGCTTTTAATATTATTAATTTTCCACCAGCGTAAGAGCTAACTTTGTTGCTCAATTTTATATTTTGTAGATATCAGGGTATAAGGACAATCAGTACTAAAATAACGTCAATTTGGACCAGATAAGCAAACGTTATGCGTTTGACTGTACTTATTTCAGACAGACAACTCAACAAAACACTGACGTTAAAATGCATGTCACGTCATACAAATATGGCCGATTATTTCTAGCGCTAAAACTATAATTCAAGCTTTTAATTGCTATTTCTCCTTCAATATTTATTAAAATATACACGCCAATACACATTTATTAACATCAATTTCAATCAATTTCAGAAAATGAGTACACAAGCCCATTCTAATTAAAAGCATCCAAATATTTGCTGCAGCCATGTTTGAAGTTCATACATGCGTAATTATAATTGTTAGTTATCTTTTTCATTAAATCGATGTGATTCTTTAAATAGTTTAAATCAGTTCATAAATTAATTTAGGTTTTTTATATTTATAACAATTTAATAAAAAAGAAATACATTGAAACAAACATGTCACCAAGTAATTTAAGTTGACAGTTCAATTTAACAATACAGATAAGTGAGTAAGTAACTCTAGTTCACAAAAATCCCGTCCACGTGAGAGGGCTAAATACCATATAAGCTTGAAAGTAAATTGATTTTGCGTCAGTTACTTGCGAACTTTCAACAACGAAATTTTATTTTCAATATCCACTGCAGCGAAAAAGGTAAATTAAATATTTATGTGTTATATAACAGTTATGTCAATTTATGTATTAAATACTTAGGTGATGAATTAATAATTGTTTTACCTCGTGGAAAAGCAACGGTTGCTATTTACATTTAGGATGACTTATAATTTTGCTTTAACTGTCAAATTCAACTTTCTAATATTAATATTTACTCTGTTATTTTAATATTCATTTTTATTACAAATTTAATCTTTGTCAACTTGTTTTACGAAAGTCAATTCTGAAATTTTTAAGAAAATAATTAATTTCAACCTTGTTTATTACTTTGTACATTTTTCCAAAGAAATAACTAAAATAATTGCAATGAATATTCTAAAGGCTTTAAGGTCTAAGTTTTCAGGTTAGGTTCTCTAGCGTTATTATCAAATGTGCCTAAGCGTCAATTTAATGTTTATAGACTTTCAGTAATTAAATTTTTGAAGATTTATATTGTAATAACGTGAACTGATTTCTTATAGGTCGACGTTTGAATACTACATTAAAAGATTGGATTGGAAACGTATATTGTCGTTTGTATTTTATTAAATATCCAAAAACTGACGAAGGTAGACTTGCTTCTAATATTGACAGATTCGGTAAGTAAACTTTTTATTATTATTTAACATATTTTCCAATCAATGCTGATCGATATTCCCTTAACAATTGAATGTGTTAGATTATTAGAACCAGTAGACATCAAACGTGATTCAATTAAACAAACACGTGTTGAAGTTTCAAAAGAAATGAGCTAGACGAATCCATCGTAAGGTGTATACATAAATATTTAATATTTTAATAATAATATTTATTAATAAAGTTTAATGTTTTCAAAAAATTTCTTGTATTCCTCCTTCCTTCTTCCCCTAAAATATTTTTGTGTGTTTGCTTGTTCCTTTTTGAAATTTAGATAATTTTCCATATTAGAATTTTAATTAAATTTCTTCTTGTAGGAATCATTTTGTTACAATTGCTGTCAAGCCAGAGGGGTGTTTCATGTTTTGGGTCCTGATAATAAATTTTAGTGATGGAATACTTTCCTCCGAAGCTGATATATAAATTGGAAGCACTTTCAATTTTATTGGATATAATGATTTGATATTCGTTCAAGTCCGCTTTTTTAAAATTTCTTCTAGTGATATAACTCCTTGTTCTATGCATGTCAACATCTTAGCTCCTCCATTGTTAGCTATATGAAGAAGTTCTTCATCAATAAATTTATTCATTTCATGCCCTTCGTAATTTATTAAGTTGTTTATACTCCACGATGGAAGAAGAGGATTAAAATCTCCTGTTAGTATTACTAGCAATTTAATGTGTGTGCACATTTACTTCCATTTTAAATTTTGGTCCTGGAGGATCGTAAATCGATATAATACATATATCAATGTTATTTATTTTTGTGCTAATTGCGGTAAGTTGTACGTGCTATATGTATTATTTTTATTATTTATTTATTTGGCTTGACTATTATTCATCATAGCCACCATCAAACTTTTTTTTACATATTTCACATTTTATAATTTTATTTTACAAATTTCTAAATATTTAAATTTAGTATTAACAGGAAAAGTTTTAACCACATCTAATATATCACTATTCAATTTTGATCTTTCTAAACTATAATTTATGCATTCAAATATAATA
The DNA here is from genome assembly GCA_963678705.1 of Panorpa germanica. Lineage (NCBI taxonomy): Eukaryota > Metazoa > Arthropoda > Insecta > Mecoptera > Panorpidae > Panorpa > Panorpa germanica. The sequence goes on along the minus strand of OY783208.1, from coordinate 22,054,712 downwards.
TGATCCAAAGTTCCTTCTTCACCACATTGACATCTATCGTCAGATTTAATATTAATTTTGTACAGGTGAGCTGGACAGGTGAGTTTTACAATGATTACTTTTGATTCTGATTATAGTTGATATAATTTTGCGGGACTCATTTCTAAACCATCTCTACTTACTTACATTTGGATGTAACATATAATAATCTCTTCCTTTTAACTGACTTTTGTTAATGAAATCTTGATTTCTCAAATTAAAGTTTAATTTTTTGATTATATTAAAAGTTTCATATGAAGGTAATTTCACTTTCATCTCAATTTCCAAATTTATTGATTCCTTTGCCAATTTATCCGCAATTTCATTTCCTCTTATTCCACAATGTCCTGGTATCCACATAAATTTTATGGTATTATTCTTATTTATTATATTGAAATACATCTCCTTAATTTTGCATGTCAAAATATCATTATTTGATTTGTTATCATTAGAATTTAAATTTTTTAAAACACTTTAAGAATCCGTTATTATTATAATTTTATTATTGTTGATATTTTCATTAATTTCCAGTGCTTTTAATATTGCTAATTGTTCTCCAGTATAAGAGCTAACTTTGTTATTTAATTTTAATTTATCATATAATAAATGTATTTGTTCATATATAGCAAATCCTACTTTATTTCTTTCTAAATCAATGGATGCATCTGTATATATTATGTTTGTAAAATTTGTATTAAACTGACGCATTACATTAAAAAAAATTCCTTATTTATCACATCATTAAATGTTTTTGATAATAATTGTGTGTTAATATATATATATCCATAGGTTTAATTAATGATTCAAAAGGAATAGTGTATATAGGAAATTTGGAGTTTCTTTGTATATTTAGATCCTTTAATTTAGACACATAATAGAATACTGAACTTTGTAAAATAAATCTCACGTATAACAGGCGGCAATGTGTGCTGCTTGCTTGCTTGTTATCTGTCAACAGAATATTTAAAATCACATTTCAACATCTCGCGGATTTGGTTGGAATATATACCTAATTGATGTCAACATTTTGGTAAATGATTTTGTAATCAATAAATTTATTTCCATTACAGATTAAAGATCAATTAAGTCGTAGAAGATCAAGAATTCATCAAAATGGAAAATAAATTGAGCGAAGTAATAGGAGCAGTCACATTTAGGAGTACAATCATAATGGAGGCAATGGAATCCGCCCAGTTGCACGAGTTAATAACTGTTCCAAAAACTTTACCCTGCACATCGACACAAACAAATTTACTTTTAAAAGTAAAGAAAAACAAACGTGAAAAACCCGGTCCATCGAATAAATACAGAAATTCAGAGACGGGACTTTACGTCTGTCCGGTGTGCGAGTTTGTGTACAGGTTAGAACGCACACTGACCAAGCATCTGAAGACACATGACACGCAAAACTTATTGATTTGTCCAGTGAAGGATTGTACTGGCAAATTTTTGTATAATTGTCTATTAGAAAACCATATGAATAATCACATACAAGGGAGCATACCAATAAAATAATTTCGTGGCAAATTTTGATAGAACACGATATGAAGCATAAGAAGGAACCGGAAGAAAAATCCATTTCGTAGAGTATGTAGATCTCATGCATTTTGAGAAGAAACCAGTGTCATAAAACAAACTTAATTTTAATATAAAAATGAGAAAGGGATCCAAGTGCTGAGATCTGCAGATATTTTTAAATATGAAATGTGATTTAATAAGATATTAATAAATATTAAATACTCTTTAATGTAACTAGACTTTTTTGAAAGACATTTTTTTTTTATATTTTATATTGACAAAATTTTAACTGCGCCTGATTATACCTCTATTATTACTACAAACCATATGCACCATCTCTTAAAAAAAAGTTATGTATTTCAATATTAACTATGCGAATTTACAAGCTATCAACCTAATGATATATAAAAATTAATACAGAAATCATAATTAAGAAAAAAAGAATGGATTGAAATATATTTATTTTAATAAAGTAATTAATTTTCTTTTTCTTGATGGTTTTTCATTCACATAAATTATTTTACATTATATTGGTTGATATCCACACTATCCTTTTATGATACAAATATTATAATAACTATGGCAGCAATCTAATTTGTCTCTCCAGAGCAATTCTCTTATTTCCAATACTTTTATTGATTGATTTACTTGTCTATTGGTATTTTTTGTTTCCTCTGACCACATTTAGGTAATAACTTTTCCACTTGCTATTTCTGCATCAGTAACATTAATTATTTGAAGTTTAATTGGTGAATCAGCGATTATTCTTGAACACCTGTAGTTTGTAAATTGTCTGAATATTCTAATTGTTGCAAAGGAACCATGATGGAATAGAATTTTCGTTCTAGTTATAAAGTTGTTTGCAGACGTAGTTTTTTTTCACATTCAAGTAATTGCCGCATTGAAATATTATGCTAAGCTCCAGCAAACTGTCTGTATTTTCCAAACCTGTCTTCAAGGGCTGTCATCAGTTTAAAACTTTCCTTGCAAGATATATTTAAATTTTAACTCATTGACACCGGTGCAGAATCTCCTGGTATACTATACATAGAGTATAGATGTATTTTGGTAATCCTGCCAATAACCAGGAAGACCATGATGCTTTATACATTTTAAAATATCTTCCAAATTCTCTTGCACTGGTATAAGTATTAGCAATTTGAATACTTCGAATTATAGCTGCATTTAAGTTTGGGTTTCTGAAGTTTCTGTAACTTCTGTAACTGTTGGCACTTTGTTTATTAGTTTTAATTACACTTTATTTCACTTAATTCACAATTCACTAAGTTACTAAAATCACAATTAAATTGTCAGTTTACAAATTAACAAAGCACAACATTTTATACTGCGCCTGATTAGACCTCTATTATTACTACAAACCTTATTCCCCATCTCTTAACAAAAACTTTATGTATTTAAATATTAACTACAAGAATTGACAAGCTATCAACCTAATGGTATATAAAAATTAATACAGAAATCATATATATATATATATATATATATATATATATATATATATATATATATATATATATATATATGTATATATATAACGTTGAATTTTAGAACATGCCAACCTAAATAGCACTGCTATCCACTACAACTATTAAAAATCCCAGAATGCTAGTAGATTTTACACAAAAATCAATCCAAATTATTTTTTTCCCTAATAGTTTTAAAGATTTTTACTTTCAGTCCACTTTAAGTCATCGTAGTGTAAAAAAAGTATGAACACTACTATGGCAAATTTTTGTTAAAATTGACGCAACATTTCAAGATTCCAAAATGGTATAATACCATTCTTATTTCTTCAAAAAAAATATATATATACAAACAAAACAGATAAATTGAAACTCCTACTGCTTTTTTGCTCCTGCTACTCCTGATTGTACTCTGCTCTTTCTTCTCTCTTCTCCACACAATCTTCTTTCAACTTTAGAGCTCACTCAAGAAGCGGATACGGATCCTATTCTATTCCCACGAGTTTTAACGACACTTCCCAAAGTTTCTTAGCGCTGGTTTCATCAAGGGCAGTAGCTTCAATAGCAGTTACTTTACTATCACTTTCTATTTCCAAAAGTACTTTTCTGCTTCTTCTTCTCTTGACCCTCTCCCTTCATTTTCACTAGTCTTCTTTCAATCTCATCATTTCCTCACCTCTTGTCTTCTTCGTCTCTTTGTCCCTTCAGGTTAATATCACTTCTGCTCTAGCGTTACTTTTCTTTTCCTCGTTCCTTTTCTCTATTTCCGCCATCCACCTCTTACCTTCAATGCCTCTTTTTCTATTCAATTCGACTCCTAACAAATGAGTACACAAGCCTGGAATAATCTATGTTTATTTTGTGCAGTAAGTCCGTTGTCTTATCTTAATAGGTCGTACAGAGCGTCAATGCTTTTATTTTCTTTTCAAATGGTGTACAAGCATAAATGAAAAGCTTAACAATAACAATTGTTTTAGGGGACTCCATGACATACAAAGATCACGACTTGAATGGGATGAAATTTTCTACGTATGATAGGGACCAGGATGCTTCGGAAGGACACTGTGCTGTGGAATACCACGGAGCATGGTGGTACCGTGATTGCTCGCAAAGGTAATTATCTGCATCTGCATCAGCATCAGCATATGGCTACTGGAATTGCTTTTTGTGCTACCATCTATCGTATAGCCGGATTTAAACATATTGAGTGTCCTCCATTGGGCTTGTGTCCTATGTCTTAATTTCTATAAAAGTGTACTATATATTGATAAAGTGGGTTACTAGAACCTCAAATGTTCAATTATTTGTTAATAACTCCTATATGTTAGGAGATATTCACAATTAAAAAAGTCATTTTGTCTCTTTAATTATTAAAGGGATTCAATGTTGTTCACATTCCAAATGCATGTGACATCACAATCCTTGTGTAAGGTTACCAACCTTACAGCTCTTAAACCTCTGCTATATGTATTTATATATCAAAATATCAAATATTATTTACAGCTATTTCAAGGAACAATAAAATTTCAATATTATGTCTGCCTTAGCAAGGTTAAATAAAATAAAAACTTATTATTCTTTGATTTGACTTGATTATTTGACTACCAATAGCTACAAAACATCACCACAGCACTGACCTACTCAACAAATAACTGACGTTAAAATGCATTTCACGTCATACAAATATGGCCCACCATTTCTAGCGCTAAAATTACAATTCAAAGTTTTAATTGCTATATCTCCGTCAATATTTAGATATTTAATAAAATAGACACGCCAATACACATTTATTAACATCAATTTCAATCAACAATTGAAAAATCGACCACCAAAAAATGAGTAGATGTTGGTAGTCGAAATAATCAAATTAAGTCAAAAATTAATAAGTTTTTATTTTATTTAACCCTGCTAAGGCAGACATAATATTGGAATTTTATTGTTCCTTGAATAGCTGTAAAATATATCTCTTTTATGCTCTGTTGTATAAAAGTGAAACAACATAGCGGTTGTAATGTTACATGTCTTGGAATGTTGTACAACGTTTAATCCCTTTAATAATTAAAGAGACAAAATGACTTTTTTAATTGTTAATATCTCCTAACATATAAGGAGTTATTGAAATATAATTGAACATTTGAGGTTCTAGTAACCCACTTTATCAATATGTAGTACACTTTTATAGAAATTAAAACATAGGGCACAGGCCCATTCTCTTGTTTACAAGTGATCGTAAAGGTTGACAAATGGTAGTGGGGAAGAATGTGAGGAAGTAATGGCGTAGTGAACGGAAGTCATTTGTTGCAATTTTTACGTCTTTAATTATTAAAGGGAGAATGACTATTTTAATGTTTTGATAGGCAAATTTATCAATATACAGCGCAGTTTTATATAAATTCAGTTACGGAGCACAATGCAACTATATTAATTACTATTTCCACCATTGTATGAATTAATTTAATAACTTTAATAATTAATCTTTATTTTATTTAATTCATAAAAATATAAAATTAAATAACAAATGTTCGGAATGAAAATAAGCAAGTATGGATGAAGATGAAGATGACACGCGCGTCACTAAATTGCATTATGCTCTTTATTGGGAAAAAACCCAACATCTCGAGGCCATGAGTTCACTTATTCCATCTTCCCTGCTCATTTTGTCTTCGAGTCGTACTGCTCTTCTTACTGCTTCGATTCTTGTTTTGTCTATTTTCACTTTTTCCATGACTATATACTTCATTTTACATATCTTTCTTGTTTTGTTTAACGCCTTTGCTCTTTTTACACCCTTTTCTTTGTATCCTCCCGAAGTTCTAATTGTTGTAATTCTCTATTCGCAGTCATTTGAACGTGGAGTATATCAACTCTCCTGGTGAATTTTTGAAAGGGGTAATGTGGTGGAATAAATTTGGCTATTATTCACTTAGATCTGGCCGCATGATGATCCGAAATTAGTGGAGAAAAGGAAAGAGACGAAGATAGAAATAGGAACACCAAAACAATAAGACAGACAAAGAGGAAAATAGAATAAATATTTATTGTTAAACATCTCGAAATTGTTGAATTTGGGCTGGGAGTCTATTCTTTTGTTGACTTTTGTTCATGCATGGCAAAGCCATGCAAGCCAAAACTAAATGTTATTATTATGGGGTTATATACAATTACTAGGCCCAAATAAGCGATTTTTTAAGAATTTTTCCTGAGAAGACTTTTAAATGTATTAATTTAAAAATTTGTGCACATATTATGGTAACTTTTAACTATATTTTAACATTTTTGTGTTTGTAAAAATAATAACTTTAAAGCTGCTATAGCTGATCTCCCGGAGCTCCTATAAAAAAAGGCATTTTGCGGTGACCACGATGTTTTGTGGTCTGGATCATCTAAAATGAAAAAACCAAACGGATTTCGTTCAACTAATCTAGTAATTAATCAAAGGAATAAGACAAATATTTTTTTTGACGAAATGGTGGTTTCGCAAAAAATAAATCAATTTTTGACCAAAATTTTGGCCTTAAATTGTGTAGAAAATAAAAATATTTATCGATGAGAAAAAACCTTTGATTAATTAATAAAAAATTTACTTAACAAGCTTGTGTTCAAATTTGAAACTGTTCAGTTCAGCCGTTTCTGAGAAATCTCTGTCACTGATTTTACAAACTCAGTTTTTAGATTTAGTTTAAATTTTAAAATAAAATACACTGCCGTCATTGATAGTTTTATTTATTTTAGGAACCGAAGTTTATAAGAATTATTTTAAGACAAATTAAAATAAAATTATTGTACAATTTTTATAACCCAGTAAACATTTTGGAGTCACTTTGACATCATATTGAAGATGCGTCATGATTTTTTTGTCATAAAAGAGTTCATTTATAGTTCAGTTTCTCACATTTTTTCATATAAAATGTCTACTTTATCGGCTACAGATGGCGAAATTACTCCACCTGTCGGAATACAAATGAAGATAAAGTTGATGCGAATTATAATTGAAGTGAAATAGTGAGAGAAACGTCACTAAATAGGGCACTTCACCAAATTGTTTACTGGGAACTGACAGCAGATAATAAATTTTACTTTTAATAATAAATATTTATTTATAGTTGGAAGTTGTTTTACTTAGCAATATTCTGGCTGTTGTCTGAGCAATTAATGACGTCGTGTACTAAGTATTTATTTTTTTATTCTTCTGCTTTAGTACAATACATGTTAATCCCTATATATATATATATATATATATATATATATATATATATATATATATATATATATATATATATATATTGTTACAATTTTACTGGGCGTACGTAACGGAGAGACGGCTTGTGTGCACGTTGCAACTATCCTCTTCAGCTTCTAACACCAAATGATACAAACTTGTAAGGGCGTAAAAGGGGAATGAAGGGAGTCTGGCTCTGGAACCTTCTATGACGCCAAATGTACAAAATTTGTATGTGTGAGCGAGGATTAAGGGAAGGGAGACTAGGATTCTCGAACCTTCTAAATATACGCCGTAGTACGCCTGCGACTGTGGGTTCGATGAATTGCCGAGCGGAACAATTGTTTACACTATTTAGTCGCGTTGTAACTTATTAAATTAAGAAATAGCCACAATTAAAATTAAAAGAAGGATAACACTTTTACAAACTTTATTTATTCACACAAAACAATTACAACTACTTTACAATTATTACTTTTTAATATTTCACTGTGCACTGATGTTTTCTGGCGGACTGACTGCTGATGTAAAAAACTGACTTATTCCCACTGACTGACTTGCGACGCGATGCTTTGCTCCTTTTATATTAGCGGTTTACGCAGTACAGTTCCCCGGGTCTCGACACCTCTGACTTTCCAGAATATTTCTATAATTATCCAGATACGCTGTTTGACCTTCCGACTATTTCTAAGACGTTCCACTCAATGCGCGTAGTATTTAATTCTAGATAGTTCACTCGTAAACAATAACACAAGTGCATGGTATGCAGTTGTTTATGTTCATTTCCAGGAACACGCGTATAAATTATGCGCCAACTAGTAAACAGCTTCGTTATCAAAATGTCTTGATATTTGTACAGGGATGCGCAACCTTTTCTGCTAATTCCAGTTATTATTTTATAACTATAATTTTTGTATGTTCAGACGCCCGCAAATCCGTAACAATATATATATTTCCTTCTACCAGAACCAAAAACAAAAACCTCAATTCTCCTAATATCTACAAGAAAGTAAATGGTTTTGCACAATCTTTGGAAGATTCAAATAGCTTCAGCCTTCCTTCTTAAAATTATTTCTGCCATCCATCTGTTCCCTCCCTTGCCCTCTTTTAAGAGATGCCCAATATGCATCTCACTCCCTACTTTTTCCTTACAATCAAACTTAATGTGCTCCAGTGTTTCGTCCTCCGTTCCGCACACTCTACACATTCTTTCCTCACTACTTTCCCAGTATCTGTTTCCTTTCTCCTCATTTCCCAATCTAAACCTTGTTGTCCTTCTTATGTTTTTTATGTCTTTTTCTATTAAGTACTGAGGTATATTACTTTCCCAAATCCTTTTATATCTTGTGTTGTAATTGCTTTTCTCGATTTTTTCCATTCTTTCCTGTTGTTGTATCTCCTTATCCCTTCTCCTTAGCTCCTCTTCCACCTCTTTCTCTTCTCCTCTCTGAAATCGTCATGTACTATTATTCGTTTAATATCACGACGTTGTATTGAAACATTATGGGTCGACGCAACAGCTGCTATAGCTTTGACATTTTATTCTTCATTTCTTTTGCACTTCTCTTGTTTAACAGTGAAGGTAAAGGTTGGCAAATGGTGGTAGGGAAAAAGGTGTTGAAGCAATGACTATTTCAATCGTTAATAACTTCTATAATATTGCGAATTGAATAAATATAATTCGATATGCGAGGTTTTGATAGCTTTAATATCCAATACATTGATTTAATACCTTTAATAATAATATTTATTTTATTTAAATCATAAAAATAGTAAATAAGAAATTCTGAAAAGTAAATTAAGCAATCTTGGATGAAGGTATAGCTTTATTATTGCGACACGTGCGTCATTGAGTTGCATTGTGCTCTGTAATTGAAAAACACCCAACATCTCGAGACCATTGGTTTACTTATTCCATCTTCCCTGCTCATTTTGTCTTCGAATCGTACTACTCTTCTTGATGCTTCGATTCTTGTTTTGTCCGTTTTTACTTTTTCATTACCTTATAGCCCATTTTACATATCTTTCTTGTTTTCTTCTTAACGTCTTTGCTCCTTCCACCCTCAGATCTTCACTCTCGAAATTCTTATTGTTGTAATTGTCTATTTGCAGTCATTTGAACGGGGGGTATTTCGACTTGCCTGGTGAACCCTTGACAGGGATGATGTGGTTCAATGCATTTGGCTGGCCTACTCTTCAAACTTCCCACATGATGATACGAAAAGCAAAGAGTCGAATATAGAAATAGAAACAACAAAGCAATGAACCAGACAAAGAGGGAAATATAATAAATATTTATGTTTAAACATCGAAATTATTGAATTTCGTCTGGGAGTCTATTCTTGACTTTTGTTCGTGCATTCACATTACTATCGAAAAAAACTCAGGAATATGTCCACACTGTTTATTCATTTCTATATTTGTGTGAAAAACAATTTATTTTAATTTAAAACTAATGGTTTTATTATATAAATGACAATAGTGATTCTATTTTTGCCTTACCGTATTTTTTATCAGCGGAAGAATTCATTTCTTTAATATTTTATACATTTTTTTGCTTCCTACGCCCCAAAATGACTTTTACGGAAACAAATTTAATTAATTAGTGATTGTCCTTTTCTTGTTCGATTCTTTCTGATTTATTTCTAAATTTTAAAATAAAACACACAACTGCCATTGACAATTTTATTTTTTTACGTACCAATGTTTATTTATTTATTTTTTATTGACATCCTAGAATATTACAATCTATCCATAGATTTTTAGTGAATCACATAACATTATAATAACACTAGTGTTTACCCCCGTCGCAAGCGACGACTGTCTTTTGTGTGTAAATTGATTTCATTTCAAATTTTTATTTTATTTTTAAATTGAAATAATAAACTCGTTCTATATTTATTTTACATGTAACTACAAATAATTTTTCATATAAACTGACTAAAAAATTTAATTTTTTTTAATTTGTTCATTATTTGACCAACTTTTTTTCAAAATTTCGAATTTTTTTTTCGATTTGTAAATTAGGTACCAAAGTTAGTCCATATATAAAATTTCAACTTTCTAACCCTATTTTTACCCTCGGCAAGAACCGCCCCCGTGCCCCCAAATAAATTTTTTTATTTTTTTTTCTTAATAACATATTTCATTATTATGTAATCCAAAATTTGAGTTTGATTTTCTAAACGCCCCGTTTTCTATTTTCTCAATTTCTAATTTTCATAAAATGTTAGCATTGAACACCTTAATACACATGCCAAATTTCAACTTTCTATCTTTTACGAATTAAAAGTAATACAGCAAAAAAGGGTCTGCTTTTTTTTCAGTTTTCCAAAATTACGAGTTTCCAGGAAATTCAGGGGAAAATCCGGAGACGCCAAAAGTCTTAGATTTTTTTTGTCTACAAAATAGGAAATTTTCAAAAACTTCTCTGGAGCCGGTTTCGAGCCACCATACAAAATTCAAACCAAACATATAAGAATATAAATATACACTTGGAACATTATAATAGTAAGATGAAAGGAATGTATCCAATGATACATCCTTATAAGGTATTATTCCTTCCAAGTGCACATGACAATGTACATTTCAATGTTTTGGTCTGCTAAGTACTTAGTACATTTTAATTGCCGACTAAATCAATTTGCAGCTTTCTTTTCAGCCTGCGCTATCCTCCCACACTCATCAGGTTTCCCGTAAGGGTGTTTGTGTGGTCACCCAGTCAGTCTCTGTACTTGATACTGTACTTTATGATTTCGTCTTTGACCCTTGGTATTTGCAGGTCGTGATAAATACCTTCATTGGTCATACCTCGTGGAGCAATTATAATAAAACGTAGCACCTTGGATTGGAAGCGTTGTAGAAAACTTAATATTAGAGTTTGCAGCTGATCCCCAGAGTTGTGTACCATAAGTCCATATAGGTTTCAATATAGACTAGATTAATGACCTATTTGCCAGGACATTCTTTGTAACTTGAGCCGAAGTTGTTTACGTTTTGTAAGAATCTGCTTCTACCAAGTCAGGCGTCGATCTAAATGAATTCCTAGATATTTAACAGTATTCACTTGTGGTGTGATGTTGTTATTGAGTGACACTGGTGGACATGTTTCTTTCTTTAGCGTAAATGTGATGTGTTCGCAATTAGATTGGTTGACTCTGATGCGCCACTTCGTCATCCATTTTTGTACTGCGGTTATATTTAGCTGAAGGTTTTGTGAAGTATCGTCTGCAAACGTAGATGTGTTTGTTTGAGGCGTTGTAGGTAGATCTCTAGTAATATCACAAAACAAATCAAATTTGAGATCCTGATAGTTAACTTTATCAGTACATATTATTTACCTTTCTAGAATTTGAGATATTGTTTACAACACAAAGTAAAGTGTGTCATCCTATGAGTAAGATGAATAATTGCATGTTGCTCTTTTCAAAAAGAAGACCAGAAGTCAATTATCAAAATAATTTGGTTTCTTGGATTTTTTACATGAATTTTGAGGTTATGGAGAAAAAGTGTAGATACAAAAGTTGTAGATCTTTTTATTATCTACAACTTTGCCATTTAACTTTTTTCGATAGGACTTGTAGTTTTGCCGGAAATCGACATTTACCGATTTTTACACTTAAAAACTCACCCCCTACCCCTTCCCAACCTCAGATCGCCCGTAATTTATTTTTCCTTTCATTTTAGTGGTATTCCCTTCCTTTTCCAATAGGTTTCATCCTACTTTAATTTTTTTTCCTTTCTAAAATTATCGACCCTGGTCTACAAACCAGATATTGCAACACAATAGAATGTTTGTTTACATTTCCATTTAGCAAATTCATTTAACTCCTTTATTTATAAAATGATTGTTCATCTTGGAGAAGCATTCCTTTCTTTGCAGATTCGTTCATTTTAAATCAATATAGCATTTAACGAAGAACCAAGTTGTGGAACGCTTCTCCTCTTGATTGATCTGCACATCATCTGCAAGTGTTTTTAATTAATTGACAATGGATTACGAGAAATGGGTTCAGCTGAATTACGTAAGAATTTGTTTAGTTATTTTTATCTTTATACAAAGTGCGTCTGTTAAACAAAGAAACTAAGGGCCTTATTCTGTAAAATATTTCCACCGGTGAAAAAATTTCATCGCTGTAAAATGACATCATAAAAGAGATGGTTTTTTATTTGGTATTCTGTAATAAATTTCCATCGATTTTATTTTTGTCGCTGGAAAATAATCTATAAAATTTTTCATCGCTGCATTTTTGAGAACTGTCAAACAATGGGTTTGTGTCCTATGTCTTAATTTTTATAAAAGTGTACAATATATTGATAAAGTGAATTACTAGAACCTCAAATGTTCAATTATTTTTTAATAACTCCTTATATGTTTAAGAGATATTAACAATTAAAAAAGTCATTTTGTCTCTTTAATTATTAAAGGGATTAAACGTTGTACACATTCCAAATGCATGTGACATCACAATCCTTGTGTTAGGTTACCAACCTTACAGATCATAAATCTCTGCTATATGTATTTATATATCAAAATATCAAATACTATTTATAGCTATTTCAAGGAACACTCAAATTTCAATATTATGTCTGCCTTAACAGGGTTAAATAAAATAAAAACTTATTATTCTTTGACTTGACTTGATTTATTTGACTACCAACAGCTACAAAACATTACCACAGCACTAACCTACTCAACAAATAACTGATGTTAAAATGCATATCACGTCATACAAATATGGCCTACCATTTCTAGCGCTAAAACTACAATTCAAACTTTTAATTGCTATATCTCCGTCAATATTTATTAACATCAATTTCAATCAACAATTGAAAAATCGACCACTAAAAAATGAGGACACGTATCTAAATAATATTTGATATTTTGATATATAAATACATATAGCAGAGCTTTATAAGCTGTAAGGTTGGTAACCTTACACAAGGATTGTGATGTCACATGCACTTGGAATGTGTACAACGTTGAATCCCTTTAATAATTAAAGAGACAAAATGACTTTTTTAATTATTAATATCTCCTAACATATAAGGAGTTATTAAAAAATAATTGAACATTTGAGGTTCTAGTAACCCACTTTATCAATAGATAGTACACTTTCATAGAAATTAAGACATAGGACACAAGCCCATTGTCTAACGTGTAATGTATGTAGCATAAGTTCCAGGCGTAATCAAGCATTTATTTATTTTAACCATTTAAAGTTCAGCCGCCTGTGGAGTTATAGTTTTAGAAAAATAAACCCTACAGCATTTTGACAGATTTTGGAACCTAGGATATAATATAGTTGTTTTAATTTAGAAGCATTATAGTTCTAAAAGAGACATAGAAAACGTACAGGGAGTGGGAATGATACTTACCACTCTTCTGGAGCATGATAACTCATGATGACGACGCTGATAACATTCTGTTTCTTTCCTAGAGCGAGTTAGCACGGTTCAATGAGCAGTGGTGGATCCAATTCAATGTACGGTGCATGGTGACAGTGGCGCACAGACGGACGCGCGGTCTAGCAATTAACGATGAAACACCAAGAAGAGTTAGGATCATCTCAGCCTACCCGCTGGAAGATCTCCTACAACGCTTAAACGAATTCATGAACAACTGGCACCGACACAGGAATATTGATGGAAGTCCCCCACTTCTGCTGATACACACTGGAAGACGCTGGCATTTCAGGCACGAGTCGTATATACTCCAGCCTATTCAACGAAAAAGATTTCTATCTGGGTTTCCCCATAATTTCATGCTCACGCAACCCATAATGCCTACAACGCCGCATCCTCATGCTGTGATTCAGGAATATAACGACAGGCCTTATTACATAATCAAGGGAGGCAAAACCCTCATCATCTGCAATGGTGAACTCATTCGCAACGGAATTCAGGAGGGTTCTTATTCCCCACGGTATTTAGTAAATTTCTATATTTGTGTTGCAAGGACCAATCATCGTATAGTTGAAAATTATCAACAGATTCGTTCTTACACAAAGAATTTATTGAGGCTGTATATTCTATCCTACATACAGGATGTCATAAATCCGTTCTATCTCAAAAAGAATCAAATATTGCCTTTTAATTACCATCTGTATATACTTCACTATTATATTCGAGAAGGTCCGTCACTAATTCCGTTGGGTGGTTACGAGTATTTGGTTCTAGATGGCGACACCATACTAGACATTGCGTGGAGGTATACTAAAATTGTTATACAACCAGTTTTTTAATTCTGTAGTTTTGTTGCTTGAATGTTTTACAATCTCCTGCACTGATAGAAATTTGATTTACAATTTGGTTTTGTTTTAATAATTACGAGTTTTTTATACAAACATTTTACGAATTATTTTAGTACCAAATTCTTTATTTATGTTAAAGAAGCTGCAAAATGAAGTGCTTCCAATTGTGAAGCAACTTTTTTACGTTGTTTTTACCTTATGTTTTATTCCCAATAGAAGATATCTATGAATTATCTTCCTTTTATACCCGTTTATAACTGGCTAAAACTTGATTAGTTTTAACTTTATTTTAAATAAATTTTACAAATTACCTAAACCACAAACCAAATTGTCATAAACTGTAAAATGTTACGTCAAAAATTACTTTGTTTTATTTTAACACGTTTACCAAATTATGTTTACGTGCTTTTAAATTGTAACTTTAAGAAAATGATTTTAAATACAGTATGGTAAACAATCTTTTTTGAGTTTATTTGT